>CM053622.1:781981628-782071554 GCA_028646595.1 Phalanger gymnotis
GGAAGGAAGGAAGGAAACAAGGAAGGGAGGGAGGAGGGGAGGGGGGGAGGGGGGGAGGGAAGAAGGAAGGAAGAAAGAAAAAGGGAGGAAGGAAGGAAGAAAAGTGTAGGAAAGAAAAGAAAACAAAGAAAGAAAGAAAGAGAAAGAAAGAAAGAAAGAAAGAAGCAAAGAAAGAAGGAAAGGAAGGAAGGAAGGAAGGAAGGAAGGAAGGAAGGAAGGAAGGAAGGAAGGAAGGAAGGAAGAAAGGAAGGAAGGAAGGAAAAGAAAGAAAGAAAGAAGGAAAGAAAGAAAGAAAGAAAGAAAGAAAGAAAGAAAGAAAGAAAGAAAGAAAGAAAGAAAGAAAAGAAAAGAAAGAGAGAAAAAGAAATTGAACACAGTGTGCACTTATAATGAACAGGCTTGGACCCAGAGAAGAAAGGAGAAAAAGCACCTCTCTCTCTGTCTCTGTCTGTCTGTCTGTCTGTCTGTTTCTCTCTCTCTCTCTCTCTCTCTCTCTCTCTCTCTCTCTCTCTCTCTCTCTCTCTCTGTCTCAGAGGTGGTGGACTCTGGGTGTGAAATGTAGCACATGCCTTCAGACAAGATGGTTGAGTTGGTTAGTTTTGCCAAACTTTTTCTACTTTTTAATCCTTGTAACAAGGGAAGGCTCACTAGGGGAAGTGGTTCACTGGACAGGGGCAGGGATGGGAATGGTATGTTTGGAAATGAATTTGATATATAAAAGCAAAAAGACACCACCAGTAAAACTGAAAAGGGGGAGGGAATAAGCAAAAGAGTTCAACAGGATTTGAGTAGAAGCTCTTCTAAGATAAGAAGACCTCAGTTGGAAGGGATCTCAGAGTTATGACTGTATCCAGGTCAGAATTCTTCTTTCCAACATCCCCATGACACAGTCATCCAACATCCGCTCACAGATCTCCTGAGATGAGAAGCTCATGGCCTCTCACGGCAGAGTATCACAGGTCTGAAATGCTGAGCCCAATAGATGACTTTTCTTGATGTGGAATCCTCTGGGGCCAAGGTGAACAAGTCTCACTCCACTTACACATGACAGCTCTTCAGAATTTATTTACTTTAACTTGACAAAAAAGTCAAAGTGAAGGGATAGGGGGACAGAAAGAAAGGGAGACATACATGGAATCAATTAGATGCCACTGTTCACTGAGGATGAATCAGGGATGGCACAGACATTGCTCTGAGGAGACAAAGGAGGCCAATTAGAAAATCAGATTTAATTATCGAAATCATCATGATGCTCAGCTTTTCATGCAGCAGGGTGTGGTGAGAAGAGCACTGGATTCAGCAACTGGCTCTACCACTTGCTGAGTGACCCTGGGTAAGTCACAATCTCTTTGTGCCTGTGTCTCACCATCTGCCACCCCCCTCCCAAACACCTGTTCCCAGTCTTTGGTCCAGTGATCTTTCTATTACCCCATGCTGCCTCTCACATCCAGGAAGAGATAGAGCTAGAACTCAAACTCATTTAGATTTGATTGTACTTAGAAAAGTACAAGAGAGGCATTGACCTTCCAGTAATGTACCTTAACCCATGAATTTATAGACATGTTATCCTACTCTAAAATGCATATATATATATATATATACACACAAACACATATATATGTATATATACATGTGTTTGTGTATCTTCCTCTCAAGCATCCCAGAGATCTTCTTGGGGGCATGCACCTGCTCCAGTCCCTCATATCTCCTTGGAGCACAGCCATACACTCCAGTCGACCTTTGACTTGGGGCTTCACTGCCCCCCCTTCTCATTGGAGGGTTATCAGACCACTTATAATTGAGTTAGGCATACATATGTGTGTATTTATATGCACACACCTACATACGTATATATACATATATATGCAAAAGAGGTGGCTACCTACTTAATAAAGAATAGGAGCCTCCAGAAAGTTCCCTGGCCCCAAATCTGCCCCTACCATTGCTTTAGTTCAAATTCCTTTGACTGTCAATCAAGACTCTCCACAATTTAACAGCAGTCTATTCTTCCACCCACATCATTTTCTCTGCCTCCCTTATCTCATATCCATATACACACATACATACACATATACATATATATACATATGTGTGTTTATCTATATACATATATATGTACATATATAATTTTTAACACACACCTCACCATTACCACTACTGGCAAAAAAGAAAAAGAAAAAATTCTTATAACAAATATGAATAGTCAAGCAAAACAAATTCCCACTTTGGCCACTTCAAAGCTTCTCTGCCTCCTTTTGGCCCCCAAATCCATCCCCTCTGTTAGGGGGGACATGACCAACTATGGTTGGTCACTGAATTAATTAGAGCTTTTAAGTTTTTTAAAGCTGTTTTTTTTTCCAGGATTGTCACTGTATCAATTGCTCCAGGGTTTTACATCCTAGTGGAGACAACAGGTAAATAAATAACTAAGCTCAAGTAAGGTATGTACAGACGCCATCTCCAGGGGAAGGCACTGGCATCTATCCTTAATGCCGATGCCAGGTTAATCTCACTAATGCATAGATCATAGATAGCCCCTACTCTGCTTAAAAAAAGGTTAGTGGCTCCATAATAACCCCTGGATTAGCTAGGGGGTGCCAAAGTGCATAAACTGCCTGGCCTGGAGTCAGAAAAACTCGTATTTCTGAGTTCAAATCCAAGTTCAGACACTTATTAGTTGTGTGACCCTGAGCAAGTCATTTAACCCTCTTTGTCTCAGTTTTCTCATCTGTAAAATGAGTGGGAGAAGGAAATTAAAAACCATTACAATATCTTTGCCAAGAAAACCCCAGATGGGGTCACAAAGAGTCAAATACTAAAAACAACTGAACGAAACTAACCCCTGAGAAAATTCAAACTTTTTTGCCTGGCATTCAAGGCCCTCCACAAATTGGCACACTCTACTTTTATACCTGCCTTGTAATCTGTGTTCCAGTCAAATTAAACTACCTCCTTTCCCTCTGAACACCCCCTCTGCATTCCTGCCTCCATGCTTTTTCTCACGCACTTATCCCAAGTGCCCATTTTCTCCTTCTTTATGCCTGTTTAAATGCCACTTCTTTCATGAAGTCTGCTCCTTGCTGCCAGTGATGAGCTTATCCCTCTGACCTGCATGATCCCTTCCTCCCTGCAGATTACATTCTGCAATTACCTCATGCATTTAACCTGAAACTCTACTACATAGCCATCCATGTCCTCTCCTCCTATTAAACTTTACATTTCATGGAGGAAGGGTTCATGTGTCTTATTTAAACTTTGAATTTCATTTGGGCACCTAGCACTGTGCTCAGCATACAGAAGGTGCTATATAAATATTTGTCGCATTAAACTAGTACCCCAAATTCCCAGCATTACAGCCATTCTTTTGGGTTCATTTTCAGTATGGAATATCCATTCAAAGGGATTTCAGGAGCCACCGAGTCTAACTTACATTTGAAAAGGAATCTCCTCTATGATGTCCCTGACATGTCAGTCAGCCTAGGTGTGAAGATCTCCAAGGATGGGGAGCTCACTACTTACTGGGGCAGCCCGTCCCACTTTTGGATAGCTCTAGTTGTGAGGAAGTTTTTCCTTATGCAGAACCCAAACCTGCTTCTGTGTAACTTCCAGTCACTGCTCCTAGTTGTTTTCTAAGGCCAAGCAGGACAAGGCTGATCCCTCCTCCCTTTACAGAACAGTAGGAGGCTTCTCAAAGTACAAATGTTGCCTGGAAAGAGTAATACATTCATCTATCACCATCTGTCCCTACAAATTAAGTTATCAAAATACGGGTTTATAGACTATCATGGGTTAAAAGAACCTTAGAACACCAAATATCAGAGCTGGAAATAGGATAGGGTGGAAAATGGACCTGGGACTCCATTAATATAGGGAACTGCTATAAGGCAAAACACACACACACACACACAGAGCTACTTTGAGTCCTAGATTATACTAAGCACCAGGGAAGAAGCGGGAGGGATTATCTCCCCCCTCCCCCCCGCCCCTTAATTCTCTGATGCCTAAAGTGCTAAGAAAGAGAAGCGGAGGAACCTGTGAGGGGACCTTTGCATATTGTCGGGACCTGCCAGCTGGAGGAGAATTATTGCATCAGCCCGACACACCCTTCACTGAACAGGCAGGACACACTGACCTAGGCATAAATGGGACGTGAGACAGAAAGTGAGAGAGAGGTGCATTCAAGACAAAGGAAACACAGCAAGTCCGATAGCTGGCTGGGCTGGGGAGTGGAATATCATAATCGATCAGCTGAGGGAGATGCGTTGATTTCAAGGTACTTGGAAAATGATAACAATTATGAAACACTGAAATTGAGAACGATTAATGCACTGTGACGCCTCATTTAGCCAGAGGCTCTGTGCCCTACCATTGTAAGGAGGGCAAGGAAGAAAAAGGTAATGAGAAAAGCACAAGAGCCCTAATAAAAAGACATAGGTTTGAAAGGCTGCCCTGCTTCCTGCTGCTTTTGTGAAGTCAAGACATGCCCCTCTGGGCCCCAGTTTTTTCCCCTGCAAGAAACGAGAAAGCGGGACTAATACAGAGAGAATTGCCAAATTGCAGAAAAGGTACCTCACAAGCCATCTCACCCAACCAGTTCTTGAAAAAGAATTCCCTTCTACAACACAGTCAACAAGTGGTCACCGTTCTCTGCTCAAAGACCTCCAAAGAGGAGAAGCTGGCCTCTGAGTTGATTTTGTAAGGAAGCCAGGGATTCTGGGAGGCAGAACTGGGGAGGGAGCTCATTATGGGCATGGGAGACAGCCAGTGCAAACTCATGGCCACGGAAGATGAAGCAACATGCAGGCGGGTCAGAGAGCAGGGTAGTACGGTGGAATCACAGAGTACACGGAGGGGAATAAAGTAGAAGTTAGATAAGGTAGGAAGAGTCAGGTTGTGAAGTGCTTCAAATACCAGAAGAGTTTCTGTTTGATCCTAGGATTAAAAGGGAGCCCCTGGAACATAACGAGTAGGGGGTGTAGATCTGACCGGAGCTTTGGGGAGATCGCTTCGTTGATTCTGGCATAAAATAGAGCACAGGGGGGACATAATTGAAGCAGAGACGCCAAATTGAAGGACTAGAAGAAAACTTAGGGACCATCTAGTCCAACTAATCCAAAATCCAATCCAAAATCACGCTGAGTGTTAGCAGAGGAATTAGTAATAGAACCTAGGTTTCTTAGCTCTCAGTCTTACACTCTTCTTGTGATTATCATTTCCCAATAATACAAAGTTCAATTCATCAAATATTTATTTGTCTGCAAATAGTACTTTATTTTTTCCAATTACATATAAAGATAGTTCCCAGCATTCACTTTTTATAAGATTGAGTTTCAATTTTTTCTCCCATCCTCTCTCCCATTCCCCCTCCCCAAGATAGTAGGCAATCTGATATAGGTTATGCATGTTCAATCATGTAAACATATTTCCACATGAGTCATGCTGCAAAAGAAGAAACAGAACAAAAGGGAAAAGTCACAAAAAAAAACCAACAAAAAAAAAGTGAAAATAGTATGCTTCCATATGCATTCAGACTCCGTAATTCCTTTTCTGGGTGTGGATAGCATTTTCCAACATGAGTCTTTTGGAATTGTTTTGGATCACTGTATTGCTCAGAGGAGCTAAGCGAATCATAGTTGATCACTGCCCAAGGTTGCCGTTACTGTGTACAATGTTCTCCTGATTCTGCTCACTTCACTCAGCATCAGTTCATGTAAGTCTTTCCAAGTTTTTCTGAAATCTGCCTGCTCATCATTTCTTATAGCACAATAGTATTCTATTACATTCATATACCACAACTTGTTCAGTCATTCCCCAATTGATGGGCATTCCCTCAATTTCCAATTCTTTGCCACCAGAAAGAGCTGCTATAAATATTTTTGTACATGTGGGTCCTTTTCCCATTTGTATGATCTTTTTGGGATACAGACCTAATAGTGGTAATTGTTGGGTCTAAAGGGTATGCACAGTTTGATTATTCTTTGGACGTAGTGCCAAATGGTTCTCCAGAATGGTTGGATCATTTCACAATTCTACCAATAATGCATTAGTGTCCCAATTTTCCCACATCTTCTCCAATATTTATCATTCTCCTATTTTGTCATATTAGCCAATCTGATAGGTTTGATATGGTAATCAGAGTTATTTCAACTTGCATTTCTTTAATCAATGGTGATTTAGAGCATTATTTCATATGACTATAGATAGCTTGGATTTATTCATCTGAAAACTGCCTCTTCATTTTTTTTTGACCATTAAGCTTATCCCCATTGCAGATAACGCTTGCCGATGGTTTTAGATAGATACTACTTATCATTTAAATGAAAGCTCCATTTATGCCTATACCCTCTAGTGTTTTTAATAGGAATGAGTGTTGTATTTTGTCAAAAGCTTTTTCTGTATCTATTGAGATAATCATATGATTTCTGTTGGTTTTGTTATTGATGTGGTCAATTATGCTAATAGTTTTTTTTCTAATATTGAACCAGCCCTGCATTCCTGGTATATATTCCACCTGGTCATAAATTGCTGTAATTTCTTTGCTAATATTTTAACTTTTTGCATCAGTATTCATTAAGGAAATTGGTGTATAATTTTCTTTCTCTGTTTTGGCTCTTCCTAGTTTTGCTATCAGCACCATATTTGTGTCATAAAAGGAATTTGGTGCAACTCCTATTTTTTCAAATAGTTTATATAGTATTGGAATTGTTCTTTAAGTGTTTGGTAGAAATCATTTATAAATCCATCTGGCCCTTTTTCCTTAGGGAGTTCATTGATGGCTTGTTAAATTTCATTTTCTAAAATGGAGTTATTTAAATATTTTATTTCCTCTTCTGTTAATCAGGACAATTTATATTTTTGTAAATATTTATCCATTTCAATTAGATTGTCAGATTTATTGGCATACAATGAGCAAAACAGCTCCTAATTATTGCTTTAATTTCCTCTTCATTGCTGGTGAATTTACCCTTTCCATTTTGATACTGGTAACTGGTTTTCTTCTTTCTTTTTAAAATGAAATTAACCAAACGTTTATTTATTTTATTGATTTTTTCACAAAACCAGCTCTTAGTTTTATTTATTAGTTCAACAGTTTTCTTACTTTCAATTTTATCAATCTCTCCTTTGATTTTCAGAATTTCTAATTTGGCATTTAATTGGGTTTTTTAATGTGTTATTTTTGTAGCTTTTTAAATTGCATGCCCAATTCACTGATTTGCTCTTTCTGTTTTATTCATGTGAGCATTTAGAGATATAAAATTTCCCCTAAGTACTGATTTGGTTGCATCTTATAAATTTTGGTATGTTGTCTCATTGTCATTCTCTTTGATGAAATTATTGATTGTTTCTGTGATATGTTGTTTGACCCACCCATTCTTTAGGATTGGATTATTTAACTTCCAATTAATTTTTAATCTATCTTTCCATGGCCCTTTATTACATGTAATTTTTATTGCATCATGATCTGAAAAGAATGCTTTAATAGTTGTTTTTCTGCATTTGATTGTAAGGTTTTTATCCCCTAATACATGGTCAATTTTTGTGTAGGTGCCATGTACCACTGAGGAAAAAAGGTATATTTCTTTCTATCCCCATTCAATTTTCTACAGAGTTCTAGCATATCTAACTTTTCTAAAATTTCTATTCACCTCTTTCATTTCTTTCTTTTTTATTTTGTGGTTAGATTTATCTTGTTTTGAAAGGGGGAGGTTGGGGTCCCCCACTAGTATAGTTTTGCTATTTCTTTCCATAACTCACTTAACATCTCCCAAGAATTTGGATGCCACACCATTTGGTGCATATGTGTTTAGAATTGATATCATTTCATTGTCTATGGTATCTTTTAGCAAAATGTAGTTTCCTTCTTGATCTTTTAATTAGGACTATTTTGCTCTTGGCTTTGTCTAAGATTGGGATTGCTACCTCTGCTTTTTGTTACTTCAGCTGAAGCACAATATATTCTGCTTCAGCCTTTTAACTTTACTCTGTATGTGTCTCTCTGCTTCAAATATGTTTCTTTTAAACAATATATTGTAGGATTCTGGCTTTTAGTTGACTTTGCTATTTGCTTTCATTTTATGAGAGAATTCATGCCATTCACATTCATAGTTATGATTGCTGTGTAATTCACTCTATCCTATCCCTGCCTTTTTATACTTTTCTCTCTCTCTTCACCCTGTCCCTTCTCACCAGTGTTTTGCTTCACCACCTTTTTTTTTTGCACCATCTTTCCCAATCTGCCCTCCCCGCTCTCAACTCCCCTCCCTTTTCTTTCCCCTTTCCCCTCCTGCCTCCCTATAGGATAAGATAGGCTTCTCTACCCAACTGAGTATGTATGTTATTCCCTCTTTGAGCCAAATCCAATGACTGCAAGATTCAAACAGTACTGACTCCCCTCTTTCATGCTTCTTAATATGATATAATTTACTCCGTTATGCCTCCCCCTTTCCTCTTCTCCCAGTACAATCCTTTTGTTCACCCCTTAATTTTTTTTGATCATCACATCAGTGAACTTATACCTACATCCTCTAAGTACACTCATTCTAAATGCCCCAATAGAGATACCGTTGAGAGTTATAAGTATCATCCTCCCACGTAGGCACGTAAATAGTTTGACCTTATCGAATACTTCTTCTTGGGTCTTGCTTCTCTTGGGTCTTGCATCTGAAGATTGAATTTTCTGTTCAGCTTTGGTCACTTCATCAGTAAAGTTCGAAAGTCCCCTATTTCATTGAATGTCATCTTTCCCCCTGAAAGATTATGCTCAATTTTGCTAGGCAATTCATTATTGGCTGTAATCCAAGCTCTTTTGCCTTCCAGATCCTTTAATGCAAAAGCTGCTAAGTCCTGTATAAACCTGATTGTGGCTCCTTGATATTTGAATTGTTTCTTTCTGGCTCCTTGCAGTATTTTCTCTTTGATCTGATAGTTCTGGAATTTGGCTATAATGTTCCTTGAAGTTTTCATTTGGGGATGTCTTTCAGGAGATCAGTGGATTCTTTCAATTACTATTTTACCTTCTGGTTCTAGGATATCAGGCAAGCTTTCCTTGATAATTTCTTGGAAGATGCTGTCCAGCATTTTTTTGATCATGGTTTTCAGGTAGTCCAATAATTCTTAAATTATCCCTCCCGGATCTATTTTCCAGGTCAGTTGTCTTTCCAATGAGGTATTTTACATTTTCTCCTATTTTTTTCATTCTTTTGATTTTGTTTGACTGATTCTTGCTGTCTCACAGGGTCATTAGCTTCTACTTGCCCAACTCTAATTTTTAAGGAATTATTTTCTTTGGTTAGCTTTTGTTCCTCCTTTTCTATTTAGCTAATTCTACTTTTAAAGGAGTTTTTTTTTCAGTGGATTTTTTTTCCCCATTTGGCCAATTCTATTTTTTAAGGAATTGTATGTTTCAGTCAACTTTTGTGCTTCTTCCAAGCTGTTGACTCTTTTTTTTCACACTTCTCTTGCATAACCTCTTGTTTCTTTTCCTTATTTTTCTTCTCTTACTTGATTTTTAAAATCTTTTTTTGAGCTCTTCCAAAAGGCCTTTTTAGGTTTGAGACCAATTCATATTCCTCACTGAGGCTTTGCATGTAGGCATTTTGACATTGTCCTCTTCTGAGTTCTTATCTTCCCTGTCACCCTAAGAGCTTTCTACGGTCAAGGATCTTTTTTTCGTTTTTGTTCATTTTTAAAAGTTGAACTCTATTCCTGGGATACAGGGGGCACTGTCCCAAGCTTCTTGCACTGGAAGCCAGGGGCCTGGTCACTGCCTTTCTGCACTAGGGCCTCTGGGGCTAGTGGCTTGCCCACTGTGCTAGGGTGGCCCAGTCTAGCCACACCTTTTGTGCCCTGGGTTCTGGGGCTGAAGGTTTCACAGAGAGCCTGCTGTGCCACTAGCCTGATGAGCCAGAACTATGGGGCCTCAGTTGCTTAGCTATGCTGTGGCTAAGAGCCTCCCACTTGCTTGTCCAGATACCACCTACACTGGGCTGTGCTCCCCCTTTACCCAAGTAAGACAGACCTTTCCTGAAGTCCTTCTAAGTTATCTTGGGCTAAATTGTTTCACTCCATCTTTTTGTGGATTCTATCACCACGGAATTATTTTAGAGGTTTGATTTCCAAGAGAAACTGGGGAGAGTTCAGGGCCTCCTGGCTTCTCTCCACCATCTTGGCTCATCCTCCTCATCAAATATTTATTAAGGGCTTATTATATCCTAGGCACCAGGGACTCAAAAGTAAATAAAGTCCTTGCCCTCAAGGGGCTGACTTTCTGCTAAATGGTAGAGTGGAGAGATCAGTGAATTCAGATAAAGGATCTGGGTTCCTATTCTGTTGCCTACTAGTCAAATGATCTTGGGCAAGTCACTTTATCTTCTGGCTTCAGTTTCCCCATTTAGGCAATGAAGGGATGCAAACATATAGGCTTTAAGCCCTCTTCCACCTCTAATTGTTAGGATCCTTTAATAATAAGTGTCTTTCTTTTTCTTATTTTAATTCCCAGCACTTTTACTGTGCTAAGCACATAGTAGTAAATTTTTTATTAATTGATAATATCCTAATAAGATTTTTGGACTAAGTGAAGCATTTATGTGTTGTACATTGAAATAGACTCAACAAGTTGGGAAGAGGAAGGCAGGGTTTTTTGGGGGGAGGAGAGGAAGGGAAGGACTAACCAGGAAGGAGGTTATAAGGTCATCGAAAACAATTCTATAGAGAAATAAGACAACCCAAAAGAGAAGTCTTATTGGGCACAGAGCCAACCCCCAAGGATTTTGCCATGTCCCCTTAAGGATTTAATTGGGGGTTTGTTTAGTTTGTAAATATTCTGCCATTGGCTTTTAATTAACCCCAAGGGAGCTTTGGAGAACAAGACTACAGATAGGTTATCGTGGTCACTGAAGCACAGAATGTAAGGGCTTGGAGAAACCTTGGAGGGCCCTTAAAAGACTGAACATCAGAGCTGGGAGGGAGGGACCTCAGAACTTAGAATATACCTTTTCTTGAGGGAAGAAGGCAGGGCAATTGGGTTTAAGTGCCTTGCACAAGGTCACACAGCTAGTAAGTATGTCAAATGTCTGAGGTCGGATTTGAACTCAGGTTCTCCTGACTCCAGGGCTGGTGCTCTACTCATTGTGCCACCTAGCTGCCCCTCTCAGAACTTAGAATGTCAGAGCCAAAAGGGGTGGTAGAATATGAAATGGCAAAGCTGGGAGGACCCTTAGAACACAGAATGCCAGAGCTGGGAGGGCCCTTAGAACACAGAACGTCAGAGCTGAGAAGAGCCTTAGAATACAGAATGCCAGAGCTAGGAGGGCCCTTAGAACACACAAAGAGCTGGATGGGGTTTTGAAACACAGAATGTCAGAAGTGGGGGGAAGCCTCTCAGAACAAAGGCTTACAAAGTGCTTTTCTCTGTGCAGTTCTATGAATACAGATATAAGGCAGACAGCATACATATTATTATTCCTATTTTACAAAGGATAAAACCCTGGATAAAAATGACTTGTCCAAGGTCAGCATTTAAACCCGGCTCTCCCGGCTTCCAGTTTGATGTTCTTCTTAGTGCACATGCCTTGAAGTCAGCTATCCCCATGCCTGGAATGCCCTCCCTCCTTGCCTCTATTTCTTTAAATCTCCAACTTCCTTGAAAGCTCAGTTCAAATACTCCCTCCTACATGGAGCCTTTGCTGTTTTTCTAGCTGCTACTGCCTCCTCCCTAAATTACCTCATCTTTATTTTGCATAAATCTCTGATATATTTATACATATGCCTAGGATTTGTACATGGGATTATAGACTCACAAAACTAGAGCCTGGAAGGAACCTCATCTAGTCCAAGAGCCAATAGTGCTTCCTATGTGCCAGTGAGACAGGCCCTGCCCTCCAGGAGCTTATTCTATGTAGGAGATGATCTGTACACATAAGAACACACAGGAAGTAGACAAAATGAACACAGTACAAGGTGGTTTGGGGAGGGTTAGGGGTGGCAGGAAAGGTTTTCTGAAGAAGGTGGTACTTGAACTGAAGGAAACCAGGGATAGAGGTGAACACCAACAGCAGAAGTAAAGAGGAAGTGCACTTCTGGAATGGGGGCAAGCAGGGCAAAGACACGGACGTGTGTGATGGAGGATGTCACATTCTGAGAGACAAGAAGATCAGCGTCATTGTACCATAACTGTAAGACAACTGGAAAGGTAGGGAGGGGCTTGGCTGAGGATTTATATTTCATCCTAGAGGGAACAGGCAATGAGCAAGGGGATGCTTTAGGAAAATCACTGGTAGCTGTATGGAAGATGGATTGGGATAGGAAGAGACTTGAGGCAGGGAGACCAATGAAGAGACTGCAATATTATAGGCAAGAGGGGATGAAGTGGGGTAGTGGCTGAAGAGAGGATGTATATGAGAGGAAGGGGGAGAACTGACAAGGTTGGGCAACTGTTGGTGGGAGGGGTGTGACAGTGAGGTAAGGGGTAGTGATGAGGTTACAAACCTGGGTGACTAATGAAAGTGAGGCCCAAAGAGGTAAAGTCACAAAGGTAGTGAGGATCAGAGGTAGGCTTCGAATCCAGGTCCTCTGAAAACAGAGCCATTATGCTACACTGCTTCTCAAATACATGGTCTCTTCCTATAGAATAAAAGCTCTGGATGGCAGGGCACTTCATTTTTATCTTTGCAAAAACACTTTCCAGACTAACTACCACAGTGCCTAGCACACAGTGGGTGTCTGATACATCCTTATTGATTGAATGATTTCCATTTTTTCATATCATATAGAACGAATCCTCTCCATGGACCTGTAGGGGACCATAGTTTCACTTGACCCAAATACCTTTACTTAGGCATGTCATTTAACCTTAGAGCTTCAGACTTATTTTCTATAAAATGGAATAATGCTTGTACCATCTGTTTTACCTATATTCACAAAATTGTTCTGAGACTATCAATTGTAGAACAGTTGTTGATCCTCTGTCTCTGCTATTGCAAGCTGAGGGTATGAGGGAAGGGCGCCTGGAAGAGGTCGATTCCTCTAAATACCCCATTGGTCTGTGCTTCAGACCCTCAGCTAAGCTCCTCCCAACCTCCATCCTGGGAAGATCCTGCAACGATAATTCTCAGCTCTAGTTTTGCAACATCAATTTTCTCCAAAGAGATTGCACAAATCTTGGAGAGGAGGTGATTTAATTTTAATTCTATATATGTTCTTCTGTGCTCTTTAGGGAAGAGGAAGAAGATACAAAGGCGGAGGGGGCGTATGGGCCAGTGAAAAAGAATGTGTCAAACTCCAGAGAGCACCAAATTAGGTAATGCCTTCTCCTATCTTGCCACTAGAGGGCCTATTGATCAGTGACAGGTCATTTCTGTGCAGGAGAGGCTGAACAAGGAAATCCAGCTCTCAAAGGTAGGCTAACCTGAGTAGCTTCCCCAGGAGACTGAACAGAAAAAACCTTACAGGTCATTCCAGTCCACCCCCTCTCCTTTTACAGAAGAGGAAACTGAGGCCCAGAGGGGAAGGAACTTGGCCAAGGTCTGCTAGCTAGCAAGTGGACTCCAGAGTTAGATGGAAATCCATCTAGTCTAACCCATACCCAAACAGGAGTCTACACCACAACTGTCCCCAAAGGAGTTCTCCAGACTCTGTATGACCACTTCCAGGGAGGGAAAATGCACTACTTCCCAAGGTAGCCTGTTTTCCTATAGGACCGCTCTAATTGTGAAGATATTTTCCTATCTAACAAAATTCTTGCTTCTCTGCTGCTTACTCCTACTGCTCGTAGCTCTGACCTTTGGGGACAACTAGAACAAAGTTAATCTCTCTTCCCATGGACAGTCCTTCAAGTATGTGAAGATATCAGTTGTGTTGCCCTAAGTCTTCCCTTCTCTACGCTAACACTGATTAAATAAAGCTAAACGATGACTTATCACTGTCTTCAGTATTTGTAGGGTTATTACAAAAAGACTAAACAGAAGTCTAATCCCTCTTCTGATACTTGAAGACTTCATCTGGATAAATATCTCTGGTCTGATTCTTTTTTGATAGAGGATAGTAGTCCCTTGGATTCTCCTTGGAAATCTCCTCTAGAAGCTCTCCAGCTTGTCAGTGCTCCTAAGCTGCCTGGCCCACAAATGAATATCATGTTCCAGGAGGGATCTGACTAGGGCTAAGTTCAGTGAGTCTGTCACCTCCTAAATTCTGAAAAGCCACGCTGTCTCTCTTAAAGTAGCCTATAGCTGTTGTAGCTTCCACCTGACACCATTAACTTGTAGTGAGTTGTCAGTCCACTAAGATGTCAGGATCTTCTTCACATACCCTATTATCTGTGATTCCCCAAAGCTAAAATGGAATAACTCATTTTAAAACTCAATCGTAAGACTGTACTTGGATTTCTATTCAATTTTTGATGTAGTGCAAAGAACATTCATGGGGAGGTACGTGGCACAGTGGATAAAGTGTCAGGTCTGGAGTCAGGAAGACCTGAGTTCAAATCTGACCTCAGACACTTACTAACCGGGTGACCATGGACAAGTCATTTAACCCTGTTTGCCACTGTTTCCTCATCTGTAAAATGAGCCAGAGAAGAAAATGGCAAACAACTCCAGTATCTTTGCCGAGAAAACCCCAAAATGGGGTCGTGAAGAATCAGAGACAACTGAAACGACTGAACAAAGAACAGTGAAGTCAGAGTACCTTGGTTCAAATTCTAGATCTGTTTTTCAATAGCTGCATGCCCCTGGGCAAGGTCACTTCTCTTTGGTCCTGTCTTCTCATCTGTAAAAAGAGAGTCTTCAACCACAGCAGGATTTCTGAAATTTTTCTGTTTTTTGGCACCACTTGGGCAGTGTCTAGGGAAAGCTAGGGCTCTGTTCTCAGAAGAATGCTTTTAAATGCATAAAATAAAATACAGAAGGGCACAAAAGAAGTCAATTATGTTGAAATAAAGATGTGATTTTTCCTGTCTAGTTTCATACACTCTCTAAAATCTATGTACAGGTTCTTCCAGTCTCTAAGAGCCCTTTCAGCTCTAAATCTCATCCTATGATTCAGTCTATTGTTTATCAAAATCTTTTTGGATCTTGATTGTAACATTCGACGTGCTAGCAGCTATGCAACAAAATTTAGGGATTTGGAGGGAGTGAAAGCATGAGGTGAAGGACTTCAATAACGTAAATGAAAATTACAGCAAAAAGCAGCTGAACACAGATTAACAGCAACGAACAACACTGGTACTGCAGAAATGAGGATGAAACATACATCCCTCTCTTCTCAGTAAAAAGGTGGACTAAGGGTATGGAATATTATCTATATACACAGGAGTTCTTATGGTTGCTTTTCCTTTTCCTTCCTGTGCTTCAAGGGAGAGTACACATATGTACATTTGTAGTAAGGGGATATTCTCATGATATTTACCCAAAAAGGGCATTTTGGGTTTTTTAAAAAAGAATGAAGGGGAAGGACAGTATCCAGCGGGTATGGCCCCTTTACATGCACAGAGTCCCTGCTGATTCCACTGTGGCCATGTCCTCTTCCAAAGCATACAAACTTGGTGATCCTGCCCCCGTGGCTAAAAGGCTGGTGGTTTTCTAATGCAGTGTGATGCAGCCCAATGAGTTATGTCAAGGCAGCCTCTTGGTAGTGAGCCCTCCAAGAGAACCAAACAATGGCCCAAGCCTACTCCCACTTGCAGAGCATATACATAGTCTCCTGATATTGCATCATCTCTCCACTGACGGACCATATTACAGGGGCCATTGTTCACCTGTACCTGTTTTGCTTGAACTATAAGGGCCCAGGGCGCAACAAGTTTGCAAAATGCTGGCTCTGGAGAAATTGGAGGAGCTCAAGGAGAGCCCAACCTGGTGTGTGGTCACCCTAGCAAATTTCATGAGGTACAGAGAGAAACTGACAACTCAACTAATATTATCAGCTGAATAAAAAGTTCGAAGCAGGCTGGTCTCTCAGACAGGAGGGAGACTAGGGGAAAGGGATAGGATCAGTGATTTCATTTGCATAGAGAACTCCCAGATAAAGAAAGTCCCTCTGTCATTGGTGGCTGGTGCTTTTCTGCTCCTTTTAGGCTAAGAGAGCTGCCTGGAACACAAGGTCACACAGTCACTATGTGTCAGAGGTGGCATCTGGATCTCTAAGACCACAGTGACCTCCCACAGGTAGGGGAATCATACGATCATAGAAATATCAGCTAGAAAGGATTATTAGGGCCAGCTCACCCATTTTACATAGGAATATACTAAGGTTCAGGGAAGGGAACAGACTTGCCAGTGGTCCCAAAGAGGCAATGTGGCTATATAAATGTGGGTGTATGTGTAGGAGCTGGGGCAGTGCAGCGGGGAGAGGGTAAGCCTTGGAGTCACAAAGATCTGAGTTCAAATCCTGCCTCTGACATGTACGATCACAGGCTTAGGGGCCAGCTAGTCCAACCCCCTTGTTTTGCAGTTGAGGAAACTGAGACCCATAGAGGTTTCATGACTTTCCCAAGGTCACACAACCAGAAAGCACACTGGCTCAGAATTCAAAACTCCTTATTTCAGATTTGGCCTCTGGCTCTTACCACCTACATGAACCTAGGAAACTCACTTAACCTTCCTCTGACTGTGCCAGGCAGTTCCAGATCCCTCTATATTCCAAGTAATCATCTATTCCATTATAATCATAATCAGAGCTTAGAACACAGAATATGAGAGCTGGGAGGGTCCTTAGAACCCAGAAAGTGAGAGCTGAGAGGGTCCTTAGAACCCAGAAAGTGAGAGCTGGGAGGGTCCTTAGAACCCAGAATGTCAGAGTTGGGAGGGTCTTTAGAACCCAGAATGAAGAGCTGGGAGGGGCCCAGAGTGTCAGAGTTGAGAGGGCCCTTTGAACATAAAGTCTCAGGGTCCAAATCCCTCTATATTAGTCATAGGCTCATAGATTTAGCTCTGGAAAGGACCTTCGAGACCATCAATTCCAACCCCTTCATTTTACAGAGGAGAAGGCTGAAGCCCAGAGAAATTGACTGTCTTGTCCAGGGTCACACAGCTAATAAGTGCCTGAGGCCAGATTAGAAGCTGAGTCTTCCTGCCTCCAAGCCCAGCACCCCATTCACTACACTACCTAGCTAGAGAAGAGCTATCAGTCTATATTGGTGGAAGGAGTTTCCACACTAGAGTTCTTAGATCGAAAAACATAAAACCAAAAAATTTCACATAGGCAGTCAAAATCCAAACCAAGTCTACTGACGTCCAATACTGAACCCTTTTAATCTATTCCATTGCTTCTTGATAGGACCCCAAATGCTTGGATTCATATGATGCCTTCTCCTACCTTCTTTCACAAGACTCTATTAAGGCCTATGGCTCAATCGAAGTTTGGTGTTTGTCTCCCAAGCTTTAGGAAGACGACATACTATCTTAACTCCCAATACCACGGGGGAAACTTTAGGGAAAAGGTTACCAGGACCCTTAAACAGAGTTTTCATTTTTTTTAAACAGGGAAGCACATGAGGGACAGAGAACCCTTGTGCAACATTCCATGGCTTCCTAGTTGACCTGTCACACCCAGTCCATTGGCATTTTCAGATGGCCTTGTCATCTCTGAGGTATAAACCTTGTCATAGAAAAGGCATGTTTGCTATGTATGATTGTGTAAGGCCACAGTGTGGGAAAGAAAAGGGGGAAGGGCAAGCTTTATAGAGTGAGCTGAGACTCCCCAAAGAGACATAAGGCCATGGATCTACTGGAACCCAGAAGGAAATGAACTGTTACCTCTTCCTACAGAATGTAAGCTCCCTGAGGGAAAGGGATATTACATTTTTGTTCATTGGATCAGAGATCCTATAGGATATAGTGCTAGAAGGAACCTTAGAGGCCACTGAGTCCAGTCCTTTTATTTTACAGATGAGGAAACTGAGGCACCAAGTGGTTAAATGATTTGCTCAGGGCCACAAAGCTAAAGCCTGAATCAGCATTTGAGCTCACATCTTACTGATCCCAAATCCCAGTGTTCTATCCACTTCAGCACCTAACTGACTTGTTAATTAATTAAGCTAGAGCAAATTAAGCTAGAGCAAAATGTTATTGTGAATAGAAGTCTGGAAAAACTCAGCTCATATCCCTCCTCTTCTACTTACTAGCAGTAGCACAGACAAGTCACTTACCTCTCTGAGACTTGGCTGCCTCAACTGTAAAATAAGCAGAAGCATATCTATAGTACCTGCCTCAAAAGGCTGTGGTGAGGGTTCAAGAAGAGAATGTGCTTTTAAAAGTGCTTTACAAACCTCAAAGCGAGACATGTTGGCTATTACATAATCTGACCCCCTCACCTTACAAAGGAAGAAACTGAGGTTCAACAAGAAAATTGATTTGCTCAAGGCAAAGCTATAACTTGAACCCAAATTTCTTGATTCTTTCCTAACCCTAATACAGCATTCTTTTGTAATAAGAAGGTGGAGAATTAAAACAACTCTGAGGCACACCTCGCCGCTATCAGATTGGTTAATATGACAGAAAGGGGAAATGACAAATGTTGGAGGGGATGTGGGAAAATTGGGACAATAATGCACCGTTGGTTGAGTTATGAACTGGTCTAACCATTCTGGAGAGCAATTTGGAACTATGTGCAAAGGGCTATGAAATTGTGCATACCTCTTGATCCAGTAATACTACTTCTAGGTCTGTATCTCAAAGAGATCACAAAAAAGGGGGGGGACCTGTTTGTGCAAAAAATATTTATAGCAGTTCCTGTAGTAGTGGTTAAAAACTTGAAAATTGAGAGGATGCCTATCAATTAGAGAGCAGATAAAACAAGTTGTGGTATATGATTGTAATGAAATATTACTGTTCTATAAGAAATGATGAGCAGGATGGTTTCACAAAAACTAGAAAGACTTATATGAACTAATACAAAGCAAAGTGAACAGAACCAGGAAAACAGTTTACACAGTAACAGCAACATTATACAATGATCAGCTGTGCTTAGCTCTTCTCAGAAATACAATGATCCCAGACACTTCCAAAAGACTCACAATGAAAAATGCTATTCACCTCAAGAAAGAACTGATGGCACTTGAATGTATAGATAGAAGAATACTGTTTCTCATTTTCTGTATTTTTTCATGTTTTTTCCCCTTTTGGGTCTGTGTCTTCTTTCACAATATGACTAATACAGTAATATCTTTTGCATGATTGAACACATATAACCAATATCAAATTGGTTACTGTCTCAAGAAGAGAGAGAAAAAGGGAGAGAAAAAAAATTGGGGACTCAAAATCTTTTAAAAATGAACGCTATAAAAAAGGGAAAAGGATCCACATGTACAAAAATATTTATAGCAGCTCTTTTTCTGGTGGCAAAGAATTGGAAATTCCCCATCAACTGAGGAATGTCTGAACAAGTTGTGGTATATGATTGTGATGGTATTCTGTTGAGCTATAAGAAATGATAGCAGGCAGATTTCAGAAAAACCTGGAAAGATGCACATGAACTGATGCTGAGTGAATTGAGTAGAACCAGGAGAACATTGTATATAGTAACAGCAACACTGTGCAAAGACCAACTTTGACACATTTAGTTCTTCTCAGCAATACAATGATCTAAAACAATTCCAAAAGACTCAAGATGGAAAATGCTATCTACATCCAGATAAAGAACTATGGAGTCTGAATGCACATAGAAGCATACTATTTTCTTTTTTTTCTTTCTTGTGATTTTTCCCTTTTGTTCTGATTCTTTTTTCACAACATGACTAATGTAGAAATATGTTTAATATGAGTGTACATGCATAGACTATATCAGAATGCATGCCATCTTGGGGAGGGAGGGGGGAGGGAGAAAAAAATTATAACTCAAAATCTTATAAAAGTAAATGTTGAAAACTTTTTAAAAACTAAAATTAAAAAACAAATGCTAAAAACTATCTTTACATGTAACTGGGGGAAAATAAAATATTACTTAAAACACACAAAAAAGAAGGGCGAGGATAGCATTAGTTATCTATTTAAAGTGATAAAGGGACTCTCAAACACCGGGACCCCGAATAGGAGAATCTGGATGCCACCTTCCCTGAGAAACAGGAGAGAAGGAAGATGGGTCTGCCTAAGCAAGAACTTTATCAAGGGGGTCCCAGGCAGGTCAGAGGACTATATATTTAGAGGTGGAAGAGTCCTCAGAGGCCATGTAGTCAACTAGATGTCACAGAATATGTGACATTGGGGAAGTTACAACCTTTTGGGCTTCATTTTCTTCTTCTAAAGCATCTTCATCTTTTTCCAGTGGAAAATGAAGTTCAGAGAGGTTGTGACTTGTTCAAGGTCACATAGAGTTATTAAATGGTAAAAATCAGGATTTGAACCCAAGTCTTTTGATTCTAAATGTAGAGCGTAATCCATTGTATGGTGGTGTCTCACTTGTACGTGCTCCAAAATATATCACTCCCAGGCTACTTCTCACTGGCAATGCCAGAGTTAGAGAATCCTTGTAGCACTGACTATGACAGCTGGGAGGGCCCTTAGAACACACAGAATGTCAGAGCTGGGAGGGCCTTTAGATCACAGAATGTCAGGGTTGGAAGGGCCCTTAGAACTAGGAATGTCAGAGCTGGGAGTGCCCTTAGAACACAGAATGTCAGAGCTGGGAGGACCCTCAGAACACAATGTCAGAGCTGGGAGAGCCTTAGAACACAGAATATTAGGGTTGGGGGGGCCCTTAGCACACAGAATGGCAGAGCTGGGAGGGCCCTTAGAACACACAGAATGGCAGAGCTGAGAGGGGTCTTAGAATGTCATTAGATACAAAGAACACGGTAGTCAATGGCTATAGTAATGTTTTGTTTGATAAACCCAAAGACTCTCATTTCTGGAGTAAGAACTCACTATTTGACAAAAACTGCTGGGAAAACTGGAAAATAGTATGGCAGAAACTAGGTACAGACAAACATCTTACACCTTACACCGAGATAAGGTCAAAATGGGTACACAATTTAGGCATAAAGAGTGATACTATAAACAGATTAGGAAAGTAAAGAATAGTTTACGTGTCAGAACTATTGAGAAGGGAAGAATTTATGACCAAAGAAGAGGTAGAAGATATTACGAAATACAAAATGGATAATTTTGATTACATTAAATTAAAAAGTTTTTCATAAACATAGCCAATGCAACCACAACTAGAGGGGAAGCAGAAAGCTGGGAAACAATTTTTACAGCCAGCGCCTCTGATAAAGGCCTCATATCTAAAATATATAGAGAACTGAGTCAAATGTATAAGAATACAAGTCATTCCCCAATTGATAAATGGTCAAAGGATATGAGCAGGCAGTTTTCAGATGAAGAAATTAGTTATCTACAGTCACAAGAAAAAAATGCTCTAAATTACTGTTGATTAGAGAAATGCGAACTAAAACAACTCTGAGGTACCACATCATACCTATCAGACTGGCTAATATGACAAAAAAGGAATATGACAAATGTTGGAGATGTGAGAAAATTGGAACATCAATATATTGTTGGTGGAGTTGTAAAGTGATCCAACCATTCTGGAGTGCAATTTGGAACTGTGCCCAAGGGGTTATAAAACTGTGCATACCCTTTGATCCAGCAATACCACTACTGGATCTGTAACTCAAATAGATCATAAAAAAGGGAAAAGGACCCACTTGTACAAAAATATTTAAAGCAGTTCTTTTTATGGTGGCAAAGAATTGGAAACTGAGGGGATGCCCATCAATTGGGGAATGGCTGAACAAGTTGTGGTATATGAATGTAACAGAATTCTATTGTTCCGTAAGAAATGATGAGCAGGGGAATTTCAGAAAAACTTGGAAAGATTCACATGAACTGATGCTGAGTGAAGAGAGCAAATCAGGAGAACTTTGTACATAGTTAACAGCAACATTGTACAATGACCAACTTTGATAGACTTAGCTCTTCTCAGCAATGCAATGATCTAAGACAATTCCAAAATACTCATGAAGGAAAAAATGTTATCCACATCCAGAGAAAGAAGTATGGAGTCTGAATGCAGATCAAAGCACACTATTTTCTCACCTTTTTTTTGTTTTTTCCTTTTGTTCTGATTCGTGTTTCACAACATGACTAGCATGGAAGAATATTTACTATGATTGTACATTTATAACCTATATCAAATTGCATGTTGTCTTCGGGAGGAGTGAGGGAAAGAAGGGGGAAAATTTAGAACTCAAAATCTTATGAGAGTGAATGTCGAAAACTAAAAATTAATTATTTTTAAAAGAACACGATATTAGAGCTGGGAGGTACCTTAGAGCACAAAATGTCAGAGCTGGGAGGGACCTTAGAGCAAAGAATGTCAGAGTTGGGAACAGCCTTGGAACACAGGATGTCAGAGCTAAGAGGGGCCTTGGAACGCAGACTGTCTGAGTTTGAGGAACTTAAAAAATAAAAAAACTAGAATGTTAGAACTGGCAAGGATGTTAGAGATCAGCTGGTCCATCCTCACCATTTCAAAGCTGGGGAGATCAAGCTTGGCCTGTACAGGTTAAATGGCTTTCCAAAAGCCACAAAACTAGTTGTGGATGGAGCCAGGACTAAATGCTATTGTAAAAAATCAATCATCATCATCATCATCATCATCATCATCTTCTTCTCTTTCTTCTTCTTCTTCTTCTCCTCCTTCTTCTGCTTCTTCTCCTTCTTCTTCTTCGTCTTCTTCTTCTGCTGCTGCTTCTTCTGCTTCTCCTTCTTCTGCATCTGCTTCTGCTTCCTCCAATTTTGAAAAACTATGGGTGCTACCTAGCCTAGGATACATATCATGGTTAGAAGCCCAAGTCATCAAATGACCCTAAACTTTGAATGCAGAGCTCCTTATGAGAGCTCATAAATTATAGTTTCTGTGGCTCATCTATGAAGGGGATCAGAACCCTTTGGTGTAATAATAACCACGATAGTAACAGCCGACATTTGTAGAGGGCACTAAGCTCTGTGAAGGCCTTTACAGAGGTTATACGATCCTCGCAACAAACCTGTGAGATAGGTGCTATCATTATAACCAGAAGCAGGATAAACGAGGTTCAGAGTTCAAAGTCGCACAAAATAGACATGAGGCTGTATTTGAACTCACGTAGCCCTGACTCTGTATCTGACACTCCATTCACCAGGCCACCCAGAATCGTGTTGCCGTGCCGCCTCTTTGTCTCTGCAGAACAGGGAATGGATTCCTGGGTCGATTCTACGGATGGGAAGTTTGAGGCAGTGAGAGAAAAGTGACTTCTTCCAAGGTCACACAGGTAACCTGAGAGCTGAGACGGCCTATGAGGTCTTCGTTTCTTTTTCTTTAAGTGCCACTGCCCCAGAGAAAGCTGTGTAAAGTTTGATTTAATGATATAACGCAGTATAATGGACTACGACAAACACCCCAACAATCCTGTAATCGAATGCTTCCAAAGCCTCATAGTTGTTTTCACATTGAAGGGACAAAAAAAGCAATAACAGCAACCACGGGCTTAAGTTTCTGCTTCCCCCTACGCCCACCCCCAATATTAAAAGTGGCCCCTTAGCATTCCCAGGGACTGAAGACTGAAACACCTCTCAGGTTAGCTGGGATCTCCTCACAAGGCATTCTTGTGCCCTACATGCTATAATCGGGGCTTCACCCAGATAAGGAAATGAGGCTGCTACAAAGGCTGCTGGCTGCCCTGCCCCCAAAGGATCAGGTTCTCAAGGGTTAGAAAGTCAGGCAGCTAAGATGCTGCTCCATATTCAGAGACGCTCCTAGCCCCACAGCCTTCCTAAGTAAAACCCTGAAGGAGGCTGAAACAAGGGCAGCCTGCAAGGGTCTCCTGCCGCCTGCAAGGGTCTCCTGCCACCTGCAAGGGTCTCCTGCCGCCTGCAAGGGTCTCCTCGCAACTGTGGGCCTCCATTCGTGGCTGCGATGGGGCACACTGCTCACGCATCTATTTGTTTTACAGGACTGTGCTATTTTTGATCTGGAAGAGATCATCTGGCCTCATACCCTCATTTTACAGATGAGGAAACTGAGGCGCCCCCACCCAAAAATGAAGTGACTTGATCACATAGGAGATAAGCAACAGAACCAGGACTTCAATCCAAATCCTCTGAAAGAGACCCAGTCCAGGATTCGGGTGTTTGTTTTTGTTTTTGATGCCTCTGGGTAGTTAGATGGCATAGTGGAGAGAACATTGACCCGAGTTCAAGTTCAACCTCAGACACTAGCTGTGTGACCCTGGGTAAGTAATTTAACCCAGACTGCCTTAAAAAAAAAAGCCTCTATACTGCAGGTTTGAAAACAAGGGAGGGAAGAAGGAAAGAGCACTTACTGAATATTAAAAATTGCTTCAAGATTGGAGAGAGAATGAGCTCCTAGAAGAAAGGCTATGGTCATTTGCAGTACCTAAATCACTGCCTCTCTCTGTCCTCTCTCTCTTCTCTTTTCTAAGGCACCTGGACTTCAGCAGCCCCCATGGGTATTTGTTGGTCTTGGCAACCTCAGGGTGTACAAAGATGCTCAGTTATTCTAAACCATCAGTTTCCTAGGGACTGTAAGATGGTAGCTATATCTTAGAAATCAGGAGTCTGACCCCTTCATTTTACAGATAAGGAAACTGAGTCCCATAGAAGTAACTTTGCACAAGGTCACATAAGGAGTGTCAGAGGCAAGCTAAAAGCCCAGGTCCTTGGGTTCCAGATCCAGCATCGCACCAAGCCAGAATCTAGTTTCTCACAAACTGGAACAAAGCTGGAGAAAAACAAAGGACTGGTTTCAAGTCTTTTCTACTTTGTGAAAGCCAGACACTTTTTTGAGAAAGAGATACTTTTTTGCTTTTGTTACTGGATTTTTCTCTTGCATCTGAGAACAGGGAGAGGCAGGCCCATGGAGTGTTACAGGTTCATGCGTGGTTTACTCCACAAATGGCTTTTCAGAAGAAAACCACCCCACCCCACCTCACCAGCTAGAAAAAAACAGTTGGATGGCCGTAGGTGATTACGCCTGTCCCTTATTTGTTGAGACAGAAGGGCATCTTGACCCACCATGCAGAGCTAATTAAGGTTAGACTTACACAGAAGCATATAAAAAATTCCACTTGTCAAATAAGACTGCAGGGGCCCCTGTTCTTTGGTCTCAGAACAGGCTGCCCCAGACTTCTCAATAGCTCCCGTCATCCACCCACCACCAAGACATTACATCCTTAACCACAGAACATGCTTGCACATTCCCACTTCTTATCATAATCTAATCAGATATGTGGAGCTAGAATGAACATTAAGGTCAAAGAGTCTAACTCCCCCATTCTACTGGAGAACTAGACCTCAGAGAGGTCAAATGACTTGCCCAGAGTCACACAGCCAGCAAGTGTCCAAGTAGTGATTTGAACCCAAGCCTTCAGACTCCAGGTCCAGCACTCTGTGCATATGGCACCAACCCACTGTTGCTATGCCCTGTGAATCCAGAGAGAGGGAGAGAGAGAGAGAGAGAGAGAGAGAGAGAGAGAGGCAGAACAGTGTGGGGAGAAGAGCACTGAGCAAACATACGTTAACCACTGACATGATGTGATTAGATCATCACAGAAGCTCCTCTGAGTAGGAACTCTCTGTTTTTAATTCTTGGTATGGTCAGATTAATAGAACCATGGCTATTCAAAAGTTCTTTTTGTGGCTATTAGGGCTTTTTAAAATACAATTTATATAACTGTCCCATTCAAGGTACCATAAAAATTTCTAAAAGGAAATGATAATGGAGATTTCTGCAGTAGAATTATTATTATGATGATGATTAGGGACAATACTGGGTTCTTCATTCACCATTTTAATACTTCTAATGATCCAGGAGAAATCTAAGTTTGAATCTTGCTCTGTTGATTAGTAATGGTGTGATCCAAAGCAAGCCTCAGTTTTCTCATCATAAAATGGGTATTGTGGTACTAAACTCACATGGCCATTGTGAGCATCAAATGAAAAAAAGTTTCAAGACATTTTATGAGTAATCTTAAATTATACAAGTGATATATATATATAATTATACAAGTGATATATATATTATACATATATATGTATAATAACAAACTATAAACCATTACATAACCTCGTATGTTAATTGGGAAGCAATAGGATCCATCACAGGACCAAATGAGAAAAACAGGCTGAGAGAAAGGTGTCCTTTCTCGCTCACAGACTGAAGAATTAGGAGAACAAGCTATAATATCACCACAGTAATGTCAGGGAGCACAACAATGAAAGACTCCAGCCCTGATTAGCTGATGGTGAAGCATGTCTCCTGCCTCTCACCAGAAGAGGTGGTGGACCACAGGCATGGAATGAGGCATACTTTTCCAGACATGACCAACACGTTGATTTGTTTTCCTTAACTGTGCTTATTACAAGGGGGGGTGCGTGGTTGGGACAGGGAGGAAGTCATTGGGAGATGATGATGTAACAAAAAAGAGAATAGATAAAACATTGGATTTGAAGTCTAAGGCTCAGTTTTGTTTTGTTTTTTGTGAAGGGAGAAGGCAGGGCAATTGGGGTTAAGTGACTTGCCCAAGGTCATACAGCTAGTAAGTGTGTCAAGGATCTGGGCAGGATTTGAACTCTGGTCCTCCTGACTCCAGGGCTGATGCTCTACTCACTGTGCCACCTAGCTGCCCCTTTAAAGTCTCAGTTTTAAAACCCGGTTCTGCCATTCACCGCAATATTGGACAAATGGCTTAATGTTTCTTTAATCTATAAAAGGAGGGTATTGGATTAGATGAGTGCAAAGATCTCTTCCAACTTGAAACTTATTATTTTTCCAAGACCACCCAAGATCTTTGATCTAATCCAATATCCTCATCTTACAGAAGAGGAAACTGAGACCCATGGAGATAAAGAGACCATCTCTTGGTCCTCATCAGGTATATATGGTTAGTTTTCTAATGAGGCAGTGTGGCAGAGTGGGTGGAATGCTGTATGTGGAATCAGGAATTCAAGCCCTGGATAAGCCCCACCACTATGGGTCACTTGAACTCTGTGGGCCTCAGTTCCCTCATCTGTAAGAATATGAAAGTGAGAAAGGACTTCAGTGGCTGTCTTATCCAAAGTATACACAAAAGGAATCTCCATTATTATATATCCGACAAGGAGTCATCCAGGTCTGGACCGCCTCTGAAGCCTATTACAAGTTCTGGCTGGAACAATTTTGAATAAGGGAAAAATACTGGGTTTGGAGTCTTCCATCCAAAGACTGGCCCTGCTAAGCTTCTGAGGAATCGTGGAATGGGAGGTCAAGCCACAGTTACTCACTAAGACAATAAGACTAGGAAATATCCCAACCGAAGAAATCACAGATTCATGACCTAACACAAGGCACTAGAGGCCTCTGAGAAGATCTGAGGAAGCTGCTGGTAGTCGAGGCAAGGTCTGTTGGTGTTTTTCTTTGTGGTTTTACTCAATATCTGTTCACCAAATATTTATGAGCAACAGCTATATACAAGTCCCCATGACAACGTCCCGTTTAGATTTAGGGGATTTTTGAGCCAATGACTCTTTCGCAAGTACTCAAAGCACACGGAACACTGATATGCATCTTTGTGACCAACCTAACTGATGTAAATTTTCTGAAGAATAAATATAAATGACAAATATTGCTAACAAGTTCACAAAAGACAAGGCAGAGATTCAAAGAGTGACTTGAGATGAAGCATCGGGGCAAGATTTGAACACACGTCTTCTTGATTCCTTGCTAAGCTGCCTCATCAAAGTGGAATTGCTGGAGTTACTGTGTACTTAAATTACCGTGTACTTAAAAGATTTCCCACATGTAAGAAAAAGTTAAAGAATTAAATCTGTCTCTTAAAAGAGGCAAAATACTCTACTTCAGTATTTTAACACTCTAAGGAGCCTTTTTCCACCTCCCAATATAGGTGCTCCCCATACCTACCACTGCCATTGTCTGTGTCTTAGAAGATGGTCCTCATGAGTTTCTGTTGCCAAAATTATTCATCACCTTCCGAATAACCTGGAAGGAGGTCCTCAGGCCACAGAGGCACAGCCCAACCCTGGCCTGCTACTCAGAATCTTTCTAGCCTAGGAAGACATGCCAAAGTATATGTCCTTCTTGCTAGTGTTTAAGAACAAAGAGTCACATCCATGCCATTAGGGCCTTCCTGAACATGGCAGACTGTACTGGGTAATAAGCTTTCATACTATTTGAGAAGGAAGATAGAAATACAATCTTTTGCCTGACCTTTCATTTAGTAACATTTACAAGCTATATTCAACTTCCCGGGGAGGAGGAAGATGCTTCAATTCATCCATCAGATTAATTAGCATAATGGAGCACCATGTATAGAGAGCTAACCTCAATTCCAAGAAGACTTGAATTCAGGTCTGACACTTACTGGCTGTGTGAGTATATACTCAAGCCACTCAATCTCTCAGTGCTCTTGGATAGCTTTCTAAGCCTGTAAATTGCAGAAAAGGTGCCAGCCTGAATCGGTATAGGCAATTTCCTCTACTGGGGAGTTCTGAACACACCAAAAAAAATCCCACATCCAGTTGCTATTAACAACTCAGAGAAAATTAAACTAACATTTTGTGCTGGGCATTATGGTAGGTCCTGGAGAGAAACAAAAATAAAAATTAAATGCTTTCAACTGGCTTGAATTTGGGCAAATGAATTAATCCCCTGAGCCTCAGTTTCTTTATCTGTAAAATGAGATTAGGCTATATGGTCTTTGAGTTCTCTTTTAGCTCTGGACTTAAGATATTTATGACATCAGACCCGGCCCTTAGAGAGCTTACACTAATCGCCCATAATACGAATGCTTCCCAAATTGATTTGGTTCTGGGATACCATACCAATATGGTAATAAACCAACTTCACGCTAATCTATTGTTGAGGCTAAATTTTTGCAGGCTATCCTTGGGTTTGTAATATTTATTTTTTACTAGCACAAGGATAACTTCCCTGGCCACTGAGAGATGGCAGAGAGTTCCTCTTCTTGTCCTGGAAATGTCTGTCAAGATTCATTCCATAGTCTTCTACTATTCCCTTTCTACTATGTCCTTTGGAAAGTCTTTCCACTCCTGCTGCTTTGACTAACACTCCTCACCATGAATGATCCTCAGATCTGTACCTCCTCTCTTGACCTCTCTCTGGAGCTCAAGTGTGCATTTGTACTTACCAGCTGGACATTTCCATTTGGATATATTGCTGTTGCCTCAAAGGTGACAGGTCTAAAACCAAAAATCACCTTTGCTCATGAAAGCAACTCCTCCTCTTCCTCCTGATTTCCTGTTTCTGCTAAAAGCAGCACCATTTCCCTATTCAGCCAGGTTAAAAATCCCCAGGAAAAAGAACCAGGAACACTGAGTAGAAGTAGCAAACAGGGAGATTTAGTCTGGATGTAAGAGAAGCTTCCTAACACATGGAATTGTCCAAGAGAGGAATCAGCTATTTAGAAGGCCCTGAGCCCCACTTCATTGGAAATCATTAAGCAAAGGCTAGATGATGGCTTGTTGGGTATGTTGTAGAAAGAACTCTTGTACACGTGTCAGCTGGACTATAGATAGCTTCAATGGACCCTTACAGCTCAGAAATTCTCTAATTATAATGACCTCTTTGGTTCACAGAAATGTTAGACTGGTGTGTTATTTTACCCAAACAAAAAAATCTACAGGACCTTGGTTTAGTAACATCTCAGTTACCTGATCCCTTATCTAGCAACCTCATCTACCCAGCTGAGAAACAGGTGGCCAAAACAGGTGTTATAAAATCCATGTGAGGATTGTGATAGACCCTTACAGTCTATTTTATACTCAGTCCCAACAAGCTCAATAATCTGGTTTCTCCAGTCATGGTAGTTTAGAAGCAAAGGTGAAAGGCATGGCTAAAGACAGCAACAACTTAATTTAGCAAAGACAGACAGCTAACAACCAGCTAGTGAGGGAGGAGGGGGAAAGAAACTATAAAAAGGAGATCACTAGCTGTGACTATTTATTTAGTGCAGGGAGGAAATAACTTCAACAAGCCCCTGGAGGTCTAGATCAGAATAGAAAATTAGTGATGATGCCCAGTCATCAAGAAAGGCTTAAAATATAGTCAGTCAGTGTCCTCTGTCTGAGAGGCAGCTTCAGGCAATGCCTCTAGTGCCTGGCTTGGAGTTAGGAAGACCTAGATCCAAATGCCATGTCTGACATTTAAAAGCTACATTACCCTAGACAGGTAGCTTTACCTCCTTGGGCCTCAATTTTCTTAAGTGTAAAATGAAGGGGGACAAGATGGCCTCTAAAGGTCCTTCCTGCATATAGGTTGTGAACTGCCTCTGTGAAAGGAGTACAACGCACAAGGAATTCCTTTCAGGGTATGCCCATATCCACTTTAAAGAGGAAAGAAAGTAAATAATACTTATTTAGGTTTAGGATTATATATTGAACACAGCTAAAGTAAAAAAAAAAAAGTATTTTGACTTAAACAGGTAAGTTTCTGGAAAATTCAATCATGTGAAAGAATTCATTTCCCCAAAATGAGTTAATCATTTTTGACTCATCCCTCTCTCCATACATCCAACTTCAGCTCTTGCACAGCAATCTCCTTCTATGTGCTTGGCTACAATCTTTGTGGAGGGCCAGGCCAAGACTACAGTAAAAGCATAACTCATCTTTCTGCTGCCTGTCTTGCCATCCAGTCCATCCTCCTCTCAGACCTTGTCACTTTCTACTCAAAAGCTGGCCCTGCCTCCCTGTTTCCCGTGGGGTAAAATACAAACTCCTCCTCAGGCACAAGAATCCTCTACAATCTGGTCCTAACCTACCTTTCCAGTCTTATTTCAAATCAGTCTGTTTTACATTCTTGGTATTCCAGGCCAAATGTAAACACCATATCCCACCTCCATTCATTTATGTAGGTCATGCCCCCTACTCGGAATGTAGTTATTCATCTCCACCTGTCAAATTCCTTCTCTTTTCTTCAAGGCTCAGCTGCCACCCCCTCCCTAGGAAGCTTCCCTTCATACCCAGCCCCTCAGCTGCCAACCTGCAAGTGTTCCCTCCCTCCTGACTCAAATTCTGCTAGTGTCTGTATCTTTTATTTGCTCCCATTACACCCACGGTTCTATTTAGCTTTATCTGTTGTTCTCTCTCCTCCCAAACTGTAAGCCCTTTGAGGACAGAGATAGATGAATCTTTTTTCACTTCTATATCCCTAGTTGGTCCAGTGCTTTCTATGATTTAAGTGCCTGCTGAATTGTTTGTTGGTTAATTGGTATACTCATATACAATGTAAGTGATAATCTATGAATCACTGATTCACGGACCCAGATCTGGAAGGGACCTTAGAGGTCATTTAGTCCAACCCTCTCATTCTGCAAAGGAGGGAACTAAGACCTGGAGTGTTTAAAGTGACTTGTCCAAAGACCCACGGGTCAGAGAATGGCCCATCTGAACCCAGGTCTTCTGATTCCAGTTCCGGACTTTTCTCATTGTACCATATTACCTTCCATCAATTCCTGATGCCTTTGTTATATTCCATGTCAAAGACAAAAGAATTTGCTGTGCTTACAAGGTTAGGCTTTTCAGGGGTGGGAAACCTGGGGCCTCAAGTCCACATGTGGCCCTCAAGGTCCTCAAGTGCAGACCTTTGACTGAATCCAAACTTCATAATAATTTAATATTAATTCTTAATGAAAGGATTTGTTCTGTAAAACTTGGACTCAGTAAAAAGGCTGCATCCAAGGACCTAGAAGAGCACATATGGCCTTGAGGCTGCAGGTACCCCACCCATTGGGCTAGGTTGTGCTAATGACTAGAGAGAAGTTGGGCACTCTGAATAGGTAATTAGACCTGAGATCACCTGGGTACTTCTCACTTTTGCTGAAGTCATTATCATCTGGGCAAATCACAGCTGCCCTTTGTATAGCAATCAATGTGAAGTAGTGGTTAGAATACACAGGGCTTTGGCTCAGAGATACCTGAGTTCAAATCTTTCCTCTAATATTTGCTAGCTATGTGACCGTGGTAAGTCACAAATTCTGGGCCTCAGTTTCCTCATCTTTAAAATGGGGATAATAATTTCTACAATACCTTCTTCATGGGGTTATTGTGAAGCTCCATTAAGATATTAATAAAGTGTTTTACTAAACCGAAACCTATGTAAATGTTAGTTGTTGGCATTGTTACCTCCAGTCTTGATTCCAACAGGTTCAGGCAAGTCAAAGGAAGGGGAAGGGAATGAACATTTGTGCCAGACAGTCTGCTAAGCACTTTAGCAAGAATATCTCATTTGAACAGAGAAGCCCCATGGTGAATCATCTGAGAGAAGGCACATGGATCCAGTTTAGGGCTTCCATTTTATTTCATCATTCACAACATAAATGGAATCAAGATCCTTTAGTCTCACTTTCAAAATTCCTCTCACAGTGTTATAAGAGAAATCTTTTCTTTGGATCCTACCCAGTTTCTCTTCTCTCTTCTTAACCCCCACCCCATAGCCTCTTGGGACTTTGAAATTCAATACCAGAAGAATAAAACACTATACAAGGGGGAAAGAGAAAAAGATGGAATCATTATATTTCTTCATTTTTCTTCTCACCCCAATTGAAAAATTCTGTCTTGTTTCACAAAGGGCCTATTACTTCTGGGCTCTGAATAGTTGGAAGAACAGGACATAAGAAAAAGGAGTGTGTGTAGTCCTTTTTATAAATAGCTCTGGCCCAGGGCATAACAAAGGCCCCTTTGTGCCACTGAATACAAGGCCAATAAACGATTTACAGGCAAATGAATGAAAATTTTTCTTTCAGGATTGAGCAAAAGATAACCAGCGGCAGTTTTGGCTACTGCAACAGAGGGAGCCACAGAGTCCTGATCAAGGCAAGCCCACCCTACCATTGGTTGTAAGGTGCCATCTATCTTACCAGGTCCTAAGGGAGTTCCACCTCCCTCAGATGAAGCTTCAATCAACTCAATATTCAATAGCATATACGAATATGGACACTGGAGTCTTACCCTCTTTTCCCAAAGAAGATCTCTGCCATGGTTTGGTTTGGGCTTTTGTTTCCACTGAATAATAAGGAAAAGGACACACCTTTGAGAAGTACACTACACAAGCCCAACAAAGACCCTATGAGTCAGTCAGTCAACATGCTGACTAACCACTGTACTAAGACATGAGATTACAAAGGAAAATTAAAAACAGTTCTTATTGTCATAGAGCTCATAGTCTAATGGTGGAAACAACATGTAAATAATGATGTGCAAACAAGATATAGGAAAAGGCTTTTTGTAGAAGGGGGGATTTTTCTAGGATTGGAAGGAAACCAGAGAGGCAAGGAGATAAAATGAGGACGGAGAGAATTACAGGCATGGGAGAGAGCCAGTGAAAATGCACAGTCAGGACATGGGGTGTGTTGAAGAAACACCAAGGAAGCCAGTGTCAATGGACTGTGGGATCCTGAAAAGGCATGGGGCAAGCGGAATGTATTTGTTTAAAAACTGCCAAGTTCTCTGCAGGCTACTTCTGCCTGCATTTAGTCTTTCTCTTGGCATGGCAGACAAGCTGAAGACCTGTGGGATAAATAAACATGAAATTCAGTAAAATCATTTTATGAAAAGTGAAGAAGGGGGGTTATTGATAAAAAACCTATGAACCAAATGGACCGAAACAGAAGACAGTTAAAAAGACCATTGAAATTAAAAAGCAATATGAGAAAGTGGATAGTATTCACTACATTAAAAATGTTCTCGAGAAGAATACTACTGTACAATGGAAATCCTATCCTTGGGCAAAGAGACATTCTAACGCAGTGTTAGCAGAGCTGTAAACTAATCCAGTTGTTCCAGGTCATTCCTCATTTTCCTCATCTCTGCCGTGAGGGGACTGGCATTGTTCGTCTCTAAGGTCCCTTCTAGCTCTACTTCTATGATCTTATGAATAGAATTTGGAATTCTAGGAGAAAAGTCACTATATTCTCCAAACCCTTTGACTCAATAACACCAGTACTAGGCATATGTGTGTGTGTATATATATATAATTCTCAATGAATAAAAATACTTATAATAGCACTTTTGATGGCAACAAAGAACTGGAAACCAAGTGGATGTCCTTTGATTAGGGAATGGCTGAACAAACTGTGTTGTATTTATGGAATGGAATATTATCATATCTTAAGAAATAACAAACATGAAGAATTAAGAGTAATCTGGGGGACAGCTAGGTAGTGTAGTGAGTAAAGCACCGGCCTGGAAGTCAGGAGGACCTGAGTTCAAATCTAACCTCGGACATTTGACACACTTACTAGCTGTGTGAGTTGGGTAAGTCGCTTAATCCCAATTGCCCCGCCTTCCCCCTCAAAAAAAACCAAAACAAACAAAATAGAGTAATCTGGGAAGATTTGTATGAATCAATATAAAAAGAATTAAGCAGAACCTGAAGAACAATTTACACACAGTATGTAAAAGACCACTGAAAGACTTCAGAATTCTGATCATTTCAATGTACAATCATTTCTGAGGACTGATGAAGCATGCCTCCTTTGCTAAGCAGAGGTGATGATAGGTGCAAAATGAGGAGAAATACCTTTTTCAGATCTGGCTACCATGTTGATTGGTTTTCTTTAACTATATCTGTTTGTAATAAAGAATTATTCTATGGTGGGGCAGGGCGGTTTGGGGGAAATGTCAATGATATTTTTAAAAGGACATCAATGAAACATTAAAACAAACCAAAAGAAGTAAACCTATCCTATTAAGTTCTATCTCAAATATTACCTCCTCCAAGAACCTTCCCAAGATGTTTCCCCCCGCCTCCCCTAGCCAGGCAGATATATTCTCATTCCTTTCACAACATATGAAGGGCTTTTTCTTTACTTTTAGTAGCACATTACATCTTGTTCCTTTCTCATGGTATGGGAGGGGGAGAGAAAAGGGCTGTGTAGTACAACTGGTTAGATTCAGGACTGGTTGAATGTCACTTTGGGAGGTCTCCCTCCAGTGAAGTGCCCCAAGGAACTATGCTTGGCCCTGTGCAGTCTAACAGTTAAAAAACAAGAACTTGGGATAAAAGTCATGTTTGTCAAACTTGTAATAAAAATAACAATGATGATGATGAAAATAGCTAATATCTATATAGTGTTTGCTATGTGCTGAGAGTTTTACAATTATCTAATTTGATGACTACATCTCATTATAAATGATACAGATCTGGGAGGGATGACACAGATCTTAAAAGATAATGACAGGCTAGAACACTGAGTCAAATCTAATAAGATGAAAGCTAATAGGAATGTAGTCTTCATTCAGGTTTACAAACGAACTTCACAACTCCAAGATAATGATGATGACGATGACAATAGCTAGCATTTATATATCTCCTTTGGGTTTACAAGTGTGTTTGTTTTGGTTTTTTAATCTCATTTGATTCTGACAACAACCCTAGGAAGCAGGTGATATTATTATATCCATTATATTGGTGAAGAATGTCAGGCTAAGAGCAGTTAAGTGATTTGCCTAGGATCACACAGCTAATAAGTGGCTGAGACAGATTTTTAACTCAGGTCTACCTGACTCCAAGTCTAGCATTCTTATCAGCTTAGGCCATCTAAATTGGGGAAATGTGGCTGCACAGCCAGCCACGTAAAAAAGACTTAGGGAGTTTGGTAGACTACAAGATCAAACTCTGTCAACAGTGTCAACATGACGACCAAAAAAGCCAGTGTAATTTTTGCTTCATTGAGGAGCATTGTGACCAGGATTACAGAAATTGTAGTCCTGTCATACTCTGCCTTTGTCCTTCTGAAGTGTTGTGTTCAGTTCTGAATGCTCCAGTGCCAGAAGTTCACTGGTAAACTGCACAGTACCCAGCAGAAGACATCCAGGAAGGGCTAGGGAAAGGGCCTCAAGTTCATGCCTTATGAAAGAACTGGGGGCATTTGGCACAAAGAGGGGAGGAGGGGGAGACAGTTTAGTGTGCTTCCAAGTAACTGAAGGGATATCAAATGGAACAGGGATTAGATTTATTGTCCTTGGCTCCAGAGATCTAAAAGAGGGGCAAGGATCAAAGATGTAGAGACAAATTTAGGTCTGATGAGAGAACAAGCTTCTATATAAAAGAAGAACAGGCCCATTTTGGAGCTAGTGGGTTCTCAATCAGTTGAAGTCTTCAAGAAAAAGATGGACTGATGCTCTGATGTAGCATGGATACTAATTCAGGCTAGCTGGATTTTGAGACCCCTTCCAACTCAGACTGTGTACACAAAAGCACAGAAGACCTAGGCTTAAATTTCAGCTCTGATGCTCATTAGCTGAGTGACTTAGCCAAGTCACTTAGCTTCTTTCCTCATCTATCAAATGATAGGACTGCATTATGATAGTCTCTAAGGTAACTTCAAGTTCTAAGTTTATGATTCTATGAATCTGTGCTTTCATTGTGGGTAGGGACCACATCATTCATGTTTGGATATATCGTAGCAAGCACTTGGTAAATACTTATTTAATAAACAAATCTAGTAAACAATTTGCATTGACAAAAAGTCCCTTGTAACCAATGCAACAGACACAGTCATGCTTGTGTGCTGAACCAATAAATACAAAATGGCATTCACTGATACTTATTCCTTCCCCACTCCCTACACACTCCTTCAGGATTGTTGAAAAATAAGACTTCTCTCACACATTCTGTAGTAACAAAATTATTCTACTGTGCCATGTGCTGCCATGAATAATTCAAAGGATAAGAATATGTAAATTTAAAAGCCTCTCTAAGACAAGGAACTTTTTAAAGTACCACAGGGAACAAGTAAATTGGAGGGGGTGGGGGGAAGCTAAATCTTAATTGTTGCAAGGAATAGAAAAGGACAACATTTCAAGAACAAAGTCAAGAACTAGCTACAATGTATACCTGTATATCTCTGGCCATAGAATAATAAAATAACAATTCACTGGATCTACTTCCTCAATAACTTTACAATCAACAAACAGTTATAAAACACCTACTAATGTGTCAGATGGTTTGGGAAGCGACATAAAGACAAAAATGGCAGCTTCTGCCCTCAAGGAGTTTACATTCTATCCGGGGATAAAATGTACATATATAAGTACGCATGAAGTAAGTACAAGACGGCTTTGAGAGGGAAAACACTAGAATTTGGGAAAGGGGAATTAGGAAAGGATTCATGTATAAGGTGGAGTTTGAGCTGAATTTCTATAGAATTAAGGGATTCTGTAGGAGGGGAAGACTGGAGAATACACTAGACATCAGCAACAGCCCGTGGCAAGGATGGGCTTGGGAGATGGGTTGTCATGGTTAGGAAGTAGCATATACAGTTTGGCTTGGACAAAGTGTCAATACAGAAAGAAATTTAAAGCTGTGATCAAAAAGCTGCTAAATTATACATAACTTTTGACCCAGTTCTACCACTGCCAGGTGTATGCTGCAAAGACATCAAATAAAGAAAAAAAAAGACCTATATGTGCAAAAATATTTATAGCAGCTTTTCTGGTGATGGCAAAGAACTGGAAACTAAGGGGGTGCTCATCAGAGAAATGCTTGAATAAAGTATACTATATGAATGTGATGGAATACTATTGTACTATAAGACAAAATTGAGTTTCCGAGAAATCCACAAAGATTTATATGAACTGATGCAGAATGAAGTGAGCAGAACCCGGAGAACAATGAATACTATAACAATGTTGTAAAAAATTAACAATTTTTAAAGATTTAAGAGCTATGATTAACCATGATTTCCAGGGTGATAAAGAATGTTACCTACCTCCTGACAGAGAAGTGATGGATGAAGAAGCCGAATGACATAAACACTTTCAGATATGACTAATAGGAAAATTTGTTTTGTTTGACTATGCATACTTCTTATAAGGAATTTTTTCTTTTCCTGGGTGGGGGGCAGGGGTAGGAGGGAAAAACAATAAATGGTTGATAATTTTTTAAATTTTCATCTGAGAAGATATATGTATACACACTCATATATTTTAAATGTCAAATACATGCCACACATGTATCATATTTTCTAAGTGGCATATGGCATATATCATATATTATATACATATACAGCTGAAAAGGGACATTGGCAACAGACAAAAAACAGAAGTGTTTTAACAGGTAAACTGAGAAATTTTTATTTTATTCTTGAAACAATAGGGAGCCACTGGAGACTACAAAAGAGGATGGTTTACTGACAAGGTCAGATCAGCACTTAAGGAAAATCACTTTAGAAGCTTGGAGACTGTGTATCAGAGGGAGAAGAGACTAGTGACAGGGAGACTAATCCACATGTAGAGTCAGGAACGTCACTCCTATCTTTGTTCTGAATCACTATAGTAAAATGGGACTGAATTTACGTGTTTTGCAACAGCTTCTACGCAGGCAGCATTTGTGAGAGCTGAGCGGCAGTAGTTGTTGGCTTGTTTTTCAGTTGTGTCTGACTCTTTGTGACCACATTTGGGGTTTTCTTGGCAGATACTGGAGTGATTTGCCATTTCCTTCTCCAGCTCCTTTTACAGATGAGGAAACTGAGGCAAATAGGGTTGAATGACTTGCTAGTAAGTTTCTGAGGCCAGATTTGAACTCATAAGGACGAGTCTTCTTGATGCCAGGTCTGGTGCTCTATCCACTGCTGGAAGTAATGAATTCGAGTGGCAGAAGGCTTAAGTTCAAATCATGGCTGTCACCTATGGCCATGTGACTGACAGAAGGTAACTGCAATGGTTTGGTTTCCTTGTATTATGGGGATAAGTCTTACTACCTGCTTCACAAGGATGTTGCAAGGATCAAATCAGTTTATGCACACACAGGTTTTATAAGCTTTAAACATTTCAAGAATCTGTGATTTCATCCATATAGGTATTCCTACCCATGTAGAATATGTAGGAATCCTACAACTTGGGAAATGACAAGGTTGCTGTGGCTAAAAAATTCTCTACTACTAGAACCTTGAAGCAATATATAAACATAATAATTTATAATAAATAATAATAAGTATCACTAACATTTGTAAAAAAAAATAAACAAAGCATTAGTGAGACATCCTTTAGGAGAGACAGTAAGTGGCATCTATTAGGTAGGTCAGATCACCTGGACCACCATCTACCCTCAGACCCAGAAGCAACCAGTCTAGGATCTTGAGCCCAAGAGCCTCAAGAATGGGTATGTCCCCCAGATCATAAGCCTTGTATCTGTACCGCCACCCCCAGCTATCATCGAGGTGACCAGTCCTTGTGAAAAGGGGAATGCCTTCCCCACTACTAGCACAAAAGCCTTGAGAACAGTGGCACTCTTCAGTCCTTCAGTCTGCTTCCAGCCTGGCCCCTGCAGCCATAGTCCAGGGAAACAACTTTTATGAAATATATCCTGGCAATTTCCCCTGTAGGTGCTACAGCCCCTGCCTCCTCAGTGGCCACTGCTACTTAAGACCTGGGAAAGAAAAGTTCTCTCCCCCCAAATCCTTAGTAATGTGAATTGATTCATTTTAAGAAATAAATGTTTTTAATAACAGAAATAGCATTAAAGGTACATTATTATCTGCCTACTGTTGTACCTTAAAAACCACTGGGCCTTTCCATCTGCCCTGCAAATGAAACTTCATATATGCAGAAAAAAAGCCTCCTTGAAAGAAGACTGCCTTGTTTTTCTACTTATATACTAAATGGGCAGCATGGTGCTTTGCACATGTGTTTAATAAATGCTTTATGATTATTACTTTTGTTATTCATTTTTGTTATAGCATATCCATCTCCATGGCATGCTTGCTGACTGCTCTCCAGCCACCACTTTCTTACAGAATTGAAGGGCCCTACTCCTGCGACTCAGGTCTCTGATTGGTGAGCTTTTTACCTTATCTTACCCAGTTTCTGATCCACTAGGCCTTTCCTGCCATCTCCAGGCCATTATGCAATGCCATTACAGGAACCCTTTTCCTCTCCTGCTCCCAACCCTCTGTCAATACTATCATCCTTGGCAATGACATCTCAACCAACTGACCTATTGACCTATTACTCCAAACACTGGTCTGACTTTTCTCCCCAAAATACTTCTTCTCTGGCAGCCAATCCCCATGCGTTGCCTTCCCCTACTGAAATTTGCTCTCGTTTTTGTATCCTTAGCACTTAGAATATTACCTGACACTTTTTTAAAAAAGTTCAACAATTTTTTAAAAAAATTATCCATTCAAAAACTGCTTTTAAAATTACTCTATCCCATATAAAGCATATCAATGTTTATGTTTATAACTCTTTATTTACCTAAACTCCTTCAAATAGTACTTCTTAAAAATCATGGTAACCCATCTTCTGGGGACCTACTTACCCTTGTATTACTTAAATGTAGCTAAATCAACACAGAGGGAGAGATGATGAGTAATGGCAGTTGTTGATTCCTTGCTCAGGGGTAAGAAGCTAACCAGTTATTGCCCTGATAACAAAGAAATCTGATGTCTCCCTAGGGTATGTCCCCAAGACACACCAAGAGAGCTACACAAAATGTGTCTAACTGGGACATATTAATATGATTTCAAGTGACTCACATGAGCAAAAATGGTATTGCCAGGTTAGAAAGCATTGCTAACAATTCTGTAGTGTTGGGCAATGAACTGAAGACCTCATGAGTGTAAAGGAGTATTTCCATCTGTAGAGATGGCCCTTTGAAAACAAAAGATTTAGAAAAGAAAGGAAGATTCTTGAGAAAGCAGTGGAAAATGAGAGATGGATTACTGAGAGGCAAGGTAGTGTCAGAGGACAGAGAACTGGCCTTGTAGTCCTTGAAGATCTGGGTTTACATCGTGCTTAAGATACTGAATAAAACCAAGTCACTACGTGAAGTCACTCTTTGAGGCTGAGTTTCATCTCAAGGTTATTATAAGGTTCAAGTTTATGTGCATAAAGGACTTTCTTAAAGTGCTATGTAACTGTCAGTTATTCATGAACTTAAAGTACAGGAATGACAAACTCGTGATCATGAATCGTGGCTCATGGATGGAGAGCACCCAGCAATAGCTTAGGAAAAACAGATTTGCCAATAGCTTACATGTGGGCTTTTAGCCAAAAAAGACAAATGAGAAAACTGACTATCCAAGGAAAAAAGGGAAGAGAGATAAAACCAGGTGAAATACTTAGTTCTCGGGAGACAAAAATCTAAGAAAGGAAGGAGTCAGAAAAAATTGACTTCAATTGTCCATAGACAAATGCACAGAAAGATGGTTAATAAAGATGAACTGGAGATCCTCTTGACTGTCTCACCACTCCTACTCAGTCTCCTTTACATCTTCAGCCTCCTAATTGGCCTACCTGTCTGAAGTCTCTCCTAATCTCCAATCTAGTCTCTACAGAGCTGCAAAGGTGACTTTCAGTGCTGATCTGACATCACTCCCCTACTTAAACCCCAGTGGTTTCCCTTTTAGGACAAAGTTCAAATTTTACTGTGTGGTTTTTAAGGCACTTCTTTATCTGGCACCAACCCCACCTTTACAACCTTACAAATACCCATTTCCTGCACTCGCTGGTCTAGCCAAAATGGTTTTCTTGCTATTCCTAACACAATCTACCATCCCAGAGACTGGAATGCAACCCCCACCATCACCTCCACCTCATATGTCATTGTAAAGGGAGGGTGAGGGGAGAAGAGCTGTCAGAAGAAAATTTTAAGCACTTAGTATGTTCCAGGTACTCAGCAACAAAGCCTCGCTCCTGAAGGAGTATACATTCTAATGAGGAAGGGCGGACAATACGTGAAGAACTTTCTATGTACACGATACATTCAGAATAGGTGGATAGCACAGGGCCTCTGAGTGAATCAGGAGTGGCCTCCTGAAGGAGGACTGATTTGAGCTAAGCGCTGAAACAAAACGAGGAAAGTAAAAGGTAGAGGTAAGGGGTGAGTGTACTCCAGGGTGTGAACAAGTCAGTAACATGGCAGACGGAGGGTCGTTTGTGAGAAACTCTTAAGTGGTCAAGTATGGCTGGACTGTGGAATATACGGAGGGGAATAAAGCATAAGAAGATTATAGTTAGGAAGGGGTCAGGCCAAAGAGTTAAGGAATCATTGGAGTTTACTGAATTGAGGCCTTGACACGGTCAGAGTGGCACTTAAGGGAAATCACTTTGACATTTGAGTGAAGGGTGGCTGAGAGTGGGAAAGACACTTTAGACAGGGACTGCTGTCTAACGATTGTTAGAAGGCTATTACAATAGTCCAGGCAAGAGGGGATCAAGAGACTACATTTAAGTTAGGAAGTTGGAAGTCACAAGATAAGGCAACAGACTGGATATGTAGGGTAAGAAGATGGTGGTCTCTGTGACACTTCTTGGGAAGAGGGAAGGGTGTGGGGAAAACAGAATGAGTTATTTTAGAAATCATGCATTTAAGATTACTATAAAATGCCCAGTTCAAGATGTCTAAGAGGCAATTGGTAATGCATATAGCATTATATAACGCACATACACCACAGCTCAGGAGAGTTCTGGAAAGCATCTGAGTGGAGAGAACTGAATCCATGGAAGCTGAAGAGGTTACCAAGTGAGAAAACAGAGGACCCTGGATAGAGCACTGGAAGGAGTTGGGGGCGGGGAGTGGGTTGGGGGAAAGGAGGGAGAGACCAGACTGCAGAGTTTGGTTTAAAGGAGAGCGAGGAGTGGAAGCAGAGACACTAAGTATAAATATGTTCAACTAAAGTTCAGCTAAAGAGGGGAGGAGAGACGTAGGCCTATATATAGTTGGCAGGAATGGTAGGATCAAGTGAAGGCTTTTTTTTTTTAAGGACGGGGAAGACATCAACATATTTGTAGATAGCAGGGAAGGAGCTAGTAGATATGGAGAGAAAGTGAGAAAGTGGGGATAATAATTTGCCAAAGAAAGAAGGGAATGGGATTAAGAGTATATGCAGAGGGGTTGGCATTGGCAAGAAGGGCCACCTTATCATCTGAGACCACAGAGAAGATAGTGGGAGAACATATGTGTATGTAAGATGAAGAAGAGAGAAAGGGGAACTCCTGGTAAATGACCTCATTTTTTTCAGTGAAGAATGAGGGAAGGTATAGTGGAGGAATTGGAATACACTATGTGGCCCATGAATCACAGTCCATAGGATTTGCTCCTTGACCACACATGCTCAGTGGAATGTGTACTAATCCAATCTTCCAGCATACTCTTTTACAAAATCAAGGCAAGCCTCACCTTTCTATAGAACTCTTCCTTTAACCTCCTAGCTGCTACTGTTTGGCCTTCCTTAACTACTAGATAGATGGATATAAAGACACACATGCACAGTCACTCTTTAAGAAGGTAATGTCCTGGAAGGCAAAGACTTTCACTTTTCTCTGTGCGTCCCCAACAACAGGAACATAAGTACTTAACACTTGCTTGTTGAATCTATGTAGGCAAAGTTGGTTTCACAGGTAACACACTGTGGTTTGGGGGAATGAAAACTATCTAAGGAAGGTCCTTTCTCATTATTAACAGGAAAGGCAAAGGAGGTGAGAGCAAGGAAATCTAGAACTATATATCACAAAGGTGGATCAGAAGAGGAAGAATGGATTACAGTTTACAATTTGGGTTGACAAATTCCTGGCTAGAGGTGGAGTACATCTCACAAAGTGTAGTAGCTATTTGGATTTGAAGATCTTTCCCATCCATTAGTAGGCCATGTGACCTGATTATGTCACAGGAAGCCTAAGACATATATGGTGGGAGGAGCTTCCTGATAGAAAAAAGAAGTTATGTCACAGGAAATGCAGAGAGAAAGATGTCATGGCTACTAATGGCTGCTAATGGCAGCCCTTGCAAAGGTTAAAACTGATCAGGCTGTAATTTAGCTGTACCGCCAAGTTCATTTTGGCAAAGACCCCAGCAGGGGATCAGAGAGGTTTTGGGATGGGGAGACTTCATGTTGTGATATTGTGTATTGAACGTTTTGGGTTCCTTGCTGTTATGATAAAGTGGACTGACTGGCTATGGAAGCTGAGCATTTGGTTAGGGGATATGATTCTCTGGTGTCTGAATAAATGATTTACTTCCACCTTCTATGTGGAAAGTCTCATATACTTTGCAATACACAACTACATAGGCATTTTGACAATCATTATCTACATTGTTATTATTGCCTTACTATTACACAAAGGCTGATAGTTTAGCTAAATATTTTGTAAACTTAACCAAATGAGTTTCAAACTAAAAAAGCTGGGGGGAGAATAATATGTAACATAACTATATAACTTATAATTAAACTAAAAAGAATGGTAAAGAGAGAAGACTGTGTATGTGCAAATTCAGATACTAAAGTAGCAACAAAGAATAACAGCTAAGACACCCCAAAATTCACAGGATAAAGTTTGCAAAGTACTTTAAATATGGTGTCTCATGTGATCCTCATAACTATATTAGGGGCTATTAATATCCTCATTTTACAAATGAGCAAACTGAAACACAGAGAGGTTCCTACCTGCTATTACAGATCACATACAGCAATTGTGTCTGCAGTAGTATCCAAAGTCTTCCTGACTCTGAGGCTGCTAGTGGTGCAGTAGATAGAGCACTGGGCCTGGAGTCAGGCCAAGAGAAGACCTTAGTTTAGATCTGATCACAGACTCCTAATAGCAATGTGACCTTTAGTAAGTCACAACCTATTTGCCTTAGTTTCCTCAAGTGTAAGATGAGGATAGTAACAGCACCTACCTTGTAGGGTTGCTGTATCAAATGAGGCATTTGTAAAGTACTTAGCACAATGCCCAGCTCATAGTATGTACTACATGGTTCATTCCCTTCCCTTGATTGAATCCAGAATTCTATTCACCAAACCACCCTGTTCTCAAATGTCTATACCCAAATGCCCAGAGTTTAGGTATCATTGAGATTTGGTTGGATGAAAACCATGACTGGGACTGTGAATGATCACATTCAGACATTTATTTATGAAGTACTCACTATGTTCTAAGCACTGTGCTATGTGTTGGGAAAAACAAAAACAATCCCTCCCTTCAAGGAGCTCACATCCTGATGGAGAAAATATACAAACAACTACATATATACAAGAGAGATTGTTGTTTTTCTTTGTACTCAAAGAGGACTAAAATGATATTGCTATGTTGGGGGCAACGTACAGTGTGTCTGACTGTGGCCGATCAGACCAATACAAGCTCAGAAGCTTCTACCGCAGGTCAGACCCAAATAGTTCATATGAACACTGGGGATGGAAAGGGCTTGAAATCTGCACATCTCAAGCTTTTTTTTTTCTCTTTAAGCTACTGCAATTCTGCTTTGCACAAGATATAATACATGGTGCAGAGTGTAATCTTAGAAGGAAGACAATAGCACTAAGGCAAACCTCAGAAAGTTTCTTGAAGGTAAGATTTTAGCTGAGACTTGAAGGAAGCCTGAAAAATGATGAGCCAGAGGTGAGAAGAAGATTCTAGATATGGGGGACAGATAGTAAAAATGGAACCAGGAGATGGAATATCTTGTGTTAGGAACAAGCTAAAAGACCAGTGTCTCAGTATCCTAAGCAAATGGAGGGGAATAAACTGTGAGAAGATCAGAAAAGTAGGAAGGGCTAGGTTATAGAGGGAGAAGAAGAGAAAAAGGTAAAATGTACACTCATTTTTTGGGAATCTATAAACCAGAGAGGGAAAACAACACTGGGTAGAAGGGAAAAGACCAATGGAGAAACAGCAGTAATTGTTATTGGAGTATACTACCTAGAAACCATCTGGTCAGAAAGAGGAAGTATGTAAAATTTGGAAAACAACTCACAAGCCTGGTACAGAGCCATGATATAGTGGTGACAGGAGACTTCAATTAACTAGACATCCACTAGAGTTCTCTCTTTGCCAAAATCTGTGAAGCTAATAGTTATCCTTTCTACATTAAAAGGAGTAGGGGTGCAATGCTCCCATGATCTGGAAAATCTGCATAAAATTTTTGGCCCTTCCTTCACACCAGAGAAGGAATTTAAATTTTTTATGGGGTCATGCTTTACTGTAAAATCTGGGTTAAGTATTTAGTCATAGGTTGTGTCTGCAGCTTCTGCAAAACTCCCCCAAAATTCCCATTTAATTTCTTAGGCCAACCTGTGACATATCAAAACCCTGATGGGGAAAGTTGTGATGTAGAAGGGATAACAATAATTTGTTGACTTGCCTTGACAATTCCTTCAAAAAGTGGAGGCACCAAGAAAGGAAATTCTATTCTCAATCTCAGTAACAGGATGATTGCTGGGATGGAAATGAAGGGAACCCTGAGGGGATAAAAATCACCCCATACTTGCTTGTGATAAAGAGGAAAGGGATGACATTTGTCCTACATTTTAGGAAAGCAGATTTCAAAGGGTTCAGAGGGAAGACAGGTAGGATCCTCAGACTTAAAATGTTTCAGGGGAAGTCAGGCAAGAAAGCACAGGAGTTAATCAAGAATTAAATTTAAAAAGAATTCCAATAAGGAGCAAAAACGTGATTTGTCTGAAAAGATCAATATGCATGCAACCATACTTAAATACACCCACATACAGAAAAGAGAAATAAAGCCATGTACAGAGGATAAATTTTAAAAGTGTTGCACAGTCCTACAAACATGTCAGGAATATTAAAGCTGAATCTAAAGGGAACAAAAGTTTTTTTTAAAGCCATATTGGGAGAAAAGGATAAAAAAAAATAGGACCTCTGTTAGGGATAGGGAGAAAAATACCTGACAAGAGAGCAGAGCTGCTGCTCAATTCCTATTTTTTTTTCCTATGCAAGAGAATACATCAGGAATGATGGAAAAAAATAACTATGTGTCATTGTATTAAACACCTACTATGTGCCAGTCACTGTACTAAGTGCTGGGGATATAAAAGGCTCTCAAGGAGTGCATAATTTCATGGGGAGCCTTCTAAAGAACTATATACAAACAGGCTGTCTGCATGCCTCAATGCATTATGTGTGTAATAGTTTCAGAGGGAAAGAAAAGGCTTCCTGTAGAAGGTAGGATTTTTGCTTAGACTTGAAGAAAGCCATCAGGCAGAAATGAGAAGGGAAAGACTTGCAGACATGGGGGACAAGCCAGTCAAAATACCCAGCAAGATGGACTGTGAGGAAGAGTAATGAGGCCAGTGTCATTGAATCAAAAATAATGTGGAAGCCAGTAAGGCATGAGATGACTGGAAAGGTAGGAGGGGGTTAGGTTATGAAAGGCTTTTAGAAGTCAGTAAATTTTGTTTTATCCTGAAGGTAAAAGGGAGTCACTACAGTATTGAAATTGAGGGGGTGGGCGCAGTGCCAGTCAGACCCGTCCTTTAGAGGAGACAGACTAGAGAAGGGAGACACTTGAGGCAGGGAGACCAACCAGAAGGCTACTTCAGTAGTACAGGTATGAAGTGATAAGGGCTTGTAGAAAGCTGGAAGCACTGTCAAAAGGGAGAGTAAAGGAGAGACTTTACAAAGATAGAAACAACAGGCCTCCAAGAGTGATTGAATATGGAGGAGAGGGGTGGAGTCAGTTGAGGATATTTACATTTTGAGCTTGAGTGACTGAGAGGCCAGCGGTACCCTCAATAGTAACAGCAAAGTTAGGAAAAGGAAAGGGCTTGGGGGGGCGGGGGTGCAGAGGAGAATGCACTCCAAGGTGGTTTTTGTGTTTGTCCTTCATTCTTGAAGAGGACCATGACATCAGGGAAATAACATGACTTGCAGCTGACTGATTTGAGTGACGGAGTGCTATGCAAGGTCACCAGCCTCACTTTGTCCTCCAGAGCCATCTGGGTCCAGTGGCCTGATATTCACCAGGACGACTGGAGATGGCCCAGGACGCATTCGGTCCTCACATTCGAAGTTATGGAGAGTGATAAAATCTAGCTGCCCTTGATAAATGAACCCTAAATTCAAGTGATTTGGCCCAGATGAACCTAGGCTCATGAAGGAATCAGGAAAAGTGACCTCTGAGCCATCATCAGTGATATCTGAAGCATCATGGAAAATGCAAGAGGCCCTATAGTTTGGAGAACAAATGTCTTGATTTTTAAAATGGGGAGGGGAGGGGCTGCAAATTACAGCCTGTAACATTGACTTTAATTTCTTAGAAAATTATGTAATGGATTATTCAAGAAAAGGTAGGCACACATTTATAAAGGGAAACAGTGATTTACAAAGAGCCAGCATGGATTCAAGAATGAGGCATGCCAAAGAACATAAAAAAAAAAATCACTAAAGCAGTAGAAGGAAATATTAATTTTATACCTCAATCTAGCCAAAACTTTTGATAAAGGATTACATGTCTTCAGTGAAGATAGATAACAGAAGCAAACTAAATTCAGAATTGGTTGGCTGGCCAAACTCAGTAGTTAGTTAAGTTCAATGTCAACATGACAAGTCTGCAGTAGAGATGTGCTTTGCCCTATGCTATTTAACATTTCATTCAATGATTTGAATAAATGCATAGCAGATGACCCAAAACTGGAATATCTAAGGTTAACAGGTAACAGAATCAAGACCCAAAAGGATTGACAAAATAGAGCACCGAGCTGAGTTTAAGATGATGAAACTGAATAAAGCCTAAAAGTGCTTTAAACCGTACACTTGGGTACAAAAAGAAAAACAGATATGACTGGGGTAGAGAATGGGGGAGGAGACATGGATTAAAAATACTTTTCTGAAAAAAAAAGTTTGGGGGGCCTGCAAGCTCAATGTGAGTTAGCAATATGATGCATAAGGGGAAAAAATTCAAAACACTAACACAATTTGGTGCTTGTAGCAGAAGGGTTAGAGTTAGCATCTAGGAAGAGAGCAGGCAGTTCCACTGTACTCTGCCCTCACCAGACCTTACTGGGGTACTGGATGGCACCAGGCACCACAGCTTAAGAAGGGCATTGATAACATGAAGAACATAAAGGTCCTTAAGTCCATGACATAAGAATCAGTTGAAGGGACTGGTCATCCTTACCCAGGGAGAAGAAGACTCAGTAGAGACAGAACAGCTGTCTTTAAATTTTTAAAGAGCTATCAAGTGGAAGAGTAGAATTAAACTTCTATTTAGCCCGAGAGGTCAGAACCAAAAGCAACGAGTGGGAGTTACAAAAGTGGCAAACTTAGGCTCTATGTCAGGAAAAAAAAACCCACTTCATAACAATTAGCTATTCAAAAATGGATTACTACTTAGAGAAGTGGTGGGCTCCCCCTCCTTGACACTCTCCAAGCAGAGGCTGAATGACTGCTCATGAGGCACGTCAGAGTAGAGATTCTTTTTACATGTGGGCTGGACTACATGGCCAACGAGGTCCCTTCCACCTCTTAAACTCTGTGCTATCTTTGGACAGAATCGACTAAATCTTTCTTGTACTGGTTAAGTTTTAGATGTCACCTGACTAGAAGCTATGTGGGACCTGGTTTTTCTGTTCCACTCTAGACAACTCAGAGCTAGGGTTGATCTTACTGCAGAGGGGTATTGTGTGTGTGCACGTGGGAGTTGAGGGAGTTGTGTGCTAACTACAAATTAACTCAGTAATTCCAAGATAAATTTCTGTATATTCAACAAATCACTTTAAAAATGCTGCAAGGTAAGTGTCCCTTAGTAATCCAATAACTAGGGAGAGGTCTGTAGACAGCCAGTACAAGGCGAAGATGAACACGTATCTAAAGAGTGATGGTGCCAAATAGAAAAGGGAACATAACCAGCTGACTCTTGACGATCTGACAGGATAAATACAGCCTAAAGAGGGGAAAAAGAAACTACCCTCTAACAGCATCATCTTTAAATCACTCTCTCATCTTCTGGCTTCCTGACCCTATCTGAGTTTCTCTGCTTTCTTGATTCCCTACTGTTCCTAGTCTACCTTCAAGGTGGCTCATCTTTGATAGTTTATACAAACTAACATTAAAAAGGTTCCATAAAGAGTGGAATAAAATTTAGATACAATGAACAAAATATCAAAGCCATTAAATATGTTATTTTAGCAAAAAAAATTTTTTTAATGCACGTATGACATCTACAATTTATTATTAATAACTGGCATTTTAATAGTGCTTTAAAGTTTGCGAAACATTTTACATACATTAACTCATCAGATCCTCACAACAACCCTGTGAGGTAGGTATTATGCCTATTTTACAAATCAAAGAACTGAGGCTGAGAATTAAACATTACTTGTCCAAGGTCACACACCTAAGAAGTATCAGAAGTGAGATTCAAATCCCAGACTCTTGTTTCCAAGTCCGACACTATTTCCACTATGCTGCAATTATCCTTCTGAAGGTTTAAAACCCCCACCTGTTCTTTTTTAAAAGTTACAAAAACAAAACCACCAAACTTAAGATAAAAAAAAATTTAACCACTGTTTTGGAAAAAACAACCACCAAACAACATTTGATTGACTCCATAGCTCATTTGGCTTGAAAGCAAATTTTTTAACATTCAAATGAGAATAGAATAAAGATGAATTTCTAATGAGAAACATAAACTGACACTTTAAAATAGCAACATGGACAAGCTCCTTCCATGAAGTTTTTAATCCTTCAGATTTTTAAGCCTATAAGAGATTCAAACCAGCCTCCCCCAGTCAATGAGTCTTACTGTCAAAAAGGTACCTAACTATCTCAATTCTTGGTATTACTTTCTCTTTGTCGGTGTCCTTACACAGTCCTTTATACCAGGACCTTAAAGAGAATTCCAGTGATATGTTTAACTTGGATGGAGCTAAAAAATGAGACCAATGGCATGCACTGGCACAATAAATTAGTCACTTTGGCTCCAGGTAAAGTATGTCTTGAACATTACAAAACCAGGTAGAAAGCAATGTGGAGACAGGCTTAAAGAGAGCAAAACGACTATCCTGACATACACTACATTGTCATCATCATGAATTTGAGGAGTCTGCAGATCTAGACTGAATGGTATTCCTGGGCAATCTCATAGTGGACAAGGTAACTCCAAAACTGATCAAAGGAAAAACATCTGTCCCCATCAATTAGCCAAATCCAGAGGTATGTAACGTATTTAAAGTATATCAAGGATCACAGAGGTTATTCGCATGAACTGTAATGGATTTTAGCCAGTTCTGTGGAATGGACAGTCAAGCAGATGACAGAGTAAACTTCATGTCACTAGTACGCTAAGTAAATTTCAGTGAAACAGGTAAAAAGTTAATACTATGTGTCATCTCCACGAGGCAGAAAACTGGCAGCACAGAATGGTTATGCCATTATTTTTAACTTCTCTTTCTGCCGGAGTAGTGATGAGCTTTTAAAGCAGGTGTAAATACAGCCATTTGAAATATTAAACATATTACAATTATTCCTTGTTTTATGGTATGAAATTTATATAATTTAAAATCACATCAACTTTTTTAAAGGTAAAATTATGTCAACAAGAGCACAGAACAATGTTTAAAACAAGTGCCATGAGTATGAAATTCACTTCACTCTTGCAGACATTCATAGTTCACAAAGTCCTCATTAGCACCAGTGCTATTATACTGCAGCCACCATTTAGTGCAGAGTCTCAGTTAATACATCTTTAGCTCAATGCCACAGAGAGACAACAAAATTGATTTTTTTTTAATTTTTGGTTTGTTTTATTGCACTGCTCTTATTGAACAACATAGGCTTTCAAAAGTCCTCTTCCATTTACCTTGATTTCTTTTTTGGGGGGAAGAGGGACTGGGGCGGGGGGCATTTTGGATTTCTGTACAAAATGAAAGCCTTTAACAAGTGTTGAGAAAGTTTACATTATTGGTTACAGTAATATAAAATGTATCATCATAACCCATCTAGCTGGTCAAGTGTTTGCAACAGCATAAAAAGATCTCTTAGCAATCTGACAGATTCACAAAATTTATTTCATGCTGTGGGGTGGGAGGGATGGCAAACCCCACTCTTTAGTCTTCTACCTGTACTTAAGATTTCTGTCAATGGTGCATTGGCTAAAAGCAAAGGGACGACCCCATTTGTACATCAAATTGTCAATTTTAATGTTTGCATTAGAATAGTCTTTAGATCACTCTTCAACAAGAAACAGTAATGTAACTAACAGCAAACTTCAAACACAGGAACACTCTCCAGATTAACAACTCAAAATAAAACAAAAAATTAATGTAAAATGTAAATCACATATAATACAATTGAAGTGTCCAAAACAATTTAAATAATTTTAAATATTTTATTTTTTAAACTGCTACAAATGCTTTATACAATATTTCAACATAAAGTCCCCATAACAGAAATGTAACAAAATGGGAATGATAGTGAAAAGAGTTAAAGTGGCACAAATTCACCAAACAAGTATTAAACTACAAATTTTAAGAGGTAGATTACTTTTAAAAGTCAAAAACAAATAGGGTATGTGAATGAAACTAGCCATTTCCACCAACTCAGTCATTGACCCTTTTTGAAAAGGGCATAGAAATGCATGGTAAAATATTTCCCAACAGTAATATCATACTTAAGGAGACCAACTTGTTACTTTTAATCTCAATAAGAGAGTGAAGTGTAAGACCTGGTACAGTAAACTCATTTAATATTTATGTGTAGAGGCATACATTTATACAGACCTGCTTTCTTTTATCCTGTGCATTAATAAAATGCTACACAGCATCCAATAATATTATAGTTATAAATTAGTGCCAGGTAATAATCTGTAGAGGATAGTTTCCATTTGGATACATAAACAGGAAATTAGGAAATGCCTAAAAGAGTTCAAATCCAACCTGGTTTCCTCAAAATTATGCTGGCAATCCACACTTGATAAGACAAAAAAAAGAGAGAGAAAAGAAAAGAAATGGGGTAGGGAGAATCCTGACAATTTAAATTCCTTTCCTTCTACTAGTTCATTTAAAAGAAGGCATCATGACAATGTGACCAAAATACTTTAAAATGAGTGCATAAGAATTTGTCATCCCTGAATCTACAAGAAGCTATTGATAAAACAGGGAACTTGCTTTGCAAGAATAAATTCAAATTGTCTTTCTCTGTGAGCCACTCACCAAAAGCAGGGCGACACTAAAATCTGAGTTATCAGTCCAGTGATGACAGATTCAGTTCACCTCAGCCCATTTTTACAGTACCCTTCTCTTTGCATCTGAATCATCCTGTAGCCCAGCATGCATCACGCGCCACAGAAGAAACATATGCCTTACACTAACAACATTAGCACAAAGCCTGCAGGCAATCACGGTTGGATTTAAGATTTTTGAGTCAGCTTCAACCGGTCTTGAAAGCTCGGTGGATTTCATATCCATTGTCGTAGTGCTTATCCTAAGTTGAGCATGCAATAGCTTTACTTTGTCAATTAAGATTTGTTTTGTTTTGTTTTTACAGGAGGTTCCTAGAAAATAAGAAAACTGAAGATAAATGACAAAATAATATAACCTGTTTATGAACTGAACATGTTTAAAAAAGAAAAAGGTGAGTAGACCATAAGACAAACAATATTAAGACAGTGATGTAAATGAGCCTGAAGGGCTATTTAGGAATTAAAATTTCTGACCAAAAGACGACAAATGAAAAGAAGTCAGCAAAGAATTGGTTGTTATATCAGCAGACTTTCATCGAAAAATCTTTTACTCTTTGCACCAAGTTAACACTAATCGGAAACTTAAAGTTTAAATTCTCTTCAAGTGCAAGATCTATTAATTAAGCAATCAACAGGATTTCTAATGCAAGTCTATGCATAAAAAATTTGAAAATTGTTCTAAACTATGCCCAGAACTATTTATTTCACAAAGGTTTTAAAGTGTAATCTTTACTGAAATGAAGATGGAAGGAGGAAAGGAAAATGCACTTCTTTCTCTATAAGCTTTCATTTAGCTATCCTGGATGTATTAGAAATTAATCTTGGCCTGCAGACACAACTACTTAGCATGCTAAAGAAAGGTCCCAACACCTAGCTACAGAAATGGCATTAAAACAAAAAGTTCATTACATTATGCAAGAAATGTGATAGGTAGAGGAGAAGCCAAAGATTGGTGATACATAGTTTCCTTTGCTCCTTTGTGCTATGAAATTTCCTTAGCCCATTTTTTTTCCTTCACACTCTGATTGGTCTATTGGCTTATATGCTAGGTAACAATGTTAAATTAACAAGCAGATTCTGCTGAGCCACTCATGCAGAACAAAAAGTATGTATGACTAATTAAAATGGTCAGCTTCAAACAAAAAGGCTGAAAAAAATGTGTGTGGGGAATGGGGGGGGCTGGGGGAGATGTCACTATAAACTGGTCCTTAAACTGAAAATCAAGTATAAGAACAATGCAAAATCTCTCATTACTATACCTAAAAAAAAAGGGAAAGGAATATGCTGTTTTGTGATGGTGTGTGGAGTACGAATCTCAGACAAGCACAATGAATACTACCAAAAAAATTATGATAAAGACGACTTTATGCCATACAATGGCTGCCTTTCTTCAATTCCAAATTTTCATTAGAAAGAATTTTAGAAGCTGAAAAGTATTTGAAAGTAAGGAGAATTTCTGTTTGTTTCTAAAGAAGAAAATTCTTTTAGTTTAAAATTCAATTCAAACAAATACTTATCTGGGCTACAGAATCAAAAGCAGCTGCCACACTTTAAGAAACTGACTCAGGAAACCAATGTTTGGAATTGCCATTCAGCAGACAGAGCTTAGAAAGAGAAAAGTGACCTCTGCCCAAGAAGTACTCTTTCTTACACACTTTTAACAATCAAGTCTTCATTTCCTTGTAAACATTTTGCTTTTCTCACAACACTACACAACGTTTACGGTCAGCTACGTAGTAAGCCCCCAGTACTGAAAGTGGGACTGTTTAGAATTCACTCGTCAACACAATTACATAAATGACCCGGGAAGAAAAAGTGATAAGTGGAAAATTATATATTTTAACTTCATTATCTAAATGTTTAAGTCTTTCTGCATACCAAATTTTAATCCAACAATATAATATTCCCTCAATTAATTACTGAAAATAAACCAGAGCAAAAGGAGTAATGCTGTATTTTGCCAGGACCTTTTGGACTATTAAATATTCTATGAGATTATTCAAAATAGCTTTTATATAACTTCTAACGAAGGCTGTACTTTGTTAATACCTTTGCTATTGTGTTATTTTTGTTTTTATAATTTGCTTTTTCAGATCAATTTTCCACTTAAAACTGCATAAATAGGATTCTAGCACAATAGAAGCAATTCCCTTTAGAAAATATTTAAATAAGGGGCCCTCCCCAAAGAGCTATGTGAGGCACGTACTAGAGGTATTTTAAAGAATTAATTACATAGGAATGCTTGAACTCTTAACAAATGCATGAGCCTGTTCCTGTTCCCAACCATGAATATATGAAGAAGAAAACATACGACACAACCTGTGCCCAACAAACCTCCTAAAGAGGTAGGTGCCTTCGCCTCAAAACATGGGCCATTGACCTTGACAAAGATGAATCCTCTACATGCCCTTTTGTAATTACCAGTTTTGATTACTGATAAAACATGTTATTTCTGTGAAGTTAGAAGATTTGTACATACATATATGTGCACATGTTTTTATATTTATGTAATATATAATATGTGGGTCAGTCAGGGCTGAAGAACAAATGTAGTTTAATATTTACAATGAAGAAACAATTAGCATATTCATAAATGGGGTTTTAAACTGCTGAAGCTACCTATTTAAATAATATCTCTCCCAATGGCTCTTCCTCTGTTGTTAGCCATGGTATAGCATAAGCCCTACCAAGGCACAAATATGATACATAATAGAACTTTTTTTAGTGGTCCAAAGTTGACTACGTCATTCAACTCCCTAATTCACTTACTACTCCAACGCAATTTTCTTCCAAGACAGAGTAAGAACGAATATAACAGCTAGAAGGAAATTCTGGAACCACAGGTTAGACAGCAACATTTCAAAAGGCCAAGATTTAAAAAGCATTTTGCAGAAGTTTGGGCATTATATCTGGTACTGATGGATAACCTCTTGTGGGTTTGCTTTGTACACAGGAATCTCAAGAATGTATTTGTCAACTCCAGACTTTTTCCCCCTAGTTGATTAAGAACATCATAAAGCTGGGGAATCTAACATGGCAAAATTAAGTACCACAACCATTTTGGCTTTCATCAAAACTCTTTACTACAGAACATAAAACTATGGTACTAAAAACACTCCAATTTTAGAGACAGACAAACAAGGATCCTGATCCATTAATCTGACTTGTCTATTGTTTAAATAAAAAGGCTTGAAAAAAGTTCTCAGGGTTCCTGTGTTGCTGTCCTATTCCAAGTTCTCATAGCCTATCTCACCTCATCTTGCCTCCCTGCCTGAAAAGCATTACTTAGGAATACAAGTGAAATGTGCAACATATTCAAACAAAATTGTTGACATTTTACCAATATGGTAAATACTTCAAATGATGAGCAATAAGAATGCCCTGATGAATGGCAGCAGGGAAATAAATTACTGTCACCAAAAGAAGCAGTTAGCACACTCAACAATGTGAGGAATCATGTAGAATGAGAGACATCTCTAAGACACAAATTATGACGGACGTTTTCACTCAGTTTCATGTCTTCTTTTAATATACTGATAGTATTTTCCCTGGATTTCCAACTCTACTTACAACCAGCTACTTTCTGTAAACGATGCTATTTTATAATTCCTCAGGGATGAAATAAAACTTGGCCATTCAAACACCCAAAGCACGCTCTTCTCCTTCAAGTTTCACAATAATCACTGTCTTTAAGTGCTCAAGTCATATGATTTAAAGATATTACCAGACATAGGGGCTTTTCCTCCACTACAGGAGAACAGCTTACCTGAAATCCTTGACCTCCTGCTTTGTACTGCTCTCTTCCTTCTTGTTTTCAGTGAGGTCTACAGAGGCTGCCAGCTGCAAGCTTCGAGTGATGGGTCCTCCACTTCTTTCTCTAGATTTGACACTGAACCTATCTGATTTTTTCTTGCTAGCTAAAGCAGGCTTGCTTTGTAAAACAGCTTTGCTTTTCTGTACCCTCACATGTAGGTTCCGGGATGCTTTGCTGGAGAGATGAGCAGAATGGTTCTTGGCTACTGCTTTTGATTTCTTCCCCTCCGCATGAGACATTTTGGCCATTCTTACAGGACTGGAGTTCCTCAGAGAAGAAGAGCTAGACTTTTTGGACTTCACCGAAGGTACAAATTTCACCTTCTGTTTTGCTCTAAAGGATGGAGAGGGTAATGGATTTGTGGCAGGCCCTGAGCTCCGTGCTCTTGTCTTGCCCAAGTGGGTTTGCATGCTCTGCATTTTAATCTCAGCATCAGCCGTCCGTCTTCGTTGATTGCTAGTTTTCTCACTGCTTGCAGGTGATGAGATCCCACTTTTCTTAGACGAATGAGCAGCACTTCTTTTGGTGGAAGGAGAAACTGGCTTTTTAGGACAGCTGTAAGCTGCATGTTTATTCAGGCTTCCAATATAAGTGAACTCACGGTCACAGTAAGGGCAAATATGTGAGTGAGAATCTGAATCATTATTTCTTAAGTCTGCTTTTTGCTTGGCAGATTTATTTTTTTGCAGGATTGCTTTATGGACTAACTGATTTTTCTTCTTCAGTGCACTTAGTTTGAGCTTGTTAGAGGACATTTTGCTGAGTTCAACACTAAAATTTAGTCTTTTGGGTTGCCCCATACGTCTAAAGGCATTTTTCCCGGAGTTATCTATAACCACCACACCATTTTTGGGTTGTACAGTCTGTTTCAGTGGTACTGGATTTTTCTTAGGTGTGTACCTCTTTTTGTCACTAGCTGAAGCACATGCCAAGATATGCTTGTGTAATTCTGGCATGTTGTCAACACCTTTCCCACATTTGGTGCAGCGGATGGCAGTAGTAAAAGTCTGTGGGATGTTGTGAGTAGTGAAATTTGTGGCTGTAACTCCAATGCCCATAGGGTTTCGGTGATGATACTGAAATGGGGGTGGTTTAAAGCTTGGGTAGTGCTGATTGAGGCCCAGTCGAACATCTGGATCTTTCGACTTTACTCCAGAAGCCATTATTTTTATGGTAGTATAAAGCTCTTCTGAAGAGTCATTTACCTCTTCTTCTTCCTCCTCCTCTTTAGAAGCTTCTAGAGGATGTTCTGGTAGACTGTGAACGTGGTCTGCCTTGGCCTTAGTGGGGTCTGTAAAATTCTGGGGTCTGAGGGTGCCACTTTCAAACTCATGGTGTGTACATTCCCTATCTGGATGGAGATCTCGTTGGTGCTGCTGTAAATTACACAAAAAGGCAAATTCTTTTTTACACACCGAACACACAAATATATTCCCAACTCCATGAAGCAAAAAACGGTGTTCTGACAAGCCTGTTTTGTCCCTAAACAGTTGCACACAGAATTCACATTTGAAGGGCCAGTCTTCGGCATGAATAGTTAAATGTTTGGTTAGATCTTTAATAGAAAGAAAAGGTGATTCACAAACATTACAAATAAAGTTCTTATTGAATGTTTCCTGAACAATATCCTGTTCACCTGATGTCTGTGGATCGTTTGGTTTCTGCTCCTCATTCTCTGTGTCTTCTTGTTTGAAAGATATAGGGAGAGGTGCTTCCAAGTTATCACCAGATGAAACAACAGATGAAACTACTGAGAGGGGTGGTGGTGATGGGGAAGAGGAAGAAGAAGAAGATGAGAATGAAGAAGAGGAAGAAGAGGAGGAGGAAGAAGAGGAGGAGGAAGAAGAGGAGGAAGAAGGGGAGGAGGAGGAAGAAGAGGATGACGACGAAGAAGAAGAGGAAGAAGAAAGTATAGGTGGCCCAGGTGAAGCCGCAGAGTTTAGAGGCTCAACAGATGGAACAGGAGATGCTGATGGAGACACTGTAGGTGAAAGAATGGGAAGTGGTGACTGTGCAGTGGTATTAGAAAGTGGTGAGGGACATGAAGGAGGAGAAATACTGGAAGATGGAGCTGGAAGTGGTAATGGAAGAGTAGGAAGAAGAGGCGGGGGAGGTGTAGCAACAGTTAATACAGGTGGGCAAGGTGGAGGAGAAGATGGATTTGTCGGGATCAGGAGAGGAGGCAGCTGACCGGAGGACACAGAAGTCTGTGGTAAAGGTGATGGAGAAGCGCGAGGAGAGGAATGAGCAACAGGGGCAGATAAACTAGAATCTGGGTCAAGATCAGGTTCTGGCTGGGGATCTAGTGATTTATAAGGACTTGGGCTCCTATTTTCATCTGGAACCTTTTCCAAAGCTAAATCTACACCATTGTATTCATTGAGAAGAACCTTCTGTAACATGCAAGTTGTCGGCTTCTTCTTTTTTATGCCACTACAGGTAGGCTGCACTGAGTTCTCTTTGTATTCCTTGGTATCCATGTCACCACAGGATTTCTTATTCACACTAAGATCTAATACAGATTCCCAAGGGACCTGAGACTTTCCTGTAAGCTCGGACTTCTGCTTTACACCGCTGGATAAATCCAAAGGCTGCTGGTTGCATACGTTACCAAAAGTGGTGCTAGTTGCCCAGTCTTTAGACACTTTATAATCATCAAAGCATGAAGGGCTCACAGCGTCTCTCTCTTCCCTCCCAGATAAACTCCAGGCAGGTGAACTACTGTGGCTTTCTAATTTGGGCATCTTCGAACTAACAGCTGGATCATTCCATGCTGCTTTGCTCTCACTTTGTTTTCCAAACTCTCGAAGAGCAGGACTATGCTGTGGAGAACTCGGAGGAGAGCTTGTTCTTCGCTTAAACCTACTTGATGACACAGGCAGAACAGAAGAAGATGATGACACAGATGAACCTAATTTAGGCATATCTGCTGCAGATATAACTGCTGTTATCTTGTTACTATCTTGTGTCTGAAGAAGTTGTTTGAGCTTTGAAGACAAAAAGACACTCTTCTCTTTGTGATAAGGAACAGTCTCTGTGGCGGATACACCGAGAGGTAAGTTTAAGGAACAGGATGGTGTTATAGGTTCCGAATCAGTTTCTGCCTTTATTTTAGGTAAAAAAGGTGGACTAGTGGTTCTCCGCTTCTTTGAATCACTATTCGTGTTACTAGAGGAGTCCTTGGGAAGATCCTCTGCTACATGCACTTGAGAAGTCTTTATACTCTGAGTAATTTCCACTGTAACAGGAGTAAGCAAACAATTTAGGCCATACAAGTCTGCAGAGTTAGACTCCATTTCAATCACATCACAATTACTAGTGCTGCTATTAGACTGAATCTTCCCATCAATATAATAATTTAAATTCTCAGAGATATTGCTGGAGATATCCATAATGTAGACATCATCTGATTCTCCTTCTTCTTCTAGCTCTGTGCTTGCTATATATACATTCTGGGTCGGCTGGGTCTGCTCTGCTGGAAGTTGTGGTTCTTCGAGTAAGAATCCTTTTCTCCTTACTCCTTTAGGAATCAGATGACGTTCATGAACCCTACGCTGATGCCTTCGCATGTTTGTATGTGTTCCAAAAACCTTTTTACAGTATTTGCAGGGATGCAGTTCTTTGAGGTCTCCATTCTCTTCTGCAACAGAAGAAATTGCAATTTCTTGGGAAACTCTCTCTGAATCCAAAATCGTGCAATCTTGCAGATGACTAGAAGTATTTGATTCGTCTTTAAGATTTATGTCATCTCCAAACACTGGGCCATCTACAATGTCATCAGGCTGTTGTAGTGTTAAGATTGGTTTCCTTTTTGGCCCTGCTTCATGACGCCTCTCATGCCTTCTCCTGTTTATCTGGGTACCAAAAGCTTTTCCACAGTACCTGCACTTGAAAGCATGATTGACAGTAGATATATGGATATGCATGTGACGTTCAAGTCCTTGTTTCGTTGTAAACTTCCTTTCACAATGCTGACAGGGAAACATGAATGTTTCAAATACATCACCATTGGAATCTCCTTTTGTTTTAGGAATTTTGACAACTGGTATTATTTCAAGAGAGCCATCTAGATTTTCTTCGGTTGTATTTCTGGGTTCTTCTGATGTTCCTTGCTTTTCTTCACACTCTATTTCTGGCTCTCTCTCAGAACTTTCATTTGGTATATTAGCATCTTCTTCCCCTTCCTCTTCTTCATCCTCTTCTCCATCTTCCTCCTCTTCTTCCTCCAAGTCATCTGATCCACAGTGTACTACTTCAGGTGTCCCTTCTGGCAGTGTTTGAGGCTCAGAGACAGGAGGAGGGATTATTAATTTGGGAAGTGCATCCTGATTTACCATCTCCTGAATAACAGCTGTCTGTTCTAGGGAGAGCACTGCTGAAGCTGAAGGCTTCTCTTCTTCTTTAGGTCCTAGAAAGAAAAAAAAAAAAGAGTAGTAAAAGAGAAATAAGAAGTTAGCTATTTAGAAATAACTTTATATTATTCTAAACATTTTTCCTGCCACTAATATACTTAAAAGTCATGGCCAGTAACATATAACTGTTCCATTCTATTGTCTTACTTAGAAAACATTTTCCTCATAATAATCCATTATAGAAAACTTAATCCCAGAGAGGTTAAGTGATTTTTTTTTCCCCTGGCCATACAGCTATTAGAATCCCTTAAGTCAAGAGTTTTTTCCCCACTACTGTTTAGTGAATATCTATCAAAGCTTAGTAGATGAGAGGCATATGAGGGCACAACAAAGGAAACTGCGAAGGAACAGTCAGACACATAGGGAGAAGGAGGAGAAATCAATGTCATGAAAATCAAGGGAAGAAAGACTATCCAGATAGATGGTCACTAGTGTCACAAGCTGCAAATAACAATACTGTGAATAATAATGGAAGAAAAAATCATTAAATTTAATAATTGTATATATAGCATCATAAGTGGAAATGGGTGAGAAGTAAGAGGGAGGTTAGGAACTGTATATAATAAGTATAGCTTTCTGTTGTTTTTTTTTTCTTTAATGAGAGAAAAAAAAATATAAGCGCATAAGGAGATAGCAGGGTCGAGTAATGTGTGATTTTTAAAGAGGAAGGAGACCAAGACACATTAGTAGGGCAGTGGAGAAAAAAGGCAATTGAAATAGGGAGAAGGAATAATCAAGGGACAGGCACAGATAGGAGTTTGGCCTTGGCAAGAAGGAATACCTCATTTTGAGACTGGAGGAAAGGAAGACAGGATTGGGGGAAGGGGACCAGAGAGAAGGCAGGTAATGCTAAAAAGAGTTTTAGGGTATGAAGTAAGAAAGAAAAAAGCTAGTTACTAACAGATGGCATCAATTTATTCAGTCAAGTAGGAGGAAAGGAGCTCCGTTGGCAAAGAAGGAGGAGGTAGCTTGCAGGGAAAAGTGGGATTTTTCTTCTCTGTATTTCATTTTCTTTTGAGAAGAGTTGGGTACAGCTTTTGTGGTCTGTGTAAAATCTTCTGTCCAATGTTTTCTCAGCAACACTATTATGACGAGAACTGTTTTTCTCCTCTTTTAATGAGGTTATCTGTACCTCCTTGCTGCAAAGAAGCTATACACAGTCTAAATACTAGCAGTTTATACTTCATGAATTTTTTGTTCTTCATATTTACATAATTTCAAGTTGACAGAAAATTATTTTTGTAATAATGGAATCTACCTTATTCTCCAAATATCTCCTAAAAATCTGGTCAGGAACCAGATGCGGAACTGCCACTGTTGGTCTGCACAGTAAACTATTTTGTTCTAGAAATCTTCTGGGCTTGGGAAACACCAGGACTTTGAACAAAAATGCCAACATAACTCACTGAAGGAAATGTAAACTATATACTTCCATTCAGGCAGCAGTTTGTCCTAAGTCCAAGAACAAACACTTTCGATAAGTCCATTTTAAAATAAAATATTTATTTCTCCCCAAATTGTTGTTAATAATGGAAGAAAAAATGCAAGATGGATATAAGTAGGCTACAGAAGAGGTGTCAAACACACAACCCAAAGGCCACATGCAGCCCACAAAACTGAGGTCCAAACCAGATCAAAATATAATTGGAAATATTTAACAAAAAAGCAATAAAATATAGATAATACTACAATTTAAAACTAAGTCAACATGTGCCTTGCAGGACCTGCAGATTAACGCGCTTCAACCCCATTTCTATTTGAGTTTGACCCTACTGGGCCACACAGCATGTTACCAACAATGACTTCTGATCAAGAAGAGAATATAATACTAACGACATGTACAAAGAGGAAAACTGGTAGCCAGTTATGTTATAAAGGTGAATAATGATGGATAGCCCATCTATCACACCAATATCTATGAAAAATAGAACTAGGATCAAATGACAAGGCATGTGTCAAAAATTTAGTCCTGGAAGTATTGATCTCACGTCCCAGATTAGGAAACTAAGGCCCAGTCACCCAAAGTCTCACAAGGAATAACTGGCAGAACCAGAATTTAAATAGTGGATGTTTTGCAATCTATGCCAAGAAGAGAGTACTCATAGTGATAAGACAAGAGATCTACTGGATTTGAATATCCAGAACCAGAACCAAAAGATAGTATTTGTTACTATAGAAAAATAAGAGACTATAAAATACTGAATAGATGTAAATTCCATCATCTATTCAGGCCCTTTGTTTTTCATAGTACTTAGACCTTTGCTGAACTGGGAAAACTAACATCTTCCTTGTGTAGAAATGTCATTTTGTTATTTAAAAAGAAGAAATACCAGAAAAAAGAAATATTTTAAATCATGTAAAGAAAATCATGATTAGATAACACAAATACACATAGGTATACAAGTATAGTTACATATAGATAAGACTTCTCATAATCAACACTTGGATATTTTTGGTTTTTATGATCTCTAAGAAAATGTAAAGGACTCTCTCAAATCTAAAATCATATAGCATGAGTATTGCAGAGAAAATGGAAGCAACAGCTACTCTAATATTAAGAGTAGGGGGAAAGGCAACATGGGGTATTCAAAAAGATTAGATTTCAAGTCATAGCTGTCATTTAATACTTGTGCTACCTTTGGACAACTTATCTCAGTTTCCAAATCTATAAAAAGAATAAAATACTCTTGCATTCCACCTAGGATTGTCAGTATTATTCCAGGCATAACAGGGTGGTGATGTTGGGTCCTTATAAGCTATGCCAGCAAAGAATACAAACTCCTCAAACCAGAAGGGCTTCGTGTACAAACCTGGCAATAGACACTGTTTCTGTCAACTTAGAACAAGTTAGAGAAGCTCATCACCAGAAAGCAGGCCAGCCCAAGCAGTGAATTTTTTTAGGCCCAGAAATCTGGGAATTACCCATCATTGATGAAATGGCAAAGTATTACGATGTCACAAGGAGTAATAGGAGCCATGGAAAGTACTGACAGAAATTCAGATATAAAGGTACCGCTACATCAATGAATCAGGAAGAATGCAAGACAGTTCTGATTGGCAGGGAGAAGGGAGGCAGGAGCAGTGGCTCAGAAAAGTCCAGAGGAGAGAAATGAGCAAATTAGCAAGAACTGGGGCTTTTAACCCATTAATCCATATTTCCTAAGAAATCATGAAACCCACTACTACTTTCAATATATTCTAAAAATTGTCATTTTGATCTAAGAGTGGACTTGCCCTCCAGGGTTTACTTCAATGATTCCAAAATGAAGTTTACGTTTTTGTCCCTGTCTCTCTGAGCCTGATTTCATTAGCAAGGGCTTCTCATTACTCAAATAATCTTTAAAATGCCTACAACTTCATTTTTTTTTCCTTTTTAAACACACAAGACAAGATTTGTTTTCTTCTCATATCTGAACTTTTGCTCTCGAGTCATTCCACAAGCCACAAGTCAAAGAGTCATGTGAAATAACTAGCTTTGAATCTGTATCTGTCATCTTTCAAAGTACACTGGAGAGTCTGAAACACCAATTTCTATATTCATCCTGCTTGGTAAATAAATTTTGTCAGCTTTTACTATGAAAATTTGAAGGGAAACTCTAAGCCAATTTTCTCAAAAGACCAGTATCATATCTTCTCTAAGTTATTATTATTATTTTTTTTTTGGACAGGGAGGACAGGGCAACTGGGGTTAAGGGACTTGACCAAGGTCACACAACTAGTAAGTGTGTCAAGCATCTGAGGCCAAATTTGAACTCAGGTCTTCTTGACTCCGGGGCCAGTGCTCTACTCACTGCGCCACCTAGCTGCCAATTTATTTTTATTTTAACATAAGCGTTAAACAAATATATGGCATTACTATTGAAGTATCAGCACACGTTAGTCAAAAGATGGCTAAAAAATGAATTTCTTCTGCCACAGTAATTAAAAATCAATGTAACAAAAGCAACTAGGGGTTACCCTCTGTGTTCATGTAGGGACTGTCCATATAAGTAACAGGTCCCTGAGTTATTATTAAGTATTATTACCCATTCATGCAGCGACAAGATGCAGCAAATAAAGACAAGGCTTCAAAGCCCATGAGACCTAGGTTTAGCCCTTGCCTCTGATTCACACTGGCTCTGTGATCCTGGCCAAGTTACTTAATCTCTTAAGGCTCTAGGCAAATCCTGAAGACCACAAGTTGCAGAGAAGGTACAGACCTGCACTGTTAGAAGTGTCTTCACCAAAAAGTTCACTATAGCAATGAAACCATGTATCCAGCCCCTGCAACTACCTACATCCCTGTTCATTTATGTCAATCTCCCCTTTTTTCTAGGTATATCAGCCTTGCTTTTCCTCTTGTTTTAACATGTCAGTTATAAACCCAATACAAAGTACTAGTTCTGTTATGTCCAGAGAATACACACAGAGTGGGACTACAGGACAAAGTCACTAGGAAGGAAAGGGGAGAAAGCGCTAGGGACATCAGATAATTGGAGAATAGAGTTATAACTAAAGAGTTGTGGAGTCAGTGTATGTGCTAGCAGTGTGGTTTTCGCTTTTAAAGAAAAAGCCAGCTTTTCTTCTCCCCCAAGGCAAATTTCATGAATTCCATTTCCATGAATTTTCCACAAAATGAGGAAAACAATAGTCCAATGGTGCTAATTCCAAAGGGAGGTTTATTTGTGACCTCTCTCAACCAAAACTTCCACACAGGATGTTGCTAAAAAAAAAAAGACAAGAAAATAAAAATAACCTCTTCAAGTTTGGGGGTTCTATCAATAGCTCAGTTACACAACAACAATAACTTGATTTTTACATAGGCAAGACAAATATATTCAGAGGAAACAAAATGCTATTTAAGTAAACAATCTCAGACTTGGCATTTAACACTCTGAGATACAGAAGTGTTCAAAATAATAAGCCAAAAACTGTTCAGCTCTACTAACTACCAAGGAGAACAAAAAAATCTCCATGCACTGGAAGCAGGTTCTTTAGTTTCCAACCCTAGGAGGAATACCAAGTACAAATATACAGCAAGTAAAACTGCTTAAAATGAACAAAAAGACATGGCAGAATTATTTACTCATCATATCCATCATTTGTTAAACAGAATACAGCATATCTAGGGAAGTACTACAAATTCTTTACACAGATGCAAAAGTGTCCTAAATATTAACCAAATCTCTCATTTCAGAGGTATAAATGTTTCAGAAATCTAATGTTACATCAGAAAAACCACTACTTTTGAATTCAATCTTTGAAATCTTAGTATTTTTCAGCTGAAAACACTGTCACAAAATTGAGGTGAGTAATGTTTCCCTCTCTTATTCTGACCGTTTTCTTAGCAAAATCCATGGCTCCTACTCTGATTAGACTCCTAATCTCTTGAAGTGAGGTTGCCTGTGTACATTATATAACTCATCATGTAGATTTAAAATCTCATATAAATGTCACCACCCAGTGATAACATTGAGGAAATAATTGTAAAAGAAGACTCAACCCCCAGAGTTTTCTTTGCAAATGAATCTGAAAATCTTTCATACGACTTCATTTTAGAGCCCATATAAACAAAGGAGAGTTGAACAAGCTACTCCTTCTGCCTTCATTTACTACATAACACTATAATAGGGATACCTTACAACACATTCCTACTATTACCCAACTCGATAAATTTAACTATAAACCAGTAGCTCTACCTCTTCCTAGGAAATTCTGCAATCATGCCTCATTTGAGAAACAAGCATTCTAGCGCGCCCAGAATGGTAACCTTTAGGGGGTGTGTATGTGTGAAAGAGAGCCACACGAACTGCAGGAAACTCCCTCAACCTCATTCGCCTCTATCAAATATGGGAAATTGGAATCTATTAGGTTCCTTAAAAGTCTAAATCCTAAGAATCTCTGATATGGGTGAACAATTAATGGGGAGCTATAGAGAAAATTTAGATGACAAGACAACTCTCATAGTGGACAAATTACTGGATTTAGAGTCAAGAGTTCAAATCTCTGTTAATTATTCTGTGAGGGAAACACTGGCCTTAGTTTCTTCATCTGCAAAACGGAGGGGGTTACTTCTAAAATATCACTTAGATCTCTCTGTTCTAAGGCCTAACTCCTATGATCTTATGAAATGTGAAGCAAAAAAACACCTCCACCACTTTTGTAAGCATGTTATCTGAAAGAGCCAAGGTACTAAAAATATCTAGTGCTACAATAGTAGAAATTTTTCAATAAGAAATATTCAGGTCAGGACAGCTAGGTGGTGCAGTGAGTAGAGCACTGGTCCTGGACCTCAGACACATGACATATTTACTAGCTGTGAGACCTTGGGCAAGTAACTTAACCCCAATTGCCTTGCCTTTCCTCCTTCAAAAAGAAAAAAAAACATCCAGGTCTCAGGGTGGCTTCATAGACGGTAAAGATGAAAAAATGCTATTAAGCTGTTGAATGATTTCATTTCCATAGACCTTTTATTTCTTCAGAGGCAGTTAGTTGGTCCGGTGGATAGCACTGGGCCTAGAGTCAAAAGATCTGAATTCAAATCAGGCCACACACACTAGGTGGGAGATCCTGGACAAGTTACTTAACTCTGTCTGCCTTCATTTCCTCATCCATAAAATAGGGATGATAATCATGCCTACATTCCAGGATTGTTGTGAGGATCAAATGAAATATTTCTGAAGCACTAAGCACAGTGCCTGATACATAGTGGGCACTTAGTAAATGCTCAATCCCCTCCCTTACTCCTTCACAATTGTTTGTTTTAGGGAAGAAAGGCCTACATTCTATATAAATACATTTATATCTAAGCTTCTTTGTGTTGTTGCTGTTACATCAATGATTTCATCAGCGTAGAACTTGGTAAAGAACAGCAACTCTTGTCAGTTCTGCCTAGTGCATTGAGAAGTTACAGGATGTATACACAGTCAGTAACATTGACTATATGTGTCAGAGGCAGGCCCTAAATTAGGTTCTTCTGGATTCCAAGAGTACCTCTAAATATTTTCTTTACTTTCCATACTACCTCTTACTATCTAGGAACAACTAAAATTAGATCACCAGAAGTCATTAAAAGTACTCCTTAAACATCTAAAACTATATTTCCCCATTATTGTTCTTTGAAAAGTACTTGGTTAAGGCCCAACACCAACAGTACAAGTAATAACAATTAACAAGTCAGAATGGTCACGTCTTATTTTCTATTCTTTTTTATGGGAAATTTTAAAGTCCAGTCTCAAAACACTTACCTTCTTCAGAATCCCTCATATTTGCAGAAGCTGAGTCAGTTTCACCTTTCTTTAATTTTGCTTTGTCTCCAGTCTTGTTTGCCTTATTTTTACCCTCCTGGGATTTTTTCTTCCCTGAAAAATAAAGATATCCATGTTCCACTGCTATTCTTGACATTAATCAATGACATAAAACAGGAAAAAGGAGGTGACAATTATCAATCCAATCCTAGGAAACTGCTTATCTCTGGACAAAAATTCTTCCAGTTTGTTAAAGAAAATAATGGACTAATTACCAATATAAAAATCTTCCAAGTCAAAGGCGACAGTACCTATTTTTAAAAGGAAACTCCTTGTACCTATTTTAATTTTGGTACTTATGCCAACTTTAAAAAATTACATAAAATCTGCAATAAAAGTGATGGTGTTGATTTCAAACTGCAATACTATATAATACTGGTAATTCATAAACAGTAGTTGAGCAATGAAAACTGGCAAATTTAGAGTTTTTAAAATTATTTTTATTCTGTGAAATATTTCCAAATTACATGTAAAATTTTAACAAATTTTTAAAAACCTGAATTCCGAATTCTCTCCCTCCCACTTGCCCCTCCCCATTCCTTCAGAAGGCAACACTTCAATTTCAATTACATATTTGACATTATGCAAAATACATTTCCATATAAGCCATGTTGCAAAAGAAAACAAAACAATAAAAATAAGCATAATCTGCACTAAGTTCATCAATTCTCTCTGAAGATGGACAGTATTTTTCATCATGGGTCCTTTGGACTTACACTGGCTTATTGTCTTGACCAGAGTAGCTAAGTCATTCACGGTTGATGATCATTACAATAATGTTTTTACTGTGTACAATATGTTGGTTCTGCTCATTTCACTTTGCATAAAATCATATGCCACCCTGCTTGTGATTTCTTATAGTAATAAAATATTATTCCAACACAACCATATACCACAACTTGTTCAGCCATTCCCCAAGGGATAAGCATCCCTTCAATTTCCAGTTCATTGACATCACAAAAAGAACTGCTATAAATATTTTTGTACAAATAGGTCTTTTCCCCTCTTCATTGTTCTTTGGGATAGACCTAGTAGTGGTACTTCTGGGTCAAAGGGTATGCACAGTTCCACAGCCCTTCCAAATTGCTCTCCAGAATAGTAACCTCACAACTCCAGCAGCAGTGCCTTAGTATCCCAATTCTTCCATCCCACCATCTGGCATTTTTCCTTTTCAATCATGTTAGTCAGATAGGCATGAAGTGGTATCTCAGAGTTGTTTCAATTTGCACTTCTCAAATCAGTAGTGATTTAAAGCACTTTTTCATATGACTATTGATAGCATTGGTATCTTCTTCTGAAAACTGCCTGTTCTTATCCTTTGACCACTTATCAATTGGGGAATGGCTCTTATTTTTATAAATTTTGGCTCAATTGTCTCTATTTTTTAACCAAAGAAACCTGCTGTTAAAATTTTTTGTTTTCTTTCTAATTTTGATTTGCATTGGTTTTGTTTATACAAAAACTTTTTAATTTCATGAAATCAAAATTTTCTATTTTACTTCCTGTCATCCTTTCTTCTTTTTGGTCATAAACTCTTCTTTTTGTCCACAGATCTGACAGGTTTATTTTTCCATGCTCCCCTAACTTACTTTTGATTACCAGTTTTTATGTCTAAGTCATTTATCAATTTTTATCTTATCTTGATATACACTGTGAGATGGTGGTCTATGCCTAATTTCTACCAAACTGCTTTCCAACTTCCTCAGCAATTTTTGTCAAATGGTGAGTTCTTGCTCCTAAAGCTCGGATCTTTGGATTTATCAAACATTAGATTACTATAGCCATTTACTACTATGTACTTTGTACCTTAACTATTCCCCTGACCCTGCACTCCTAATTGTTTTGATGGATCACTGCTTTGTAATATAGTTTGAAACCTGGAACTGCCAGGCTGCCTCCCTTCACACATTATTTTTCATTGATTCCCTTGATATTCTTGCCCTTTTGTTCTTCCAGATGAATTTTATGACTATTTTTTGTAGCTCTATAAAATAATTCTTTGGTAGTTTTGGTATGGCGCTGTATAAGTAAATTAGCTCAGGCAGAATTGTCATTTTTATTATACTGGGTTCAGCCTACTCAGGAGCAAGTAATATTTCTCTAATTGCTTAGATCTGTCTTTATGTGAAAAGTGTTTTGTAATTATCTTAATATAGTCCCTGGGTTTGTCTTGGCAGGTAGACTAAGTATTTTATATTGCCTGCTGTTATTTTAAATGGAACTTCTCTATGTCTTGCTATTGGGTGTTGGTAGCACATAAAAATATTGATGATTTATGTTCGTTTATTTTACATCCTGCAACTTTTCTGAACTTGTTAATTGTTTCAACTAGGTTCTTAGTTGATTCTCTAGGGTTCTCGAAGTATACTATCATATCATCTGCAATCTTGTTTTATTACTATAGTAAGCATTTCTAGTACAGCATTGAATAATAGTGGTGATAATGAGCATCCTTGCTTCATTCCTGATCTTATTCAGAAGGCTTCAAGTTCATCCCCATTACAGATGTTTTGCTGTTGGTTTCTGACAGATAATAATCATTTTAAGAAAGGCTCCATTGATTCCTGTGCTTTCTGTTGTTTTTAATAGGAATTAGTGTTGAATTCTGCCAAAGGCTTTTACTAGCCTCTATTGATACAATCATGATTTTTGTTGTTTTTGTTACTGGTATTGTCAATTATTTTGATAGTTTTCCTATCTGAATCATTCTTGTACAATAAATCTCACCTGATCACAGTGATCTTTGTAATATACTGCTGCAATCTCCTTGCTAGTACTTTATTTAAAATTTTTGCATCTCTTCTCAGCACTACAACAATCCAAGCCAATTCCAAAAGACTCATGATGGAAAAAGCTATCTACACTCTGAGAAAGAACTATGGAGTCTGAATGCAGATCAAAACATACTATTTTCACTTGCTTTTAATTTTGTTTTTTCTTTATGGTTTTTTCCTTTTCTTCTGTTTCTCCTTTCATAATATGACTAATGTGGAAATACATTTAACATGATTGCACATGTATAACCTATATTAGATTATTTAAAAAGTGAATGTTGAAAACTATCTTTACACGCAATTGAAAAAATAAAATTCTATTAAAAATACAATTTTTGCATTGATATTCATTAAGGAAATTGGTCTGTATTTTTCTTTCTGTGTTTTTGCTCTCCCTGGTTTAGGTATTAAAGCCATATATGTGTCCTAAAAGCTATTTGGTAGGACTCTTTCCTTATCCATTTTTTTTTTTCAAATACTTCATATGGTATTGGGATTCTTTAAATGTTTGGTAGAATTCACTTGTAAATCCATCAGGTCCTGGGGATTTTTCCTTAGGGAATTCATTGATATCTTGTTCTTAGACTGGGTTTACTCTTCTGTTAAACAGGGCAGTTTATATTTTTGTAAATATTCATCCATTTCACTAAATTGTCAGTTTTACTGGCATATAATTGACCAAAATAATTTCTAAAAATTGCTTTAAATTCATCTTCATTGGTGGAACACTCACCCTTTTCATTTTTGATACTGGTAATTTGGGGAGGTTTCCTTTATTTTTTCTTAATATGCTTTTACTTCATAGGATATCAACTTAGTTACTTGGAAAATAGAATAAACTTGAGTACTTCTTGGTTAAAGTACAGTTACTTCTAATTGTCAAAGTGAAACTACAAAAATATGGATTCAGTTGAGTTGAAAAGAGCACAATGGGCTCCAAGACCAAATGCAGAGTAATTATGAATAATTAATCAAATAGTAAGGCATTCAAAGGGTCCTATGGCAGTCTACTTTGGGTTCACTACAATTCAGTATTTCATTAAAAAATGTGAAGACAGTATTCTGAGATACTAAATGCATTTTTTAGTGATACCATATCATTCTGAGAAAAAAGCAAAACTTCAGAAGACAGAATTAAAATAATATTTCTGGTAAATTGAAATAAAAAGCTAAAAGCATTAAGATAAATATTCAAAAAACAAATATAATGCATTGATAATGGAAAGAAAATATGAAACACTCCTCAGTTAAGTCTAATGAGCAGGACTTGATATGTGGTAGCTTTCCCCACCCCCTTCTATTTCATATTCTATTTATTTTTCTTCATGCCTCATAGTGTTTTGTTCCCAGAACAAGTATTACATTTATTGGAATTTGTTTAATGTTCCCTTCCTAAACTTTCCCTGACAGATTTCAAGGAATCACCTGATTTTTTTCTCTTCTCCGCACTGCTTCACAGCAGTTTAAGGTTTACAAAGTGTTTGCAGTTACGCAAAACTAGATTAGAACCCAGATCTCCTGACTCCAACTTAACAAATGACAGAACACTTAGAAGTCCATGAGCAACATGTTAGGAACTAGGGCTAGGAAACACAGGCTAGCTAGCTACAGAGCTATAAATGGTCAAGATATGGATTACTTATTCTATCACATGAAAAAAAAATACTGGTTTACTAGGTGCCTTGGGGCACCTAATTTTTCAGAGATACAAAGAACATGGCAAGTTTAAAAATACTTAATACTATTTGGAGTAAAATACTAAGCATTAAAAGATCCATAAAAGATTATGAATATTCTGTTTCAAAGAAAAAAGGGAAGATGATATTGTGTAAATTTATGAAGATTCTTTCAGATAACTGAGAAATTCTTTGGATTCTCTCAGAAATGAAATAAATATTATTTCTGAAGTACTATGTGAAATGTTATACATGCATTCAAAATTAAATAAGTTCACAGTTTCATACTCATATCCTTCTGTTCTTTATTATAATAAAATGTTCACATTTATTGATGTTAAATTCATAATAAAAAAGAAAATTTTCTAAATAATTAAAATAAAGCTTAACAGTTTTTACAATCTATTCCAGTCCTCTCCTGAAAATTTGCTGATGGATTTAACAACTTTTTCTCTACAGGAAAATAAACTCAATCTATTTCTAATTTATTAACAATCCATTCTTTGATCTTCCCTCTAGCACCTTTTCTCTTTCCAAATTAACAACTATAGACCATGACTTTCTCTCAACCCAAAAGTCTCTTTGGCTCTTCTTGGATTTGGCTATTTGGTTAAGTGGGGGCAGGAGAAAGGAAAGAAGCAGGGGGAGATGTGAGAAAAGGAATATTGCTTAAGGAAAACAGGATTCTACATTTATTTCAATTCTATGCATTTAATCATTTCCCCATGTCTCCATTCTGCACACAAAGTCTCTCTGTTGGTTTTCAAAGTTTTATATCGTTTTTTTCTGATTAAAAAGATCCTCTCAAACACATGGGCAAACCTAAACCATATATATAAATGATTATTTTGACATTATGATATACCACTGATCAAAATGTATCACCCAAAACAAGAGAATTTGCTCAAATAATTATCTTTACAAATGATACACTTAACATTACTTGTTTCATTTTAACTAATAACTGCAAAAAGCCTAAAGGCTTGCTTGTCTGCTGTGAGAAATCAAAATCCTGCTCCTTTGCCAAAAATCTAAAAAACTTATAGCTCATTGCCATGTTTTCTAATTATGTGAATATGTATTAGTGTCCTTTACCTCTTCCATAATCTGGATTTAATTATCTATTGTGTAAAGGTTCTATCATACCAACCAAGCAAGAATTAAATCCAAGGGCCTGGTTTTCATCTTGACTTCTCTCAGACCACAACAAACCTTGCACAGAGTGGGCACTTAAGAAATGTATGGTGAAGAACATTCTTTACAAATGGTATACTACAAAGAAAACTGTGGACTGCTCATTTCTCAGAAGGAGAGTCAAGTATTATGACCCATGATGCTTCGGTGCACAGATTACCCGACCTGGACCACAGCGAGCCCACTCATATACATAAATGCCTAGAATAACACCTTCCCAATCTCTACTTCAAATACCCAGGCAACAGAGTCTGGATTAAGCTCTTAGGTCAACAGTGCCAAGATTCTTTAGTTGTGGCTGCAGCCAGAGGTCATAATAAACATCTATGAGAGCTTTGCATTCACCAACTATCAAAGCAATACTGGGAGTTTGCTAATAAACCAGTGGTGCAACCCTATTATACAAATCAGGAACAAAAGACTGAATCTCTCTAAAGGTGGGTCATTTCTGAATATGTCAAATATTTAGGATAATGAAGACAACTGAACATTGATGAAAAATATGGTAAGTCATACTCAAATTATTTATCAGGTGAAAATCAGGCTCTTGTCAACTCGTTTTAAAAATATTAAAAGTGAGGAAAAGGAGAAGACTTTGAATTTTAAAAGACTCAGTATGATGACGTACATTAACCACAAAATATACTTCAGTACTGTAACTCACATTAAACCAGGTCAAAGCATATCAGAAATTGTAAGAAATGGAAATAAAAATAACCATTATGCAAAAAGCTGAAACTATTAGGTTTTCTTTAGGAGAAAATAAAGCATCACTTTAAGGACCACTTAGGGGAATACTCTGGGAGGAAAACATAACTATCTCAAGTACAAAATACGTTCCATAAGTTAAGTCTCATTAAATATTTGAAAATAGAATTAGAACTCTAGCAGATATAGAACTCCAAATATACAATGAAACACAATTTTTTTTTCTACTTCAAATTGGGGAGAATAGAGTGTGCAATACCTCCCCACCCAATGGCTTGCCTAGCAGTTAGTTGGTACAGTGAATAGAGCGCCAGGCCTGGATTCAGTTAGCCCTCAGTTTAAATCCAGTCTTAGACGTTTATAAGCTGTGTGACCCTGAGTAAGTCATTTTTGCCTCAGTTTCCTCATCTCCTCATCTGTTAAATGGGGATAACAATGGCACATACCTACCAAGATTGTTATCAAGACTGAATGAGACAAAAATTGTTAAGTGCTTAGCATAGTAGCATCTAACACATAGTAAACACTCTATATATGTTAGAATATACATAATAATACACAAAAATATTATTACTTTAAAAGATGTCTCATACATGTGTATATATATATATGCACTATATATATATACATACATATATATATATATATGTATGTATATATATATATCACATCACCTTGGAAGCATAAAGAGATGAAGCCTTTATCTAACAGGTCTGTCAAATTTTCCTTACAATAACCAAAAGAATCAATCCGCAGGCTTAACCAATTTATTTCACTGAAGACATATCTGTCTCTGATCCGTATGTATGTGTATACAGTCAAACAAGATACTAATTCCAAAGTCCAGAAAAATCCCTCAATACTAAAAAAGCCAATTCCAATAGTTATAAGATAACCTCACTTCAGCTCTAAGAGACCATGACTACCAGAAGAATGAACTATTAATAGGAGGGACCTGATCCTAACTTGGGATATAAATGCGAATTACTCAATTAAACAAGATCAGTGATATTTCACCAATATGAATATTCCTATCAGCAATGCAAAATGCAACCGATGTGCCAGGACTTATACATACCTTCCCAAGAAAATTCACCCAAGCTGGAGCTTTCCTTTGGTTTTTAAAGATGTTAAGCAGATATTAATGTAACCTATAAAGCTGTCTTCCTTCTTACCATAGTCTTCTTTGATCAATTATTTCTTTGGTAACATCCTTTACCCCAATTCTCCTACAAAATTCTTTATTTGCAACGTATTGCAGTCTGCACCTGTCCCTCCATCCAACTCTCCATTTTCTTCTGGGTAGATATAGTTTCTCTTCTGAGAAACAGTGCTCCTCATGACTTGTAACCACATAACAACAATGTAAAAAATGTTATCATTAATAAGATGGGCTTGACGTCAGTGAAAGAACTTCAAGCTGGTTCTCCTCTTTTTCAATGCAGGGTACTCATTAACCAAACAATTTTATCCATCCCATAGGTGAGGAATTCTACAGGTTATCCATGCAACCACACACAGTCTGGGCAATAAGCATATTTCATCTACTTCATTTTTGCCTATGTGGTGGTTGTTGTTGAGTCATGTCCAACTCTTAGTGACTCCCTTTGAAGTGTTCTTGGCAAAGAAAGTGGCTTGCTATTTTCTTCTCCAGCTCATTTGACAGATGAGGAAACTGAGACAAATAGAGTGAAGTGACTTGCCCAGGGCTACACAGCCTGTAAAATGTCTGAGGACAGATAAACTCAGGAAGACGAGTTTTCCTGTTTTCAGGCTTGGCGTTCTATCCACTGTGCCACCTTGCTGACAGGCAAAACTCTTGCATGATTATGGCTCTCATGTAGGAGCATTTTCAATGTTCCACAATGTCACTCACCAAGAAGATTAGCTAAAGAACCTCACCTTTTATAAGGAATCTATTTTCAATCTGAACCATATTTTAGATCTTCTCCAAGACACTGGAGACCTTTGGAAAGCATACTTCTATCTCATTATTTACGTGATCACTGCATTGCCAAAAAAAGGTCATCTTTACCTGTTACAATTTTGTAGAATTTTGAACTATATAAAAGGCATATTAAGAGGCACCTTGTTGGAAGAGACAATTTCTTTAAGTCAGTGATTTACCCTACTGAATCAAATGCTTTTTTATTATAATCAACAAATAATACACAGAGTAAAATCTTGTATTTCTCAACATCTTTAAGTATATTATATGATAATAATAAAACAAAAGCCTTCCTTTTAACCTTCTAACATCCTTATAATAAATACATGTGTAGAATAATTCCACTAATATTTTGGAATGATAGGAAAACAGGTGTATGGGTTGGCAGTTAGCATTCACTGATCACTCTTTTATCTGCAATAAGGTATGAGATTTTCTTCCAAGTCTGGTATCTTTCTCTCCTTTAGATACTTTGCAAACTGATTCCTCAACACCCTCAAAATTATGTTCCTATCATCAGAGATTCCCCTGTGTATAGTTGTTCTAGGTGCAGCTGCCTTTCCCATGTTTATTACCTTCAGTGCAATTTCTACTTCATCTATAAGCACATTCAAATCTACATGTTAAAAGTTACAGTTATCCTTGAGTGAAAAGGATTCATGTTAAAAATCTTTTACAAAGAATATTTGTAGTAGCAGATGCCCATCAATTAGAGAACAGCTAACCAAACTGTGGTACAGCTTGAGTATAATGGAATGTTATTGCACCACAGAATTCAAAAAAGCATAGTTATATGAACAAATGCAAAATGAAACGAACAGAACCAAGAAACGGTAAACATACTGACTAAAATAACACAAGTGGAAAGAACAATCCCCACCACCACTGATTCCACACCAACCTGAAGCCTGTGTAGATGAATGCCATGGCCCTAAAGAAGAGATGAAAAAACGTACCTCCCTTCCTTCTTTGCAAAGGTACAGGACTAGGAAATATGGGGACTATGTGTGTGTCAGTATCTATATATATATGTATGTATATACATTTATGTGCTTACATATCTATATGTGTATCTACATATACACATATTGTAAGTGTATATGTACGACACATATAAAGACACACACACACACACACACACACACAACTTGGGAGTCTACTTGCCAAGACAAACCCAGAGACTATAAGAACATAATTATAAAACACTTTACACAAATAAAGAACTAAAGAGAAATATTAATTGCCCATGGGTAAGCCAAACCAATATAATAAAAATGAAAATTTTACCTAAGTTAATTTACTTAATCAGTAACATACCAATTAACCTATCAGAGAATTATTTTACAGATCTAGGAAAAATAACAAAATTCATCTGGAAGAACAAAAGGTCAAGAATATCAAGGTATGAATGAAAAAAAATGTAAAGGAAGGTGGCTTAGCAGTTCAAGATTTCGAACTGTATTACAAAGAGGTAATCATTGAAACAATCTGGCACTGGCTAAGTAGTGGAACTGATTACATACACAATACACAGTAATAAATGACCATATTAATCCAGTATTTGATAAACCCAAATCTCTAAGCTTTTGTGACATCTGACAAAAAATGCTGGGAACACTAGTCAGAAACTAGGCACAGACCAACATCACACACTGTATATAAAAATAAGGTCAAAATGGAGAAATAATTTATAAATAAAAGGTGATCTCCTAAAGTAAATTAGGGTAATGTGGAAAATATATCTGTCAAATCTATGGGTAAAAGGAAGAGTTTATGACCAAATAAGAGATGGAAGGGATGATAGGAAATTTGTGAAATTAAAAGGTTTTTGTACAAGCAAAACTAATGCAGCCAAAATTAGAAGAAAAAAACAGGAAACTGGGGGGAAACAGTTACAGCAAGTTTCTCCAATAAAGGCCTCATTTCTCAAATCTATAGCTAAATTTATAAAATTTAAATTTATTTTTAAAAAGTGTCATTTCCCAATTGATAAATGGTCAAAAGATATGAACAGGAGGTTTTCAGGGGAAAAAAATCAAAAGTTACCTATGGGAATATTAAAAAATGCTCTAAATCACAACAAGAGAAACACAAATTCAAACAAATCTGAGATACCATGTCACAACTATCAGATTGGCTAACGAGACAGAAAAGGAAAAATTCAAATACTGGAGGAGATGCGCAAAAATTAAGACACTAATACACTGCTGATGTAGTTGTGAACTGGTTCAACCATTCTGGAGAACAATTTGGAACTATGCCTAAAGGGTTATAAAACTGCATAACATCTGATCCAGGAATACCACTACAAGGTCTATATTCCACAGAGATTTTAAAAGAGGGAGGGTGGGAGGGGAGAGGACCTATTTGTGCAAAAATATTTCTATCAGCTTTTTTTCGATGGCAAAGAATTGGAAACTGAAGAGATGCCCATCAATTAGGAAATTAGCTGAAATAGGATTGTGATGAAGTAGAAGTATGCTATAAGAAACAACGAGCAGGAAGATTTCAGAAAAACTTGGGAAGTCTTACATGAACTGATTTAAAGTGAAGTTAGCAGAAGTAGAAGAATATTGTACACCATAACAGAAATATTCTAATGATGATCAACTATTAAAGATTTAGCTACATTGATCAAACAATGACTCAAGACAACTCTAAAGAATGTGTTGTGTATTTTCTTTTGCAACATGGCTAATATGGAAACATGTTTTGCATGACTTCGAATGTATAATCAACATCAGTTTGCCTTCGGGGGGAGGGGGGGAAGACATGAAGAGAAAGAATGTATCAACCTAGACTGACCCTGTGTGTATATATTTTAAAAATATTTTTATTTTGTTATTCTTTGTTACAAAAGATGGCTACCCGAATAAGGACAAAAAATATTTGAAAAGGGTGATATAAAAACATAAGATATCGATAAAAAATTTTTAGAGTATTTGTAGATCTTTTGTCCTTCCAGTTTTATCCCTAAATTTGCCAACACACACTTATTAAGTGCTTGTAATGTGCCAAGATGACTTTGTTCCACTGGATCCCTTAGCAAGGTTTCATCAGACTGATTTTTCCTTCATGGTTTTGGTTTTATGAGGTACTCAATCCTCCATAAGATTTTTTAAAAACAAGTTTATATTCTAAGTCAGCGTTTCTCTTGGCTTCCATGTCTCTCCACTTGGCAAATAACATAAATGTTTGCTGGCTGAAAAAGCAGTTTTTAATCTTTTTTGTCTTTTTATGGCAACTGATTTGTATCAGTTAAACTTCTGTATGAAATTATCATAACCAACACTAATATCCTTTCCTCTATCCATCCTCCATCTTTCAGTATAACTATGTCTTAATAGGTCAAGTTGGAACTGTTTTAATTTCCTGAAACTTTTTTTTTCTTATAGCTAGCTATTCATTTTTATCTTTACTCTAAGAACTCTTGGAATGACTTTAGACAAACTAATTCAAGAGTGACTCCCATATCGGTAATTTGTCAAAATTATATCAATTTTATTTCTGAGTATTTGGTATTTACCACATGTACCACGTATACTAGATGGTATAACATGATAGAATGCCAGTCAGTGGCCGACTACAATAAGTGGCTCCCCTTTCCCTCCTCTCACTCTTTTCTTAACTCCTTACAATCTGGCTTCCCCATTTGTTCCACCAAAATGCTCTTTCCAAAGTTCACAATGATCTCTTAATCACTAACATCTTTACTCTCTCAGACCTCTCCCTAGGTTGTTGATCCCCCTCTTCTCCTTGATACTTCTATTCTCTCTAGGTATTTGGGACACTAATCTCTCTCCTGGTTCTCCTCCTACCTCTGTGACCACTTATTCTCAGTCTCCTTTACTAGATCCTCATCCAGATCATGATTTCTAATCATACATATCCTACAGGGTTCTGCCCTGGGCCCTCTCCCTTCTAAACTACTTCACTTGATGATCTCACCAATTCCCATGGATTTAATTACTAATACTACCATTATATCATCATCAACATAATCATCACCACCACTAATATATGTATGTGGCACCTGCTACTTATCAGGCACTGTGCTAAGCACTTTACAAATCTTAGCTCATCTGATAAGACAACCCTGGGAGATAGTTGTTATCATCCCCATTTTACCGATGAAGAAACTGAAGCAAAGAGCCATTTAGTGACTTGCCCAAGGCCACACAGCTAGTAAGTGTCAGAGGCCAGATGTAGCTGCTGGGTCTTCTTGACTCCCAAGTCCAGCACTCTATCCATAGCACCCCTTGCAGCGCCATAGCATCTCTATGCAGATGACTCTTAAAAATCAACATGTCTAAAACAGAACTCATTATCTTTCCCCCTAAACCCTCTCCTCCTCCTAACAAATTCAAGGGCAACATCACATTTCCAAGCCCCTCAGACTCCCAACCTAGGAATCATCCTTGACTTGTCCCACCCCCTCATCCCTCATATCCAATCTGCTGTCAAGGTCTGTCAATTTCACCTTTGCAATACAATCTCTTCTCTCCTCTAATATACCCACCACTCTGTACAGACCTTCATCATCTGGACTACTGTAACAGCCTACTGGTGGGCCTGCTGGCCTCAAGTTTCTTTCTACTCCAATTCATCGTTCACTTAGCCACCAAAGCAGTTTTCCTAAAGAACAAAGCTGACCTTGTCACCCCACCCCAATCTCATTAACTATCATTATCATTAACTGTCATTTCCTATCATCTCCAGGATCAAATAAATTATCTTCCATTTCATCTTCAAAGTCCTTCTTAACCTAGCACCCTCCTACCTTTCCAACTTCTTACACGTTATTCCTTACCACATACCCTTCAATCCCATGACACTGGCTTCCTCGATATTCCACAAACAAGACACTCCATCTCTCAGCTCTGGGAACTTTTTCGGACTGTCCCCCATGACTACACTTTCTCCTCATCCCTCCCTATTGGCTTCCCTGGATTCCTTTCAGTCTCAACTAAAATCCCACCTTCTACAGGCCATTCCCAACAACTCAATTTTAAGGCCTTTGCTGTCTTGATTATTTCCTACTTTACAGATGTAGAAACTACTTCCAAGGAAAGTTGTAACTGAGGTCAGGTTACCCAAACTAATTAGGAGCAAAATCAAATTAGGATAATTGCAATCAGTTTCCTGACTTGAAATCCAAAGTTACTTTCTGTCATACCATACTACATTCCCCATAGGAAGAAGCTTCCCATATAAACTGAGGAGTAAACAGTGTCTGGTTTTATCAATTATTACATCTTAAGTAAATGTTATTCTCGGGAATTTATTCTGTACTCTTTTAAAACTAGGGTGATTTTATAAAATGGACCAGTTTACTTTCTAAGGCTATATAGGTGCCTATAGATCAGCATAGAACCCAGTGGAAGCCTGATAAGTACACATGTGCACTTACCATCAGGTTCCTGTAGGGTCCTACATGGTGGCTACTGCCAGCTGGATCCTCCACTTGGTCTAAACAAGAAAGATACAGGAATGAAACATAAGGAAAGTGAAATGGAAACAATAACAATGAATATAATGAAGAACAGAACAAAGTTACGTAGATATAGAGAAAAGAGCAACACACAGAAGGGTGAAAAAGAAATCTGAATGCAATAGCCAGAAAATAGCCGTGTAATCTATGACAGTGGATAGTACCATGTGTGGAGTTAGGAAGAACTGAGTTCGAATCCAGCCTCAGACACTTACTAGCTGTGTGACCCTAGGCAAGTCACGCGACCCTGTTTGCCTCGGTTTCTTCATCAGTAAAAAAAACTGGAGAAGGATGGCAACTACTCCAGTATCTCTGCCAAGAAGATCCCAAAAGGGATCAAGAAGAGTTGGACACAACTGAAAATGACAGAACAACAATAAATCTATAGCAATAAGAGTTGACATTAGGAAAAATTATGGCATAATACTACTTAAGTTTGTATTTTGGGTTATTAAGATCAATTTAGTTTCTCGCTATCCTTCAACCTATTTATCCTAATGTCTATATCATTTTACATTAAAATAGGTTCATTTTTAACAACTTAAGGAAAAGAGCTTAAGAGACCTTCTGGTCCAATCCTCTGATTTTACAGATAAAAAAACTGACTGAGGTCTTGAAAGGATAAATGACTTACCTAAAGTCTGATAGCTAATAAGTGGCATGGCAGAGCTGAAACTCAAATCCAGGTCTTCTAATTCCAAGTACAGTGTTCATTCCACTCTAGCAAGCTGCCTCTTGTAGAACATATACACTAAAATTCCTATACTCAGAGCTAAGGACCACAGAGAGCTCCTATCTAGCCTTCTCATTTTACAGCTGTGGAATTTGGGGGTCACAGCAAATCTGAACCTCCAAACAACTGGTCTAATGTTACATATACTTTCTAGAGTGCTTTTATATCTATGATCTCATTTGGTTGAAAATACAGTACAGTACAAGAAAACTGAATTTAACAAAAAGGAGAACCAACAATAAATTGCTCAGATTGCAGAAAAACATTTCTAATAGTTTATGGACCAAAAACTTCTAAGCATTCCCTCTAAATCAAGGAAAAGGGGGAAAAAATTAAGACAAAGTGTCTAGGTTCTTTGACAAATGGTCAAGTCAAAACCACCATGCACCAAATGCAAAGACCTACCTGGAAATAAGATGGTGATGATGACTCATTTTTTAAAGAAGAGTGTAGCAATATACCACCAAAAAACTGGGCAAGGAGTTGCACAACTAAAGGCACAAGAGACAATCCCAGGTGTAAAAACATGAATTGCTAGTCTTACAGTCAAAACATAAGAAGACTTAGTAACTCTGCCAAAAGCTATGGGTGACACATGTACAAAAATATTTATAGCAGTTCTTTTGGTTGTGGCCAAGAATTGGAAATTGAGGGGATGCTCATCAATTGGGGAATGGCTGAACAAGCTCTAGCATATGAATGTAATGGAATATTACTGTTCTATAAGAAATGATGAGTAGGGGATTTCAGAAAAACCTGGAAAGACTTTACATGAACTGGTACTGAAGTGAGCAGAATCAGGAGAACATTGTACACAGCAACAGCAACACTGCATGATGACTAACTCAGCTCCTCTCAGCAATGCAACAATCTAAGACACATGATCGAAAATACTACCCACATACAGAGAAAGAACTTTGGAGTCTGAATGCAGATTAACACATACTATTTGCTCTTTTTTCTTTCTTCTTTCTCATGGCTTCTCCCATTGGTTCTAATTCTTCTTTACAACATGACTAATGTGAAAATATGTTTAACATGAATGTATATCTATAGCCTATATCAGACTGCATGCCATCTTGGGGAGGGGGAAGGGGAAGGAGAAATTTAGAACTCAAAATCTTATAGAAGTGAACGTCGAAAACTAAAAATAAATATTTTTTAAATAAAAAGCTATGGGTTAAATGTTCCAGAAGATACAAAATCCTACAATGACTACTCAAGTCTCAACAAAAATAGATCACAGTATGCAGCTTCAGTTTCTCTATTGGTTGGCATGAGATGAAATTTTTAAATTTCCTTTACTAACTCTGAAAGCGTAACTTTTAATTTGGGGTGATTGCAACTATAAAGTATGAAATACAAGCTTAAGCATCAGTGCATTAGAGTGACATGAAAGGTAAATCCCTTGTACTGTTAATCATATTAATTAGTTAACAAAATGTGTAAGTGAGCAGAATAAGTCCAAAACTAGTGGTACTATTATTCACCAAAAAAATCTTGGCAATGAAATCAAAGAATGGGTATAAATAAAGCATAAAAGATGGCAGGCCAAAGACGTCAACGGCAAAAATGAACACGATAGACTTCTACAGTTTAAAAAATCCCATTTTGACTCTTTTCAATCTCCATCTGTAACATAGTACTGGAATGGAACTTAAAGGCTATCGATAACCTCTTGTCCTCAGTCTTCACTCAACTTGAACTGTTACACATAATTCTGCTTGAGAAACTCTTCTTCAAATTCTTTCCTCCCTTTGGCCTCTATAATACAGAATCTGAGTTGGAAAAGGCCTTCGAAAAACCCTTGGGTCCAATACACACGAGAAGCCAAGTGGAAAATCTTTATCCCTACTAAACTCCAATCTTACTAGACTCAACCCAATACTGTGGCATCTCAAAAAAAAATTTTGGATCTTGACTCTGCCTTTCAATGTTACCTAGCCCTCTCCAGCTTGTCTCATCTGTGAATCTGGTAACCATTACAACTACAGCTTCACATAAATCATTCATTAACAAACATCTTTTAGAATCTTCATCAAAATAACAAATCTTAGGGGTTATAACTATAACCACCAACACAATAATGACAAGTACTAATTGAGCAAATTCATATTTATATAGCACTTTGAGGTTTATAAATCATGAGACTATATGACTAGAACAAGAATAATATCCTCAAAAAATATGATGCAACAGCTATACAATAAGTCTCGTAACTTAGGTTCAGTCCCCCATGACCAAACAAGGAATGCTTGGTAGCTTTGCAAAGACAGCATTTTTCAAGAACCTGGCAACTCCCTTTAATAAAGACAGAAGAAAAGAAAAACTCCCAGAGAATTAGTGAATCATCTCTGTCAAAAGGAAAGTCCTTTCTCTTCAAAGGCATGATAAATATCTTGTGCACAAATAATAAAGATATATACATAAGCAAGGCTAGATATACTACTACTTAACTTTGAATGAATATTTTTATAGCAAGCTTATTAGGATCTTCTGATAATCTGAATTCAAGGTAGGAAATATAAAAGTAAATATTCAAAGTTAAGATGTGATGTTTTTATGTTATTCTAAAGCTTTACTCACAAAATCAAGAGCATAGCTAAACAATTATCTACTGAATTTGATCAACACAGTATACTACACTACTTCACGTAGTCTTTTAGTGACTCTCCTTGACAAATTACTGCCATGACTCTCCCATTCAATCCTTAAAATTATATTAGCTTCAGTTTCCACCATGCAACAGAAAATTAATTGATCTACGCCTTAATGACCAACTCCCATAGGCTTGGCCTAGGTCTCATTCTTTTGGATTCTTCAGTAGTATTTTACTGCTAGGCAACTCGACCATTCTGAAAACTTTCCCCCTACTTTTAATAAACAAGCAAGGTTCCTTTTGTTTTCTGCACTGTTATGTTTCTCAAACTGACACACATAACAGGCAGCCTCGCTTTGGAGAAAAGAGAGAATAATCTGCAGGAATAATATACTATCAAGACTTGGATTCAGTTTCCGATAATTCCATTACTGCTCATGCCTACAATAGGGAAAATATGTAGTAATAATATTTTGGATTCTGTTCCTACTTCTTCCTGATCATGTTTCTGACTTTCTAGACTTCAAAATCATGTCTCTACTGATGTCTCTCATCCTAGAATTTTCCTCTGTGCCTAAGGTCCTCCTCATCCTGGAAAATCCTATCATTCCTGTAGCCTGCTTACCCTGAAATATCCGTGTGGCCTTATACCACCCTACTTCTCCCCCACTGGGGAGTCTCTACTAGAGCCTCCATTCTGTAGGAAGGTCAAGGCCATCCGCTTCCATTCCCCTCTCAGTCCTGCACTTACCTTAACAGACTTTGAAATAGTGTTCCTGCACCAGCTACCTCATTCTTTCCATCCCCTTTCCATCTCCCATCTATCTTGAAGCTCCATGAGGGCAGGAACTTTTTTCAATGCTTGTATTTGTATCCCTATCACTTAGTGCTGTGCCTAGCGCCTAGCACCTAGTAAGAGCTTAAGAAATGCTCCTTTCCTTCCCTCCTGCCTCTGTATCTGACTTTTTTCCCTCCCCTCACCCAAGTGTCATTATTTCCCAAGGCTCTATTTCAGTCAAGGAGTCAGGTAATTTAAGAGAAAAAATGAACTCAGATCTTCCTGATTCCACCCATTCACTACAGCACCCAGCTGCTATTTCTCTGTGTCCTGAAGGATGAAACTACCTTGAAGGTAAGTCAGATGTCCATTAGATGCTTTGATTTTGCCTAAGAGAGCATTAGCAGATATCGAAATGAAGAACCCCATCATTACAGTATCATGCATCTATAAAGTGTTGAAAGCATTATAATAAATGCCTGCTATTATCATGTCAAGTTTGTAATTTCTTTCTCCAATACCTCAATTAATTCTCTCTTCTTATCTAGGTGATTTGGAGCACATTTGCATGAAAACACTGCTCCTGTTTTATCCCTCCCAAGAGTATCTTAGTGTCTCTCTTGTTGCAAGCAGCACTAGCCAGTCCTGTGGGGAGAAGAGAAATCTATCTGTGCTTCTGAGCGTTCTGCTACACAAGATGATCAGGCGTGGATGAGTGGCAGCATACGCTGAAGAGCTTTTTACATTAATATCTTACTTCCCAAATTTGCCCCACTTCCAGTGTTTCCTTTTATTGTAGAAGACATTGCTGCCTTTCTAGTTACCCCAATTAAGAGCTTTAGTGTCATCTGTGACTCCTCCCTTTCCCTTATCCCACATTTCTAATCAGATATCAAGTTCTGTCATTTCTCCCTCCACGTTTCTCGCGTCTATCCCTTTTTCTCTACTCTCACAATCACCAAGCTAGTTCATGCCTCATCACCTCTCACATGGATTGCTACAATAGCTTTTTAATTAATTTCCTCTCCTCAAGTCTTTCCTCACTTCAACCCATCTAAACTATAGGCCTTATTGTGCAACTCTACTACTCAAAAAATTCCAGGGGCTCCCAACTGACTCTCCGATCAAATATTTCATCATTGTCTCATCCCTTAAAATTTCCTATTGTGTAAGTTTTATAATGTGTACAGATATAGTAGTAATGTACTGCATGTATAAGACTTATAAAAAGTATATATACACATACGGGGGATAGTTGTTGAGGTTTTGTTTTTTGTTTTATTTTACAGATGGGGTACACAATCAAAAAAAGTTTTCTGACCATTGATTTAACCATAAGACCATTGGCTTAACCATAAGAAGGGGAAAAATGCTTGAAGAATACATACTGCTTAGGTTGTAACATGTAGCTTGGCTGTGCAACTCATTATGTCAGCACATACTATCTTGGACTGACAAGGGGAATCTGAACTGAACCCAGGAGGACATAATAATAAGATTTAAATAGCATTTCAAGGTTTGCAAAGCACTTTGTAAGTATTATCTCATTTTATAAGTATTATCATTTTATTTGTTTAGAAGGTTACTGAGCTATATCATTGAGGAAAATTGACAAGGACCACCAGTGATCCCAAGATGCTCTCTGCTACAACAGCCTATTCTTTTAATACCAAGATTCACCTGCTGTGAATCACAGAATACAAAAATCTTAGAAGAATCATAATCAGTGGTGAATAAAAGGGCAATGAAAAGATGCAAGGTGGGTACAAGTTGGGTGGGAAATATTGCTAATAGCAAGTTGACCTCAAAAAATTATAAAATATGTCTTTAGGGAAATGTTTTCAGAAAAGGAAGTACCCCATTAAAAGTGGGAGATTACAGATGAATAGCTCAAATGCTGTACAGTTATAACTACACGAAAGTCTCTGGTGAATTTAACACATTGTTTATGGGGGAATTATGGAAGGATATGACAAGAATAATAAAGGATGGGACGATATGTATTATGACTTGCATTGGTAGAGTAAAATACCCATTCCACTAAGACAATGAATCAAATGAAAGAATAACCATGCCAATACAGTTCTAGATGACAAGAGACTGATTTAAACAAAATTTTTTAAAATGCAACATGTTGGGAATGTACTTTTTCTTATTTCTACATTAATACGAATAGGTTTTCCTCCTATTTTCTTGAATAGTGTACTTACAGTTCATTAAATTCATTTATCACCCCACTGAATTTCTATTTAACAATTAAAAATTGAAAAAATAAAAATAGAAAATAGGAAAAGGAATCTCATTAAAAAACTTCTATAAAACAAAACATCTAAATCAACCTAAGTGTACCTGGGCACACTCGGGACTAGTATACACGAATTACAAAAATATAAGACTTAAAATAATTGTGAAGAGATATTTATTTTTCATGTTTGGGCCTGCCAAACTACTATGGTTTTACTTTGCAGAGCTAAAGAAAAATTATAAAATTAATCTATTATCAAATGAGATAATGCCTGTTAAATACTTTGCAAACCATAAGAAGATATATAAATACTAGCTCCTGCTGCTGCTGTTGTTGTTACTATCGTTACTTAGAGGAACAAAAGATATTAGAACCTCCAGGGAAACAATGAGGGGAAAAATGAAGGAAAGTACTTCCTGACCTCAAGCTATATTATAAAGCAATAATCATAAAAGCCATTTTGTGTTGATTAAAAAAATACAAAAATAAGTGAAACAGTAGATAAGCAAAAATAAAAATTAATGCAAAAATCTTCACCAAACCCAACAAAATAAACTACTCGGGGGTAGAATGCCCTCTTTAACCAGAACTACTAGGAAAAGTGGAAAGCAGTTGGGAGAAAAAATGATTTGGAAAAAAATATCTCACAATAAGTTCCAAATAAATATCAATTTTAAAATAAAAGATCCTATCACAAAACAGTTTGTGGAAAACCACTGTGGGTATCTTTTCACAACTATGGTAGGGGAATAGAATAGATTACAAAAAAGCAAACAGATAATATCAATTACATGAACGGGGAAAGTTTTGGAAGTACAGAATCAATGTAGGTTACAAAAGAAGGGAAGCTGTCAGCTAGGGGTGGGGAGAAGGGGGAATTCCTTGAATAAAACATCTCAAATCTCCACATCATATATGGAATTAATGTGTAAGATTAAAAGCCATTCCCAAATAAAGTAGTCAAAAGATATGACCAAATAAGTTCTCAAAAGAATTGCAAATGATAACAAACATGAAAAAATGCTTTAAAAATAATAATATAAACGCAAGTTGAAACAATTCAAGTTTCACCTGGAATGCAGAAAAATGGTTAACAATGACAAAATATGTAAAAGAGGTATGAACAGTCAATGATAGAGATGCTGGGGTAAGATAAGAACACATATACTCATAGAGCTGTGGAACTGTCCAAAAACTCTTGAAAACAACCTAGAAGGGGCAGAGCCAAGATGGCGACTGGAAAGCAGTAACTGGCGTGAGCTCCCCACCAAGTCCCTCCAAAAACCTATGAAAAAATGGCTCTGAACCAGTTCTAGAAATACAGAACCCACAAAGGGGCAGAGGG
>CM053622.1:782072054-782093308 GCA_028646595.1 Phalanger gymnotis
GCTTCCAGTAACTGTGACCCTAGTAACCTTGAGAGTCTGAAGGGAGGGAAGACAGCTTTAGAGCTTCCCCAGCACTGGCCATGGTCTGTGAGCAGGCAGCCCCTTCCCCCATTTCACTGTGTGGGTAACAGCCTTAGGGAAGGGAAGTAATTACTCCACATCTCCACCCCCCCATATTAAAAGCAAAGATGGGATGAGAAAAAAAAAAAAAACAACCTAGAATTCTCTGGAGGAGAAATCACTTTATATCCTCCTGTTGGGTATATAGCCCAAGCAGGTCACAGATAGAAAAGTTTCCCACATGCCAAAATTTTCATTTTGGCATGTTTATGGCAGCAAATAAACTAGAAATAAGGAAGGTGTCCAATGAATGGGTAATGGTTAAACAAACTGTGGTATGTAAAGTTTTCAAAAAGAAATAAAACTACTTGTTGGGTATATTATAATGGGTATTCTTCTGAGGTATGATTAGACTTGATGTTTGCTGAGATCTCTTCCAATTATAAAATTCTGTCCTTCTGCAAATGCAATGGAATATTACTGCACTAAAATAACAAATATGAAGAATACAAAATGATGCAGTGAAAAAAGCAGAACCAGGAAAATATGTATGACACAATGGAAATGAAGAAGCTGCACACAATGTCATGGAGCCCATGTTTGGCCCCAGAGATGAAAAAATGAACCTCTTTTTTTTCCCCATTGGAGAAATGGGGGCCTACGGATATAATATAGTATATGCTGTAAATCGGGGCCAATGTGTCAATTTGGCCAAATGGTTTTGTTTTTTTTTTTAAATCTTTGGAACAAAGTAATGTGTTGGGTACACGAGGGAGAAAGTAAAATATTCAGAAACAAATGTAACATGAAAACAAAAGGTATCGATAAAAATTTTTTTAAAAAAAATAGTAACTAAATGCACCTATGGGTGTATCAGTCCTATAGGCTATTGGGTCACCCCCATCAAAATGGCATTGTACATGGTACAGAAGATATTCACAAATTGGCAACTTTGCATTTTCTGAGGGTGGGAAAGAAAAACTATCAAGATATTGTATATTATAAATTCATGATTTTTTTTCTTAAACCTGGAATGACTTACATGAACTGATGCTGAGTGAAGTGAGCAAAACCAGGAGAACATTATACACAGTAACAGCAACACTTGTAATGATCAACTATGATGGACTTATCTCTTCTCAGCAATATAATGAATGATCCAAGGCAATTCCAAAAGAGTCATGATGGCAAATGCTATCTACATTCAGAGAAAGAACTATGGAGTCTGAATATAGATAGAAGCATACTGTTTTTTTTTTCCTTTCTTGTGGTTTTTCCCTTTTGTTCTGATTCTTCCTTCACAATATGACTAATGTGGAAATATGTCTAATAGGATTGTATACGTATAGCATATATCAGATTGCTTGCTGTCTTGGGGAGGGGAGAGGAAGAAAAAAATTTGGAACTCCAACTCTTATAAAAGTGGTATCTTTACTATTAAGTGGGAAAAAATTTTCCTAAATTTTAAAGTTGAAATTTCAAAACTGTATTAAAACTATTCATTTTAACACCATGATTTTCTTTTTAATTAATTAAAAATATGAATACCTAAAAATACACTGAAGCTTTTATGTCATTATGCTAACATTTAGTATTTTGGGTGCCATTTTTTTATTAGTTTTAGATTGAGTTCTTTTTAAAAAGCTTGATCCTTTCTGCTCTTTACACAAGTCAATTTCGCATACACTACACATTCCCAAATTCCATCAAATTATACCTTGCAACAAAGAAAAACAAAACAGACAGTTGAACCATGGAGGGCATTCTCTAGAAGAAACCCTGCCCAATCCCTTGCAAAAGAAGAGGGGAATATGTTTCATCATCTGTACTCTACAATCAAGGGTGCAGTTCTTTGGTTTTTAGTGCTATTTTCATTTCTGCTATTGTAGTCACTGTAAATATTTAAAGTCTTGTAAGACCAAAGGATGGTGGACTTTGAGCTGGAAGGACCCTTATAGGTCAACCTAACCCAATTTCTTCATTTTACAGATGAGGAAAAATACGTTAGGTGACTTGCCCAGGGTCACACAGAGAGTAAGCAAGCACGGTTCAAAGGCCTCAGGTCTTCTTAATCGCAAGGCTTGAATTGAATCTACTTTGCTCTATTCTGCATCCATTTATATTCATCCTCCTTGTTTCTAGATTCTTCATTTTCTTAACAATTAATATTTGGACAACTGATTATAAATTACTATGAAGGACAACATTAGTCTCTCAAAATGTAATTTACTAGCTTTTGTAACTTCAAGACATCTTTGTTTACCACCAAGAGAATTTAAGATATTTACGGATACATAATAAGCAATAATAGCCATAGAGTCACTTCTGCCCATAATCTATCACTTGAAATGCCACCAGCAGAAATGTTTATTCACATCTAACCTAACTCCTCTCCATTTATTGCAGCTGCAAAAGTATGCTGAATTTCCCAAAACAAGAACAGTTTAAAGTTCCCAACCACAAGCACAATTTTAAACACAGAACAAATCTCTTACACAAAGCTTCAGTACAGAATTGCTGGCGCCTTCTGGAAATACAAATGGTACTGTGGCTCACTAAAGATCTCTTCCACACTCAGAAACATGACAGATATAACCTCCTGGGCTGTCCATGCCTAGGAGTCTTGTGTGAGCTCATCACCAGTCACTGCTGCCCAAACCCACCAGCAGGGGCTGGGGCATAGTCAGGCCAGTCAGGTAAAGACACCAGAGAATGTTCCAGCAAAAAGCAAACTATTCCCAAAGACAAGCCGGCTTCCCCTTCAATACAGACCAAGCCACTAGGAAGGAGAGGGGTTATCTTTTACCTTGGAAACATTAATCACTAAGCACTGACATCACGTGACTTTAGTGTCTACCTAGGAGGCCACAACAAAGAGTCAGATAGGGAAAAAAAGATGCATGAAATGTGCTTTTTATTTAGCAAGCAAAGTTCCAATAAAATTTATATATCTCTGTTCGAACTTTCCAAACATTTCCTGCAGCTTGAGAATTAAGCGTGCTAAATGAAACATATTCCTGCCATAGAATACTTAAAAATAAAATTCTACAATTTTACTAAATAAAATGGAAAACTAATCATACTTTAATTAACCTATTCATAAACTATTTCTACTAGAATAATCACATCTATATTCTCACAAACCTGTGAGTTAAGTCATGTAAATACTTCTACACCTGTTTTTCAAATCAAGAAACTGAAACTATAAGTTAAATGACTCACCCATAGTCACACAAGCAGTAATGTCAGAGCCAGAACAAGGACACAGGTTTGCCAGGATAAGGTAACAAAGTCATATCTTACTCATCAGTATACTAATAAGTGGAGAATCTCCATGACCAAAGTCCTTTGGACTCAAAGATTATACTGCCAGGCACATAACCCAAGTAGGTCACTGACAAAAAAAACAAGTTCCAAATACACTAAAATATTTACAGCAGTACTTTCTATAGAAGCAAAGAACTGGAAACCAAGTAGTTACCCACCAATTAGGGAATGGCTTTAATTGTTAATGTAATGGAATATTACTATGCTCTAAGATATGCTAAATACAGAAAGACATGGAAAGACATATGAAGTGATGTAAAGCAAAGTAGGCAGAACCAAAAAAACCAATATGCAAGATTAAAACAATGTAAATGGAATGAACTACCACAAAACTGATCACTGTAAAATCATAAAAACCAAGTTTGATCCAAAAGATTAAACATGAGAAGATACTTTCCCATATTCCTTTGGAAAGTTGGGAGGATGTATGAATGTGAAAAACCGGATACTATGGCAGATTATTTTGATGTGTTGGTTGCTTTTGCTTAATATTTTTCTCTAATTCTTTAAAAAAAATCTTTGTTAAAAGGATTACTCTCTGGGAAGGAAATGGGAGGGAAATACAAGGAGAAATGTAGGCAATGGAAAGCAAAAACATGTCAATAAAAATCAATTTTTAAAAAGATAGTGTCAGATTTTGGTCCAAGTTCAGCCAGAATAAGTTTGCTAAAACTATTTTTTTTTAAATCCAGACTAAACCCAATCTGTAGAGTTTCCATAATAGGACCATACCAAAGAAGCACTTTAGTGGTTAATAAGTGCCTAGAACAATGTCTTATGAATTTTTCCTGCAGTGGCACTTGGAACAAAAAAGTCCTTGATATTTTAGAATCATTTTCAGTGGGAAAAAGCATATTAAGTACTACGTGTAAGGTACTATAACGAAAATTAGGAAAAATGCAAAGATAATGAGGAACAATATTTGGGCTATCAGGGAACAAGTCATAAAGAAGCAACAGCTAAAAAAAAAATGGCAAGAAATACATGGTTACATGCTTGCAACGTTCTCCTAATGGGGCTACAGAAAGATCAGCTGAGGATATTCATGTAAAGAACACAATTATGTACAATCAACTATTCACTCTAGCTACAGGCTTATAACTCATTCATTCAATAGTCAAGGAATATTTGAGAAAGCCTATAAACTGTGCAGCTATTCTAAAGGGAATAATCATTACTATATATCCTAACAAAGTTCATAGTCTAATAAGAATGGTAGAGATGACATATAAAAAAGCAGCTAAGAAGTGCATTTGGTAGAGGGCTGGATTTAGAGTCAGGAAGACCTGAATTCAAATCCTGGTGAAGATACTTAATACTTGTGTGACTCTGGGCAAATTATTTAATCTCTCCCAGGTACAGTTTGCATGTCTGCAAAATGAAAGTGATGGACTAATGGCTTCCAAGGTTCCTTCCAGCTCAAAATCTATGATCCTATGATAACAGTAGAGTCTAAGATGGAACCATGGATAAAAGTACAGTTAAAGGATGTAAGAGGGTGGGGTTAGTCAGCAAAGCTTCCAAACTTACTACCCTCCAACCTTCTCAGGCTGACCTCCTACCATTTCCCAATTTGGGAGTCAAATCATGGCACATCAGGAAACAAATAATACTTTGCTTGGAAGTGCAAAAGAATTAGGACATCTAACACTACTGTATTTTCAGATACATTTTCTAGCATTGCTATAGTTGGCTTAAACACACTAAAAACTACTGGTAGACAAAGTAGATGCCTATTGATTGGGCAATGGTGACATAAATTGTGGCACATGAATGTAACAGAATCTGTGCTGTGAGAAAGTAACTTTGTGATGAATAAAGAGAAGCCCAGAAAGATCTACATGAATTAATTAAGGATGAAGTAAGCAGAGCCTAGAAAACAATATACATGGTAACAACGATGCAAATGAAAATTAGAATGACACCAAAAAATCATGACCTGAATAAAGAGATATGAGTAGATACCTCAACCTTTCCCTTCAGGTAGACAGGAGGTGTTACACATTGCACATGCTTTCAAGTATTTTCAATGTATCCCTCAGTTGTGCTGTGCTGATTTTTTTTCCTTCTCAAAAACATACTATTTGCTATATGAGATGGCTCACTTGGAGGAAGAGGGATATTTAAGATAACTATAATGATATTAGAAACAGAAGACAATTAAAAAAAACTGTTCTTGTAATTGTGAATTGGTCTAACCATTCCAGAAAGGGCAAGTTATTCAAGAGTGACTAAAAAATCCAAAGCCTTTAAAGACTCAGAGATCCCACCTCTAGGAACAAATATTAATAAAATCAAAGGCAGAAAAGTACTACATACACTGAAATACTCTGATCAAGTATCAAGCTCTTTTCCTCCTCACACTGCCACCATTTAAAAAAAAGAAAAGAAAAAACAACTACGTAACAAGTACGTATAGCTAATCAAAAATTCCCAGTGACAGCGTTCAAAAATGCATGTCTCATTCTGCATACTGAGTCCACCACCTCTCTGAGAGGAGTTGGCTAACATTCTTTTTCATCATATTCTGACATAATCGTTGATCACTGTATCGATCTAAGTTCTAAAGTCTTTCACAACTGTACAGCACTGGGGTTATAGTATAAATTGTTCTCCTGGTGCTTGCTCACTTCATCATGTAACAATTCATATAAGTCTTCCCAGGTTTCTCTGAACAGTCTCCTTTCTTCCTTTTTTTTTACAGAACAATGGTAAACCACTACATCCATAGAGCATAGTTTGTTCAGCCATTGCCCAACTGACAGGCACCCGTCTTAGTTTACAATTCTTTGCCATTGCAATGAGCTTCTTCAAATTTTCTTTTTTACATATACAACCTTTTCCTCTCTAATCTTTTTAAAGTGTAAGCTTAGTAGTGGTATCTCTGGGTCAAAGGGCATGCACAGTTTAGGACCTTTTCAGGCCATAGTTCCATGTTGCTTTTGGTAATGGCTAAACCAATTTCCAGTTATGCTAGTTCCAAAAGTGCATTAATGTTTCTGTTTTCTCACAGCTTTAATTTGCATTTCCCTAATTATTACTGATTTGAAGTATTTTTTCATATAGCTATAGCCAGTTTGGGTTTCTTCCCTTGAAAATTGCCAGCTCATATCCTTTTGGCCACTTCTCAATTGCCAGATGTCTTGTATAAGTTCTTATCAATTCCTTCTTGAAAATGAGACCTTTATCAAAGAAGCTTGATGTAAAGATTTTTCCCTACTTGTTTCCCTTCAAATCTTAGCTGCACTGGATTTGTTTGCACAAAAACTTTTTAATTTTATGTAGTCACAATTGTGCTTTTTATATGAACTCATTCTTGTCCTAGGCATAGATCTGAAATTTCTTCCTTGTTTTTCTAAATTCTTTATGATGCGATCTTTTATGTCCATGTTACATACCCATTTGGAGCTTTTCTATGGCATGAGGTGTTGGTATAAATCTACTTTCTACCTGTTTAATTTTCTAAGCAGCTTTTTTTAATAGTGAGTCCTTTCCCTAGGAGGCGGCTGTTTGAGTTTATCAAATACTAGGTTACAAAGTCTGCTTGCTTCAGTAAGCTGAGTACTTGATGTGTTCCACTGATTGACCTCTTTACTTTTTAGCCAGTACCAAACTATTTTGATGAATACTGCTTTTTAATACAATTTGAAATCTGGTATTGTTGGGCCTTCCTCCTTCCCCATTTTTTCCCTACACCAAAATATTCCTAACATTTTTTTGAGGCAGCAAACAACCAGAAACAAAATAGATGCTCTTTAATTGGGAAGGATGAAACTAACAGTGGTACATTAATATAATGGACTATTACTGGGTGTTTCAACAATCCTGCTAGCAGCTGCTGTGGGGGTGTAAAACCACAACAACCAGCACATAGAACACTGCAAGCCCAAGTTCTTTTGATCTGCTTTACTAAGGAAAGCAACATTAAGGGGTTGACCATCTTATTTTAATCCAGCATACAAATATCATTCACTCAGTTCAGGGGGAAAAAAGCCAGCACCCTGAAATTCAGAGCAAATACAAACAAATTACAAACATCCAGACAGACTTTGCCTGATTCAAATCTCAATTCATAGTTACTAAAATTTAACAAAGTCCCAACATCCGAGTTTACAAGCTGGAAGGCTCTTAACTACAGCTGCCCAGAGTCTCCACATCAGCACACTACCAAGGGTGAGAGCTCTAAGCAAACAGCTGTCTTCCCTTTTTATGCACTCTTTAGCTGTCATCAAAGGACATCTGGGCAACCAGAACTTAAGCTCTTACTATTGGCTCTGGAATTAGCAACTCCCCTTAGGACCCTGGGGGCTTCAGGCCCACATCAGCTTAGCACCTAGTAGCTAGGGGTTCTGGGCCTACTTGGGAGCGAAAATATAATCAGACCTCCCTTCACTGGCCCCACCTTAGTTACCAATGCACTGGGCCATAAGAAATAACAAAGCATTAAGGGAAATACAGGAGAAAAATCATATGAAGTTATACAAAATGAAATAAAACAATATACATAATGACTACAACATAAACAGAAACACAAATATCACCAAATATTTGAAACTGCAAGTTGTGTAATTATAATAACCAAGATTAGGCTGTCCACAAACATTAAGTACCTACCATACAGGAAAAAAATCATATGAAGTTATACAAAATGAAATAAAACAATATACATAATGACTACAACATAAACAGAAACACAAATATCACCGAATATTTGAAACTGCAAGTTGTGTAATTATAACAACCAAGATTAGGCTGTCCACAAACATTAAGTACCTACCATGTGCCACACACTAGAAATACAAAGTAAAAGACAATCCCTGCCCTCAAGGAGCTCAGAGTCTAATGAGGAAGGCAATATACAAAAGTTTAGTTCCAGGGAAGCACTTCCTCTTCTTTGCAGAGGCAAGGGACTACAAATGTGGAATATTTTATATATATATATATACATATATATATAATATGCACTATATATAATATATATATATATATATATATATAAAAATAGGGAGACACTACTGATATGTTGGTTTATGTGGCTGAACTTTATCCCCCCCTTTTAAAATTTGTTATGAGAGATGGATCACTGGTAGTAGAAGGGTAAAAAGAGTATTATTCAGAAATGAAGGTGATTAAGAAGCCAAAATGCATATAGAGTGGCCTTGAAATCATGAAGACTCAAGTTCAAGTCCCAACCTGTATAAGGGGCAGTCCCTTAATGTCTTAGTGCCCCAGGACAACTCTCGAATACAAGTTGCAGGGCACCTACTATTCTGTACTAATAGAAAAAGTTTCTCTTCTCATCAATTAAATCATAGGAAGGAAAGGAGAGAGGGAAGAAAAAATGATGTCAGAATAAAACATATTAATGAAAATAAGATTCTTAAAAAATTAAAGACTGTAGAAAAGCATGTGTAGAGTCCAGCAACATTCAAGATATTTCATAAATCTCGATGCAGTCACAGAAGTTCTGACAATTTCCAGGGCTGTATCTTACCTTTCTTACAAAGCAGTGTCAACTACTTCCAGGGAGAACAGAAGAGAAGCTAGGCTAAAAGGATTCCTCTCAAACCATAAAATGAAGAAGGCAATTTCTTAGGCAGGACTATAGAAACAATTTAGTTTGATTAGTTCAAATCCTAAAACTTGATTAACATTCATTTATAGCATCTCTACTACAGAGATGCCTTTTTCAAACAATGCTGTATTTATACTGGTGAAATGAGTGTCTCAATGAAAAAACAACACTTAACAAGGCAGAAAAGTCCAATGATTGTAATAAATTAATCAGACCAATGAATATAATAAATTATAATTGAATTCGATTACAAATGGTGATTTTTCTAAAGGTGTATCTCTGTGGTTTTACCTCATTTATTAACTAGGCTTTATTACTGCCAAGACTCAATAGAATGGTCTGGGCTGGAAGGGATCTTGGAGTTCAATCTAGTCAAAACACCTCTTTTTAATGATGAGACAACTAAGGTTCCAAAGGGTGGAATAACTTGCCCATGGCCACACAGGAATTAAGTGGCAGGGCTAGGACTTTACATCTCCTTGACTCAAAGGAGCCTTCTTTTCACTCCTATCAGCCTGCTTTAATTCCTTCTGCCTAGCTATTTACCTTAATTGTCTAACTCAATTCACAGAATCAGAGACGCAGAAGAGAGCTCTGAGGCCATCTAGTCCAAACTGTACCTAAAAAAGAATTCCTTCTACAACAAAGCCAATAGAAAGTTATTCAGTCTTTGCTTGAAGAGTTCTAGTAAGAGAGAACCCAAAACCCAAGGTAGCCCAACTCACTTTTGGATCATTAATAGTTAGGAAGTTTTCTTTACATTAAGCCTAAACTTATTTATCATTTCTGCTTTCTGGGGACAAGAACAAATTTAATCTTCCATTTATATGAAAACCCTTCAAATACTGATGATAACAGCTATCCTATTTCCCTTAAGTTTTCAATTCTTCCCATTAAGAATTCTCATTACTTTTAATCATGGATACAGAGATGAAAAGCAGTCCCCGTACTCAAGGAACTTATAATCCAATATAGAATATGACGTGTATATAAAATAGAATGTCATTAAATAAAAAGAGGCATTATGTATAACATTTAGTGGATAAAAATCACTTTCTGATGGAAGACATGAAAGTGGCCTTGAAGGGATGACTTAGGACAAAAGCACCAAAGTGAAAAAGAGAAGGATGAGTTCAGGGAACAGCTTGGAACGCTATCTTGTTTGGAGTAATACAGAGTTAGTGAAATATAGAGTGAAATGAAGCTAGAGCTTTCATCCAGTATACTATAAGCTCTTCGAAAAAAAAGATTACCTCATTTTTTACTTTATTTCCCCATTATATAATAAACAATTTGTAAGTGCCTGTTAAAATTTAATATTGTGGAAAGCCTTATAATGCCCAATTTAAAAATTTATATTTTACCCTGTAAGTAATAAGAAGTAACTAAAGGGACTTTGTGTTTGTGTAATGGTTTTTTTTTAAACAAGGAAGTGACGTGGTCAGAACTGTATATTCAATCAATCAATAAGCATAAAGATTTTAGCAAGCGGAATAGTTTGGCAGAATGCATGAAGGAGAGTAATGTACAAGCGACCTAGAAAAACAGCAGGAATTTGCAGTCAGATTGTGAAGGCTTTTAAATGTCAATGAGGAAGAGTTTATGCTCTTTTATCCTAGAGGTAATAGGGAGACAACATAGCTTCTGGAGCAGAGGAATACAAATTTGGCAGCTGTGTGGAAGATGGATTGGAGAAGGAAGAGAGTGGAGAAAAAAAGACCAATGAGCAGGTCATTCAACCTCTGCCTCAACGTGAAATTGGGAGTCATAACAGCACCTGCCTGCCTCCCAGAGTTGCTATAAGGATCAAAGGAGATAATTATAAAGTGCTTGGCTGAGTGCTTGACACATGGTAGGTGCTCACTAAATGCTTACTCTTCCTTCTTTCCTTCTACAATTAAGGAACACAATAAGCATTACATCTTGAAAATAAAGCTTATTCTCTCCGTAGTACTCTTTGACAATGGCCTACGGAATTTAGTGTACATTTTTCTCCTTTCTCTAATCAAAAATTGGAGACAAGACAGAGTAACAGAGGTGGAAGCTCAGAAATCATCTAGTTCAACACATAACAGTTAGTTAGGCATAGCCTATTCTTGGCTTCAGATCCAACTGCCCCTTCCTCTATTGTAACTACTTTCATATTATCATTTATTTACATGTAATTCTGAAAATGGAATTTTAATTAACATTTATAAACATCAATGTGCTAACACTAAAGCTTTGCAACAATACCTCACCTATCCCATCCCCCAAGGAAGAAATACTTGGTAGAGAGTTAGCAACAAAGGAAATGACAACCTGTGATAAACTTCAGAAGGGGCAAGCTTTATGTACCAATGCTTCTGCAAGTCCTAGTTTAATTCCAACAAAGGCTTAGGGATGAATATAAGTAATTACTACCTGTTTGACGGCCTGTGTGTAGCTGTAGTCTCAATTCCAGGCATAATAGGATAATCACAAATAACTCAAAACCACAATCACGAACGACTGTTTTGTGTCAAGTCTTTGGCTAAGCAGACATAGATAATGTAAAGTGAATGGATCACAACCACAAAGTATTGCTATCTGACAAGTTTCATGGGACTATCTACAGTTCAAGACTGCCATGGATTAATAGCAAACTTTACCCTTTAATGATTAAAAGGCCCCATTTAAATCTTTATAATAATGCTAAGCGACAAAGTGGGAGATAAGGACAGGTGTATTAACCCCAAATGCCTCACCAGAGGCTGGAATACATTGCTGGGCGCAGCTGTTAAAATATTTCAAAGAAAATGTTATAAAAACAAAAAAATTAAAAGTATAATCAACGCAAGGCCACAAACAAATGTTCCTAAATCCAAAAAATAAAGCTAATAAAGGCCTAAAATGTTAAAATGTGAAAGAACCAGAAAAAAAGGCTAAGGAATTAGATTTCGGCATACCCTGTTTAAACAAATATGCACTGTGAAACATTAAGCATACAAAAGCTACTATTCAGTTTAAGGGTGCTAGGCATCAGTGAACAAACCAGTTTGCCTTCATTTTTTGTGGCATGCAGTGGCTCATGAAATCTTCAGTACAAGACAACTCTGTTAGGGTTATAAGTACAAAAGAAAAAGTTATCAGTGTATCTACCTTTAGTAAAAACACTTCTATCAGTCTAAACAACAAAGTAATGTCATAGATTTGAATCATTGTAAAGTCAATCTTTTGCAACTAAAATGAATTTTTTAAAAACCTACTTCATATAAATTAAATTTTTTGCTAAATCATTAATAAAACCAATTATCTAAACTACTACAATATAATTTAAATGCTTTGTAAAGTGATGCAATAATTTTTTTTTTAAATTTTAAAAAGACTATCTGGAATAAAATGAACGCCTCATTTTTTGTATCATGATGATGAATAGCAAGCTCCTAGAACTACTCATCTTGTCTTCTGTGAACTTAAAATAGCTGGGAAACATTTACCATTCTACTGCTAAAATATCTCTTGAAAAAACATGTCTTAAGAAGTCAGCAAACCACAATAACTAGTAAGGGAAACATGACATCAAACTAATGCTAAGAATGCTAAGAATTTGCCAATACAAGGGTTTTTTTCTTAAATTTTTCTAATAGATTTTACTTTTAACAATGCAGATTTTCCACCATCACTCGGGGATTTGTTCTGCTTAACATGTCTACTTTCCATTCAGAATCAAATCTTTTTAAAATAAAAGCTACCCTCTTCTGAGTTTGGGGGAGGAAAGGTTAAAAGGAGAGAAAATACTGCTGAGAATAGTTTTTTTAAATGAAAAGGCACAAAACTGAAAAGTGGGTTGGTCTTGCCTCTATATTAAAAAGCAGCTGTTAAAAAAAAACTTCATTGGGCACAGTAAGTCTTTATTGAACGAACAACTGAGTTGGAAGGTAATCCTAAAATACTTCAAAATGAAAAGTCATTCTCCATTTTAGCAATTAAAGGTTGTAAACGTATATTGTTCAAAACACACACACACACACAAATTCCCTTTCTTTCTATACCAAAAGTTGAATAAATAAAAACACCTATTAAATAAAATTTTACATCTCATTAGGAAATTCCAAAGATCTGAAACACGAGGCAGGTTAAGACAGGTCCCTTCATGTTCTTCTAACTTTCTTCTCTGCAACAGATAAAATAGCTTACCAGGGAGGAAAAAAAAAAAGTTGTCATCCTGAAGACATACTGCTTCACTAAACAAGTTCAAAATTATTTATTTGGTTGGGAAAATTAAATAGTAAAAAAGGCAATGGCTCTACCTCTTGCTTCTAACAAAACCATAATCTATTTTATGGGGAAGAACAGACCTTCCTGACCAAAGGTAACAGACAATGAAGAAGTCTAGGTAGATAAGACTGGAAGACAAAAGCAATGAATCAGTCTATAAGGATATCTTCAAATCACCACTGCTCAGTCAGAATTCACTTGCCTACCCTGAGCCTTGGGTTCCTTATGTGCATAATGGCAATGGGGAAGGTGGGGTTTTTAGATTACGAAGCAAGGTGAAAGGGACCTCAGATGCCATCTAGTTCAGCCTTCTTATTTCGCAAATGAGGAAACTGAGGGCTAGAGAGATTAAGTTATTTATCCAAGGTCACATAAGTAATAACTGATGTTTAATCTGATGTTCCTTTCTAGCTCTAAATCAAATGATCTTATGAATTTAATAAAATCACAACCACTAGTCAGCTCCCCTCTTCCCCACCCAAGATCTGGTTGAACAAATGTTTTCATTTTTAGCTGGAAAGATCTTAAAAAATAATTTTTGAAATTTGATTTTAAGTGTTTTTTGTTGCTTAACATATTTTACATTAAAATGTCTGAGATGCAGGGTCCAACTAAAAAGCCTGATTTTGTTTTCTTCCATCTCACTGCCATCCTGCCCCACAAGGGGACTAGCAATCTGCTGCAGATAAGAAAACTGAGCATAACAATGATTTACCACTAGTTCAAAAAACTAAGTAAAACCAGGACTACACAATTTCCAATTTCTCTCTGCAACCTGCATTGCAGGGGAGCATATACACATCTATGCAAAAGTATAAAGGGCAAATTTTCATGAGCCTCCAGAATAGGAAAAGTACTAAATCAAATAAATGTTTACAAAAGCCAACAGCAGCAGGATACTGTAGGAATGCTTTAGAAAGGTAAGAAACAGCAAAGAACAGAAATGAAACTATGAATCAGTTTACCTTTGAATGTAACTAGGACCAAAGCATTACTACACTGTGCATCTTCAAAGCACCAGCCAGAAGAGATTTTTCTACCTGTCAGTAAAGAGAACACCTACTTTTAAATCCAAACAATAAGGCCGAAACTGATTGAAGCCCTGAGATTAGAGAAGGTATTTTTTGGAGTGCATTAAGTTCTTCTGTTTCTTCAGTACTTCAGAACAGACAAGTAGAAAAAGCAATGAGAACTTAATGTGGGCAATAGGGAATCAAATAATAAGACTGAAAGCACAATCATTTCTAACATGAGGTTTTATGACATGGTTTAAAATATAGACCAACCATAGGAAATCTGAGAATTTATTTGAAGCGTGCACTCATACACACACATACACGAACATCCATGCATGCACACACACTGGATTTATCAGGTAAAGGCAGAAAATTAAGTCTCACTGTCACCAAATGACAGTAGGTAGGAATCAGTGAGGAAAGTCTTTCTCTCCCACACATGCTGTCCTCAAACTGTAAAAAGAGGGCTTCAATTCTACATAATGTCTGACTAGGACCTACATAGCCTTGTCAACGGCAAGGCAATGACTGTAGACTAGCCCTCTGTAACAGTCCTCTCTGTTACTTCCCACCTGTGGCACCCTGGGCTACTTACTTCCTCTTTCTGGGTACTTTATTTTTATAAAAGGCCAGGGCTGGATCTCTCTCAGGTTTCTCCTAGCTCTAAGCACAAAGAAATGTACAAACTTAAGAGACTGGCTGGTCCAAAAGAAAAGCCTATAAACCACCTCTCAAAGCAAATTTAGATTCAAGGCTAATTACTGGCATCAGTCTAGCCAAGATTGTGTCAATGAAGAGTTGGGTAGGAAAGAACCTGCTCAGTAACAGTGACAGTTACTGTGATTCCAACTAGAGGAACTGCAAGGATGCAGTGGGGGTAGAGAACTGAGAATACAGGTATAATGGAGATATTCCACATAAGTTGCTATTAATTATACCATAAGATATACTAATTGTGGCTAAGATTTATATAATAACAATTAGTCCTCTCATGTGAGTTAATAAAAAATTACACTATATTCTAAATATGATCACAGGATTTAGAACTGGAATGGTCTTTATCATCTAATCCAATACCCAACTCCCCTGCACCCCCTTAAAAAGCTGAAGACCAGAGAAATGTCTGGATTGGCAGGATTCAAACCCAGGGATTCTGAATCCAAACAAAGAGTTCTTTCCACTACACTTATGCATGCATGTCTCAGAATCTGGAAAACTAACTGCTACAAGATGTATTGGGATAAAGTCAAACAGAACAAGAAACCCAGGCCAAGAGACCATACAGTAGACTATTTGATGAAGCTAATAAAATATGGGAAATTTATTCTTCCAGCTGCTTCAGTCAAATATCGTAATAACCTATGAAAGGCTAGAGAAAAACATACCTTTAACACAAAATTGAAGCAACTATGTAATAGAAAATTAATGTGAACACAACGATTTTAAGCAGGATGATGACTTTACATATGCTATTAGGGCACCTTGAAGAATCGGAGCATCTTATGGGAGTAGAAAATTCATTTTCACATTTCAATTTAGAAGGTTGAATTATGTGTCAGACATCACCAGAAGACCACTATAGCTTAATAACTTAGATATTTGGCTAAGCAGCCCTGAAATATTATAATGTATTAAAAATGTTAATTTGCACTACAGAAAAAAACTTATTTTCAGTATTGTTAACATCTGTACTCCATGATACTATGACATAGTGATAGTATCACATATTTTCTTTACATTATGTAGAAACTCCCGAACTGACATTTATAAAGATCAAATGACAGAACGTTAAAAAAAAAAGCTATTCTGGATCCCAAAACCAAGATTCCAAAGTATTCTATTTGAAATTCCAAATTTGAAGTATGTGTGTGAATGTATATAGAAACAACACCAGCGAAGCATATTTTAAAAAATGTAAATTCCCCAGCTATCCATTCAAATTTGAACCTAAAGAAAGATGCAGAAAAAATGATGCACTTGTAACTTCCATTAATTTTTACAATAAAATTATTGTGGCTTTCATCCACAGAATTATCAAATTTCAGAGTTGGAAGGAGTTCTAAAGATCATAGAGTCCAAGTGCTTCATTTAACAGATGGCCCAAAGAGCCCAAAGCCAATAAGTGACTCTCATAAAGTGGAACAATTAGTAGGCAGGGCAAGGGAGTGAAAATAAGGTCTCCTGACTGATGCCAGGGACCTCTCCACCTCATACCTGATCTTTCTCAAAATAACATAAAACCTTAAAATCCTACTACTCCTCTTGTTCCTCTTCTGGCTCCTGTATGTAAACTGCCAGGTGGAACCTCACTCACCCAGAGATCAGGAAGGCTTGATTGGGAGTTTAAAAAAACCCCACATGAAACCATACTGCAAATCCTACCTTTTCCATTAAAAAACAAGTTAATTTTTAAAAGCTACTAAAAACAGCCCATTTCATGGGTCGCTGAAGACTGCTAGAGTAGTTTTCAAAAAACTAACTTAAATGAAACAAGCTATCCACCTGTGGAAGGAGAGTTGCTAGATTCAAAATGCAGAATATATACATACATTTGTGGACATGGTCAACGTGGAAATTTGTTTCATATGACTAGGCATAATTTTTGAGGGTTCTCTTTTGCTATTGTTGTTTAATGGGGAAGGAGAAGAGAAAATTGCTTTGCTAAATGGAAAAAAATTAATCATTTAAAAAATTAACTTTAGAGATCCTAGAGCACATGAAGAGAACAAGCAAATCATGCATGACAAAAGGAGATGAGAGGAATGGCTAAAGTGGTACCCTCAAAATAGTAAAAGAACCCCACAAACTAGGTGAATCTTTTATAGAGCCAGCACCTGACCAGGAATGGAAAACAATCACAGAGGATGAGAAGGTACAGATTCACTCTGGTCAGTATTAGCAAAGGAGAGTGTGGCACTCATACTAATGAAACTGTAGACTTGTAAATAGTCAAAAGTAATTATCAAGGGCAGCTAAGTAGTATCCAGCCTGAAGTAAGGAAAACTCATCTTCCTGAGTTCCAATCCAGCCTCAGACACTAGCTATGTGGCCCTAGACCAGTCACTTAACTCAGCTTTAGTTTCCTCACCTGTAAAATGAGCTGGAGAAGGAAATGGCAAACCATTCTAGCATTGCTGTCAAGAAAACCTCAAATGGGGTCATGGAGAGTCAGATATGACGGAAAATTAATGAACAACAGTTGTCGTGGGTTAAACATTTTAAAACTCTAAAAGACTTTTCATTACCTAAGACATACTGACTGAAATTCACTACGGTTGTGAATGGTGGTGTGCCTTTGTTACTTTCTAAAAGCTAAATTTCCCCTTTTTGGAAAGAAAGCCCTGAAATAAGTTGTTCTCCATATTTACTGTCGGTTTGGTAAATCTTCATTGTAGACCTCAATTTGTAAGCACACAGTTCTTCCCTTCTACATAACAAAATAATCAGGTCAAACACTATATGTTAAAATATTAAGAGACTGCAAAACTTATGGTTTTTATTAAGCAATTTCAATCACTGAAACAGAATTTAAATATCTGCAAATTACTTTGCCATTTTAAATTAATCCAAACAATTTCTGTGAAGCAGGATAAAAGCACTGTTTTGACTTTAAGAGTCCAGTAAGATGCTATGCAAAGCCTTTATGTGTTTTGTCCTCGCAGAATAGAACAAGTTAGTAATGGAGCTAGAATTGGAGATCAACAGTCCTCAATTCATACTACTGAGAATGAGTAAAAAGGGATTATTTTAATTAAAATTATACTGAGGTCTAAAAACCAGACCCCTCCACCCCACAGCAGGAGCAGATAGATAAACCTGGCATAACAGACAATGTACTGAATTTTTAGTGAAGACACAACATAAGGAGCAGTCCAAGAGGCAAAAACGAAGTTAGAGACTCAAAGAATGGGCAAGCCAGAATAAATTCAGCTCATACTTAACCTGTAAAGGATTTCAAGACAGGCAATGAATGTTGCAGTCACAATCTAGCAGTAATAGCCCTAGCTAGCAACTTGACATAAAGATATATGAACATATATTCTCTACATTAATTTCATATTTATAACAATTATAATATATCTGCAGTGGTGGCGAGAGCCAATACCAAGCTAACACGGGGGACTGTGGCCTCCAAGTGTGGGGTTTCTTGTGGTGCCAAAGTGGCTAGCCTGGTCACTTCACAGAACTCCTTCTAGGCCCATCTCCTGGCATTCGGCCAATCTGCCATTCTGCATGGACCATGTGGCCTGAAATAGTCAGGGAAGGTCAGCAGGAGCCAGCTCCACTACAGCTCAGCTGTTCTCTCCATCTATTAAATGTGTTATTTAACTTTAAATAGAACAACTATCGCCACCTTAATCACTGCTGTTTGTAGCAGAGGGAAACTGACTTCTTTACTCTGTTGAACAGGTAAGGTGAATTGAGGGGTGGGGTAAGGTTTTCCACAGAGTTGTAAATATAGTAGGAAAGGGGATGGAGAAGAAAGTGCACAAAAAGATGTTAACGAGTCATGAAGAGAAAGAAATTTAAATAGCAGGCAACTAAATTCTTCAATGAGTGATAGAATTCTCATATGAAATTATTTCTAATCCAGTCTAACAGGAAAATCTGGCTTAACAGTTTAAATTATCTCAATTAAGATCAAAAGACTTAAAAAAATGAAAGGGACCTAGGAGACAATCTAATCCAACTCCCAAATTTTACAGATAAAGTAATCAAGGTGAATTGACTTGCTTACCATCACACAACTAGTGAGGAACAGTAAATTAAAACACAGAACCACAAATTCTTGATCGTAGCACAATTTCAAATTAACACAAGGAGCTTTTCTAGTTGAAAGATGACAAGTCTCCCCTCAAGGTTCTAAATCTAAAACTTCATTATCAAAAGGAGATTAATACAACTAAGAGATCTTTCAACGTATTTTCTGGAGGGCACAATCAGTCCAATGCATAGCAAGTTATAACTTACAATTATATAGTATGTTAGGGCTAGCAAAGTGCTTCCCTCAAAAAATCCTGGGAGGTAGGATGTGCAAGTATCATTATCTCATTTTACAAGTGAGGAAACTGAGGCTCTGAGAGGTTAAGTGACATAGCTGGCTAATGAGAAAGGCTTTGAATATTCGTATCCTAACTCCAAATCTAACACACTCTTGCCTCAGAATGCTAAAATGCCTCTCTAGGAAGAAAAATGATACAAAAACCAAAGTCATTTTTGTACTCACATGTAGGTTTTTGCCCAGTGCTAAGCATTAAGACATGAGGCCCCAACCTACACAGTAAATGATAGCTTCCAAGGAGGTGCTAGATAGATCGGCAGCTCTAGTTACTATCTTTCTAGAACTCAAATATTAGCTCTCAAATAAATATTTCTCTTTCTTAAAAACAATGAAACAGGCAAGTTGCCTTTTGAAAATATTTTAAAGATCAAAAAACTAGACATAAAAACTAATAGTCTATTATGGTCAAAAGTGCATCCAAACTGATTTCTCTCCAGACACACACCACACACACAAATATGTATATATGCACACATACATATGTGTATATACCTATGTGTATGTTTGTACATGTGTATGTTATATGAATTAGTTGGACTCAATCAAAAGTGCTTTAATTGTGTGAATGACTTAACCTAAAGAAGGGGAATCTCTGATCTATCTAGGGGCAGAACTTTAACAGTCAAATGTCATTCCACAGTTGCAAGTATAAAAGAAAGGTCTTAGTTCTCTAACTTTAAAAAATGGTTCCCCATTCATCCGTCAATGCACTGTAATTTTCTGTCTCAGACCTTCACTCAGCTTCCTCATACTTCGTGAATTCTTATCAATCCTTTTAAGTCCAATTCCAATACCACTTTCAAAAAGAATCCCATGGTCAGTAGAGACTTTGTTCCACATAGGAAATGTAGAACTTTGGAAATCTCTAGTGAACTTACACACATGTCATTTCCTCCACTCTAGCATACAAAAAGTACACTAGCTAGCATCTTGGCATAAAGATATATGTTCCAAGAGGTCAAGACTAAAGGACAAATCTTTTTATTATAGGGATTTGTTCTATGAAGCTTAGATTCAGTGAAAGGGCTCATTTGGGGGCAGAGTCAAGATGGCGGCTGGAAAGCAGGGACTAGTGTGAGCTCCCCACCAAGTCTCTCCAAAAACCTTGGCTTTGAACCAATTCTAGAACTGCAGAACCCACAGGGTAGCAGAGGGAAGCAGGGCTCTAGCCCAGGACAGCTTGGATGGTCTCTGGATAAGGTCTATCCCACATGGAGCTGGGAGTGGAGCCAAGCAGAGCAGAGCCCAGTGTGGGTGGCGCAGACCAATGAGACCAGGAGCCGGGCAAAGCGTGCCCTCACGCCCTGAATCAGTGAGCTGCAGCAATTACCAGACTTCTCAACCCACAAACACCAAGGACAACAGACTAGGTTAGTGGGAGAAGCTGCAGGGGACTGGGATAGAGTTTGCGGTTTGGCCACCGCCCCAGGGGCAACAGAGGTGGGGCAGCTTTAGAACTACAGCTGCAGCTGCTTCTGGCCCCAGGCCCGCCTGGTGGGAGGAATTAAGTGGAGGATCAGAGCAGGAGTGAAGAGCCTGCTGAAGATCTAAGTCCAGTCCTGGTTGGGGGTTCTTGGGGTAGAAGGAGTGCTGGTGTTACAGAGCTGGAGCATCCCCCCAGGCTTGGAACATAGAACTCTTTAGTCTACAAGCAGTCATACCCTGCTGAAAAACTCAAGGATCAAGCGAATTGGCTGGGAACATGGCCAGGGAGCAAAAACGCACCCAGATTCAGTCTCAGACTCTGGAATCCTTCTTTGGTGACAAAGAAGACCAAAACATACAGCCAGAAGAAGTCAACAAAGTCAAAGAGCCTACAACAAAAGCCTCCAAGAAAAATATGAACTGGTCTCAGGCCATGGAAGAGCTCAAAAAGGGTTTGGAAAAACAAGTTAGAGAAGTAGAGGAAAAATTGGGAAGAGAAATGAGAAAGATGAGAGAAAACTATGAAAAACAAGTTAATGACTTGCTAAAG
>CM053622.1:782093808-782128903 GCA_028646595.1 Phalanger gymnotis
GAGAAAGGGGGAGAGAATTTGTAATTCAAACTCTTGTGAAAATCAACGCTGAAAACTAAATATTAAATAATAAAAAAAATTAAAATAAAACAAAGGGCTCACTTGAGGACATAGAGAGCCACATGTGGCCTTGACCCCACAAGTTCTCCACCCCTGCTATAGGTTATCCAAATTTAATCTCCCTAAATGCCCAGAACAACACTGAGCACACAAAAGTTGTATGCTTATTAAAGCATTCAATTCAACATTTTATTAAGTGTCTATTTTATAGACAAAGTAAATACAAATACTTATTTACAAAGGGGGGCAGGGGCACAGGGAGAGAAAAGAAAACAAATGTGTTAGTAACTTGTTGAATTGTTTCCCACCCTTAGAATAATCTCTTATTTACTTAATAAAATCCCACACATCCTTCAAAAATCAAAATCCATCACCTATACAAAACTTTCTCTGAACACTCAAGTCCAAAGTAATCTCTCTCTCCCCCTCCTTTTTAAGTTGATACATGCCATGTTCATACCACATCTATCCACTTATTTCCATGTACTGTTAATTATCTTTTCACACTGAAGTCTTAGCTTCCTAATGAAAGGGCAGGAACCTTGTTTTCTACTTTTTTTTTTTTTTTTAACTGTTAACATCCCATTCTGACAGCTTGGAGAATCAGGTGTTTCCCTGAAGTTTCCTCCTTAGGTGATGAAACTTTAAAAAAAAAGTCAATGGATTTTTTCTAAAATATATCACATACTCTACTTCCTTCTTAGACCATGAACATTACTTTTCCCTGCAGAGCCTTGGGTCATCATTTGAAGAAAATCACTGATTAGAAGACATCCTCAGGACATCTATGGAATGAATGAGGATGGTGACTTCTCATTTTCTGAGCCCTTTAAACTTGATTCACTGTTCTCTTCACAATTCTGGAATCAGTGCCACAAGTCTTACTGGCCCATCTGTCAGCTGAAGTCCAGTTAAGGGGAACTAAGAGGACTTGAGCTAGCAAGTGGCATTCATTCACTTCTAGGTCAGCTTTAAGTCCCTGGCTCTTTGCACTCCCCTATGTTGTTGTTATTCAGTTGTGGCCAACTCTTCATGACACTATGGACCATACTGTCCATTAGGTTTTCTTGGCAAAAATACTGAAATGGTGTGCCATTTCCTTCACCAGCGGTTTAAGACAAATAGGTTAACTGACTTGCCCAGGGGTCACACAGCTATTAAGTGTCTGAGGCTGGATTTGAACTCAAGTCCTCCTGACTCCAGACCCAGCGCTCCATATTCTGAGTTACCTAGCTGTCTCCTCCATGCTACTACTCACCAAAGAAGGCAAGCTATTTTCCTATATTTTATAACATGTCAGACAACTACACTTTCTGAATTCTAGATTTGGGGGAATGTATGCATATCTCCTCCCTGTCAGCTGCCATGTAATACTAGAATGGCATCACTGTAATAGTATCTGATCATTTGGAAATACCTTCCTTTGGCAACCTCTGCCCGTAATATATCGTGTGTGTGTGTTGATGTGTGTGTACACACACGCATGTAAAAAATAAATTTTCTAATATGACATGATTAATCAATCAAATTACCAAAGACCTAATAGATTCAGAGCACAAGCTTGTGAGGTTTTGCCGTGAGTGAATTACATAAACTTTACGACATAGATTTTGTAACACCATTTTTGGTTGTTATGAAGCCTTTTTCTTTTTTTGCTTATTTCCTGTTTCTCAGCCCATGTTCTAGCTATGTAAGGTTACTAGATAACTGATGTTGGGCTAAGTGAAATGCTACTGTATACAGTATTTCGTAACCCCCATATAACTTAATGGTCCCACAGAAAGAACATATTAGGATCACTCCATTCTGTATCTGCTGCCCTGCTAGACTTCAACTCCACAGAACAAGAAGCCCCTCCTAAGATTAGCTCATCCCTTCTAAACTCACCACCACTCTTGTAACTCAAGCTGTATTTGACACCACCCACCCTCAGTCTGCTCTTCTATCTGATTGGAGGGGCTCAGTACCAAACTCCTCCCAAAGCCTTCCTTTATAGAGTGAGCTAGACTCTCAGCTCACTCCTCTTTGCACCTGCTGCTCTGCCTGGTTTCAGGTCCAAAGAACAAGATGCTCCATCTGGGTACCTCTTGGTGTCCCTTTTGAATGTTTAATTTTAAATTTTAAACTCCCTGAGGGCACGGACTGTCTATTCATTGTATCCCCAGAGCTTGGCACAGTGCCTAGCACATAGTAGGCACTAAATAAAAGTTTATTCCGCTAATCACTACATGACAGATCTAGAGCTAGAAGGAATCTCAAAGACCATCTAGTTGCCTCCTTTATTTCAAAGGTGAAGGAAATGAGATGCAGGGAGGAGTTTAACTTAACTTGTTCACGTTCACACAGGCAGGTGCTAGAAGGAGGATACCAAACATTTCTTTGGTGGTTTGCATTGCTGTTTTGTTCCTGGACAACCAAGCTAAGATGAACATCACCATAAACTATTCAATGGACCATAGTCCTCGGGCAGTTCAAACCAAAGTTAATGCTCACCAAACACTAAGTTGTCTCAGTAAGGAATCAATTTGTGAAATGGAGATGAAACCTCCACCACTCAATAAATCTATCATAATCAGTCCAATTTAAGGGACTCCTTTGCACCTAATTATATTTTAAACACCATCATCCAAAAGACATGATCAAAGTTTGGCTATCTTCAAAGTTAAGACTCCAAAGAATATCTGATATATACTTATAGTATCTCTTTAGATCAAAGCAAAATTGTGCTCTTCACGTTCACTGGTCAGAAGATTGAAGTATGAATTGCCCACTTTGAATCTGCATCATTCAGAATATTTATTCTATTCTAGCCTACAAGAGGCTGATGAATTCCAAAAGGTATCATATTTAGTGCACAGCTCTGCATACAGCAGCTGTCACCAAAAAAAAAAAAAAGACCTTAACTAGCGACATATATGTTTATGCACATTGTATGTGGACATATTTTGTCACGTTATGTGCCATGTGTGGTGTGTACAAGTGTCATGTCTGTGTATATACACAAATATACATACACATATATATCACGCTAAGGTTTGTATTACCTTATTTGAGCATTGCAATAACCCTAAGAGGTAAGCAGTACAAATATTAGCAACTTCAGTTTACAGTTGAAGTGGAATCCAGGGAATTTCGAAGCTTGACTGTAGTCACAGGCCTACCACTACACGTCAAAGGCAGGATTTCAAACCCAGGTCTTCTCGACTCTCAGTCCAGCACTACACTCACTATGCCATGCTGTCTCAAAGACATAACAAAGTTAGATCAATTTTCACTGTCCACCATAAAATTTCAATGTTTGTCCTTCCCACCCAACTGTCCACCAGGATACTGGGGCTTAACCAACATGGGCAATCTGCCTGATGCCTTTCTATAGCATGAATATACTTTCTCTCCCTCTTGTCACCTTTTTCTCTGGGAACCATAATCAATACTACCTGTTACTGGAAAGAGCAGGGATCCACGGAGAAAGCCCCTAACTGTCTAGTCTAAAATTCCTTGCCCTACATTGCCTTAGCAGAATGTAGGTTCCTGAAGAGAATGATTGTTTCTCTTCTGTATTTGTATTCTCAGGGCCCAACACAGTGTCCAGGCATACAGCAAGTGCTCAATAAAGGACTAATGACTAATTACCCAGGAGTGAAATTTAAGCTACTTCATTTAGCTGGCATCACTGTGGGAGAGGATTTTTAAGTCTACACACAAATCCTATGAAGGATTTTATGTGGTCACATGTTTTTATTTGCATCTAAATCTTGATATTTAAAAATTAGTTTCCACATAATACTTCCACACAATTCACCACATGTCAAACTTCTGGTTTTAAATGACAAGCAGGGCTTTTTATTCATTTGGACCTAATTAGATTACCTATTTTGGGAATGAGTTTCAAGTAAGTCCCTCAACCAAGACACAGTACTCACTGGTTGCATGATGAACTTGCTGCAGTTACTATAATAATCATTATCAAACAATGGGATATCCAGCAATGTGTTAACTAAATCCAAAGTTGTCCCATAATCTCCACAGCTGCAAAAAAATGCAAACTAGATGACCAAACAAACTTTACCATAGTTTTCCTACATACAACTACAGTCTTAATAGCAGTAACACATACAATAAACAAACTACAAGACTTCATTCTTCATGGCAAATGTTTCCAATTCAATTTATTAACAACAAAATTAAGTTACTGAGAGTAAATAAAAGCACACAAAAGATGAAAAAGGATATATAATAAGCAGAAAGGCCTCAAGGAAACTTGTATGAATCAGTCTGGGTTTGCTTTTATAGTGACTGAGTATAGACACCCAGACAGCAACTATTTAGAAAAACTAGAAATAGTGCTATCTAGGTAATAGTTGTTCCATGTATGAATAAGGTAAACATAATTCATTATGATGTTATAAAAAAATTAAGCATTAATTCAGGAAATGCAAAATAAACCCCAATACTTTAAAAGAATAAGAATTTGGGCAACATTTTAGTCCTTGATTTACAAGTCCTGCCAATTAAAAACCAAATATGTAAAATTATTCCCAGAGATCATGTCCCTGATTTTGATGAATGACACACATGTCAAATTTTATTGGACAAAAAAATGTTATTTAGAAATGGGCTAGCCTTTTCAGAGTTTCTTTTAGATAAAACATCTGTACTCTGTGGGAAAAAATGGCAAAAACTATGCAATTAAAAATTAAGACGGACTAGTAGTCGAAAGTGTTTAAGGTGCACTCAACATGACATCCCCAAATAATTCATATTTAGGGATGCATGAGCTGTTATTACTAAAGGCTAAAATTTTTGACTTACCTATAGCTGAAGTTGGCCAACAAATGTGAAAATTTATTTTCATATAAAATGTCCAAGCTTAAATGACATCTGAATCACATATGCATGTGTGTATGTGTATTCAACCTCTGTGAAGATTCCCCAAATTCACATTAATACTCTGAATAAAAGCTTCAGCAAAGTCAAGTGGGTCATCATATGAAACACCCAAAGGAAAAATTATCCTAAGCAGAAATAAAATGGGGGCGGGGGAAGAGAGAGGGGAGAAAGAGGGCACCCCATAACATTTAACTCCTATTTCAAAATGTCATGTCCCAGTAATTCTATTCTGTTACATTTTAAAGAAAACCATGAAGGAAATTTCCACCATCAGCGATATTAAGTGACACTGGTTTTTTCGTTTTCAAGAATATTATTGCTGGGGTGAGGTCCTCACAGCCTACCTTAGAGCTTGTTACTAATTTTAAATACTTTTTTCTCTTCTACACTCCTGAAAGTAAATAAATAAATAAATACAGGCTCAACCATATGTACACTGGAAAAGCACTGCTCTAACTACCAAGTTTATTTTATAAAACCGAAATTATGGAACTCTTTAAAAAGGTTCAGTTATTCATCGCTTCAACGCTATTTACAAAAAATTAAGCCCTAAGTTTTGTTGTACCAACAGTCGAATTATGTTTGACACTCTCAGCTGGCTTGCTGCCTTTCACCTTAAGAAGGGGAAAGAAACTCCTTGAGAACCTTGCACTGAAGTAATGCTTCTAAAACCACTAAAATCTGCAAAACTGGAAATGTCGCTCGTTACCACGTTTTATTCTGTGTGCTAATGTGAAATCTAAAAATACACTTCAAACACCGTGACTTTAAGAACATTCTTTTCCCTTCGAAGTTCAAAGTCTTTTTAAAAGGGATGGTAACACAATCAACCCACGGCCTGTTTTCTTCTCACCAAGTGGCGGCCGATTTTTCCAGCATCTATTTTCGGAGTAACAAGTTAGAAAAGCGACAGAATGAGTGCGGAATCCCAGCCCGGCTCGGGAAGGCGAGAGTCCGGGTGGCGCTGGCTCGGCCGCCTATGATTCAGCAGAGGCGCCGCGGTCCCTTTAAGTCAGAAGTGCTGAGCCCGGCGGCCGAGCGGGCGGACCGAGGAGCCCGCAAAGGTCACCCGGCCGGGGGGGGGGGGGGGGGCCGGGCCGCGGGGGCCCCGCCGGCGCCGGGGAAAAGTTTCGAAGTCGGGCGACCCCCCCCTCCCGCCCCAGTGCGGGCCGGCCCGTTCCCCGGGGCTGGGGCCGGCGGGTCGAGGATCGGGCCGAGGCCCCGAGGGAGAGGGGAGGAGGCCCCGAGAGGAGGAGGAGGCGGAGGCGGCGGCGACGGCGGGCGGCCCCTACCTTTCTTGGCTTTCGGCGAGCTCCGCTTGCTCCGGGTATTGGCTCTCTCTTCCTCTATAGCAGCTGCTATCTCCGGGTTGTCTTCCCCATTGTACCACACTAGCAGCTCCTCGCCCGGCTCAATTGGCTGCAGGGAGAACAGAGAGCCAGGCCACACCAATCAGGACGAGGGTTGTTAGCGAGGGGGGAGCCAGCCCGGGCTCCGGGCCAGAGGGCGTGGAGCTGGCGCTGGCGATTACAAACAGCTGGACGCGGCTCTCGCCACAGATTTTCTAACTCACTCACTCACTCACTCCCTGACTAACCAAACAGGAAGAACCCTTTAACCCGCGGCGGCGGCAGCAGCGACGGCTGCGCGGCAGCCGAGCCTGGGCCGGCTAGAGCGGCCGCGCCTCCGCCCCCGCCGCTCGGAGCAGCGCGCCCCTGTGCGGGGAGGAGGACCGACGGCCGGGGCTCTGCTCCAAGAGCCAGGCCCGCCTCGGGAGGGGGAGGAGGTCCGCGGGCCTGGCCTAACTGGACTGATCCAGGGACGAAAAGCACAGAAACTCATGGATCCAAGTCCATAGCAAAACAGGAATCGGGCAGAGTATAGCTGGAGAATATTTGCCATTGAGAGAAGAAACTCAGCTCAACCGAGGGAGGGTCCTGGATCTCACACAAGGAGAAATCAGACTAATCCTTTTTTTTTTTTAATTTTAAATTTAAATTTAAACAAATGGGAGGTACTGAGAGCTGTTTGTTAATTCCTGAAGGCTGTCAGATTTCCAAAAGGCTCAACATTTCTTCCCATATTTTATTGTTAAAGTCCAATTGATTCAAAATAGGGTTCAATCTGACAGACCACAAAGGAGAATGAAAATTAAATAAACTTAAAAGGCAACTGTATATTGCTTATTTTATATATATACAGACACATATATAATTTAGAGGCAATACATATGCTTAAAAATCAAAATTATCATATTGCGAAATCATATTTACTATTTAAAAAAGTCCAAAAAGAAAACCTAGGAAATTCAATTTAATAATACTGCATATTTAAGAACAAGATTAAAGGGAAGAGAGCACAGATGAAAGCACAGAAGCATGTTTAAGAGAATGCCAATTAACTATGATATAATGACAAAAGTATATGCGCCATTCCATTTATAAATGCACTACTATTTATAACACACAGCCCTACTAAAAAGAGACAGAGACATCACAAGTACAGAAGTTTTAGTTTTATTAACATGGCATTTTAATATTGCTAGTGAGACACTCAATAACAGGACAATTACTTTTAATGTTTTGTTCCTATGTACCATATCATCAAAATTATAACTTAATTCAAGGTGGAAAGTGTAAATAGCAGGCCTGTACCTATTAAAACAGTAATTACATACACACATCTTTATACCTAAATGCCAGTATAAAAAGTATGAGAGGAAAAATTTGAACTTTGAAAAAATATCACATACAAACTGATTAGATGGAGAATCTGATCCTTTTAAGAAAAAAATAGTGGAATTGATTAAAATTCCTTTATTCTCTACTGCTTCTTCCCCCCTCCCCCTAAAAAACCCCCACCACCTGACCCCTAAAGATAGGTAAAACCAAGTAACTTTATTTCAGTCTTTGGACCATTGTAATATTTCTCCTGTGTGGTAATATATTGATCTATTATTTCCTGTTTGGAATCAATTAAATTTAGACCAAGAAACTCAAATGAATCCTTAGACTCCATCAATAATTCAAGTTGGTAATTTAAAAGTTTTTTTTTAACATTCGTGGGAAATTGAATCATGTTTATCTATGTTTCCCATAACTAATACATTCCAGACACAAGTATTTCTTACCCATAAGCTAAGCTATTCCATGGCAATATAACTTCAAAATATTTGTCTTCTTATTTGATGGAAAACTGTACAATAATTGGGGATATGGAAAAAAATTCTAAAAAAAAATTACAAGGTAAAATAAATATCTGGATGGCCTAGGTGAAAAATTGGAAGTAAAGAAGGTTGGGGGAAGTTGTTTTCCTTTCTCAAAACTCAAAAACAATCTCCAATTTTTAGAGGTGGCACAAATGGCAAGCCATTTCTACGTCCCTAGAATCCTATTCCAAAAGAAGGTAAACTACTTGAGGGTTGAGATTCTTTTCATTCCCAACATTTAGAAAGCACTTAATAAATGCTTATGGGCTGAATGCTGAATAGAGTGACAGTGGGAAGAACACTACATTTGGAACCAAACAGGACTTGGAGGCAGCCTCTTATAAAGAAAGAAGTTTGAATTTGGGAGCCAAAAGATGTGAGTTCAAACCCCTGGGTGGTCACTAGCTAGTGATCTTAAGCCATTACTTTAATTGGTTAAGGCTTTAACTTTCTTATCAATAGACCACTAGATTATAAAGACATCATCTACACAAAATCTGAGTTGGAGGAAACCTAAAATTTAGGTCATCTTGTCCAACCTGTGCCACAACAAGAATCATTCAAAACTGTAAGTGACATATCCAGCATTGGGGCTTGAAAACCTTCAGTGAGGGAAGCCCACTTCACGCCAACTTAGTCCATTCCACTTTGAGAAAAGTCCAAGGGTTGGGAATGTTTTTTTCTTCCACCAAGACTAGGTGGAAGCCTAGGTGCCAAAGGCTCCTTATTTTGTTCTTCAGAGCCATGTAGAACAAATGTAATTTCTCTTCTACATTACAGCACCTCAAAAACTGAAGGCAGCCACCATCCCCTACCCTCCCACTCCTGCCAATTTCTTCTTCCCCACATTCAACATTTCTACTTCCTTCCCCCAATCCTGGTATGGCGTTATATTGAGGCCTTTCACTAACCGAAGTGCCCTCCTCTGAAAATTATTCACTTTATCATCATCCTTCCTGAAATGTAATACCCAGAAATGAACAAAATACTTCAGGAGTGGTCTGAACACCACAAAATTATCATTTCCCTCATTCTAGACACAATGCATCTCTTAATGTAGCCTGGTATCACATTAGTTTTATTGCTAAGGCTACCATTTCATACTTTTGACTCATATTGACATTGTAGGTGAATAAAACTCTCATATTTTGCATGTGAACTACTATGGCTCTTCAGTGTGGTACACTAGTAAGAGCAACAGATTTCTACTTACAGAACTTTAGCTGGACCTGAGTTCAAATCTCACTTCTTTTACTTTCTGCCCTCTGAAATACTGGGCAAGTCATTTAATTTCTTTGGGCCTGTCTCCTCACCTGTAAAATGAAAGGGTTTGCCCAGACATCCCCCATGATCTCTTTTAAAGCAGATAGCATTTAAATAGTTTACCAAGTGCTTTATCAATTTTATCTCATTTAATCTTCAATAACCCTAGAGAGCAGATGCTATTATCATCCCCATCTTACAGATGAGGAAACTGAGGTAGACATGGATTAACTGAGTTGCCCAAGCTTACTGACAGCTATTAAGTATCTGAGACTGGATTGCACATCTCCCTGACTCCAGGGTCCAGTGCTCTATCCAGGGGTATCAAACTGAATGCCTACAAAACTCCTCAGTGAGGCCCCAATCAGACTAAAATGTAACTGGCAAATGTTTAACAAAATAAAAATACAACATGGTAGTTTTCTAAGTCAATATATGGCCCACAGGGATGTTTCTATTTGTGTCCGAAGTCGCTGCTCTAATCCACCATGACACCTAGCTGCTTCCAGGAGAAAAAAATAGGGTTTTCTTTGTAAAGAGGTGCCCTTTTTGAGTTGCCATATTTTCCAGAAACACTGGACTGCAGGAGGTCCTGAATTTGTCAAGGACAAAGCTCCTCCTGAGCTGACATAATTTGTTGTTCCACCCCAAGCTGTATGTCATTTGGGGACAAGACAGGTGCCACGTTACTTACTTATTAGTGTCCTCAAGAAACAAATAGTTTCATTTTGGGGCTCTGTTCTACTATAAACTTCTGGAAACATCAAAAGGCATAATACATTGTGGTATGTAGTATATTCAAGAATACATAATTTCAGTATTTTAGAGAGGTCTTGTTTCCCAAAATACCATCCTCACACTAAACTTTATGTAAAAACTTTAATAGTTGTTTTTTTAATCTGAAATCTCCTAATGTAAAGTTTCGAGATGCAAAACGTAAAGATGCACAAAGGCCAATCTGATTAATTCAAGACATTATACAATTTCTTCCTATATACTGGGAAGGTAGTCTAGAATGAAGTGTGGGTGAACTATCTGACCAGTAGGGGGAGCTCACATGTACCAGTGAGATCACAGATCCATCAGGGTATAAACAATTACACAAGTAATACAGCACTTTAAGGTAGAATGGAAAAAAACAATACATCTGAAAGCAGTATCATCAGTATGTCTTCTATTCCAAAATCCAAGGAGTTATCTGTATCTCCTTAGCACTTAAGGAAATGATTCCTATAACAAATCTGAAAAATAAGAAGGCAGAACCATTTCTGGTCTGATTTTAGAATAATAAAGAAACAATAGCAAATATCTCAGAGAACACACACAATGCCAGTGTTTAAAAGGCAAAAGGACCACAAAAACACCTAAACATGCCTCAGTACTATTTATATTAGCAGATGTTTTCCTACGACAACAGTTTCACAAATACAAGAAATATTTCTTCCATTTATCACAACTCCTTCATTCCTTTTTTTGTCCTACCTAAAATAAAGCAATACTCTTTGCTCTCTGAAGTTCAGAGCTGTATGTAACATAGTCTTCTAATATTCTCCCAGGGGATGACTGGCATATAATATTTCAAATTTTGTAAATACTAAGATATTTCAGATAAAAAAAATTAACAAACCTGATTTGAAAAACTAGGCTAATAAATTCTTTTTCTCTAATAAAAGTTAGAATTAGATGCCTATACTATTACTAGTATGGCCGCTGTCAGTTCAAACAACTACTATATCACATCAAACAACAATATCAAGAAGAAAAGCTCACCTGAGTCAGCCTGTTTACTGGATCATCTAAACAAGAGGTCTCAGACACAGGGCCAGGAGACTGCAAGTGGCCCACAACACTCCAGCATGTAGCTGGAACCAGATTCAAATGGAATATGGGAAATATTTAACAAAACAAATAAAAATCTGATAAAGCAGGAACAATGTCACATTTTAAAGCTAAGTCAATAGATACACAGCTTCAGAGATCCTTATGTACAGACTAGTGGTCCCCTTTCTGACACCAAAGATCTAAATGGGTAGATGGGCAGTAGATGGGGGGGGGGGGTCATGAGAGAAAAGTGAGCATAAAAGTGAGCATAAAGCCAGTCTCTTTCTTCTTACAGAAGTTTCTAACTCAGAAACTTGGCTTACACCATGAAAAATGTATCTAGAAGAAAGAAAATATGAGATTAAAAAAGGCATGCTATATGCGTATTATATTGGGAGGGAAGGAGAGAAGAAGGGAGAGACCGAGAGAAAATGTGACATAGCATTTAGCTAACAGAAGCTTAGATGTTATCTTACAAAATTCTGGAATCTTACAATCTTTACAATGTACTATTGGTTAACTTGTAAAGTGGTTCAAACAGTTTGGATTTCAGTTTGGAATTATGAGCTCTTGATACCCTTCGACCCACAATCCCACTACAGGGTATATACCCCAAGGAAGACAGAAACAAAGGTTTTATTGATATAATGATAAAGACAGAGGAAAACACATAGAAATATAGGTGTATGTAAATATTTTATATTTGCTTGCTATGTGATTTTCTATTACATCCATCAGGCCTTAGTTTTTTAAGCTATTGCTTATTTTTATAGGTATTAATATAGTATGATGGGAACATACTACTCTTTTGAGTTCTTGTCTATAACAACAAACACTGGTATGAATGGGGGATGGAGGGCAAAGAGGAGTATTAGGAGGGGAGGTACATAAATAAGTAACCAAGAACTAGAAACAAAGGATGTTCTAATGAACTGGGCAACAGCCAAACAAAACAAAACACTATGGCATAATGAATATAATGAAAAATTATGCAGCAAAATATAACAAATGAGAAATTCAGAAAAACATAGGAGGATCTATATATGAACTGACCCAGACAGAAATAAGCAGAACCTAGAAAACAATACATATAGTGAATACAACAATGTAAATGGAAAAATACCTAAAATGAAAATGAACTCTAACCAAAAAACCAATAAAGTCCTGGAGAAGAGATAAAATAAACATATTTAGTCTCTCCATGACAAGAAGTGAGAAAGTTCTAAGAGAGAATGTTATATACTGAGGCAGAGACAGTAACTATATTGGATGCTTTTGTTTGTTTTTTCTGAAAAAGAGAGAGAAGACAGAGATCTAAAAGGGACTAGAGGTGTGAAATGGCCAATATAACAACAAAAGGCATCAATAAAATATAATTTTAAAAATAAAATTAAAAACCTTAAAAACATGATAAAAACAAATTGAAAACAGCCTAAAAATTGGTTAGAGGAGGCCAAAAAAAAAAAAATAAAATCAAGAACATTCAATACTGACAGGGCAGCAAGGAAATAAGCAGTCCTAATATTTGGCACAGTATTAGTGACATCTTGCAGAATAATCAGACAATATAGAGTAAGAGTGGAAAATGGAATATACCCTTTGACACAATGATCTCATTATAGGGACTATAGCTTAAACATAACATGAAAAAGAACATTTTTTTGTCCATTTAAAATTACTCTGTGTGAGCAAAAAACTAGTAGCAACCAGAACAGTCAATACTTGAGAATGTCTGAGAAAAATAACCAGTTTGTGGATAATATTATGGTGATATTGTGGGGTAGGAGGGTGCTAAGATCATGAAAGCCCAGTCAGTAAGGCACAGCTTTGGCAGCTTCTACCAGGCTGGAAAGTCTACTTCTACACATACTTCCTAAGGATTTTAAGTGCAGAGAGGCACAACCACAAAATATTTATAGAAGCACTTTTCAGGTGGCAAAAAAGGGGGAAACAAGTGGTAGCAAATCAACTGAGAAATGATTAACAAGCATGTGGCTTGTGACTTTAATGGAGTATGACTATGCCATAGGAAGCTATAAACATCAGGAATTCAGATACATGCAGTGACTTCTATGAACTGACCCAAAATAAACTAAGCAAAACCAGAATATGTGTACACAAACACGACATTAAAAAAACTACACTGAAAGGCAGTGGCATGTTGAAGAACTCTAATAACCAACCGGCCTAGAGAATTGATGATGAAACACATTTCCATTTCCTCCCTCCTTTCTGTAGAGAGGTGGGACACAATGGAGGTGGAATGTGGCACAGTCAGAGAAGGTTACCCTTGGCTGATTTTCCTGTAATGTTTTTTGTTATTAAGGAAGGTTTCCATGGGGCAATCAAAAAGGGACAAGAGGAATGAAATAAGATGGAAGGGTGATGGTCCAAGGAAGAAAGGACTCATTTAAAGGGAAATACTGGTGTGAAAACAAAAAGGAATAAAAAGTTTTTTATTTTAATTATAGATCTTTAAAATTTATGGATCTTTGTACACTTGTATCCTCTGGGAAGAGAGATATTTCTTTTTAGAAAAACATAATTCCAGAAGGTAGAGATTATGTCTTTTTTGCTTTGTTCAGCATTCTTTTGAAAATGTCCTATAGTCAACCATTTAATACTGAGGATGAAAAACATAAATATCAATATTCCGGAAGGATGGAAGAAAACATAAATATATGGTATGTTAGTGTGCTCTTTGATAGAAATTGAGGTTTAGGCTCCAGATTAATCCCACATTTGGTTTTCTTGGAAATGGCAGTTAAGCGTTGTAAATATCATATTTCTAACTTTAAAAATATTTTAAAGTGGTACAAATGATTTATCAGCAGATACATATGATGTGGCTTATAATTTATTTATAAAGCATACATGTGGCAAGGATACAACGGCATTAAAAGGTAGTGAAATGTTTTAAGCATTTCATAACAAGCATCTATGATCCTATGATGCTTTTCCAGTGAAAAGGTTTCTTTGCTTTTTGTTGTTTTTTAATGCATGAAATAAATGTGCTTTCTGGTTGGCAGGAAAGATCAAAACTCCTAAGAAACTCATAGGCAGGCTAAAAGCAGGTGATTCCCTGTGGCAAGGCAGCTTCTAACACTTCCCTACAGCTCCCCCTGTTGTTACTCCTTGGACCTCTTGCTTTTATCTCTTCCAAAGGTGTATTGAGTAGCACAAGCTACTCTTGACCCCCAAGGAAGCCCACCCTGCCAAAGCAAAATGAACCCCTACGGGGTCTAAACCACAAGACTGTAAGCCAGGCCTCACCCAAAATTTTCAATTGCTTCAACAAATAACTTTTGTATGGAGCATAGCTATGACTCTGCAAGGTAAGTAAATAAGTGATATTCTCTTTATGACTAATATTACTAAACCTAAGCCATTAGACAAAGAAATGTCTGGTTTTTATGGCCCCAGAAGGCTGAGAGGCTTAGAGGAATATTCCCCATACGACGAAAATTATTATGCTACTTGGGTTTTTTTTTTGGTCAGGCTTTTTGATACTGCTTTAAAATTGTACTATAACTTCCTCTATCCAGGTTAGTTTCATCATGATGCCTCATTGACCTGAATTCTGATGGAGTCTTGTGCTGTACTCTTGTGCTTGTTTACATGCGTGGTACTGTTGCAGTTCACAGTCTTATGCAGTATCTCTGAATATATTCCTTGTTTCTTAAGAGACAATAATATTCCAGTACATTTAGACACCATAATTTGTTCAGCCATATCCCAATTGGAAGAGCCCTTCCTTATTTCAGGTGTTTGCTACCATAGAGTGCAGCTATGATTATAGCCATATACTAATCAATCAAGAGGCATTTACCAAGCATGCAGTATATTCCTGGCACTAAGGAGTCAAAGACAAAAAATGAAATAATCCCTGTTCTCAAGAAGCTTATGGTCAAGAAAGATAACACATATCCATTTAAGTTTAAGTAGGAATAGGACCTGTGATTTCATTGGTCTATGAGTTAGGAGGCTCCCTCTCTTAATGCACATAGGTCATTATCTCTACAACTTATATTCTTGAGCCCTAAGAATTAAAGTGCCTTGCCCAGGGTCGCCAAGTCAATGTGTGTTAAAGACTGGAACCTGAACCAAGCTGAATCTTGCTGATTTCCAAAACCAGCTCCCTACCTATTAGATCATGTCTTCTCAGTACATAAAAAGTACTTAGAATGTAACATGTATATTTAGAATAAAGAAAATAAATGCAAATTTTTAAATTATTATTATTAACAAAGTATTTAGGGAGGGCACTAGCACTTGTAGGAATCAAAAGAACTTTCATGTAAAAGTTGGTGCTTAAGCTGAGTCTTGAAGAAAGTGAAAAGTTCTATGAGCAGAGCTGAAGAGGGAGTATTTCCTGGTTCAAAGTACAAGACATGGAGATAGGAGATGTCAGCCACAAAGGAGAAGTTCAGTTAGGATACTGCAGGGAAGGGCGTTAGAGGGTGGGGAAAAGAAAGGAAGGGTAAATAAGGTTGGAAAAAAGAGGTTGGGTTCTCTCTATGGGGGAAAAAAAATTCATAGCTTGTCCTATCAAGCAACAGTGAGCCAATGGCATTTATTCAGTAGGAAGTGCGGTGGCCAGATCAATTTGGAAGTTTTATAAAGACTGGATTAGAAAAGGGAGAGAGGGCAGGGAGACTAATTCACCAATGAGATTGCTGCAATAATCTAGGTCATGAGAGTGTGAACTAAAGATGTAGTTGGGGAGGAGGAGGCAGTTAAAATACGAAAGATTGTAAAAACAGCAACATTTCGCAACTGACTGAACATGGGAAATGGGGAATCAAGGATAATGCTCTGGTTACAAACCAGAGAAACTTAGAAGAATGGTCGGGAAGTTCAGTAGAGGCATGAATTGGTGGGCAGAAAGATACTGAGTCATACTACATGGAACCTCTCTCTGTCACTGACCTCTTTGGGTACGTGTCTGTTACTTTGCCTTGTAATACAATCCAGTTAAGAATCTGAGATAGAAAATAAACTGTCTTGTCCCACTACAAAGAGAATAATACTTAATGAGAGATCTGTAGAATTTTCCTGAACATGTGAGACACAGAGCAAGTTACTTAGCCTCCCAGTCTTTCGGTTTCCTCATGTGTATTGGAGGTTGAGGAGTAGGGGAACCCAAGGTGTGTCTACTAAATTGGTCTATGAGGTCTCTATGATCCTTCTACTACAATGGCTTTTGGATTCAACACAATATTAAGTGGCAATATTATAAAATGTTTATCAAGTTTCAGTAAAAACTTCTATATACTACACTTTGCTTGACTAATCAACAAAAAATTAGAGTTGTATATTCACAAGTTATGGAATAGAGAAAAAGTAAAATTGAAATTAAGACCTGAGTTCCCATCTCCCTTCTGACATATTCTAGTTGTGTGAGTTTGAGCAAGTCAATCACTAGCCCCTCAATGCCCCCAGATGAGAAATTATCACTAGGTAAGTTATAGGAGAGTTGCCTATTTGCAACGGTAAATAAAGCTTTCTCACCAAAAGTTCCCCTTAATCATGAAATCATAGCTTCAGACCAATAAAACTTTTTTTCTTTTCTCCTGAAAAATTCTTTATTTGAGGCAAAAAGAGTGAGAAAGGCAAAGGCAGCTTTGGAGATTACACTGGATGTGGGGCATAAGGACTGAGACCCAAACCCACCTCTGCTGCTCTATCCATCAGCACATGATGGTGGGACCTCAGTTTCCTCATCCCTAAGTCAGGGTGATTCGATTTAGGTGATTACAATGGGCCCTTCAAGCTGCAAATTCTATTATCCTACAGAAAAATTCAAAAAACCATACTGTCATTTGTTTGCCACATGAATGAAAGAGGGTGGAGACAATGCAAGCTGACCAACATGAGAAGGCTATTTTAATACTCCAGCAAGCAGCATCAAGGGCCAGAGAAAAGAGAGTAGCCATTTGAATAGTAAGACGGCAAACAAAAAAGATGTTATATAGGTAGGGTCAGCAAGATTTGGCAATATAGAAGTAAGAAACACTAAAAGCTGGCTATTTGAAAAGACCAACGAAATGCATAAAACTTTAGCCAACCTGATTAAGAAGAAAAAAACCAAACTAAACAAAATTTAAAATGAACAAGGGGAAATAATAACAGAGAGGAAATAAAAATTATCAAAATCAACTATGCAATTAGTTTACATGCCAACAAAAGAAAGAATACTGCCTAAAGTATAAAATACCCAAATTTAAAAAAAAAAATACCCAAATTAACAGATCAAATAGAAAATAAAACTGAACTAGCTGTAAATGAACCAAGGGAAAAAAAATCCCTGATCCAGATAGATTTATAGAAGAATTCTATCAAATTAATTCTATCAAACCAAAATGAACCTATACTACACATATTCTTTTTTTTTATTTTTAATTCCAAATTCTCTCCCTCCCCATACTTATTGAAAAGGCAAGAAATATAAAATTCATTACAAATATGAAGTCATGCAAAACATTATTCTTAAAAATTCAGAAAGAAAGAAAATCTATAAAACTTATGAAGCAAATATATTCCTAATAACCTAAAGCAAGAAGGGATAAAACAAAGAAAGAAAAATGTAGAATATGCTAATGAATACTTTGAAAGCTTTTTAAAAAATCTTATCCAAAAACAATTATAAAAATTTATTCCAAAAAAAGTATTCATTATGATCAAGGTAGATTTATACAAGGGAAGAGTGGCTCAACATTACAAAAACAATTATAATAATAAAAGTTAAAACAATGAAAACTACATGATTATATCAGCAACTCATTCATGGTTTTTAAAAACCCTACAAAATATAGGAGCAAGAGGATTTTTTTTTTAATACGCGAAAAGTGATCTAAGACCAAAGGCAATGAAAAAAATGCTAGAATCTTTCCCAAAGAATCCAGAACTAAAAGAAGATGCACTGTTTCATGCCGTTTTTTGACCTAGTTCTAGAAGTGCAAGCAACTGTAATAAGACAAGAGAAATAAATTAAACAGAGGCAAAGAAGAGAAAAGCTATTCCTACTTGATAAGGATATGAAAATTTACTTAGAAAAGTCCAATTAAGATACTTAATAGATTCAGCAAAATGACAGACTATAAAATGCTCAAAATTCAACAGAATTTCTATGTAGCAGCTAGGTGGCTCAGTGGATAGGGCACTGGATTTGGAATCAGAAATCCAGAGTGCAATCCTGCCTCAGGCACATTCTAACCAGACCCTGAGCAAGGCTCTCAGTGTTCTCCTCTGCAAAATAGGGATAATCAAAGCACCCACTTCCCAGGGCTGTTGTGAGGTCAAAAATGAGATAATATGCAAACCTTAAAGCACTATATAAATGGTAGCCATATAGCAATAACAAAATCCAGGAGACATAAAAGAAAGAGAGGCTCTATTTAAAATAACTATGAAGCACATAAAATATTGGAGTCAATTAGCCATAGCACACTGTGCAAAACGATCCTTAAAGAAATAAAGAATAATTTAAATAACTGAAAGGATATAGTCAATATTCATGGCCGGGCCATTCGAACAGAACAAAAAATCAGGACAATAATACCTAAATTAATTTACAGAATGAATGCTATAACAATCAAAATACTTTTCAAAGCTAAACATTAATAACAAAGTATGTTTGGAGGAAAAAAGGGTATAGAGTATCGAGATAAATTATGAAAAACAAAAGGTGATTACAAAAGATAACATAGATAATTTTAATTATATGAAATTGAAAAGCTTTTGTATGAATAAATACAACTAGGGCACCAAGAAAAGTCACTGATTGGGGGGGAAAAAACTGTATAAAATATCTCTGATGGGGTCTAATAAGAAAGTAATATAGACAACTAACAGAAATATCTAAGACTAAAAACTATTCCCTAATAGTAAGTGGGCAAAGGATTCGAACAAACAGTTCTCAAAAGAATTGCAAGCCACCATATGAAAGAATACCCTAAAATTCACTAATAAGAGAAATGTAAATCAAAACAACCCTGAGATTTCATCCTACACCCAGAAAATTGGCAAAGATGAAATAGTGAATGTTGGAAGAGCTGTGAAAAGACAAGTAAAAGTGCATGCTTGTAGAGAAATGACTTGGTCTTCCAATTCTGGGAATCGATTTAGAATTATGCAAAAAAAAAAAAAAAGTGACTAAAATGTCTATATCATTTGACCCAGAATTTCTACTGCCGAAGCACATACCCCTACCCCTATGGAGTCAGTGACAAAAAAGAAAGAACCCACATACACCAAAATAATTTATAGGTATTGTAATACTTTTCCCAGTAGCAACAAACTAGAAGCAAAGTAGATACCCAATGACTGAATAATGGCTAACCAAAATGTGGTGCATTCATGTAAATGGAATATTACTGTGATAAGAAATGATGACTATGATGAATATGGAGAAACATGAAAAAACCTATATGAATTAAGGCAAAGCTAGGTAAAGAGAATCAGGAAAACATACATAATGGCTACAGCAATGGAAAAGAAATGAAATTGAATATAATGAAATTACAATCACCAAGCTTGAACACAGAGAAGAGACAGGAAAAAGTACTTCTACCTCTTTGCAAAGATGGGGAACCATGGTTGTGGAATATTGCATATAACAGACTTTTCAATACGCTCATTGGTTTTGCATAACTGTTTTTGGCCTTTTTGAAAAATTATTATAAATGGTGGCCCACTGGAAGCAAAGGGGAGGAATATAAGTGATGTGAAAAGTGACCTGTGATTTCATTGGTGCAGGGAGAGAGAGAAGAAAAGAGAGAAGGAAGTTCTACCAATGCAGACACCAATACAGTTGCTGGTTGGCAATTTCTCTGCAATTTTATAGTCTTAGAAAGTTGCCTATTGTACTGCAAGCTTAAATGACTTGCCCACAGGAACACAGCCAGTACATGTCAGAGGTAAAACAAAGGGTATCCATCTTTTGCTTATCAAAAACAAAAAATAACAATAAATATTTTATACACACATATATGCATACATTTACATAGAATTTTCATTATAAAAATGTCATTGGGAAGAATGGAGACAAACTCAAATGATACCTTCAAAGTTTTATAGTAAATGGTCCTGTTGATTTCCAGTGGAAAAAGATTTTGTTCCTTTCCTGATTGGGCCCAGTTCACATATCGAAGCCAATTCCCCTTCTTTGGATCAGTGGCATCAACACACATCCATCCCAAATTTGGGTAATAGACCTAAAAAAAAAAATTATTATTATCGGTGCTGTTGCTACTGTTATTACATATGTAGTACTTTACAACTTACATGCACAATGCTTTAAGGTACACAGAGCACTTCCCTCACAATTCTGTGAAGTAGGTAATATAAATGACCACCCAAGCCAACAGGGGTTTCTTCTATCATAGTTATTTCAAAGTGTGCCTAAGTCCAAGTGCACAATAAGCTTTGTTATTTTAGTTTTATTTACCTCCAAATGAAATGGGCAATATGATTCAGAAGAGTAGGAACAAATGTACCTTATGTAGGAGACATGTGCGTATACATATATATATGTATGTATATGTATATACAAAACAAGCTTATTACTATTTCTCGATATAGATTCCATGATTGATACAAATTATCTTTCCAGCATAAATGAATTCATGGTAGTTTTTTGAAATCATATTTTCTCAATTAACAGATGCTGAGAAACAAATACTATCATAGGAGGTTTCTGAAATAACAAAATTTGAAGGAAAAAAATATGGAATATAAAAGAAAATAATGGGAAAATAGAGGCAAAGGGAACAGCACTTCCAGACTGCAAAAAACAACAACAACAACAAAAAAAAACCATAAAGCAGCAGTCATCAAAATCATTTAACGGTAATTAAAAAAAAAAACATGTAAGTACATCAACAGAATGGACCTGACAAAGGAGAGTCAGAAATAATAGAACTCAATATCCCAGTGTTTAATAAACCTGAAAATAAAAATTACTTGGGAAGGAATTCCCTATTTGATAAGAACGGCTGGAAAAACTAGAAAGCAGTCTAGCAGAAATCGGGCTTAGAAGCCCACTCTACAAGTATTCAACAATAAATTCAAACTGATGGGGCAGCGAGGTGGCACAGTGAGCTGAGCACGGGCTCTGGAGTCAGGAGGACCTGAGTTCAAATTCCGCCTCAGACACTTAACACACTAGCTGAGTGACCTTGGGTGAGTCACTTAATCTCAACTGCCCTGCCTTCCACCCTCCAAAATAAGTAAATAAATTCAAGCTCATAAACAACCTGAACTACTTTAAAGTTCATACTATTAAGAATTAGAAAACAATCAGGTCATATACCTTTCACAATTTTGCAAAAATGTACCCGTAAATAAACAAGAGATAGAAGCAATTTCAAAAGGCAAAATAGATTAATAGATAATTTTGCAATATGAAATAAAAACACTTTAACAAAAGTTAATGCATCTAGTTAAGAAGTGGTCAAATGGGAAAGGATAGCTATATTTAACACCAAAAATCATTCTTCAATAGATAAAGGAGCAGAGGATATAAACAAATTTCTTCAAAAAGGAACTGTTAACTATAAACGACCACATGAAAGAACGCTCCAAATCACAAATATTAAGAAAAATGCAAACCGAAACAATCCAGAGATGTCACCTCACATCCAGCAAATAGACAAAGATTACAATGGATGGAAAAGTCAGTCTTGGGGAGGGGCAGAAAAGGGGTTGTGGAGATAAGACTAATGCACTGTTGCTGGATGTGAATAGTACAATCATTTTGGAAAGCAATTTGGAATTATGTAAAAATGACTAAAATGCCCAAAGATGCTACTTCCAGGCATATACCACATGGATGCGATTGAAAAGTCCCCATATATACCAAAATTTTTAGAGCACTATGGTACGTGTGTACAAAGAACTGGCAAAGTAGATGCCATCTGACTGAATAATGGCTAGACAAATTTTCACTGTGCTATAGGAAACAATGAAAATTTTGATTTATGAATATGAATATGGAGAAGCACAAAAACTTGTGTGATCTGCTACAGTAAAGGAGATGAACCAAAGAAGAGCTGTGGGAAGACACTCCCCATTTCTCTGCAGAGCTGGCTATTTCCATGGACGTGAAACTTTTTGAATAAAATCAATTTTTTTCCAAAGTATTGATAAGTTTTATTGATTGTTTTTCCTCCCTTTTCCCCTTTAGCTTTAAAAAAGTTCTTGGTTATATTATGGATATCTATCTGGTAGGGGAGACAGGGATATGGGAGAAAATTTGGCAATGTAAAAATATATCAATTAAAATTTTTAAAAGAGAGTTTATCATACTCTAAAATGTTGAGGATCACTAGTCTTAGTGATAATTAGTGTTAATTACATTATCCTATAGGTAGACACTTTCTATCTTCTCAACTAAACTTTAATATCCTTGAGGGCAAATTTCTTTATAGAGTGCTCATACAAGTCCTCCTACAAGCATTTATTAAGTGCTTACTGTTGCCTGGCACTATTCTAGACACTGGCAATACAAAGAAAGGGAAAACAACTCCTGCTCTCAACATATAAATAACCAGGTACATAAAAAGATACAAAGTAAATGGAAGGTAAACTCAAAAGGGGAAAAGTACTAGAAGCCAGGAATTAGCAAACAAGTATCTATTAATTGATTCATGTAACAACTGAAGGTTAGAAATGGCCATTTGGCTCCCTGTTTTCAATTAGAGGAAGCAGTATAGACAATATCAGAGTATCCTCTCTTTGCCTTACTAGTTAAGAAAATCCAAAAACCAATGCACAGACTAAATACGCAGGGGTTTTCTCCCCCCTCGTTTCTCAGTCTATTTTATTCTTAAATTCAGATGGTAAGCATAGACAAATGTGTCTTTGACTCGTGATTTTCATTTTCTAAGAAAAACTCCAATTCCTATTGTGTTGACAGATCTGAGTGGGAGATTTCTCCTTAATTGCTAGAGAGTAACATGTTACGTGCAGCGCCCATGACCTATAATGACTCTTTTAAAAAAAACTGGGGGGGGGGGGGGAAGAGAGAGAGAGAGAGAAGGAAGAGCCTTTTCTGTGAGCTGAAAAGATTATGCTTTCAGTTTGAACAGCAAAAGCAGCAGCAGATACAGGTATGTCAATATTCAATAAAACAGAGATAATTCTAAAAAATCTGTGTGTAGATAGAGATTTTGTAAATTAAATATTTTGAATGTTTTTGGTTACTTTGCTATTTACAGGAATCCTTCTGTACTATGATTAATACTTCTCCTGTTCTACCCAAAAGGTACAATTTTTAAAGAAATATATAGTGATCAGCTGTATTTTTAATGACATCATGAGTTACTATGTCCAAAGAATTCATTCAAATAGCCAGTATGCCAACTGAGCCTGAGATCTGAATATAAAAAATCCAAAAGAAAAAAATTACACTCCTAAGTATCAAAATATAATTCTAGTTGTTCACATAACAAGTTTGTTAAAAGCAAGGTACAGCCTTAATGAAATTGCAGAATTTGCCTAGTGTCCCTTTTTTCCACATCTCTAAATAAGCCACCTGTATTAATTTCATTTCTCCAGGAAGTAGTTTTGGATAAGAGGGAAGCAGTACAAGCAAAATATCTGTAAGAAGAAACCCTAAGCTCAGAGTGAATGTTTTTACCATGAGGCAGTGGAAAGAGTACTGAACTAAGAAACGAGAGAGATTTAGATTTAAACTATGCTTTTCTTATTTACAAGCACTAGAACCAGGAAAAGTCTCTTAATGTTTCTCAGCATTAGACACCTACAAAGCTTGGGCAAGTCACTTCATCTTCTCCAATGTGGATTCCTCAACTACAGGAAGAGATTAGACAACGTCACCTCCGACATCTTTCTTTTCCCCTCAGCTTTAAAAGTGAAATCTTTTCTATCCCACATTCTCTCACACAGAAGTTCCCCAGTCCCATTCTTATTTCACTCAATCAGCCACCACTCATCAACAAGCATTTATGCACCCTTAGAAGACCCAGCAATATGACTTCTAGGGCAGTATCCTAAAGAGATCACACAAGTGGGAAAAGGACCTGTATGGACAAAAATATTTATAGCAGCTCTTTTTGTGGTAGCAAAGAATTGGACATCAAGGGGATGCCCATCAATTGGGGAATGGCTGAACAAGTTGTGGAATATGAATGTAATGGAATACTATTGTGCTAGAAGAAATGGGGAAGATACTGACTTCCTAACAACCTGGAAGGAATTACATGATATAATGCTGAGTGAGGAGAGCAGAACCAGGAGAACATGATACACAACCACAGACATATTGATTCTGCGATGACTAACCCTGACAGACTTGGCTCTTCTCAGTAATACAAGGTTTGAAGTCAACTCCAAAGGCCTCATGACGCAAAGAGCTATCTACATCCAGAGAAAACTATGGAATCTGAATGCACATTGAGGCACATTGTTTGCTTTCCTTTTTTCTCCCTTAGTTTTTTTTTTCATTTTGTTTCTGTTTCTGTTTTTATTTTTTTTGCTTTTGTTTCTTCTTTCTCATGATTCATTCCATTGGTCATAATTCTTCTTTACAACTTGACTATTGCGTAAATAAGTTCAATGTGAAGTTATATGTAGAAGATATATCGGATTCCATACTGTCTTGGGGAGGGAAAGGGGGAATAGGGGAAGAAAATACGGAACTCAAAATCATGTGGAATTGAGTGTTGTAAACTAAAAATAAAAAATCTTAGTAAAAAAAAAAAACCAAGCATTTATGCCCATGACATGAACAATTCAAGACGAAAGGACTCACTACAGATAAACTTACAACCTACTGGAGATAGAACACGTATACAGTTAAATGCAAGATACGGACATAATAAATACAAATTACGGGGGAGGAGGGACAGCAGGGAGAAGGGGAGAATTATTAGAGCAATCAGGAAAATTTCCCTTGAAGGTAGTGACAAAAAGCTGGGCCTTGAAGGGAACTAGAAGTTCTAAAAGGCCAAGGTGCGCAGATAAAGTATTCCAGGAGATGGAATGCTATGCATGGGAGACAGTAAGTTGGCCAGAGCACACACTGTGTGACAGCAAATAACTTATAAAATTATAAAGAACTACAAAAGCCAGACATATGATTTGTTGCTCCGAAATTTTTTTTCTAAGATCTTTAATATTTGGGTCACAGATTCATTCAGAATTTGGCCTAAACCTAACTTCTGCCAAACTTTTCCATCTTTCTCAGGTGTGCTTATCAAATAGGTCATTTATATTTTCAGGTCTAATAAGCGGTGAATTATTGAGAGGTAGGAAGTAGGTGCTTCCTACTTACAGCAGGAAATGTATTTTTTTTTAAACCAAACAGGGTTGTTTGTATTTTATCCTAGCAAAAATAACAAGCCAGTGACACTTCTTGAACAGGGAAGCAACATAGTCAAACCTGTGCTTTGAGAAAATCTATTTAGCAGCTAAGTGGAGAACAGACTGAAAAGGGGAGAGACCGGAAAACAGAGAGAACAATTAAGAAGCTTCCCTCCCAAACTACTTTGAATTTAACTACTTTGCATATGTCTGTATTTATCCACTTAATATTTATGTCTCCCTCACTAGAATGCAAGTTCTTTGTACATATATAGGGATTGTTTCATTCTTTATATGTGTATCTCCAGTGCCTGCAGGGCACATAGTGAGCACTTAAATACTTACTCAAATATGTATATTTGGGAGTCATCTACATATAGATATATATGACTCATGGAATTAGAATGTAGGCTACAAGTTCAGGCAACTAGGTTATGGAGTGGATAAAGCATGGGACTTTGCCTTAGGAAGATCTGAGTCCAAATGTTGCCTCAGATATTTAGTATGTAACCCAGAGCAAGTCACTTAACTTCTCTTTGCCTCAATTTCTTCATCTGTAATACCAAACGGTTGGACTTGATATCCCCTAAAGTCTCTTCCAGTTTTAAGTTTATGATCCAGTGTTTCTTTCCCATTTGAGGGTTCACAATAGTCCAAGTGGTTTGATCTAATAATTCTATAATGATCCCTGAAGCAGTAAATGACTGCCTAATTATTTTACAAGTATATTTTTCCTGTGACAAGTATGTACATGTTTGAAACATAGCAGCTAAGTGAAATCGTTATGATCTATGATCACTTGAAAAACGATTTTAGTGTTCATGCAATGATTACATTAAATTCAGACCACTTCTGACTAAACACAATGTATTTTTGCAGTTTCTCAACCTGTAATCAAATTGTTTCCAAACCATCCTACAGGTTCAACATTCTAGTGGCAAACCCAACAGATGGCCAGACACATGAACACATTCTCATTTTCATTCTATATGCTGCACCAGAGAAATTCCCTCATTCCCATTACTCTATAATCATATCTCATTCGCTATATAATCAACCTGTTTACAAACATCTGCATTTTTGCAACCCAAACCCCAGGCTGTTTGAAAACCATGATTACCGGGCATTCACGTTATAAGCCATCTAGAAATTATCATAGACCCTCACAAATGTTCTGCAAAAACAAACCTTCTTACTGAAATATTAAGGTTGTTTTCCGATTTAAACTTTTCCTCCATTTATGTTACTCTTCTTCTAGCTGGCAGATTTTCAAATGAAATGATTGGCAAAACTGGCCAGTCCTTCAGTAGGGTCTCTGTCAGAGTGTTCTGGGTATACCACTAGTAGAAAAGAACAAAGTCTGAAGAGATTCTTTCCTTACAAAGGTTAGTTTATATGTAAATATTTTAAAGCAGTATATGAAATTGAACTTCAAGTACACTTATTATTTAATACAGTGGTTGTCACTAGCCAACAGAAAAGTAAATATTTTATATCATGAATAGTTATTCATTTTCATGGATTTCTTAGGTGGCTAAAAATAAATCAATTTCCATTGACCAGCAAAAGATATTGTAAAATTGTAACATTTTTCAACATATATTTCTGTGAGCAAGAATTTTTACTTTGTCCTTGTTTCAAATCACAATGTAGAAATATATTTTACATAGAACTAGATTTTAGATTGTATTTGTTTGGTATTAAAGCAAATATTGCAAACTTCTGACCAAAAAAAAGTCTAATATTGAAATTAAATTTATATATGGTTATGTTATGCTAAACATCTTCCAAATTGCAACTGATTTATTCAGAGTCCCAAAGTGGGTTGATACCCCCACCTGGGGGGGCCTCCACTGGCATGATGGGGTCGGGGCAGTGGGGCAGACATGGCAGTAGCCTCAGGTGCAATTGGGGAACACTGAATAAAAAGGGGCAGTGAAATCATAAGTAAAAACGAGAAAATTTTTGAAAAACAGTTCGCACATGTATCATCTGTTGTGATGATATGAGTTAAAGTTGTAGTAATTACATTATTTTCCAAATAAATACACAAAATCCAAGTTATAACCAATCAGTAGTCAAGTCCACCAACAAATCTTAAAACAAGCAAATGTTGGCAGACAACTTGTCAAGAAGTCCAGCATACGTCGGCAGGAATACGTGCATGTAATGACTTGTTTACAATATGATACTATACGTTAACATGATGCAGCATTGCATGATCAAAATTTCAATGAAGGAAAAAAAAACACAAATCTACAATAAATTATCAAATTTAAGATGCATCATTTTTATATATTTTTTTGAAATGATATAAATTTCAAAAAAATACTATCAAAAGGTCAAAGATTCCCAGGGGGGCACCAGGTAAATTTTTTTAAAGGTGGCAGTAGGCCAAATCTGGGAACCTCTGGTTTAAAATGTTATTTCCAGTTCACAATGAATTTTTAGACTGTCTTGGATGTAGGAGATAATTAAAAATTTTTGTTGAATATACTTGAAGGTATTTTTTTCTGAATTATCTACCTTTCCCTCACCAAAATTTTGAATAATTGGTTGGCCACTGGTATGCAGTTTTAACATTATAAAATCTGGCTCTTTCTGTACTAGAGACTTTTTTGCTAACAAAACCACCACTTCTACTTCTACAATCCTCTCACACAATTACCCCTTTAATTAATTCCCATTACTAAGAACATGTATATGAACACAGGATAAAAATAATTAAACAGTTGTTACAGAATGAACAGAAGGTTTCCAACATATCAGGTAGATTCCATATAGAAAATGTACAGAAAACTTGAACCAGAATCACACAGGATATGAAAAAGACAGCGGTAGTAAGGAAGGGGATTCATGCTTGCATTCTGCATCTGTACAAAGAATAGGTACCCACATGAAAAATAACTACCATTTATACATTTATATAACATTTTAAAGTTTATAAAATGAGTTGTAAATATCTCATTTGATCAGTAAAATCACAGATCCTTTAAAGTATCAAAGTGTTGAGCATGTTATTACAACCATCTTAAAACCTTAACCTCAGAATATACAGAATGAAGTGGATTGGGCAACTAAGTGAAACAATATGCCTTCATAATATAAAGATATTTTACAGGTACAAGTTATTTCAAAATTTTTAAACCAATTTTTTTTAAATTCAGCATTGACACAATGCATTGATTTACATTTTGAAATTACAAAAAATAGAAACTACACATTTCAGATTTCTGCTAGGTTACAGCACTCAAATCCTGAAACTTGGATCCATAAATTGAGCTTTGTGTTAAAAATTTTAAACTAATAAGCTGCCACACAGTAATTCCCTTTCCAGGGGCAGGGAGAGGGGCGGCACGGTGAGAAGGGGTGAGTAGAGTGGGATAAGACCTGTGATGTCATAACTGTCTAGAAATCCCAGTGAGGAATCTAGCCCTCATACAAGATGCTCCATCTCTGACTCTTCTCTATACCTAGATCTCTCTTTCCTCATCTCTGTCTCTTGGCTTCCCTCAAGTCATAGCTAAAATCCCATTTTCTACATTGGGAAAGAAATCTTTCCAATTCTCTTTAACACTAGTGCCTTCTCACTGGTTTTATCCTGTTTAAAGAGACAGATAGGTGACATCCCTGCTCTAGAACTTTGATGTTCCAATGCATAAGGTGGGTCCCTCCACCAATGCAAATCACAACTTGTGCAATGCCTTCTCCACTTAAGCAACCCCTTGTCAGGTGCACATCTACACTTAGTATGAACTGTTATGAGCTGTTGCCATTGAAGAAATTCAACACTCTGCAGTCAAACTGGAAATGGGCTTCTTCCCATTTAATAGGGCTGGTTCTTGAATATTAGATGCAAAACCCAGCACTAGCCCCATATTCAAAATGCCTCCAACCTGGTAAGATGTGCTCACTCTAAGATACTTCTGGAGAAGTTAGGGAATCCAGAGATGCTGAGTCAAGAAAACACTGGTCCTATCACACCTTCACAACCCCAGTCACTTCCACACTGGGATGAAGCCTACTAGGAAAACTTAATGTTGGACTGTGACAACATTAGACAGGGTAAATGTGATAAACACTACAGGCAAGATGCTACAGGACACTTCAGATTTCTACAGCACTTAACAATTTATAGAGCTCTTTCCTCACAAAAAACTTTGAGCAGAAGAGTAATAACAGCATATGTGTATGTCATAATGGATTGTACATATGGATTGTATATATGGACTAGACACAACAGTCTCTTCTAATTCCCAAATTCTAAGATTCTGTGACTAAATAAATACTTATTCTTCAACCAGATGAAAAAAGCAATGACTTCCCATTGTACTAAACTGTCAGTAACTTGCTACTCCATTTTCACTAGTTCATCTGAACATGTCATGTAAACCTCTCTGGATTTTTCAAAGTCAGAGGTTGGGAGAGGTAATAGATAACATTTCTAGACCATCTGAAGGTTTGCAAAGCATTTCACCTAGACTGTTAATCCTCAACATTCACACTTTTAGCTTTTGCAACTTCAAATATTTGTGTAATTTGATTAGTAACTTCATTTTCTTTTGCATTGGTAACCCTGCACATTCACGCCTACGTACAATAGAGAAAAAAATGAGAGGCGCCATGTGCATAAGTTTGTGGAGCAGCTAGTATCCTACTAGGCTATGCTATGCTCTCATCCTCTGAGACCCTTAAGGATCTGAAACAGTGCACAAAGCAGACATCACTGACCAGTGAATCCTTCACCATCTCTGACGCCATCCACCAGCTGTGAAGAAAAGAAGGTCAGAGGGTCAAGACCTCACCAGTCTCAGCGTCTTCCAACAGTAGTAGCTAAAGTCCCAACATGTTCTTTCATGGTTTTCAGAGGGACGCCAAGGTAGAGAGGTTTACAGCAGTATAGTATAGAGTACAATGCCCTTACATAGCCATTTGACACAGTGGGAGGAAAAATTCAGGATAAAAAATGTTTTAGTCTTAAGAATCTTATTTGCTGTATTTATGACACTGTAGATACATGTTACGAAAAGTAAATGTTATCTAAAATCCATGTTTTTATTTTTTTTAATTGAGGTGTCAGCACAAAAGGTCATAGAATTCAAGGTAATTACTTGCATTGAATAATTCATAGAATTAATAGCATTACTTGCATGTTACCAATTTTATTTTCTGTATTGTACTTCACGGGTTATTTCATAGTTAATTGTGTTAGAAAAAGTATATATTATCAGATATAATGTTTTGTTATAAAGGATTATATGCAGAAAAGTACATTTTTAACAATCGCTACCAAAAGATTATAGTTTTTGGTGGTCACAGGAATCTAACCCTCTATTCCCCATTATATCAACATTCATATTTTTCACTTTTGTGCCATTTTCTAGGAACATTTCTTCAACATTAAGTTGAAGATTGACTGTATTGTCTTATCTGATTTTCATATCACTCCTGAGAAGCAGGTGCTCTCATTATTCCAATTTTACAGATGAAGAAACTAAGGCAAACAGAGGTTAAGTAACTTGCCCAGGCTCACACAATTAGGAACTATCAGAAGCAGGATTCAAACTTGTGAATTTCTGACTCCAAAGCCAGCACTCTCTCCATTATAGCAAACACACACCTCTAACAACATTCTCCCTTTCTCCCTCCCACCCCAAGTTGAGTTTCACAACCACCATGGGAGGTACTATAGTAATTTTATTCCCATTTTACAGATTTTTTTAAAAACAGGTTCAAAAAGGATGATCTCTAAGGTCTATTCCAATATTTTAAAATTCTAATTTTATTTTCCAGGTGAAAAATGAAGGCTGAGAAGAAAAGAGAACTAAGCTATTCCATTTCCTTTCATCTCCCTAACCCTCTCCTCCCCTTGAAGACTCCAAGCTACTAATCAAAAGAAAGCCTACATAAACAACCGTCCAGGAGCCTGAATATGGAAAGAGAGGAGAACAGGGAAAACAAAAACCTTCCTGCACGGCAGCACTGACAAAGTGGGCAAAAAGCTTTTTCTTTTCTTTTGTCAGTATTCTAACTACTTCCTTCCACCTACTTTATTTTTTTCCTTGTCTGTGGGCAGAGCAAATAGACAGCAACTTTTTGCACCTCACTTCAAGCAAATGTATCAATGCATTTATTACCACCAACTTCCAATTAACTGAAATATTTTAGATGGAGCAATTCTGAATCTGTTGTAATGAAAGCTTACCTGTACACACCTGAGATAAAATCCTCATGCAATAAAAACAAACTTCACTGCTATTTATATTTCTACTATCCATTGAAAACCTCATCCTAAAGGTTTGGATTCTCACGACTTTCAGAAATAATCTTACTTTGGCAAAAGAATAATACAAAACAGAGAAGATGACAATACAATTTGGAGCTGACAAGAACCTGAGTGATCACTTAAACCAAACCCCTTACCTTACAAATCCCTCAATCAATAAGTATTTATTAAGTGTCTACTATGTGTCAGGTACTATAAGGCATTGGAGATAAAAGGACAAAGAAGCAATTTCTGTTGTCAATGAACTTACATTCTAATAGGGAGATAAGTACATAATAAAACATACGGCACATAAATAAAAGTTAGTACATACATATATGCATACACTTACACATACACACAAAATAGTAAAGCATAACAGCAGAGAGGAACCAGCAACCAAGGGATCAGGAAAGGCTTCACTACATACACTTCTAAGAGAGAGAGAGGATAAGTGAAGCAAGTTGCTCTGAGGATCTGTGACTGAGGCAAAGTAAAAAAATATATACGTAAAAAAAAAAAGACACAGAGAGAAAGAGAGAGAGAGAGACAGAGACAGAGTCAAAACAGAGATCAGAATCCAAGTTTTCTAAAACCACCTTTATTGCTCTTTCAGTCACACTATAACCAATTCTCCAAGATATGACTTCTTTATTATTTGAGCTATTGTCTAATTCAGAGAATTCTTCTGCTAAATCTGAGGGGCTAGCATGGAGATTTAATATTATTGAACACATTCCTGCTTTCTCTTATGTGTCCTCTCTACTGTTTCAACCATCTTAACTCAACAAACAGCAAATAATCTAGAAACTTGGTCGTTATACTACAAAATGATACTATCCATAAATTTCCATGTAATTAGGATTTTAAGCACCCTTTCTATTTAGAAATCTGTATCTTGGATTTCTTTTGCTGTTTATATTCTGCCTCAACTATGAAGATAGATAACTGGTTTTCCCACTCCCATTCTCTCCCACTCAAATCCTTCCTCCATACCAGAGCCAGTTTAATCTTTCTTCTACAAAGATCTGACATATGCCCCTACTTAAAAATACTCAATGGCTCACTACCCTTACAAATTCCTTGGCCAGCATTTAAGGCCTTAATTTTCTTTCCATGTGTGCTAAGCTTCATCAAACCAGATTCTCCACATCATTTCTATTTTAATTAAAAAAAATAAAAGGCCTGGCAATTTCCTGACTCTATCCTTTTCCTTCTTTTTTCTTTCTTTTTTTTGGGTGGAGGGAAGGGGAGGAGGAGAATTTCTCCCAAAACTAAATAATATTTATCATCTAATACAAATCAGTAAACCCAAATATTGTCCTTATTTTAAATTGCTAGGTCAAAATACTAGTTACTATAACAAAATATTTCCAAAATGTTGTTTAATTAAGCTCACAGTGACACGTGACACTGATACACATCCTACTTCTTGTGTTCGCTCCTCTCCCGGTTTATGTGGCCTGACGTTTCCTCCTCCTTTCCACCCTTTCTCGCTGCTCTCTTTCTACCTCTTTCACCCACTGATCTTCATGTCACTCCTAGCCCCTAAAAGTGGGTCTTCTCCCCACTTCAGTCTCCAGTCCTCTATCTTCATTATTTCTTTGAACTCTCTGGATGAGCTCTGGAGAATTCTAGAGAGCCCATCTACTCCTGCCATCTTCTGCAAAAAGATGCTTCCCTAGCACATTATAAAAGATACAGCACTTCATGCGAGAGCCAGAAGACTTGGGCTAAAAGTCTCCACTCCAAAACTTACTAAATCTGTGTCTTTAACATCCTCCTTGAACCCCCATTTCTTCATCTCTAACAAGGAAAGAATACTTCTACCACCTAAAGCACTATATAATTGCAGGTCATTATGCTTAATATTACGGTCAGTAAAATTACCAAAAGCAAACATTATTTAGTACTTGCTATATGACAGGTATTGTGCTAAGTGCTGAGAATACAACCTAATAGACTCATTATAACAATACTATTATGCATTACATTTTACGTATGGAGTATATGTATATATTTACATACATATTTTAAATTAAATCAGTTTCCCTGTTAAAAAAAATTATAAGGGGAATGGGAAAAAGAGAACAAGAAGAGAAAATACCCTTTTTGAAAAGTCTGTACTTTTTAAACACCTGTAGTGCTAAAGGAAAAGAAAAATACCAAAATACTGTTTCCTTTGAAATTCAAGAAAGTCTTACATATTAATTTCTCATAATTCCTGAATTCCTAAAAATTTTTAAACTTGTACCAAATGTTTTTCACAGCACATAAATATAGCCCTATAAAGTGATAGACCATTTCATAGGGGATCAAGATCTTACTGCAAAGCCTAGGACTAAACATAAAACCACAGTTGATACTTAGTGCAGAATATGGCTAAGTTTCAGCCTCGTGAAGGAAAATAATTATACAATCTCTTATTTGTGCTCCAAGGAACAACATTTCACTTAACAAACATTCCTAAATATGTTAAGAAATACCAAATCTTCAGAAGGAAAAGAAATCAAATGTTAAAAAAGAATCCACACAACCCTTATTGACAGCTTGGCTCAGAACTAACTTACCTCCCACATGTACACATTGTTCTTCACTTGAGATCTTTTCTTCTTGTCACCAATAAATGGGCCAAACTTTTTCCCTTTTAAAATTGACTTTGCAGCCCAGACACCTATTAGGTAAAATCAGCAACAATATAATTGGGTTACTGGGTTTTTTAACAAGTAAAAATAATGCAAGTTTCATAAAGTAAACAAAGACAGATCAGAAAAGGCTAGCATAGCATAAAAGCAATGTTTCATTAACAAAATGGCTCAACAAAAAATTCATTTTATGATAAAGAAAAAAGCACAAATATTTTAAATATACCAAAAGTACAAATTTTATATCACAAAACTAAATGTTATATTTTAAACAGAACCATATTATATTTAAGGACAAATATTTAGACAAATTCTTGCTTTAAAATTATTTTAATCCATTATGGATACATAAAAGGTCCAAATTATTATTAATTTAAAAGAAATATTTTATAGGACAACTTAGTATACACAAATCACATATCATCAACTGGAAGCCTTTCATTACATATATATATATATTTAACTTTTAAACATCTATTTTTTTTTAAAACCTTGAGTTCCAAATTCTCTTCCCTCTTCCCTTCCCATCCACCCTCCCTAAGAAGTCAAGCAATTCAACATGGGCCACATGCGTATCATTATGTATAACTCTTCCACAATACTCATGTTGTGAAAGAC
>CM053622.1:782129403-782208312 GCA_028646595.1 Phalanger gymnotis
GGCCACATGCGTATCATTATGTATAACTCTTCCACAATACTCATGTTGTGAAAGACTAACTATATTTTGCTTCTTCCTAACCTATCCCCCTTTATTGAATTTTCTCCTTTGACCCTGTCCCTTTTCGAAAGTGTTTGTTTTTGATTATCTTCATCCCCATCTGCCCTCCCTTCCATCATCCCCCCTTTTTTATCTTCTTCCTCCTTCTTTCCTGTGGGGTAAGCTACACAACTGAGTATGTATGGTATTCCCTCTTCAGGTCAAATCTGATGAGGGCAAGATTCACTCATTCCCCCTCACCTGCCTTCTCTTCTCTTCCTACAGAACTGCTTTTTCTTGCCACTTTTATGCGAGATAATGTACCCCATTCCATCTCTTCCTATCTCCCTCTCTCAATATACTCCTCTCTCATCCCTTATTCATCTTCAGCTCATCCTATGCCCACTCTCTCTGTGTGTATATATATACATATATATATGTGTGTATATATATATATATATTTCACTATATAAATTAATGACATTCAATCTTAATGGTCATGATTACAGAATATCTTTAATTAGGAATGGGTCACATCTAAAAGCTAAACAAAACTGGATCCACCACTTAAGGAATCTTTCCATAGCTGTTTGACTCACTGGTCAATGTTGACCCGTTCATAAATTTAGTTTGATCAAAAACTGTGAAAACAAAATTAGAGTCACAAGATAGTATTTTAATACAGTACCACCTTACTTATCCAGCCCCATCTATCCAGAGCAAAGTAGGAAGGAAGCTTCCCCAAAAGACCCTCCCAGGCAGCCCACGGGAGTGTCAAAGTCTAGGCTGCCCTAGAGAACATGCATTTTCCTCCTCAGAGAAAGCCCTTGGGTCCTCCATCTTTCATGCGGTTATTTCATACAAAATCCTAACTAGCAAATAGAGCTCATTTCAAACCCCCAGCAGATTAACAAAAGTTTTATTAGTTTTTATTAAACTTACTAGCGATAGGGAGATCACCACAGGAATATACACTATTAGAACTAACAGATGCCAATCTGACTACGTAGGAAAGGAAGCACTGGAAATACTAGAAACACAACTCAAAATGCATAGCCATATAGTCATTATATATATATACACATGTCAATAATTCCTGGGAACATCACTATACTCCAGCACAGTGATGGTGATCCTGAATCCTCAAGAGAAAACTAAATTATTTTCAGAATATTCTATTTAAGGATCTACACAAAATCACATTTTGCAATATTTCCATGAAAAATAGCTTAAATACAAATAGTCTTAGTACTTATAAACCCTCAATCAAAATCTGAAGGCAAAGGAGTCAAATTCAAACTCCACTTGTGCTACTATTATTAACCATGTGAAATTGAGCTAAAATTCACTTCTACTCTTTGGGTCTATATTTTCTCCATAAAACAAGGGCATTACAGTAGGTAAGATCCCTTTACAACATTAAAGCTTATGAACCTATGGAATAATTTGAAAAATCTTCTATCCAGAATGCCTTATTACTTGGTTGATTCAGTACAATTCAAATTTTCCTGTAATCTTATGGTTTTATTTGATAAGTATTAATTATCAACAAATTTAAGGTGAGTTGACTCATTCAATTTTGTTATATTTTACAGCTGAAATTTTATCATTCGAGTATAAATTAACTCTTTGCCATTTCTTAGAAATCAGACTTAAAAAGAATCTTATATACCAATTAGGACAACTGATATCCAAACAAAACAACCGCGATATCTACCCAATCTTTCCTTAAAGATATTCAATAAAAGAGGATCCAATATACTTTAGGATAGCTCAGTTAGCAAGTTTTGTCTTGTCTCAAGCTTAAATTTGCTTCTTTGCAGTATCAGCCCATGGTTCCCAGCTCTGCTGTCTGCAGTCAAGCAGAATAAATCTGATCCCTGTCTCATATTAATTTCCTTCACATATTTTATCAACTAATCAAACACTAATTTAACGTTATGTTAGGCACTCTTGGAAGACAACTACATGGCCCAGCCCACCTAACAGAGAGGGAGGGAAAGAAACAGAGAGAGAGAGAGACAGACAGACAGACAGACACAGGTATCTTCTTCAGGCCAAACGCCATTGATTCTTTCAAAGGATCCTCATACCTCAAGAATTGTAGGTCCTACACCTTCCTGGTTCTAGCCTTTCCTTGGACATGCTCCAACTTAAAATTTAACGCCCAAAACAAAAAAAAAAAAATTCTCAGTGTAATCTGAGGGACAGAGTACACCAGGGCTATAATCTCCTTATTCTTGAAAGTTATGCAGCTCAAGATCAAACTTTTTTGGTTTCCATACCACACTGCTGACTCATGTTAAGCTTATGGTCCACTGAAGATCTCCTAAATAGCCATGAGAAGTTTGTTTAGTTTTGTTTTCAACCCAAGAGATAAGAATTTACATTTATCCCCAGAGTCTATCTCACTAGATCAAGGCCTTTTGAGATCTCTTTGGTTCCTGTCTCTAAACAGCTATTCATTGAAAAAGCATTAAGTGTCCACTAAGTGCCAGGCTTTATCCTAAGCAATGGAAATATGAAAATATAAACAAAACAGTCCCTGACCTGAAAGAGACTCCATTCTATTGGGGGAAACAAGAAGTACACACATATAAATACAAAGTCATTTCAGAAGAAGGAAACAGCAACTGGAAGACAAGCTTTGTATAGGAGGTGGTACCTCAGTTGAGTTTTGAAAGGAGCCAGAAATTTATTCTCAATAGCAGAGGTGAGGCAAGAGAGCATTTCAGTCCTGGGGGACAGCCTGAGCAAAAGTCTAGAGGCAGGTGATGAGATGTGCTTTAGGCAGGGGCCTAGAAAAGATGATCTGAACTCTCTTCTAACTCTGCTGTTTGAGGGTTCTTTGACTTGGCCAAGGTCATCAGGCAAGGCCAGGATAGAGAGACCCTGGCTTGGTTCACTCTGCTTAAGCTGTACCCTCATACTTCACAATTTGTGTGCATAGTAATGGATTTACATATGCATAGTAATGATTTGTTATATTACACTGAGATAAAAAGTGTAAGAGAACACATTTTCATGTCATTTGGGGCAAGCTGGAATATATCCTCTTGTTAAGGCCCTTTCTCCCATTCTGCTTCTGATGTTTGTCTAAATTTTATGTGTCAACTCCATAGTCCCAACTCAAATATATTTCAATCTGATTTGCTCTTACTAACATTTAGTGACATCAAGGTTAGAAGCAAATTTCAAAGAATCTAGGTAAAGGATAATTGGGGTTTTGTAGCCTATCTTTATAGAAATTCAGACCAGAAGAGATAGGAAGTTCTCAAGAGTGAAATTCTGAAGTCACAAAGAGGAACAACTACAATGAGGAAGAAAGAGGATGTTGCCTAAAGAGTTAGAAATGGATGAGAAAGAAACTGACCAACCAACTCAAATTTTAAATTTGGTATGGACACCAACTATGACATGGTGTGACAAGACTAGCGTCAGGAGTGCGTAAGCTCTAGGCATGCTGAGACTGGCGCGGATGGCAAAGGGAGATAACAGCTGTGTCAGTTTTTTAGCTTTGTTGGGGATAAGGATCTAAGAAGGGATCAGCTCGTGGGGGGAGGGGTATGTCACTGAAGGTGGCCCGCTGGGGCCCTCACCAAGTACTTTCTTGAGTATTGTAAGAAACAGATGAGCAGGATGGTGAAGCCCTCTCATGGAATCTGGATCTCGGCCTCTCTGTGAGTTGGGCGGAATGAATGAGGGTAGGGACCATTCTGCGTGGCTCAGAGCTTATAGTTAAACAGCTATGGAAAGATTCCTTAAGTGGTGGATCCAGTTTTGTTTAGCTTTTAGATGTGACCCATTCCTAATTAAAGATATTCTATAATCATGACCATTAAGATTGAATGTCATTAATTTATATGGTGAAAGGCTTCCAGTTGATGATATGGTGATTTGTGTATACTAAGTTGTCCTATAAAATATTTCTTTTAAATTGACAGCTAGGCCTAAGTTTCAAGTTACAAAAATCACCTGAACCATGTCCTCGCCAAATAAGGAAAAAAGTGTCTTTAAGAGTTTGGCATTGGCTAAACTGTACCTGGGGTAGTAGATTTCTGCGAAATTGTGAGCCTTGACTCCACCAATGACAGTAAAAGGCCAGTGGTGGTAGGGCCCTTTCCCGCGGGATCGTAATAAATTTTTCTATTTCTAAATTTGAGAGGCCTCTGACTTTAATTAATTGCTGGCAGGTGGTCTCACCCCATACACAGAGGACAAACTTGCTGAACTACTGGCACTCTGAGTTTTGAAAAACTATAGATAACACGAGAAGTATTGCAGGTCTGAGAAGGCAGGTCTCCCAATTTTGAGATGTGGAAGCAAATGGAATCTGTAAAACACTGGCCAAGAGGTTTGAACTGAGGAACTTCTAGAACATATACAAATTTTAAATTTTTATTCATATCTTTTCTATATAATCTTAATTTCCTCCTTCACTCTGTCTCACATAAAAAGTACCTTACTCCTGGTTACAGGATCGATTCCTCTACATGCACAAGTGATCTCATTCTATACCATCTCCTCCAGTAGACTGCCCCGCCCCTCCATCTCCACTTATTTTCAACCTCTCCCTGTCTGCTGGCTCATCCCTTACTGCCTACAAACATGTCTATATCTCCCCCATCTTTAAAAAATCCTCACTAGATCTATCCATCCCCACAGCTCTGGGAGAGAACAGGGCTGGGAGAGAACCCTTGGGGACAACGCTAGAAACTACTTCTAACACCAAGCGTGATTATCAATTAACGCTTTTTGCTAGCTGAATTCATCTAATTGTATTACCAATCCACTTTCTTCTCACTATCTTATCAGGAGAATCAACTGTTTTGTTGCAATTCTGGATGTGTTGAATTCCTAATAAGTTTCTAATTAAACCAGTTTTCTTATCTGTTCAGAAATACCTGCCTTGCCTAAGGTACAAGATTATTATGAGAATAGTTATGATAGCACAGTGAAAATTGTAAAGGACTCTATAAAAGGAATGGGCTGTCATTACCATTTTATATTCAGAGAAGCTTTTAAAGTACTTGGACATAATCTTTTTTGGACACAACAGGTCCTGGCCCAAGTACCACTTAATGATTATTTTTTGGGCCCCCAATGGTAATGGTTTCTCTTTTGGCCAGCAACCCTGATGGTCCTCCCCTCCCAGTTTGATTTTTTTTTTTTAATTAAAGGGGCCATCCTTTGACTCACTTCTTAAAGAGGCCTATTCAGTGAATGGGGGTGGCCTCACTCAAAGTGAGAACTTGAAAAGACCTCAGCTTAAAAGGGCCAAGGTCACCCACTGCATCCTAGGCCATCTCCATTTGCCCTGATAAATATCTAGCCACTGAATCCAGATGGCTCTTGAGGAGAAAGTGAGGCTGGTGACCTTGCACAGTCTTCCTTCACTCAAATCAAAGTCAACTGCAACTCACGTCATCATCTCCCTGTCATGATACTCTTCAAGAACAAAGGCCACAAAAAAACACAATTTTTAGGCAGCAAATACTCTCATTTATCTTCTTTTTAATGTAACTTTTTAAAGTTTCCTGCCTCATTTTTATTCATTTTCTTTTTGAGGGGAAAAGGCAGGGCAATTGGAGTTACGTGACTTGCCCAAGGTCACACATCTAGTATATGTGTCAAGTATCTGAAGAACAGATTTGAACTCCGGTCCTCCTGACTCCAGGGCTGGTGCTCTTCTCACTGTGCCATCTAGCTGCCCCCATTTTAATTCATTTTTAACCTGAGATGTAGGTTACAAAACTCGTAACCACGGTTCCATCTATTCAAGTCAAAGAATAAATATATAGATAATTCCTTTACCTTAAAATCTGAAATATTACACAGCACGCCAAGGCTACTTTTTTTTTTGGCTAAATTCTTTGTCTAATGTTTCTTCCTAACTGTGACACTCACCAATCCGTGTCTTGTCAACAGCAGATGGAAAAAGCCTCACTTCCTCAGGAAGCCCTCGAAACACATGTTCAGGTACATCAGCCAGAGTTTCCGGGGCTTCCAAAGACTCAAGAGTGTTCTATAAAGCGAAAAAACAGAAAGATCATATCAGAAGGAAAAATCCAAAAAGTTTAACCTAGTCAAGTTTAATTAAGTAGAAAGTTAAAAAACAGAAGAGAAATCTGAAGCAGGCACCCCAAGTAAAATATGCTGTAAGGTACTCCAATAGTTGCTTTGCTGTTTCCCACTATTTGTTTATGGGTCTCCAAACAGTCAACAAAAGAGCTTTAATAATTCAATCATGGCTGTTTACCTCTATCTCATTCTATAACACAGTGCTTGGCACATTACATTAATAAACGCTAGTTGTTTAAATAAATAGCCTATTTTATCAAACTGCCTTTAGTATCCACTTAACCCAACAGTCAAATATTATAAAAGTTCACTTTTAATCACATTACCCAGTAGCTTATGTCGTACTTTAAAAATAGAAGAGGAAAAAAAAAAGACATTAGGATATAAGTAACTAAAGGCTTATGATTTAGCACTACAATATCCAATTACATTAAATTTTTCCATAATATAGAAAGGTAAACCTGGCATCATGGATAGAAAACAATCCTCCTAACCAGGAAGCCCTGGCTTCATGTCTCTGACTTATACTGGCTGTCACCACAGGCAAGTGACAACTTCTCAGGGCCCCCAGTCAAAAAGCATTTACTATGTGCCCGACACTATGCTAAGCACTGAGGACACAAGCTCACTTTCCAGTGGCGGAGAAAACCAAAAGTAATGAGGTCCATATAAATATACATATATATAGAAGACATGGAAAGGAATCTTCAGAGGGGAAGCTCTGCTGAGCCTGAGAGGAAAGGAGAGGGGAAGTGGGCAAGGCTTCCTGAAGAAAGGGCTGAGTCTTAAAGGAAGCCAAGTGAAGAGGCAGAGATGAGAGGCCTTGCTTCCCAGGCACTAGGGCCAGGCAGTGCACAGGCATGTAAATATGATGCAGATCATGTGTGGGAGGTAAAGCAAAGAAGCCCCTGTAGCTGGATCATAGATTGTGTGGAGGGGAGGACGGGAAAGGTACAAAGGAACCAGGTTATGACACGCATTAAAGCCAAAGACTTTACTATCTGATCTTGGAGGTAACAGGTAACCACCAAGTGATAAGAGAGTGTAACACAGACGGACCTGTACTTTGGGAAAATCACTTTGGCAGCTGACTGCAGGATGAATTAGTGTTGGGAGAAAAGAGGCCAGAAGACCATGGTCCAGTCAGGGAGCAGTAAAGGCCTGAATTAGGCTAGTGACTATGTTAGACTCGAGAAAAAGGGAAGCACCCAAGGGTTGGTGTTGAAAGTTGAAATGAAAATATTTAGAAAACGGATAGTACATGTCGGACGACTGAGAAGACAAGGACAACTGACACTGCAAGGCTCCGTGACTTGGAGGATGACAGTACACTCAACAGTAACAGGGAAGTTCGGAAGGGGGTGGGGTGGAGATATTAAAGAATGCTATTTTGGACACGTTGTGTTTGAAATGACTACGAGACATTCCAGTTAAAGATGACCAAGACAATTGGTGATTGAGAACTGGAACTTAGGAGAATGGCTAGGCATTGACATTATGTATCTGGGAACTATTTGCATACATATGACAAAGTTGCTGATCTGTGTTAATGGAGGGAATTTCCTCACTGAGGAATACAAAAATGAAAGTATAAATTGAATCAAAATAAAGAAGCACATCATGCATACATATATTCACCACTACCACTCCCTGCTGTCCCTGTCCCCACCCCCACACACAGTGATCACAGGTTTCAATCTAAAAAGGCAACCCAGTGTAACACCCTTATTTTACAAACAAAGAAACTAAGGCCTGAAAGACTTAACTGACTTGCCCAAGGTTACAAAAGCATATCAAGATTCAAACCTGGGTCTTCTGACTGCAAATCTCTAACCTCCCACTGTACAATACTATTCCCTCAAAAATGAGATCGGATTCTTTTAGTAACGTACTGCCTTGTATAAAATCACTAGCATGTAAAGTCAGCAGAAATGAAAAATTACTATTAAAAACGACCAATCAAATTGTGAGACACATTAATTCAGGGTATTAAAGACAGGGATGGCACAAAAGCTAAAAAAGAACAATTTTAATTTGCTGCCAGAAAACTATAAGTGGGAAAAAGCATTTCTCCAGCTCCTCCTATAGGTCAGGCAACAATGCGATGCTTTTTTTATTTGATCATTTAATAACAAGGAAAAATCAATCAGGTACTGCAGACATCTCAAAACTACTAAGAGGACATTTTGTACGTCTGTGGCTGTTTCACTGAAAAGGAAAACCATCAGTGGAGAATTTCCAAAGAAACTTGGAATGAATTGAGTACTAATTAGATAAATTAGCCCCCACATCACAATAAACCACCCTGAGTATCCCACTTGAATGTTCTTTCTTGGCCTGGAGCGGGCATTGTCTAAGAAAAGGCGACTCAATTTCCATGTCTAGCTAAAAACCTAAGAAGACACCACCATGAACTATATCACCCACAGATCCTCCCATCTCAGCCTGGAGATACTTAGCACAAGCTTGGCAACCAGGTAACTTTTGCAACAATTCGGCTAGCAGCTGCTGTGACGGTGAAAAAACCAACACAAGCCCAATGACAAGAACACTGGAAGCCCAGATTCTTTTGGTCTGCTTTACTAAGGAAAACAATGTTAAAGGGTTAACAATCTTATTTTAATCCAACATACAAATATCATTTACTCAGTTCAGGGGGAAAAGCCAGCACCCTGAGCTTCAGAGCAAATACAAACAGAGCAAATAAACACAAATCAACAGATAGATTTCTGTCTGACAAAATCACAATATACAATTACCAGAGAAGCATCAACATCAAAGCCGGGGAGCTAATAACAATGGCAGGCCTAGAGTCATGCACCACTCCTGCTGCGAATCAGAGCCCCGAAAGGGAAAGCCAACCTCTGCACTTATATATCCTGTTCAGGGCCAAAGATGAGTCACACATGCGACCCACCCTCATGGCCTAAAATCGTCACAAAAATGCGACTTAAACCCATGTGGTCCAAAACCTCTGATGTCACAAACATGTCACTCAAACCCATGTAAATTAGGCTTTCCCTTGAGGCAAGGAGGTCCTCAAGGACTCCTAATTTAATCAAAGTAACAAAGGCCAAACTCTTCAATGGCACTTGGTTGACTAAGTGCTAAGAGCCCATCTTGATTCCCAATACAGTAACTAACTTTGTGAACCATAGCACCTCAAAAACTGAGGTATGGAGAAGTTGAAAACATTATTAATGGGAGAAATATCCTCACTTTATTAAATCACTGGTACTTGAAGTAAACATATGCCAAGAACAGGAAATTCTCTCATTTTGTAAAATCTGAGCGTTCAAATGTCTACCTACCAAGGGTCATTTAAAAGAAAAAAAACTCAAAACAAAATTCTATTTAAACCATAAAAGCCAAATCATTAGCCAAATGTCTCATCAGCAACAGCCTATGAAACCAGAGACATGAGATAGTTTCTATGTAGGGATCAAACTATGGTACTTCCTACTGGAATGCAATTCTTTTCATTACCTGTACCAGCACCACTTAGCTAGGTATAAATCTGCTAGGAGTCGCTACATAGCACAGTGAATAGAGTGCCAGGCCTGGAGTTATGAAGACTCATCTTCATGAGTTCAAATTTGGTCTCAGACACCTACTAGCTGTGTGACCCCTGGGCAAGTCACTTAACCCTGTTTGCCTCAGTTTCTGCATTTATGAAAAATGAATTGGAGGAGGAAAAGGCAAATCACTCCAATATCTTTGCCAAGAAAACCCCAAATGAGGTCAGGAAGAGTCAGACAGGACTGAAACAACTGAACAACAACAATCAATTAAGTCATGGAATTTTTGATCCAGAAGTGATTTCAAAAATTGCCTGGTTCACCCCACAGCCCTTCATTTTACAGATGAGAAGAAAATTAAGTTCCACAGATTAAAAGATGATCCACCCAAAGCACAGAAAGGTAAACTAAGTAGAACCCAGCTCACCTAACTTGCCTTACATCATATGTTAAATTCCCTTCTCTATTGAGAAGGGCACGTTCAGTGCTCAAACTACATAAGTTATCCACCTTTGTCCCAATTTCTGAGAATAGAAGTTACACACTCTCCAGGATAAAAGCACTGAGCTAAGAAAGGAGGAGATCCCTGGCTAGTTCCCTGATTGGAAAGGAGTATAGTGAGAGCAGCTCACATTTTATATAGTACTTTCAAAGTACTTTATACTAAGAAGCTAAATATTAAAATAACCAGGAGAAAGGCAATTTCAAACAACTAAGGTTCTCTCCCACACCTAGTAAGATGGCCAAGCTGACCCAAAAAGACAACAGTTACTACTGAAGAGTCTATGGGAGGATGCGTGCACTTGTACACTGTTGGTAGATACGTGAACTGCATCAGTCTTTCTGGGGAAATGTCAATTATGTAAGAAGAGTGACTCAATTGCTCTAATCCCATTAATAGCCAAAGAGGTCAAATACCTAAAGAAATGGTTAATACATAACGCAAAATATTCATAGCAGCAATTTTTGCAGGGAAAAAAAGTGGGTACCTATTACAAATAAGAAATTAAAAATGTACAGAATTCATGAAGCACAGACTAGCATTAAATGCACAGTGAAAATAAAACAGAACCAAGAAAATATACATACACCAAAATAATGGAAATGAAAAAATATAAGATGAAGAAGTCAAATTGTGAGTACCTTTTTTTTAATTCTGACCTTAACAAAAGACCTTAATTTAATTCTGACCTTAACCAAAGAAAACATGCATTTCTGTAGATCAGTAAAGGAGGGGTGCCTGTGAAATTGGAGTTCTCACACACCCCTTAAAAAATAAGAAAATAAAATATAACGAATAGGCAATGTCAAGCAAAAGAAATTCCCATATTGGCCATATTAGAAAATATGTGTCTCAGTCTGCACAATGAATCCATTACCTATGTCAGAAGCTGGGTAGCATTTTTCATCATTATTTCTCTGGAATCATGGGTTGGTTATTGTGTGGAAATGAGTTCTCAAGTCTTTCAAAAAAAATTTAAAATGTTATTATATAAATTGTTCTAACTTCATTCTATGTCAGCTTATACAGATCTTCCCAGGTTTCTATGAAACCCTCCATTTCCTCCCCTTCCCAAAATCTTCCCCTCTTCCTTACTTCTCTGCTACTATAAAGACTACCATTATCGTCCCAGTCAGCCAAATCAGGGGTGGGGAACCTGCCTGACCCAGATGTTAAACCTCCATTCTGCAAGAAGCCTTTCCCAGGCATCCTAGTTACTTCCCTGTGAGACTATAGCCAAATTATCCTGTATATAGCTTGTTTCTGTTCTGGACAGAAACTATGAGGATCTTCGCCTCCCAGACTGATTCTTTTGTGAAGGCAAACTGGGCCATCTGTTGCCTCCGTTATTACCTAGACTCTAATTACTGAATAAGTGTTGTCTCAGACAAACTGAGACCTGGGAAAGGCCTTAGCTTAAAAAGGTCAAGGTCTCCCACTGAATCTGGGGTTGTCACTAGTTGTATTGACTTGTGTCTTGCCACTGGACCCAGATGGCTCCAGAGGAGAGAGTGAGGCTGGTGATTTTGAACAACTATGCCTCATTTAAATCCAATTCACTTGCAATGACATCACTAATTGATGTCATTGGTCCTCAAGAAGGATGAACAACAAACAGCATAACTGGTTTATAAACATACTTGTTTGCATGTTGTCTCACTGTCTGATCCTTGAGAACAGAGGCTGTTTTTTGCCTTCCTCTGTATCCCTAATGCTATTAACAAATGCCTGACGCATAGTAAGTGCTTAATAAATGCTGGCTAACAATAATATTCCATTACATAATTTATTTTAGCAATTTCCCAATTGATGGTTACCCTCTTAGTTTCCAGTTCTTTGCTACTACAAAAAGAGCCGCTGTAAATATTTTTGTACGTTCTTTCTCTTTTTTAAAAAAAATCTCTTTGGAGTACAGGCCTAGCACAGCTTAGTGACTTTGGAAGCATAGTTTCAAACTGATTTTCAAAATGGTTAGACCAATTCATAGCTCCAACAACAGTGCTCTAGTGTGCCCATTTTTTCTATTTTTTTTTTAGCTTTTATAGAGGGTTATTTATTGAGGTGTAAGGGAAACTGAAGTACAGAAACATTCCCCCAAATCTGGAGGCATAGTCTTCCTTTTGTATTCATTCAGTGACCCACTGGGGATAATGGCCACAAACCTTAAAAGAATTAGTACAAAATATTCTTCCCACAATCTACCATGAGCTCTCCATTATGCACATGCTCAAGGTCCCAAGGAAAATAGGCTCAAACTTCAAACACAAAGGTACTGAAATACACATGGAGGAAATGCATGTGGTCAGGGGATACCTCTGAGCCCTGGAAATCTTTTCCTTTCATACAGTCCCCCCCATCCTGTCACTTCTGGATGTGGCAAAACTGATAGACAAGCCACTCCTCTGCTTCCAAGATGAGGTACCTCTCCCTCCACCCTTTCCAAGCCTAGATATATCTCTCATATGCCCGGATATGCTGGTCTAGAAGGAAAAGCTGACATGCTCCCTACGCAGCAGTTATGTTAGTGAATATTTAACAACCAGTTTTCTGGGGGACAAATATACACAACATACTTTTAAATTTAATTTACATTATTAATATTTTCTCCACCACTTTCTAAAGTTTATACAATTGATAAAATGTTAAATCAAGCCCTGATTTGTAGTATTCGCCAATTTCCAAGGTATAAATGCTTATACTGAAAATTTAACAATTGGCCCTCTGCAATTATACCTGGCTCAAGCCTATTCCTGCTTCCCATCAACATTTTCAGATCCTCCCTCTGCCACCATCATCCCACAACCACTCTTCCTCCTTTCAAGTTCACGCTATCCTTTCTATATTCTTTTTTTTGTTATTCATTTAATATTTTTAGTTTTCAGCATTAATTTTCACAAGAGTTTGAATTAGAAATTTTCTCTCCATTTCTACCCTCCCCCCACTCCAAGATGGCATATACTCTGATTGCCCCGTTCCCCAGTCAACCCTCCCTTCTGTCACCGCACTCCCCCTAATCCCCTTTTCCCTTACTTTCTTGTAGGATAAGACAGATTTTTATGCCCCATTGCCTGTATATCTTACTTCCTAGTTGCATGCAAAAACTTTTTTTTGGAACATGTGCTTTTAAAACTTTGAGTTCCAAATTCTCTCCCCTCTTCCCTTCCCATCCACCCTCCCTAAGAAGGCAAGCAATTCAACATAGGCCACATGTGTATCATTATGCAAAAACCTTCCACAGCACTCATGTTGTGAAAGACTAACTATATTTTGCTCCTTCCTATCCTATCCCCCTTTATCCAATTTTCTCCCTTGACCCTGTCTCTTTTCAAAAATGTTTGCTTTTGCTTACCTCCTCCCCCTATCTGCCCTCCCTTCTATCATTCCCCTTTTTTTATCCCCTTCCTCCTTCTTTCCTGTGGGGTAAGATACCCAATTGAGTGTGTATGTTATTCCCTCCTCAGGTCAAATCCAATAAGAGCAAGATTCACTCATTCCCCCTTACCTGCCCCCAAGTGTGCCCATTTTTTTAAAGGCTCTCCAAAAATTTTAATTTTCCTTATCTGTCCTCTTTACCAATGTGATGGGTGTGAGGTAAAACCTAAAAGCTAATTTAATTGGCCATTCTCAAATAGTGATTTGAAGCATTTTTTCATATCTGTTCGATAGTTTTCTAAGAAAGAAAAATCCAAGCTAACTGTTCATTATCCTTTGGACATTTATCTATTATGGAATAGTTCTTGTTCTTATAAATTTGAATCTATTCCTATAAGGAATATAAGCAATCTATAAGATTTTGGAAATAAGAACTATCAGAAAAACTTCCCACTTCCCTGTTTTCCTCTTCATTTTAATAGTAGTGATTTTGTTTTTTCAATTACTTTTTCAAATTTTATGTGATCAGAATGTTCTATTTTATCTCCTGTAATCCCCTCTGCTCCTTCTTTGGCCATGAATGCTCTCTAACCCATAGGTCCAAAAGGTAATTTCTTCTATGCTCCTCCAATCTGTTCATAATGCCGTCCTTTACATTTAAGTCATGTATCCATATGAAGCTCAAATTAGTATATAGTCTAAGATGTTGGTTTATACCTAATTTCTGGCAGATTATTTTCCAGTCTTCCAAGCAATTCTTATCAAATAGTAAATTCTTTCCCTAGGAGCTGGCATCTTTGGCTTTATCACAGTAGTTACTGGGTTTTTATTCTATCTGCATATTGTGTACAACCTGCAGTGAGTAGTCAATGGGCCAAGAATTAGATTAAAATATAATTGGGAAATATTCAGCAAAATACATAAAAATATATTATGGTCACAGATAATGTTTTATGTGGTTTTCTAAGTCACTATTCAGCCTATGGACCCATTTCTATTTGAGTTTGATACCTCTAGTGTACATAATCTCTTCCATTTATCAACCTCTTTTTTAACCAGGACTAAATTATTTTAGTGATTAGGGTTTCATAGTACCACGTGAGATCCGGGTCTGCTAGGCTCCCTTCTTTCCAATTTTTTATTTTTTCATTCTATCCCAGGAAATTTTTGACCTTCTGTTCCACTAAATGAACTATTATTTTTTCTAGCCCTGTAAAGTGATCCTGTCATAGTTTAATTTGTACAACACTGAACAAGTAAATTATTTTAGGCAGCATTGTCATTTTTATTGTATTTGCTCAACATAGTCAAGAGTAATTAATATTTCTACAATTATTTAGGTCTATATTTCTCCAACATGCATTTTTTATAGTTGCATTCATATATTTTCCATGTGGGTCTTGGTAGATAGACTCCCAAGTACTTTATATATTCTATAGTTATTTTGAATGGAATTTCTTTTTATCTCCTCCTGCTTGATTTTGTTGCTTATATAGAGAATGTTTACTTAATAATAATAGCAAGCATTTCCATTATATTCTTCAATATACTGTCTCAATTTGGTCCTCATAGCAGCCTGATAAAACAGGTGCCATTATTATCCTGGGCCAGAGAGGTTAAGTATATATTCCCAAGTACAGTAAACTGAGAATGCCTTACATACTGCAAAAAAAAAAAAGTCATTAAAATTAAATCAAATATTTTTAATTATTTTCATAAATAAGGTTGCTTATATATAATTTAATGTAGATACAATGCAAAGAAATTGGATGGCCTTAAAATTAAAGTATAAAATATGAGACAGAATGAGAAAATTTGGTTTTAAAAAGAAATCCCACAACCCTTTCTCTCCAAGATGGGGTGGGGTTTGGGGTTTTTTTTTGGGGGGGTGCGGTGTTTAAGCCTCTAGCTTCATTAAGTGATCAACCATTTCTGTTACAGAAAGGAGATTGCGGGGAAAAAGAGTTGGGAAGAATCATATTATCTAGTACTTAAGCTAGGAAAAATGAAGACCTCGCTATGAACACTAGTACAAGAAGACCAAAATTGGATTATAGCAGGTATCCCAAAAGCCATAATGCATTTTGAAGCCATTAAAGCTCCATCAGAGGCAGCTAGATAGTACAACAGACAGTACTGGAGCTGGAGTCAGGAAGACCTGAGCACAAATCTCACTTCAGACACTTGTTATGTGACCCTGAGCTAGTCACATAACAGGTTTGCCTCAGTTTCCTCAAACGTAAAATGGGGATACCTACCTCCCAGGGTTTTAATGAGGATCAAATGTGACAATATTTATAAAGTGCTTAACACAGTGCTTGGCGTATAGTAGGTGCTATATAAATGCATATTCTCTTCCCTCTCTCTTTGCCATAATTGTATATCAGCATTATTTTTAGTCAATGCCATTAACATTGGGATTTCAAGAAAAAAAAATGAAAAACTGAAAAAAATGAACTGATTTTGATCAACCAAGATACATTTATAAGCACCTACTATGCTCTGGGTGACTCAACTTGCTGAGTCAGAAAAACTGAAGTTTGAAACCTGCCTTAGACACCCATTAACTGCTTCGTGACACTGGCCAAGTCACTTAACCTCTCTTGGCAGCAGTAGCCATCAGTAGAATGGGGGTAATAATAGCCTCTCTCCATTGTGAGGACCAAAGAGGGTAACACTTGTATACTGCTTTGCAAACATTCAAGTGCTTAATAAATGCTACTTGTGATGAGGAGGAGGAGGAGGAGGAGCACTTGCCAGGCCCTGTGTTCCGTGCTGTACAAAATGAGTTGCAACAGTGCCTGCCCTACAGAGCCTACAGTCTTTTTAGGGAAGAAAATGCACATATCTCCAAGTATTTACAAAAGAAACACAAGGCATGCTAGAGCATTAGGAGCTGGAAATATTGGACAGGGAGAATGGTACAGAACAAGATGGGTCTTAAATAAGCCAGGGCCTCAGGAAGGCAGAAAGAAGAAGAGAATGCATTCCAGCCAAGGCACGAGCATAGAGACAGGAATGAACTTCATAAGGCCAGTTGGACAGGATCATAAAGGAGGCACGATGGAGAGCAATGTATATATAGGTTGGAACCAGGCTGTGAAGAACTTTCCATGCTAAATAAAGAAGTGCTTGTATATATGATCCTAGAGACGGTAAGGAGCCCCTGGAGTTTACTGAGCACAGAAGCCATGCTTTAGGAATGCCACTTAGGCAGTGGAACAGAGGAGAGGTTGGAGAGGAAAGACCTGAAGAACAGAAACCAATTAGGAGGTTTTTGCAACAGTCCAGGTGAGAGGCAATGAGGACTGAACTCTGTGGTGGTGGCATCAGAGGAAAGAAGGTGGATCGAAGAGATATTGCAGAAGTAGAATCATCAAGTCTTGCCAACTGATGGGATAAGTGGTTTGTGAGAGAGAAGTTCACTGTGAAGCTAGGTGACTAGAAAGATGATGATGCCCTTGGCAAAAAAATAGGGAAGTAACAAACAACTTCTGTTTGGGACATGTTGAATCTGAGGTCTCTAAGAAGGGGATGGTTTTTAATATAAACAGTCTGTGACTTGAAGGGCAAGAAGTGGGAGTCAGCTAACCATAGAGGATACAGTACCTTCTGAATAGGACTCACCCTACCAACAGTTCTATGGAGGGCCAAGGCTGTATCTTTTCTCCAAAGAAGATTGACTCAGAGTCTCTCTCTGTGGAAGAGCTAATGCTCCTAGCAGCAGGGGTATCATTGGTCCAGAACCGATACCGATTCACTCACTTGTTGGAGACTCTGGTCTTGTAGGTGAACTTAAGCAGATACTCCAATATTTCAAGGGGTTTGTGATCTCATTAATGAGGGTTTCCCTGAAATGTAGCAAACAAACCCATCCATAACTACTTATTCTGTGAAAACTCTAATCCATGTCTACCCATAAATTCACTGGGGCGGGGGGGGGGGGGGCAGTGAGGAAGAGGAAGGGTGTTCCACCCTAAGTATTGGGGTCTTCTCTTGATATAAAGAGTAATAGCAGAGCATATGAGCTGCCCAATCCCTCACTCTCACCACATGGATCACATTTTTTGTAGCAATCTTTATATCAATTCTACTTCAGAAATCCATGTTTGCAATGTACTGCAAACCTACTCATATCTACCATGCTCTTCTGTCCTGGGAGTGATGCACAACCCCAATTATTTCATAACTGTACTATTCTATGATTTGCAGCTATAAATCTCCAGAAAAACAGTGGTATTAAAAATGGACCTTTGTTTCAGGAAGAAGCTTGGGGTCACTAAAAGAACAGCAATTTCCCAAAAGCAGCATAACCTACTCCTTTACTATTCCATTATGGGCCCAATTCTTTGTGCTACTTTTTACTGACCATAAAAAAAAAAATGACCGAGTCAATAAAAATGGCTTCTTTGCAGGCTCTCCTCCAAAAAAGATGTCTCCTACACAAATGTCAAATTCTACAAGACTTTCCAGAAGAAACAACAAATAATTATGTTCAATCACCCTCTGACTCTTAATGCTAAGGCATAAAACAAGGAGGCAGAAATCTGCCAGTCATCTACCCCTGTCACGGAGGAGATGCAGCACTGAGTCTAGATCCAGGGGTCTGGATATGTACCACCAGATGCTCCCATTAGTGTATGACACTGTCTTGATTGCTTTAAGTCCTGAAATACCATAGCTTCTCCTTGATGAAACCTGTAATTACTCAAAAAAAACTGGCCTAGCTATATATTCAGGAAAAACCAAGTGGACTTAAGATGCCTACTTAGTCTACAATAACCAATTCACTGAGTCTGTCCATCAGTATGTATGGGCGGATAGGAAAACAGACAATGAATTAAGATGATTTTTTAAAATCCAGATCTGTAATTTTATCATTATAAAGTACATCCAGGGAAGAAAGCCCCTCCAACAATTCAGATCTGCATCTGATGTACAACTTTAAAGCACTGATTAGCTAAGGGACTTATTCATGGCACAGAGCCAACATCAGAAACATGATCCCAGGGCTTTCTGACCACAAGGCAGGTCCTCTAGCTCCATGTTGCTTCTCAATTAAACAGAAAACTAGTTTTAATACTACAAAATAAAATAAAAGCCACATGGATTACATGGAAAATATACCTCAACTTTTGGAGAAACAGTATGAAATTGGACTTTCCCTCTTACAGGCTTGGATACATATATACAAACATATATAATCCCTTTAACTATAAGATAATTTTGCTAAATTTTTGACATTATAATGCATTTACATTTCTTTCACTAAATTCATAATTTTACAAATGGCCTTTGCCAAGCCACAGGAGCTGTCCAGCAATAGAGAGATATATGCGAACTTTGCCCTAGTGTCTCTCTTCTGTAGCCTACAGTATTATTTGATTTCCTTCTGTAACTGGTCTAGCATAACATTAACCAATGCTACATGATTAGACCATTCCTCATTGCCGTGAGGCAACTGGCATGTTTGAGATGTAGCCTTACAGGGTACACAGGACTGCACACGGAATCAGGAAAAACTGAATTGAATTCTGCCTCGGATTTACTAACTGGGTAAATCCCTTACACTCTCTTAGTCTTACTTTCCTCATCCATAAAATAGGGATAATAATAGCACCCACTTTGCAGAGAAGTGAGGATTAAGTGACATAATATATATGAAAATGTAAAAAAAAAACACCTTTATTAAAGCACTATAAATGTTAGCTATTATAATTATCTGTACAGAATTATTGGCATGTTATATTTTAAAACCCTCAAAACCACATTCATTCTCGCACTGCTCCAATCTAGGGCCCAGGCCATGGGTCCATCTATTCTAAGCAATCCCTAGTTGGTGGAAACCAACACTTGTACATATGGCATTATTCAGTAGTTCTGGGATCCAGAAGGGACTTGTGCCTAATATACAACATACCATCTTTGTATGTCAGTCAGTTAATCAATAAAAATATTTATTATGAGCCTTCTCCATGCCACACACTGTGCCAAGTGCTGGGGATACAAATAAGAGAAACAGTCCTGACCCTCAAGGGGCTTACAATCTTAGGGGGAAAGACAATACGCAAAAGGAAGCTGAAAAGGGGTGGGTACCTGGGGGTATCCTGGAATGGATGCTTCTGTAGGGTAGATGTGAGCCCTGTATAAAGGAAGATTTTGGGAGGAATGCAGCAGTATGTCTCAACCCAATACCTAAAAAAGGCAATCAGCACAGCTAACACAGTTGGTATCCAAAAGGAATCAGACTGCTATATCATGGTGTGAAGGTGATCCCAGGTTCTCCAAAACTTCAAATGTAACGTCTGGTAGTTCAGGTCTTCTCACTTCCACACACTCCTCACCTTCTCTCCTAGCCCCATAATCCCTGACTCCCATCTGCCATAACAATCTTTCTTCTACATATATCTAAGGTCATTCTTCAGCTCTAAAGTCACTGGCTCCCTATTCCTTAAGAAGTAAAGTTCAAGGTTCACCACAACACTAAGACACTGTCCCACGTAACATTAGAACTGTGGGCTCACCATGCTACCAGACTATAATAATCTTACAGGAAGAGAACCTTTCTATTTGCCTTAGCTGAACTTTGCATCTCCTCCAGTGATCAACACGGTAGCCTAATCTCCACAGGTACATAAAAATGCAGTTACAATGATGATGGACTGTCCATCTGTCATTCAAGTACCAGCCCAGCAGATGACACAGGTTCATCACCAGAAGGTTAGACACATGATGATGGATTGTTTTGGGCCCCATTAACTAACAATTTGTATAGAAGATTATAATACTCATCATAAGAAGTAGTATTTGCTGTCACTTGAAGTATTAAAAATGTCTGTTGGACTTACAGCTGTCAACCAAAAGGCAGTATCTGCCATCCGTAATTATGCCCCAGAACCAAGATTAACTGCATATCACGAAGATAACTGTTATCTATCATGACACCCTAAAAGAAATAAACTAAAGAGCTTCTTACTCTGGCACCTGTGGAGCATATACTGCCCTCTTCCCCCAAGAATGCCATAATACTATTTGACAAAACTGCTGGGAAAACTGGAAAATAGTATGGCAGAAACTGGGCATAGACCAACATCTTATACCGTATACCAAAATAAAATCCAAATGGCTACACAACTTAGATATAAAGGCTAACACTATAAACAAATTAGAGGAGCAAGGAATAGTTCATCAGTCAGATTTATGGGGAAAGGAGGAATTTAGGAAAGAGAAAGGACATTATGAAATGAAAAAATGGATTATTTTGATTACATTAAATTGGAATGTTTTTGCACAAACAAAGCCAATGCAACCCAGATTAGGAGGGAAGCAGAAAATTGGGAATTTTTACAAGTGTCTCTGATCAAGGCCTCATTTCTTTTCTTTTGGGAGGGGGGAACAGGGCAATTGGGGTTAAATGACTTGCCCAAGGTCACACAGCTAGTACATGTGTCAAGTGTCTGAAGCCAGATTTGAACTCAGGTCCTCCTGACTCCGGGGCCAGTGCTCTTCTCACTGTGCCACCTAGCTGTCCCCTCATTTCTAAAATATATACAGAGCTGAGTCAAATTTATAAGAATACAAGTCATTCCCCAATTGATGAAAGGACATGAACAGGCAGTTTTTCAGAGGAAGAAATTAAAGCTATCTATAGTGTCACATCACACCTATCAGATTGCTAGCATGACATAACAGAAAAATTATAAATACTAGAGAAGATGTGGGAAAACTGGAAACACTAATTCATTGTTGGTGTTGTGAACTGATCCAACCACTCTGGAGAGCAATTTGAAACTATGCCCAAAGGGCAATAAAAATGTGCATACCTTTAGATCCAACAATACCACTTTTAGGGCCATATCTCAAAGAGATCATAAAAATGGGAAAAGGATCCACATGTACAAAAACATTTCTAGCAGTTCTCTTTGTGGGGGGCCAAGAACTGGAAATCGGGGGAATGCCCATCAACTGGGGAATGGCTTGAACAAGGTGTAATAAATGAATGTAATGGAATACTATTGTGCTATAAGAAATGATGAGCAAGCAGACTTCAGAAAAGCCTAGAAAGATTTTTAAGAATTGATGCTGAGTGAAGTGAGCAGAATCAGCAGAACATTGTACAAACAGCTACATTGTGCGATGACTAACTTTGACAGACTTAGCTCTTCCCGGCAATGTAAGAACCTAAGACAACTCCAAAAGACTCATGATTAAAAATGCCATCCACATCCAGAGAAAGAAATATGGAGTCTGAATGCAGATCAAAGCATACTATTTGCTATCTTTGTTTTGTTTGTTTTTTCTTTCTCATGGTTCCTCCAATTCGTTGTAATTCTTCTACACAATGTGACTAATGTGAAAATATGTTTAATAAGAATGTATATGTAGAAATTGCACACCATCTTTGGGAGGGGAAGAAAATTTAAAACTTATGGAAGTGAATGTTAAAACGAAAAATAAATAAACTTATAAGAAGTTTTTTTTTAAAAAAAAGAATGTTCAGGGGAAGTGATAGCAATAAAATGCCTAGTCTTTATTATAAGGGTAATGCTCTGTACTGTTCCCATCAAAGTTTCCTCAGAGGTACAGAACTCCACAGCACTAGGGAATGGTGGGTTCCTTGAAGACTGAGGGCTATGTCTTGCTAGCCAGCTGAATGCACTTCTGATGATGGCCCAGAACCCAGCATAACCCAAAAGCCTGAAGAAGGGCCCAGGTGGTACCTATGCTAAGAGGGTTACTGGCGAGGGCTTCTTTTAAGAACTTCTGAGGAAGCAGATTAGTAAATGAATTGTTCTGCTGGATTTTTCCAATAAATCTATCCTGCTGATTAAAAAGAAAGAATTCCATAATCTATCTTGTTCCATTCACTTTCCAAGCCAGAGGTCATAAAATTGGGTTCAATATTCTTCGTTAAGACTGAGTTATGAAAATAAAAAGATTCTTCCCTTTTACTTGCAGAATTTCACTATCAGAGCCTCTTATCTCATCATGCTCCTCTTTCAGAGATAATCAATTGGCTATTGAACAAGGTTGCAGATCCAGGATGTAAAGATTAGTAACTCCAAAGACAAATTTTAGATTACTTCATTTATGAATCTGAAGAAGAAATTAAGTTGTACTGCTACTTCAGTCTAAATTTACAAATTTCTAAGAATTAGCCTGCCACAGATTAGCTGCCATTTCCATTTTTCACCATGTTTATACATCTCAATCTCCTTACTTAGTATATCACCTGCTTCTTTAAATATCCATTTGATTAAATGGAAAAGGAACAAGCATTTGTTAAGTGCCTACTATGTACCAAGCACTGTGCCAAGCACTTTACAAATATCTTATTTGATTAGGAGTAAGCCTAGAGAGGCTGAGACAGGAATGGGTGAAAATAAACTAAATCATAATACTACCAAGGTTTGGGGAGAAATAAAGTCTTTTAGCTGCTATTCTGAGACCAGAATCTTAATATAATATGAATTATACAAATATAATGAACAAAGCATTAATTCCTATTTGATGAATAAAAGACAAGATCTACAACAACTATAGAGAATCTTATTATAAAGACTGCAGGGGAACTGGAAAAATCACATAGCGTTCTGTGTACACCTCTTCTTCAGAAGAAGAGATGCAATTTATATGCTTTCAAAGGTTAACAGGTCTATCAATTTGCAAGTGTGAATTAAGATCCCTCAAATATTGTGTTACTTAATTCTGAATAATTAGGGATTTTTGTTGTTGTTGAGTTGTTTTTAAGTCATGTCCAACTCATGAGCCCATTTGGGAGTTTTCTTGGCAAAGATATTGGAGTGGTTTGCCATTTCCTTCTGTAGCTCATTTGACAGATGAGGAAACTGAGGCAAACAGAGTTCAGGGACCTGCCCAGTTAGTAAATGTCTGAGACTAGATTTGAACTTACGAAGATGAGTACTCCTGATTCCAAGCCCAGTGCTCTATCCACTGTACCACCTAGCTGCCCCAAAGAGGGACAGCTAAGATAAAGCAATGATCATGAACTACTCAACATAAAGTCTCAGATTCAAATGCAACCCAGATTTGAAGCATCAAGTAATCAAGAGCTGCCTTCTATCAAACACCTAAGAAAACACAAACTTAGTCTGTGGCCTCTGTTTAGATCTTATGAAATACATTAGACAACATGATGGCAAGCACCAGAAAACTGGTCAGGATAAGGGGATTCTCTTCACCCATTAGAACATGTTTCCCCAAAGCACGGAGAAGCATTTCAACTGAAATTTTAAGTCAAGTCAACAAACAGTATTAAGTACCTACTATGTTCCAGGCACTGTATTAAGCCCTGGGGATACAAAGAAAGTCAAAAGACTAAAAATCATAATCCTACAATAGGTTGTGTACAAGAAACACATTTGAAACAGGGGGATATACACAAGGTAAAGGCTGGAGTAGAATGTATTATGCTTCAGCTCAAGTAAAAAAAGCAGGGGTAGCAATCCTAATCTCAGACAAAGCAAAAGCAAAGATAGATCTAATTAAAAGAGGTAAGGAAGGGAACTACATGCTGGTAAAAGGCAGCACAGACAATGAAGTAATATCATTACTTAACATATATGCACCAAGTGGTATAGCATCCAAATTCTTTTTTATATATTTTTATTTTTAGTTTGCAACAAACAGTTCTACATAATTTTGAGTTCCAGATTTTCTTCCCTCCCTCCCCCCCAAGAAGGCATGGAATCCCATATAACTTCCAGGTATAACTTGGCATTGAATTAATTTACACACTAGTCAAGTTGTGGAGAAGAACCATGACCAATGGAATGACTCATGAGAAAGAAGAAACAGAACCAAAAAAAAAAAGAAAAAACACAACCCAACGACAAATACAAAAGAGAGATAAAAAAAATGAGGGGGGGGGAAGGCGAGTATGAAGTGTGCCTCGATTTGCATTCATACTTCATAGTTCTTTCTCTGGATGTAGACAGCCTTCTCCATCATAGCATCCAAATTCTTAGAGAAGTTAAGGGAGTTACAGGAAGAAACAGACAGCAAAACTATGCTAGTGTGGGACCTCAACCACCCCCTCTCTGAACTTGATAAATCTAACCTCAAAATACGCAGGAAGGAAGTTAAGGAGGTGAATAGAATTTTAGAGAAAGTAGACATGATAGACCTATGGAGAAAACTGAATGAAATAGAAAGGAGTATACGTTTTTTTCTCAACGGTACAGGGCACATACACAAAAGTTGACCATGTACTAGGGCAGAGCTGTCCAAAATGCTGTTCAATTTATGTGGCCTGCCTACAAGCACAGAAATTTACATAAATGCTTTAGTAAATGAAGCTTAGCTACCACAGAGCTCTCACTAAAATGGCAAATCAAAATATACTGTCTATTGTTTCACTAAAAACCTAAGGTTGGACAGCCCCATACCAGGGCATAAAAACCTCACAATCAAGTGCAGACAAAAGACAGTCCCTGCCCTCAAGGAGGTCACAGTCAAATGAGAGAGACCACAAGAAAACAGCTATGTACAAAAAAGATAAGAGACAGGATAAATTGATGGTAGTCTCAAAGGAAAGCATGAAGATTAAAGGTTTCTTGCAAAAGACAAAGTGTTAGCTGAGACTTGAAGGAAGAAGCCAAGGAAGCTAGGAGGCAGAGTGGAGGAAGGAGAATATTCTAAACATAAGGGACAACCAAGGGTTGCCCAGAGCCAGGAGATGGGAGTGTCCTCTGAGACAAAAAAAGGAGACTCTAGATTGTAGAATATATGTAAAAAAATAAGGTACAAAAATACAAGAAGGCAGAAAGGGGCCAGGTTAAAAGCCAAACAGATGGTTTTATATTTGATCTTGGAGTTTGTAAAAGGGAGGCACTACAGCTTATTAGGGGCAAAGGATACGTGACACAGTCAAACCTGCACTTTATGAAGATCGTTTTGACAGCTAGGTGAAGGAAAGACTACAGTACGGAGAAAAGAGAACGGAAGACCAAACAGCAGCCAGCTACTGCAATAGCCCAGGCATGATGTGATAAGGACCTAGCCCTGGAGGACAGCAGTGTCAGAGGAGAGAAGGGGGCATAAAAGCAAGAGATGGAGAGATGCTACCCAAGGTAATACTGAACTTGGCAAAAGACTATATATGGGAGTTAAGAGTGGGGAGTTGAGGATGACAGCTAGGTTATAATTCTGGGTGACTGGGAGAATGGTGGTACTCCAGACATAAATAAGGAAATTAGGAGGAAGAAAGGCTGCGGGAGGTGGCCGGGGTGGGGGGAATAATTAATTCAATTTTGGACATATTGATTAAGAAGTCTATGAGACATCCAATTTGAGATGGAAAAATCCTCTTAATAAAGATACCCCAGTGGATACACAGGTCAGGGTGGGAACTCAGGTCAAGATCAAGGATGAATCCTTTAGGTATCGTCTTACTCAAAAGTGTAACAGGGGGCAGAGTCTGGCCCTAGCACAAAATCCCAAATCAGAAACTAAGATTAGAGATATGAGTAAAAGAGAAGACATCAACTATTATTTTTTTAGAGTATAAACATAAAGAAAACCGAAACTCCAACCTACAGAAAAACATTAATTCCACAACAAATACAAAGCAGAACACAAAGGAAAAAATATGAATTTCCATGAAAGAATTACATGAATGCCAACAAGAGAAGAAGCAAGAGATTTTTAAAAATTAAATAAAAGCTCTTGAGGAAAGAACTGGAAGGAAAATAAATAACTTAAAATAGAAAGTAGTATACCTTACCCAAGTAATAGGATATCTGAAAACTAAAAGATTAGAAAGGAACCAATGACTCTGAGAGTCAAAAAATATTAAAGCAAAATCAAAGACTGAAAAAGAGAAAATTGAGAAATAAAAAAATATTAAGGTTATTTCCTATCATGAAACAACTGACCTGAAAGGCCCTAAATACATCAAAATAGCAGCACTTTTTTTAATGGTAACAAAGCCTATCAATTGGGAGAGGGATTAAAAATATAATGGAATATTAATGTTGAAAAAATGTCAAATAACATGAATAGAAAAGCATGCAAAGACCTACAGGAACTGATGAAATGAAAAGTATGCTTAGCCAAGAAACCAATACACAATGCCACAATATAAATGGGAAGAACCACAAAACATTCAAAGATAAATGTTTCAAAACAAGAATGACTCCAAAGAAGAAACATAAAAAGATATCCCTGCACCTCCCTCCCCATACACACACTCTTTTTGCCAAGGTGAGGAGTTCTAATGGACACAGAATAATGTACGTATTATGTACTGCCAGATTTTTTCCAACAAACTGATTAATTTTGCTGGGGTTGTTTTCTCTATTTCCTCCTTTTAGTTTTTTTCTTTTAAAAAGTTCTTTATTATACGGGATGAGTCTCAAGGAGGGGGAAGAAGAGAGAGAAGGATACAGAAGAAAATTTAAGAAATGTGAGAACATGGGGCAGCCAGGTGGCGCAGTAAGTAGAGCACCAGCCCTGGAATGAGGAAGATCTGAGTTCAAATCCGGCCTCAAGACATTTGACACACTAGCTGTGTGACCTGAGGCGAGTCACTTAACCCCAATTGCCCTGCCTTCCCCCCCTCCAAAAAAAGAAAAAAATGTGAAAACAAAGGATGTTAATAAAAATTTATTTTAAAAATTAACCTGGAAATCAGATCAAGGAGAGCTAATTTTAGAATTATCTGACTCCCCGAAAACCATGATCCAAAAAAAAAAAGGGCTTGGATACTATGTTTCAAGAAATCATAGTCAACAAACATTTATTATTATTTTCTAGGCACTGTACTAAGAGCTAGGCATACAAAGAAAGGCAAAAAAGAGCTCACAGTCTAACCATAAATGAAAGCTGCAAGATCTTTTTTATATTAGTTTATAATTTATGCCTCCCAGTGCCCAACCTTAATGAACAAAAAACAAACTCCAAAACAGGGAAATAGGTAACCCTTATCATAAACATGCACATAGTCCAACAAAACAAATTTCTACGATGTCCATGGCTGGAAAATTATGTCTCTGCATTTTAAGTTCATCACTTCTCTGACAGATGAATGAAACTATTAGACCCAGAGGGCAAAGTGAAAACCTCCTGAAACAAAGCCAAAAAGCAAAAGTCCCAAGAATATCGACCAAAACCCAGAGCTTCCAAATCAATTAAAAAATACTCCAAGTAGCCAGAAAGAAAGGGCTCAAATACCAAAACACCACTAACAGTATCACAATAGACCTAGAAACTGCTGCTATAACTAAGTGATCTCATAATATAGTATTCCAAAACATCTAGGCTCTACTCCTTGAGAAATCCTTCTACTAAAAGGTGCCTTCCTCTCCTCCAGCTGCCTTCTGATCTCATCATTCAACTGAAGAAACAGCTCTCTCCAGTCACCAATTCACTGTTTCAGTGCAAACTCTATCAGCCCTTTCTCAATCCTCATTCTTCTCCACCTGGCTTCTCTTTGACATTAATGATCACCATATACTCCTTTATACTTTCTCCTCTCCAGGTTTCCATTAGACCATTCTCTCCTTGTTTTTCTACCTATCTTACCACCACCTTCAAAGTCTCCTTTGCTGGATCTTCATAGACATCATCACCACTGATCAAGGATTTCCTTCCTGTCCTTATCTTCTTTTCTCCCTCTATAGCATCTCACCACATCACATCAACTCACGTGTTCAACTACCACCTCTATATAAATGAATCTCACGTCTAAATATCTTGCTGCAATCTCTTTACTGAGCTCCAGATCATATCACCTTTTGGACATCTCAAACTCAAATTCCAAAGCAGAACTCATTTTCTTTCCCCAAAAAAGCCTCCCCTCCTTCAAACTTTCCTATTAATGCCCAGGTCACCATTATCCTCCGGATGTCACCCAGACTTGCAGTTACCATGGCTTGCAAACTGGGTATCATCCTGAACTCCTCACTCTTACTCAATGTACATGCACAGTCTGTAGTCAAATCTTGTCTCTACCTTCACATTAATCTTTCATGTATATATTCCCCTCTTTCTGCTCACACAGCCATTGGATATAATTCATCACTTCTCTCTTAGACGAATACAGTAGGCTTCTAATTGGTCTTCCTCTCTCAAGTCTCTCCTCGTTCCAATCCATCTTCCTCGATTTCCTTACAATACAGGTCTGACATCTCTTATCCTATTCAGTAAATCCCAGTAGCTGTCTCTTCCCTACAAGGTCAAATACAAAGTCTCTGGATTGTTTGTTAAAATCCTTCACAATGTGACACCTTCTTAACTTTCCAGTCTTTCTCTACTGCACCTCACTCCCTTCTACATACTCTATGATCTAGCTATGGCTATTTCTCACATACTTTTTTTTAAAGGTCACAATGTATATTTATTCTCCACACATCACAGTCTTCACCATAGTTAAAACTGAAGAGTCAAAAACATTGTGGATGATGGATTACAGGTGATCATCATTTTGTTTCCTGCTGGTCATCTATAACACTCAAAGCTCCTCTACCTCCCCAAAAGGCCCCCTGAAAGCAACAGGTGGAGCTACCCTTTTTAACTATGGAGAATTCTGTTCAATCATCTGATACGAGATTGAGACAACGTCAACTTGCCCCAGTCATAAATTTCATGACTCATATGGCCAGCTGGGCTGGGCAGTAAGACTGATGCATGAAGCTCAAGCCGCTCTATTTGGTGAATGAGAAATGAGAGTCACACACATTCTTATCTTTAGATTCTTTGCTTTTGTACAAGCTGTATCCATGGCACAACTACTCCCCTTCACCTCCATCTCTTAGCTTCCCTGGCTTACTTTCAAGACTCAGCTTCTGCAGGATTTTCCAGGTGGGAGGAGGTAGAACTTACTATTTCCTATAATTGGCTTGCAAGAGAAAAGTATATAAACGTGTTGCCCAAGTTTTTAAAACTGCAGCCCCAATTTCTTCACTCTCTATTGATCAAAATGATATGTTTCCACTGAAATTTAGCTGCATCCCTTGAGTTTTGGTGTGTTGTCTCATCATTTTCAGTGGTGAAATTTTCTATTGCTTCTATAATTTGTTGACCAAATCTTCAAAACTATGTTATTTAGTCTCCAAATATTTTTTAATTCTCTCTTTAAAGGTTCTTACTGAATATGTTTTTTTATTGCATCATATGATCTGTATACCATGTGTTATGTTTCTTCTTTTTTTACACTTTTGGTAAGGCCTTTATGCCCCAATACTATTTAAGTATTATTTCTTCTTCCTTCTTCACATTCAGCTGAAACTTTTTTCTATTACCATTCAATAATTATCAGAAATCTATAATATCTAGTTTTTCCAATGTTTTATTCAAGTCTTTAACGTCTTTCTTGTTTATCTTTTAGCTAGATTTGTCTAGATCTGAAAGGGGTACATTAAAGTTGCACACTATTGATTTCCCATGTTATCCCTTTTTATCTTATCTACAGTTACCATAGTGTTATTTGAAACCACGACTACTACTTCTACTTTTTCAAATTCAGATGAAGTATAATAGATTTTGCTCTAGACCATTTTAACTCTATGCAAATCTTTGTTTTTCAAGTGGGTTTCTTATAAGCATATTGTCAGATTCTAAGCTTTCTTATACATTCTGCCATCACCTTCTGTTAATGGGTGAATATATCATATTCATATTCACAGTTATGATTTCTTAATTGTACATTTCCCTCCAACCTGTCCACTTGTAATTTTTCTTCTCTTTGTACAAATAAGATGGCGACAGAAAGGGAACTTGCCTGACCCTTGTGTTCCCCCTCTGTTACAGCTGCTGCTTCTTCTTAACCCTGCCCCTGATTCATGTTTTTTACTTTTTTCCTTTTAACCCTCCCTTCATATTCCTCCCTCCAACATTTAAATCTGTTTTGCTTATTACTATTGCCTTACCAATCCTGCCCTCCTTCTTAGACCCTTCTCTACCCTCTCCTTTGTCCCTGTCTCCTCTTGATTCCTTTTGAATTTAATGAATTTCTAAATTAATATCCCTACGTGTATAGGGACGTGGGGATAGGAAAGGGAGGAGGCACAGGAAGAGAGGGAGTAATGGTGTTAAACTATCTGAGTCAGATAAAAGGGGCCACTGAATAGGAAAGGGAAGTAAAAGGAAAATTGATGTTAGCTATCTAACAAGCAGGCAGCTCAGTTGTAACTTAAAAGCTTATCTACGGCCAAGTCAAGCAAAATTCTCATTTAGGAAGATAAAGAGTTAAGTGCTGGTGAGGTGTCAAAGCTAAATCTACAGAGGAAATCTGCTTAGCAACAAAAAACTAGTATGGTCTAGGTAATTTTGATGACGTATCTAAGCAAACTGATTAAGAAATTCTAGAGTAAACTAATTCAAATAAAGATAGGTTAGAGGTTCTATTGTTTCCTTTGAGGGAATGATTACAGGATCAAAATGAGAATTCTTTCTTTTCCAGCTCCTTAAAAACGAACACTACAAGAATTAAGATACTATTTCATCAGGTACTACACTTGCCATAACCAACTTAGAAGAATGATCTTTTTAAATGGCTTATATTTAGGTCCTTTGAAATCACATCTGCAAACTGAAGTTCTTCACAGCATTACTTATTAAGTATTAAAAATATAATATAAAAAAACTCAATCCCAAAGTCATACTTCAGTTGTTACCTGTTCTTATACCCAATCTCAATTTACTCATTTTCTTAAATATCCAAATTATTTCATATCAAAATATCTATAATCTATAAAATCCTTAAGCACCGATTTCACATTTTCAACATATGAAAATTAGTAAGAAGCAAACAAATGTATAATTTATCTAGAAACAAAAGGCTGAAAACCCTTTGAAAAGGAAAAAAACCTTTTTCCTCCTCAAATCAAACTGGTTTGGTATGATGGCCGGGACCAATTGTTACGCAACTAATGCTCTTCAAATAACTGGAATATAGCTAAAGTTGGTATAAATTCAATGAAAAAAGTGAACCTCTTCTGTTATCCAAGCAAGTGTTTATTTCATCACTACTTGGACATTTAAATTATACCCAATTCAGAAACGTGTTAACCATCAGTCAAATAAGATAACACTTTTCAGTTGATATTACCATGTGACATCAAAGGTTGTTCTCCTGCAGTTCTGATGTTAAAACTTGTCAGAAGCAAAATGAAATTGTAAAAGCAATAGAGAAAAAAGGTCCATGCAAAAGCACTTTTGAAAACTGTAAAAATTGTACAAAGCAAGTCTGACATAATTGGAATGCCAAACAGAAAATGGGAAAGCGCCACAAAGGTTTTCCTATTAGAAAATAAGGTATTATTCCTGGACTAATATTACAAGTACCCTGATACTGAAACTGGACCTACATCTGGAAATAAAGCATGACTGAACAGCTGTGCACAGCAGCACAAGCACCACCAAGATCCGGTCTCTTCTAAAGCATTCAGAGTCAGCCTGAATCCAAGAGTAAAACACTGACCAGACCAGGAGAATAGTAAGTTCCCTTGGGCTAAAATTTAGTGCACATAAAAAAACAAGACTGACGATAAGAAATAAAAATCTATGACTTATGAATACAATTGTAATGTGACAATATTCCAGAATTCATCAAAATCTCTTTGCCTTCCCCAGCCCCCATATGCAAAAAAAAAAAAAGTACCTTCAAAGTACCTCAGTAAATCTGCTAGTCTTAAAATAATAAAAACCACCTGCTCCATGTGTTGGCCAGAACCCTTTCTTTAGATGTATGGTATTCTGAATTACAATAAACAAACATTTTGATTTTTAAGACATAATTGAAAGGAAAAAAGATTCTATTTCCAAAATTTATAAAAAGAAAAACCAAGAGCTAACTATATGAAACTTGCTTCACTAATTAAAACGTTATTATGATCAGAACTGCATGAAAATACGAATAACAAAAAGTTATCCCAAAATGGCAGAAGACTCTGGGGAGGGGGGGAAGAAGGCCAGGGGAGACAGGATTGTGAGGTTCATGATTTCAAACTAACTTGCCAAAGTGATATGCTTCATTCTTCACAACAAAATATTTTTGGTTTTGTTCTGCACAAAATGGCACTGGATTTGAAGACATGATCTCTAACATTCTAAACACTTTCCATCATGCATGACGAGCAATTCCTATAATAACAGCTTCCATGCTACTCACATGTTTGTGCCATGATGGCTTTAACCTCCAAATAATCCATACCCTTGTAAAAGAAAAGCAGATTACATTTAAATATCCGTCCCTTGATTTTTATTGTAATGACACATCCTTCAGGACTTTGAATACTGAAATTCTCTCACTGGATCACTCTTGACCCTACAACAGCTTTCAGGTCCCCATTTTAAAACAATTAAGAATCACCAAAAATGAAGGTGTTAAAATAGAAGTCAACAGCTTATATAGTATAAGAAAACCATCACCAGGAAGGGAAGGTCTGAAATGAGTTCTCAGAAAGCATCCTGGAGCCAGTGCTTTATAAATGGTACCATGGCTCTTTTGGATAAGAACACTAGCTAAATGTCAACACAGTCAACTAAAGACAACAACAACTACAAAAGAAAAACACTAAACTTCACAAACAATGCACATTGTGAAAGACAATGGATTGATTAACGAGATTAAGAAACACAACTACACAGTCTTACATTCTATGGGGATGGATGTTGTGTTATTATGTCTGTTAAGAAGTAACTGGACTAACATCTAGGTAATGCACTTTTATAAATTCTTATTGTCAAACTCACCTGATTCATTTTGAATTCCTGTTGTGTTCTGTAAAGATACACACAACAAAGAAACTCCTTTGATTACATGAGTCCTAAAAAGAAAAACAGACAATTGTAATATGTACCTACCTACAAATTTACAGTGATTCAAACCCACACACAGAACACTACAGAGTTGCTCAAAGGGATATTCATAAAGCAACTCTACAGCAAACTGACTCCAATCTAAACGAGGTCTCCCCATCCATCAGCTTTGCTATCACCACCTATAAAAATGCGGATCTCACTAATCCTTCCTGTTTCTACATCACATTCTAAAGCTAAAAGTAGACTTATTAGGGAGGATGACATCAACCTTCTGATTTGGGAGTTGCACCATCCTTAATAACAATGAGATCAGCTTTTTAATATCTGGAAGTAAAATTTTTAAATACCCCCTTTTTTTCAATTAACACCAAAATTTAATAGAAAGTGCTGTTTGACAATTTTTGTTTTCCAAGTTTCTAGACTAGGAAAGCAAGGGAATAACAGGGCCTCGGGGCTTTTCGGCACCTGAAAAGTTTACAAAGCATTTTCACATATGGAGGACCATGGGTTCCAGAGCTGGAAGAGACATGACAGATCATCTAATACAATATTCATTTTATGGATGAGGAAACCAAGGCCATGAAAAACTGAGACCTGCCCACATTCAAAGCGGTGGAATGGGTGAGGAAGCAGGCAAACACAAGTCAAGCCTTTTTTGTCAAGTCCAGCATTTTCCATTAGCTTTGCAAAGCAATAGTAGATGTTGAGAAACAAGTCAATCTTGCAGTAAATGTTGAATGTTTTGATGGAATAGACTCTCTAAATTCAACCTTTGATGCAATGTTACTTTCACTTAATTAAATGAAGCTAAATTATCCACAATAAAAGTATAATTATGTTGCTAGTATAATTAATCACAGGGCACAGAATAACATTACTCACAAAATACATATGGCATATTTCAAAATACAATGTTAAATTAAAATGGCCCATTGTACCAAGAGGATTCTTTCTTCATTTAGTTTGGAAACAATGTTTTTATTTGAAAAGCATGCCATTTCAAATACAACTTTCATTGTAATACAGTAAAAGTTTTGGGTTCATTGGTGTATATGTGTATACACACACACACACACACACACACACACACACACACACACACATACAGGTATACATGCTTATATACATAGTGTAACCAAAGTTTGAGGGCAGTTTTAGGCATGATACATATTTTACTGAAACTAATTCTTATATCTCTAAGAAATTGATTGAGAGCTGAAAGGACCCAAAAGAACATCTAAACCAACTTCCTCCTTTTATAAAGTGAGGAACTCCAAATGGCCTGTAAGTAGCCAGAAATCTAGACCAAATCCTAACTCCAAGACCGGTTTCTTTCATACCCTTTCTTTTCTACCCAAGTACCCTTGGGCAAGTCATATAACCTCTCTGATCCTCAGTTTCCCCATCTACAAAATGAGATGTTTGGCTTAACGGCCTCTGAAGTCCTTTCCAGCTCTAAATCTTTCTGTAACTTACAACGGACATCTGCATAACTTTTGTATATTTGCTTTACTTGATATTTCAAATTAAATTAAAATTTAATTATAATATCCTTTGTGAAAGATATTGTTGACCCACCATAGCACATGTCTTCCCCATCCTTTAAGGATAACGGATTTGAACTGATCTACCAACCTGACCTTTCTGGTAACCAACAAATAGCAAGATGGTCATTGGTTGTTCGAACTACAGCCTCCAATTGTGAAACAGAACAAGGCTAATTATCACAAAGACTAGAAACTGTGGCCTTGGTCTCATTCATTAGCACTGTGCTCTAACCAACATGGGTATAAAAAATGAAGCATGATTTATATTTTATTTTGTAATAGAGTTTAGAATTTATAGTAGGGTTTATACTCTACCAATACAGAGTTCAAGAATCCCAGAATCATCTCCATGCCACTAAAACACATGTAAAAAAACATCAGTGAAGGAAGATAGCATGTAATTTAACAAAAATGAATATAACTTCTTCAAGGCTCAAGTCATTATTATGAAAATCAATGAGAATAACATGCAGTAACATGGTATGATGTTCTGGGCTACTCCATTATGTTCAGTTTCTTGCCTTTACATTGAATCATCCCCCAGCCTCATACAGGTATGTGGTTGGGGCTAGTGACCCCTTGCCTACACTCCACAGAGCACTCTCCACTCCCTGCAGAATGCTGAGTGTGCATCTTCTTCCCCCCTCTCCTGGTCACGTCCATTCTTCTGTTACTTCTCACCAAACTGCTCTAGGCTCTCTTCACTGCTCTCTATTTCTGTCTACCTCCATTGCAAAAAAAAAAAAGAAATTTGTCCTCTTTGTGCCAATTTTCAAGTACTTTGGCACTGGCAGAGCTTGGCTTGGGAAATCACCATCAGTCTCTGAGAACATCCTTTTCCTCAGGTTGGCAAACCAAGCAGAAATGACAACTTTCCAGATTCTTTAAGCTTTGCATCCTCAGACCTTCCAGAGCAGGGGTTGGTCATTATACTTTACGTCACAGATCCCTTTGACTTTTATACATTTATGTACATGTAACTTGTAGCCTAGCCAAATGTTCTACATATGTGATTCTCACAAACAAGCAGGCTTGATTTCCGCTACTCTCTCCTTCTCTTCAAAATGTTTTCAATATACAGTTTGCTAAAGGTGTGACACTGTATAAGGTCATCAGAACACTAGTATCAAAAAATCTAATGTTCAGCAATATGGAAGATGAAGCAGGAGCCAGAGAGCCCCTAGGTTGAAGCCCTGCCTCCTATGCATATTGATTATGGGACTCTAAGTTATTCAATTCTAAATTGCAAAATAGCTGTGATCAGCACTAGCAGAGAGTCTTCCCACTGGGAGTTCCCTTTGCATAAAAGAAATCAATGGTCCAGGCCCCATCCTCAAAGTCAATTTGAAATAACTTGCTGTCAAAATAAATTAAAACCAAGAAAAAGGGGTGAGATGAGGTGGGGAGGGATTGGAGAGGATTGTCTAACTAAGATGGGTATATCAGTAGTTGCAGGACTGCTACAATATCAGACTATATCCTTAAAGTCGACATGACATGAAGTACAAGTTACGATGCCATACGCTTTTCAGGTGTAGATCTATATTCTCATCCTCATACACATGCTTAAAAGATACTATACTAAAATTTTAGCAAACTCGAGAATTTCATCTATAAATCTTAGAATGTGAGAGGAACTTTTCATACACACTGAAATCTTATTAACAGGTATCAAGTTTTAATTTTAAAACAGTAATAAACAAAGCGGGGGGAGGACAAGGGAAGGCAGGGCAATTGGGGTTAAGTGACTTGCCCAAGGTCACACAGCTAGTAAGTGTGTCAAGTGTCTGAAGCGGAATTTGAATTCAGGTCCTCCTGACTCCAGGGCCGGTGCTCTACTCAATGCACCATGTAGCTGCCCCAGTACTCTCTACTTTTAATGCGGCAGGATGTTGAAAAGCTATACTCTCCAGAACCAAGCAGATGGATGTTACATTTTTTGCTAAAGCAAATTTGGGTTAAAAATTGTGGATTAAACAACATTGTGGCCATGCAGCTCTGGCACAGCCAAGTCTACATATCTCCTTACAAAGGTCTTAGGCCCTTCTTTGATTTTACTCCCTCATCAGTCTTTTCTGATATCGTTTTTAATTAAGGAGGGGCTCCCAAAGAATGACTCTTCACTTAATATAACAAAATCCTTGGTTTGTGTGTATCATTGATACATTTTTTTTAACATTATCAGCATTTAAAATTCAATTAAATTCAACAGACATTTATTAAAAACCACAATGTGCGAGGCAAGAAGCCACTCATGTCACAGTGGAAGAAGCTGGACTCAGTAAGCACCTGTTAAATGCCTACTCTGTGTCCAGCACTATGCTATGGACTGGGGATACAAAGAAAGGTAAAAGACAGCCCCTGCTCTCAAGGAGCTCCCAGTTTTCCTCTATCTTACTTCCTCAGTACTCTTTGATCCAGTGACACTGGCCTCCTTGCTATTCAGCCCTCAAGATATCCTGGTGTATCAGTAAGGCAGCCATAACAACATAGATGATAATAGTAAAAATGCCCATGTGGTTCTACATCACAAAGTGTACGAGCTCTCCACACAGAAGGCAGAAGAAGTAAACCACTTATTCAGACACCAGAGAACCATGTCCCACAAGCCATTTACCGAATCTATCAGAGCAGTAAAGCAGTCAGCACACAATATCACAACATGGAGCCTCGCCATTCCAAAGCCTTTCTGACCTCCTCCTGGGAACTTTCTAGAAACAAACTCCCAGTACCACCAAGTCAGCGTGTTCGGCTCTAAGCATCACAACACCCATTAGCAGCCACAACTACCTGCCTACTCTCAGCATTTCCTGTGAGATAACTTCCTTTTCCTCTCAGGAAGCTCCTCCCACATGTGACAGGCTTCCTGTGCCAAAGCAGGTCACATGGCCTATTAATGGGTGGGAAAGGTCTTCAAATCTTATTTGCTATTACACTTGGCACCAGACTAAGGGAATTTTCACTGCTTCTCCCCCATCTCTGCTCTCTGGCTGCCTGGCTTCCTCCAAGTCCCAGCTTAAATCTCATTTTCTAGGAGAAGTCTTACCTAATTCCCCTTAATGCTAATTCCTACCCTCTACAAATTATCTCCAATTTATTCTCTACATATCTTGTTTCTACATAATTGTTTGCATGATGTCTTCCCGCATTTGACTGTGAGCTCTTGAAAGCCAGGGACTGTCTTTTGTCTTTTTTGTATCCCCAACATCTGGCACAGTGCCTAGAACACCATAGGCATATAATAAATGCTTACTGACTGACTAATGAGGCTATCAAGAAAGGCCTGGCAGTTCAGCTATGCTTTGAAGAAAAGTGGGATGGATGGAATTCCATAAGGCAAAGATGAGAAGAGAATACTTTCCAATATGGAGAACAATTTGTTGAAAAGCATGGAGGATGGTAAAAAGCAGGAACTCGCTTAAGCTCTCCCCCAGGCCCCTCCAAACACCTGTAAAAAATGGCTCTGAACAAATTCTAGAGCTGCAGAACCCATGAAATAGAAGGAAGCAGGGCTCCAGCCCAGGAAAGCCTGGATGGTCGCTGGGAAGGGTCTATCACACGGAGCTGGGAGTGGAGCACAGCCCAGTGTGGGCCACGCCAGGAACAACCAGACTGGGAGCTGGGCTGAGCAAGCCGTAGGGCCCTGAATCATTGAGCTATGGCAGTTACCAGACTTTTCAACCCACAAACGCCAAAGACAACAGAGAAGGATAGTGGGAAAAACTGCTAGAATGAAAGGAGTACACAGTGGCCCTAGCCCCAGGGGCGCGGAAGTGGTGCAGCTCTAGGGCTGCTTCCAGAGCTCCAGCTGCATTTGCTTCCGGCCTCAGACCCATCCTGTGGGAGGAATTAGTTGGCAGATCAGAGCAGGAGTGCAAAGCATGCTTGGATCTGGGTCACAGTCCAGGTTGGTGGTTCTTGGGGGAGGAGGATGGCTGGTGTGGCAGAGTTTGCTGTGTAGAAGCAGCTCTGAAAAAAGCAGCAGAGAAGTAGAGGAAAAATTGGAAGAGAAATGAGAGTGATGCAAGAAAACCATGAAAAACAAGTCAATGACTTGCTAAAAGAGACCCAAAAAATACTGAAGAAAATAACACCTTGAAAAATAGACTAATTTAAATGGCAAAAGAGCTCCAAAAAGCCAATGAGGAGAAGAATACATTGAAAGGCAGAACTAGCCAAATGCAAAAGGAGGTCCAAAAGACCACTAAAGAAAATACTACCTTAAAAATTAGATTTGAGCCAGTGGAAGCTAGTGACTTTATGAGAAATCAAGATATTATCAAACAGAACCAAAGTGATGAAAATGGAAGACAATGTGAAATACCTCACTGGAAAAACCACTGACCTAGAAAATAGATCCAGGAGAGATAATTTTAAAATTATTGGACTACCTGAAAGCCATCATCAAAAAATGAGCCTAGACATCATCTTTCAAGAAATTATGAAGGAAAACTGCCCTGACATTCTAGAGCCAGAAAGTAAAATAGAAATTGAAAGAAGCCACTGACTGCCCCTTGAAAAAGATCCCTAAAAGAAAACTCCTAGGAATATTATCACCAAATTCCAGAGTTCCCAGGTCAAGGAGAAAATACTGCAGGCAGCCAGAAAGAAACAATTTGAGTATTGTGGGAACACAATCAGGATAACACAAGATCTAACAGCTTCCACATTAAGGGACTGAAGAGCTTGGAATATGATATTCCAGAGTCAAATGAGTTAGGATTGAAACCAAGAAATCATCTACCCAGCAAAACTGAGTATAATGCTCCAAGACAAAATATGGCCTTTCAATAAAATAAGACTTTAAAGCTTTCTCAGTGAAAAGACCAGAGTTGAATAGAAAATCTGACTTTCAAACACAAGAATCAAGAGAAACATGAAAAGGTAAACAAGAAAGAGAAATCATAAGGGACTTACTAAAGTGGAACTGTTTTGCTTACATTCCTACATGTAAAAATGATGAGTGTAATTCATGAGACCTTTCTCAGCACTGGAGTAGTTGAAGGGAATATACATATATATAGACAGAGGGCATAGAGTCAGTTCAATATGAAGGGATGATACCATAAAAAATTAAATTAAATTAAGGGATGCGAAAGGAATATATTGACAGAGGGGAAAAAGGTGACATAGAGTGGGGTAAATTATCTCACATAAAAGTGGCAAGAAAAAGCAGTTCCTTGGAAGGGAGGAGGGGGCAGGTGAGGGGGAATGAGTGAATCTTGCTCTCATTGGATTTGACTTGTGGGAATAACATACACATTCAATTGGGTATCTTATCCCACATGAAAGTAGGGGGAAGAGGATAAGAAAAGGGGGACTAGAAGGGAGGGCAGATAGAGAGAAGTAATCAAAACCAAACGCTTTTGAAAAGGGACAGGGTCAAGGGAGAAAATTAAATAAGGGGAGGAGAGGATAGGAAAGGGAAATATAGTTAGTCTTTCACTACATGACTATTTATGGGAGTGTTTTGCATAATGATACATGTGTGGCCTAAGTTGAATTGCTTGCCTTCTTAGGGAGGGTGAGTGAGGATAGAAGAGGGGAGAGAATTCAGAATTCAAAGTTTTAAAAGAAGATGCTCAAAAAAAAGTTGGTTTTGCATGCAACTGAGAAATAAGATATATAGGGAATGGGGCGAAAAATCTATCCTGCCCTACAAGAAAGTAAGGGGAAAGGCGATGGGGGAAGAGTGGGAGGGGGGGTGACAGAAGGGAGGGCTGACTGGGGAACAGGCAATCAGAATATATGCCATCTTGGAGTGGGGGGAGGGTAGAAATGGGGAGAAAATTTGTAACCCAAAATCTTGTGGAAATCAATGCTGAAAACTAAAAAATATTAAATAATAAAGTATGGAATAAAAAAAAAGTATTGAGGTCACCACGTGAAAAATCAAGACACAATATATGAGACAGCATAGAGTAGTAGAAAGAACACTGAATAAACCATTAAAATACCCCCCCCCCAAAAAAAGCACCGAATATCAAATATGTAAGGAAAATAGAAGTAGGCCAGTTTGATTGAAATGGAGAAGTATTGAGAAACTGGACCAGAAAGGTACAGGAGCCAGGTGGTGAGTTGTTTGGGGTTGGAGGGGCTAGGGTCTATGTTTTAATAATAGCAATTTGGCAATGGAAGCTATTAACAAATCAGTTTATTAGCATTACAAGAATAGTTTGGCAACAGGTGCTCAGTAAAGATATAATGACAACAAGAATCACAGAATTTGTTAATTAACAGGAACCTCAATAGCCACTTACTCATATCCGAAAAAGAATCCCCACTACAACACAGCCAATAAGTAGGTTTTCAGTCTCTGCTGAGCCTATTACCTTCCCAAGGTACCCTACTCCAATTCCAGCCAGCTCTCATTGTTAGTAAAAGTTTCCTGACCTCAGGCCTAAACTTTCTTCTTTGTGACTTCTACCCACAGCTCCTGGAGCCCACTGGAGACCAAGAGAACAAATCTCATCCCTCTTCCACATAACAGAACCTCAGCCACTTAGAGAATAACAATTACCTTCTGCCCCAACCCCTGCCAAGAAAAAAAAAATCTCTCAAACAGCACAGTCTCCCTTCAACCAATCTTTCAACAGCATGGATTGAAGGCCTATCCCTAATACTATCCTGATTGCCATTGAGCTAGATTTTCTCTAACTTAGCAACATTATTCCTAAACTGTGGTTCCCAGAACTGAATAAAACTCCCTGGATATGGCCAAAAGAGAGTAACCTTAATGGAACTATATCACCCCCTTACTCCTTAAAGCTATGGGATCTTAAGATAGTCCATGATTCCATTAGCACTCTTGGCTATTATATCACACTGCGGACTCATTGAGCTCGAAGTCCACTAAAATTTTTAACACTGTTTGCAAACTGCCATCTAAGCATGCCTGTTCCATTTAGTTCTTGGGTTCTTAAAGTCAACTTCACTAGGGTAAGAGTTTACATTTATCCCTATGAAGTTACAATTTATTAGATGTGGACCAATGTTCCATCAAAATAGTATTTCCTTGTAACACTTTCGTCTACTAGTTAGCAAAGGCTCCAAGCTATGTGCCATCTGAAAATTTCATAAGCCTACAATCCCTGCCTTTAAGCCAACTCACTGATAATGTTAATGGCACCAGACCATGCACAGATTCCTTGTACAGTGTTGAGGGCACTTAACAGTCAAGGAGACATGGATTCAAATACCGCTTCACTTGCTAGCTATGTGACCCTGGACAAGTCACTTATCTTCAATGTGCCTCATTAACTTTATCTGTAAAATGAAGGGGTTCAACTTGAAGTTCTTCCAGCTGTAAATCTACAATCCTTGCAAAGCTGCAACCAAACCCATAACTTCTTTGGAACCAGCCATTCATCTAGTTGTAAATACCTCTTTATTTTTTACATGAGAATAGCATGAGATACTTTTGTCAAACGCTTTCCAAAGTCTAAGGACTAAGCACTGCCACCATTAGCCCCTATTACATTATCAGGGTATCTTCAGCAATATTATTACCTGCTTCAACCCTAACTGTACCAACCAATTTTGGCCCAAAGAAAGGACTACAGACGGTGAATGACATGTGTGTGTATGTGTAAATGAATATGTATATATACATATATCATCTGTCCTATCAAATGTAGTCACTTGTGTTGGTCAGTTTTGATTATTTTTTTCCTCCAATTTACAAGAGAGTTTCATTTAACAGACAGCTGGGAAAGGATTTTGAAATAAAAACAAAAAGGCATTAATAATAAAACTTGTTAAAAAAATTACTAGCAAATAGCATAACAGTTGATGGTGAAGGTAAAGAACAGAGAACTACATATACAGTCCAGGTAAATATTCCAATGTTTGAGTCAGCCAAGTGTCAGCCAGCCATCATAAATAACAAACTAGATGGGAATAACCCTGGTGGTCATTCACTGATGCCCAACAGATGAGCAACTGTTTCTACTGCAGAGATGCACAGACCAAAATACACATAAATCATGTGGAAATTCCAGCAGTCTGAAGAGATATGGGATAAAGTACAACCTGAGTTTCAGTTTCCTTTTCTGTAAAATGAGGCTATTTCACTAGAGGCTCCAAGATCCATTCCAGCTTTAAGTTCTATAACTCTCTGTCTTCAGAAGAAAAAGTGTACCACATGAATTCTAGGTAAACCAGGGATTTGCTAGTTAAAATAAAAATTTTAAGCTCTCTAGCCATTTCTGCAGCATAAAAATCCCAATTTATTTATGTATCTGTATTTGAAATTACTATTGCTATTACAAGAGAAGTGAAAGAAATTGAAGAAATAAGAGAAATAAATATCTTAAGCCACTCAGTTTAGTTCCATTGCCATGCATTAATTTCCTTTCTGAAGTGTTTCAGTGATTTTCGTTAAAAATTACAATGGTATGAAAAATGTCCATAGGTACTGATTCACATCTTTTATAAAATATTTGGCAATTTTTCTAAACCCCTAGTGTGTCTTCACACACTGTTCCACTCGAACTATTTTCAGATTTCTTACTACACAGCTACATGTCAATTTTCAAATAGAAAGGGAATTCCTAAACTCAACAAAAGCCCATCCCATTTTTTATCTGTTATCTGTGCCTTCTCAGAGGAATGAAAACATAGTAACACCTGGTGTTTCTCATAACCTCAGTTCTCATTCACCTGAAATTATCTACCGTGATACACTGAACCACTCAAGGTCACGTCAAGTGAAATCAACAAGTGTTTACTAAATATGTGCCAGGCACTGAAGCACTAAGAGACACAGTCCTTGCTTTCAATAAGCTCATATTCCAATGGAGGAGATAACATGCAAATAGCTAGGTACCAATAGGTACATATTCAGAACAGATGGACAGTAATCTCCAAAGGGAAGGCACTAGCAGCAAGGAGGCCCAGGAAAGACCTGCAGAAGAAGGGATTAGAACTGCTGTAAATCAAGAAATCAACAAGCACATAATCATTTATCATGTAGCAGGCACTGTACACTAAGTGCTAGGATTACAATGACAAAAATGAAAACAGTCCCTATCCTTGAAGAGCTTGCTTTCTAAAATGGGGAACAACATGAACATATAAACGAACATATATATGATGTTTACAAAATGAATACAAGATAGGGAGGACTGGGAAAGGTTTCATGGAGAAGGTGAATCTAGAAGGACACTAGGGATTCAAAGAGTCCAGTAGGAGATGGGGAGAAAAGGTATATTCCAAGCATGGGGGACAGCCAATGCAAAAGTACAGTGACAGAAGACGAATGGTAAAGGATGAGAAGACTGGAAAGGTAGGATGAGCCTGAGGTGTGAAGAGATTTCAAATGTTTATTCTGTTCATCATAAAAACCCTTCACAAAATTCCAGACCTCCAAAAACATCATTTCAAATGTGCATAATTTAAATGTTAGAAAAAAGGTAAAACCTAGTCACATGATGAGAATGAATACTTTCTCAATCTAAACTTTTGAAGAGCTAATATTTCAATATACAGTCCTTACTTTACTACTCCCTTTCTTTATAAATAACACTCTAATGGCTACATGATTTCCTCCATGTGGGTATTCCCTCCACTGGTAAAGATCACAACCCCTCCAGTCCTCATAGTGATTGATTCCCGGCCATGGTTTGTCATAAAAAATGATCCACTAGATGAACTAGAGCCCATCTTCTAGTTCTTTTAATATTGGGGAAGGAAAACACCAAAACAGCACTTGAGCTGTCTGCCTACTTGTTTTGCTATTCCTCAATCTCAGTGAATTCCAGGCCTCTCTCCTTTTTGTAGAACACGTCTTTCATGATGACTTTAAAGCCATTTATAACACACAAACTACTGTTGGGAATATGCTGCAGCTTGCTTACTCTGACTATCCCCTCCAATTCAAACTAACAAGGCTTTGTTTACAAGTTATTACTATGTGCAAGTTATTGTCCTAAACACAGAAGATAATAAATTCATAACTGTCCTTGCCCTAAAGGAACTCTCACCTGAAGGGAGAAGAAAGAAAGATACATTTGATCAAGTACATAGATTTCTAAGGAGTGAATCTAAAGGAATAGGGAAAGGCCTCCTGTGGCTGGTTGCTTCATTCCATTGTCCTTTGGGTCGCTTGCAATTCTGATCTGCCCATTCAACTTCATATCATAATTTGGGCAATCTATTTTTCATCCACTGTTTCTTTCCACCATCAACAGCTCAGCCATTTTCATGTGCCAAACACTTAGCTTCATCTAGGTTTGGTCAGATTCCAACTCAACCCAATTAGCACAATGTAATCTGAATAGGAGAATTGAGACAACTTCACTATTGGATAAAGTATCTCTTTCCTACTTAGATTGCCAGTGTCATTAAGGATGACCTGTACAAACTCAGAAGTTTATTTTTAATGTCTTGCCAAGTTACTTCTGGAAGTTTTTAACAATTACAAAACACCTTGTTCATGGAGAGCCTTTAAAGGTCACATTTTGTTCTGCTCCATCATAGAATATTAGAAGTGGAAGGGTCCTCTTAGAGACCAATCCACTGATTTTTTCAGATGGGGAAATTGAGAAAGAGGGGAAGAGGCTTATCCCAAGTCACCCACTGCGTCCCGTGTTTCCTTCCCTACACCACACTGCCTTCCTAATGTCAGCCTTAACTTTTAAGAGCTACAAAAAGTGGAGATACCAGCTAATGTTACAAGATTTAGGTCTGATTAAAACAGCCTGATTTTCAAACCTGGAGCAGTAAACATTGGCACAAGCCCACATGAAGATGCCCTCAGCAAGTTCACAGTAGGCAGAATTTTATAATATCCTCATCATACCCAACAGAAAATGAAAAGCTCTTCTTCTAGAAAACCTAATAGAGAATAAACTGTTTTAACTTTGCAGAACTAGAATGGGAAAATGAGGCTGATTAGAACTTTCCTTTTGTTTAAAATGTGAAGGCCATAAAGCTATGAAGGCAACAGTCCAATCATATTCATCCTTGCAAAATTTTACACTAAAGACCCAGTCAAAAATACCTATGGACAAGGACTCTTCACCCCCAAAAATAAATGAATAAATCAGTATTTAGACTAATCTTCTTTAGGTTAAAAATAAATATACTCTTTTCTTAAAGCAAACAGACAGGAAAGGAAAGGAAAGGAAAGGAAAATTCAGTATGGCTCAAACCAGCAATTCTAAAAATTATGCTATAAAGAACCAGCATCAAAACAAAATAATATAAATTGCTATATGTCAGTATGTAATATTTCAAATGACTGCTACTAGAGACCTTCCCTTTAGAAATTTGCCTTCGTGCTCATTTAAAAAAAAAGACAGGACATTATTCACAATTGTGTTATAAACAAGAAACTCACCACTGGCTTTTCCCAGGTGGTCCAATCAAAACATTTGTATTCAAAATTCATTTAAGTAACTGTCATGAAGCAATAATTATATAATTACCAAAAAAAATGGAAAATTAAACAAAGCTAATATTCTAAGAATAAAGACTATGGAAAAAATTAAATATGATTGAAAAAATCCCAGGTATCTTTCCTGCAAAAAGCTCAAAACTACTTTCAGACAACTTTCAATATCCTAGTAAAACTGAAAGGAGGTATGTATAATCTCTTCTTCAAACCTGGGGAGACCAAGGCAGAGAGACAGGCCAAGTCACAAGTCCTCTGGTCTCCTAGTTCTCAGTCGGTGCCTGGGTCACTTGTGTTACTGTCATTCTGCAGACTATAGCACAAACCAGTTTAAAACGCATGGTTTTCACAGCCTGGCTAGTGCATACAGGGCCAGCCCTAGAGTCAAAGTTCCAACTCGTGTCTCTGTCCCTACTGGCTGTGGGTAAGTCACTCACCTTCTCAGCATTCAAAAAAAAAAGATAATTTCTAAGCAAGATTAGAACTTAGAGAGAAGCCACTGCTTGTATAGGGAGTTTCCACACTGAGAGTTCCCTACATTAATAAAATCACAGGTGCAGAAAATTTAAAAAAAAAAACAAAACATTAAATTTGCCAACCACCACCGTCAAAGGGAACTGAGCCAAAGGCAGGTTAATGTCCTCCAACAAGTTAGTATCAGAGATGAATGTGTGTGTAGTTTAGAGCATGACCAACTAAGCAACTTCCACTGTCACAAAGTACCTCTCTAAACACTATGCAAAAGGCATTCACTATACTTGAAACAAGAACCTATAAAACTATAGTCAAAGCTCAGCAACCTTTAAATTAAAAAATAAGTTTGAAATATAATATCCCCATACTTCACACTGCAATTAAGCATACAGACAGTATCAACTGCAATATGTATAATTCCATACATGAAAGCAAATTTTCTCATGATTTTTGTAGAATTACTTTTAGCTACTTAATACGTATGAGAATACCAGGGACTGTCACCATCAAAAAAGCTTAAGGCAGTCTTGTTATAGAGAAGTTCATATAAATTGTATTTTACCAACTTCCAAACCAGAATCTCACTTATAATACTAACATTTGCATTTAACTGTGCGTATCTTAAGTACACCATGCTAAAAAGTGCGTGTATATGCAGATACACACACATTCTGCTGAAATGGAAACAAAAACAAAACCCTCAAAGCCACCACACTGAGCATGTGCTGAGATGGTTAGGGATTGGGAACTTTCCATATAAGGGTAATCTGAAATACATTGCTAGAGATAAATAAACACATCTCCAGCAAAGTATTTTAGTTTCTAAGGAAAGGGGCGTTTGTTTTTATGCTGCCCTGTGTAAGGACCGCAAGTATATTATTCACTAAGCATCTTTTTCAATCAAATCAATTTATTAAACCTATTAAGTGCCAGACACAGTGCTGGAGAGTGGAGGTTGGGGTAATACAAAGAAAAAAACTGAAACCACTACTTGTCCTCAGGAAGATTACATTCTACTGCGGTGAGGGTAGGTGGGTGGGTGTACACATATAGGTAAGTGGAAAGTATGTACAACATAAAGTAATTTTTGTTGAGAGTTGTCAGGAAACGCATCATATAGGAAGTGGATCTTGTGCTGTGCTTTGAAGAAAGGACAGAGATTCTGAAAGGCAAAAGTGAATATCCTAGGCATGAGAGGCAGAAAGAGGGGGTCATGTGTAATTAAGCCTAGAAAGGTGTGCAAATTTGATGGACATGGTAAAAATTCAATTAACACTGGGGATAGTGATAGTCAAACTGACTTTCATAAAAACTCCCTAGGTCCAAAGTGAAAAATGGTGGCTTCCAGAGCAAAACTTCCAACAAAAGAACAATTTACAAAGTCATAAAATCAAAGAGCATAAAGAGACTTCAGGGGGCAGGCACTTTATGCCCATCTTCAGAAAGGACTGCATACAAACCTTAATAATCAGATAAGGAAATCCTAAAAGGTCTTCAGAAAACACTATAAAGCACTGTCAATCCAGCCTTGGAGTTAAAACTCCAATATAACACAAGCAAAACCTCAATGTCATTTTAGAGCTCTCTTTACAGATGAGGAAACTGAGGACCATAAAAGCTTTTAAAGAACATATTGCACCGCTATCAGACTCAGACATAAATACTTTGGGTGATTCATGGGCATTTAACTATCAATTCTAATTTGTACAACAGATTGACAGAATGTTATCTCAGACCTTTATATCAAAGCTATAAACGATACTCATATGGAAAGTTCCAATAGCTAACGGCCTCAGCACACGGCCAGTGCAGTTGTTTCCACTTAAGCAGTGTGATGCATTGTAACAAATGGGGTGAACTGAAGTCCAGGACCTCAGTCCCAATTCTAGCCGTGCCAATGACTGTTTGGCCTTGGACAAGTCACTTCATCCCCACAGGCTGCCAAAAAGAACAATTTACAAAGTCATAAAATCAAAGAGCATAAAGAGACTTCAAGGGGGCAGGTAGTTCATGCCCATCTTCAGAAAGGACTGCATACAAACCTTAATAGTCAGATAAGAAAATCCTAAAAGGTCTTCAGAAAAAGAACACTATAAAGCACTGTCAATCCAATCTTGGAGTTAAAACTTCAATTTAACACAAGCAAAATCAGTGTCATTTTAGAGCTGGAAGAATTCTTAGAGATCATCAATCTAATGCCCTCTCTTTACAGATTTTCTTTTATCTGTAAAAAGAGGGTGAACTAGAGGATCTCCAAGGTCTCCTGTAAATCTAAACTTTCTGATCTTGTATATGCAAAAAGCGACAGCATGCAATTTTCTTTGCACTGAATTAAAAATAGTTTGAAAGCAAGGCTTACAAAGATACGCAAACAAGAAGGCTGCAAATCACAACCTAAGTGAGTCAATAACTATAAAAGCTTAAAATAGACCAATATTAGGAAAAAAAAAACTAACTTGGGAATAAGGCACTTCACCCAACAAAAGCACCACTAATCACAGCTATCTGTGTAGTTCTTATATATGCATAGAGAAGGATTAACAGCACAACTTGAAATTAAAAAGGTTTATTTAAAAGGTTATTTATTCCAACTGCAATAGCAGAAAATATATGCTTAAATTCTAGAAAACCATCTAAATTTTGTGTATGTTAAGTTTGTACAGGAATGCTTTACTTTAAAATTCAAAAAGAAACCTGTTTAAGCAAACCTTATCCCCAAGACCTCCCTCCACAAGATGATTTGCAAAAGCCCTGAAACAGAGACACATGGTTTAAAAAAAAAACTAAGTATCTTAGTAAAGGAGCCAACAGCAAACAAAAATGATGCATAAAGAAAAACAAACACGGGAGGAAAGAATTTTATGGATCCTAAGTCAGAGAATCCAAAATTTGAATTTCCTGAATTTGAAGTTTTAAGAGAAAAGAAAAGGAGTTTACCAAACATATTATTAACATACAGGCTGGCAATTTTCTCAGAAAACTTTCTCAAAACACTAAGATGACTTGTAACAGGATCAAGCAAAAGGGGGATACAAGTACTTCTCTGAAAACTTTTGGAGGAACTAAACTGACTTATTTCAAAAGCCAAAAGCTTCGGTTAACATGGAAGTAATAATAGACCATGGCTCTCGATTACCTTTCCTTAACTTCTGAACATTTTCACAAAGAGAATAGATATTTTTCTAAGATGACTAGACCTCAAATACAACGGCTCAAATTAAAATTAATTACAAACTCTAAGGAAAATAGAATCAACGAAAACACCAACTAATTGCTTGACTTTTTTTTTTGTCTTTTAAACAAGTAACCTGCAGAAAAGGCATTTTAAAAGAACTGGCCCATCAACCTTTCTTCCCCCATAAGTCTTCCCCCGTAAGAGTTTAGGCTGCTTCTGAGTACAGCAGTGCGAATAGAGCAGGCACTTAGGTCCTTCAATCTCAAAGATCCAAAACAACCACAGGTGGAAATGGAGAAACCAACACCCATTTTATGCCTTGAAAAAAGGTCTGCCCCCCCCCACCCCCACCCCTAGTAATCTGCAGAAACTATTACTAATTTATCTTATATTATCAATAATGATCCCTAGCACTTATAAAAGATGGCAAAGCTCTTTACAAAATGCTAATTCATTTGATACTCAAAACTAGGCCAGGAGACAGGTCCTATTATGATCCCCATTTTCCAAATGAAAAAACTGAAGCTGGTTGAATGACTTGCCCAGGGTCCCGCTGTCTAAGGCAGGAATCTGACTCCCTGGCCCCAAGTCCCATGCTCCATCCCCTACACGATCTAGCTTCCTATTCCCCATCTGGGTCATGTCATCCATCACTACCATCCTGAGACCGGGAGTCACAAGAAGGCAGAGTGGGTCCTACCTCTACAAGTCTTCTCTAGCCAGGGCTCTGCACGCACTAGATGCGTAACAAACGTCTGTTGCGTTTAACTGTTGTTGAATTGCTTAATCTAAAGCAGCCTGCTTTCACAAAGCTGTTTATATGAAGCTGCATGAGAAGCAAAATGATCTTATTTGATTGTCATTAACTGGTTTATTTGGAGGAACTGCAATGGATTTAGGCATAATGACAAGCTGCGGCAATTTTATTGCATATTAGGTGACCATCAAAATAATTGTTACAGAAATATCGAAAATGCACGACACAACTTCCAGAAACGGGATGACAGGTTTTAGAGCTTGATGAGGTACCAGAGGGATCCACCTCCTCATGTTGCAGGTGAGGAAACTGAGGCCCAGAAAGGATGTATGGGATGGGCACCACCCCAAAACCAAAATCCTTTCCACTATGTCGTGCACCCTCTCTTATCAAACTTGGACAATAAAAATACTTCAACACAAAACAGTAAGTGCAAACCGAAAATAAAAAATGTAAAAATAAGGAGGGGGCAGACCGGGGTATTAAAACAAAAATCTCTATTCAGCATGAGCCTGCAGGGAAAGAAATCCGTGATTCTAAGAGTGTGTACCTGTGCTGGTGTGCATGTGCGTGCGTGCGTGCGTGTGTGTGTGTGCATGTCTGCCCGCATCTGTGCGCCCGCCCGCGAGCGAGGCTGGGGGGAGGAGAGGGTCCTCTTATTTATTCATTTCAGCGCCCCTCCCCGCCCCCCGCGAGTCTCGGACTCGGGCAGGGAGAGCTGGGGCTGGGAGCGCGCTCAGCGCGTGCGGCTGGGGCGACCCGGGCAGGTGCACGCGGCGGCCGCAGGCGGGCGGGCGCTCGCGCTAAGTTGGCCGGCGAGAGAGAGGGAAAGAGCTAGAGGTGCCCGAGCGGACGCGCGCCCCCAGCCCCGCAGCCCCTCCGGCGTTCCCCCTTGTCTCTCCTCCCCCTCCCAACCTCCCCACCGCCCCCAGTCACCTGCCTCGCCCCCCCCGACTCCGTCCTCGCGCGGCCCCTCCCCCGCGCCCTCCGCTCCGCACCCAGACGAGCTGACGGATAAACGGACGGACGGACGGAGGGGGCGGCGGCGCCGTCGTCGTCGTTGTCGTCGCTCCCCGGCCGGGCTGCCTCCCTCCTCCCCTCACACGTTCCCTCCCTCCGTCAGTCCCAGGCGCCGCTGCCCGCGGTGGGCCCAGGCCGAGCCGCTTACCTGTGCCCGCCGCCTTCACCGCCACCCGCGGCTCTAAGGATCCCAGAGCAGGCGCAGCCGCCGCTGCCGCTCCACACGCCTCAGGGCCCGGGACTCTCGGGACGCCATTTTGTCTCCCCGCCGGAAGTGACGTCCAGGGCCGAGCCGGCGGGAGGGGCCGGGCGGGGAGTGGACGGGCCCGAGGGTGCGGGACCCCGAGCTTGGTGACCGTGGCGCGTTTCCTGGCTTGAGCTTGCTCGCGTTGACCGAGCTCTTTAAAGTTCACGTAAGAACCAGGTCCTGACAGCTATGGCCCTCAGTTTCCCTATCTGCAAAGTGACGGGGTTGAATTCCACGGCCTCCAGTACCACAATCCTGCGAAGATTCACCAAACAGCGAATGCAAGCTCAGAATAAAAATTAAGACGAGGCCGGAGGCTCTAGTTCTGAATTCGAACCCTTCACCTTCATCCGCTCCACCTTTCCAACCTTCTTCGATCTTGGCACTGCCTTGTGACACTGGGGTCCCAAGAGTCATCTGGTCCAACCCTCTCTTTCTACTGAGGGAGAAACCGAGACCCAAAGGGGTCTTGCCCAAGTCTAGTCAGCAGCACCTGAGACTGGAACCCAGGTCATGGGATTCTAGATAGCCACACCTACAATATCCCGCAGTCCTGTCGCGCTCCTAAGCTCCAGTGATGGAGATGGACGTTTTGAATATCCCATAGATATCTTAAACTCAACATTTCTAAAATCATTCATTATCATCCCCCCCCCCAAACAAAAGCTGACCCCTCTTTCAAACATCTCTGTATCTGCAGAAGGAATGACCAACCTTCCCACCGATCTTTGTACAGACTGTCTATCCTATCTGTAATGTCCCTTTAAAACCTTGGAATTCCTAGTTTTGTTCAAAATTAAATTCAAGAGCCATGGATGACATTCTCATTCCCCTCCTTCTCCAAACACCTTTGTATTTGTATTTGTTTTGTATAAATTTTTGTATTTATGTACAAATTGTTTCCTCCCAAGAGAATGTGAGCTGTTAAGGGCAAAGATCGTTTTTCTTTCTAGCACCTCAGCACTGTGCCTCGCACAGTAAAATTGCATTGGAGGGGACTTGGGTGAATTTTACAGATTCGGAAACTGAGGCCCAGAACTCTGAGGCCATCTCTTGGTTCAACTTCATACGGATCGTCATCAAGAAAGACTCCTAAACTCAGATCCTCTGATCCCAAACACAATACTCTTTCCTCTTGACCAGGCTCACTTTGTTCTCACCTCTCCCGTCTTTATTCCTTCCATAACAATGGTTTCCTGAAGTCTCCCAAGCTTTAAAAAGCTTACAGCTGAGAGTCCTTGGAGCAGGATGCACGTGGCATACAAAGGAAAAATGGAGCAGAAGTAGATTTTTTTTTCCATGAACAAACTGTGCCTGCTCTATTATCACACCACCTTTCAGAAAGGGCATTGATAAGCTAAAGAAAGGCCAGAGGAGGGCAACCAGAGGGTAAATGGCCTCAAGGCCATGCAATAGGAGAATGGGCTGAAGGAACTAGTGATGGGTAGACTAGAGAAGATGGCTGTATTCAGGCATTTCAAAGGCATCCTCAGACACTTATTAGCTGTGTGACCCTGGATAAGTGATTTAATCACTGCCTCTATTTTCCCATCTGTTATGAAGATTGAGGACATAGTATTTGTAAAGTGCTTTGCTAACCTTAAAGCACCATATAAGTGCTGTTACTATCAGGGTGGAAGTTACAAATGGGGTGAATTTGGACCTAGTGTGCCAGCAATCCTGAAATGGAATGGAGTACCTGGGGAAGGAGTGAGCTCGTCCTCACTAGAAGACTCCAAGCAAAGGTTTGATGACCACTTGTCAGGTGTGTGGTAGTACAGACTCTTGTTCAGTCAAGAGCTGGACCGAATGGCCACTGAGGTGCTCCCACTTCTGAAATTCGGTGATAAAAGAGTCATTCACTACTGGAAGGGAACTGGATTTTAAGTCATAGGACTTGTGTTGAAATCCCAACTCTGCCACTTACTATGTGACTTACTGATATTGCCACTAGCCTGGCACAGGTCCTCACTACCTCTCACCTGTACAGAAAGCTGTAGTTTCTGGTAGTTTTTCTGTCTCAAGTCTCTTCCAACTTCAAGCCATCTAACCTCCACTCAGCTGTCCGATTGGTCTTACTAAAGCTCCAATCTGCCCCTGTCACCACCACCTTTATTTAATAAACTTCAGTGGTTCTGTACTACCTTCATATACAAAAATCGTTATTTGGTTTTGAAAGTCCTTTATAACCCAGTCCTTAATCTGCAGTCCAGTGACATTGGCCTCCATGGTCCCTCCCATAAGACATTCCATTTCCAGGCATTTTCATTAACTGTCCCTAAGGTCTGGATTTCTCTCCCTCCTCATCTCTTTCTCCTGACTTTCCTGACTTCTCTTTCAAGTCTCAGCCAGAGTCCCAAAGTCTGCAAGGAGCCTTTTCTCCTCCCCCTTCCTGTTAATGCCTTCCCTCTGAGATGATGTCCAACTTATCCCGTACAGATCTTGTTGGTGACAAATTCTTTGCGTGTTGTGTCTCCCATTAGAATGTGAGGTCCTTGAGGGCAGAGACTGTTTTTGCCTTTCTTTGTATCTCCATTGCTTATTATATTAGCACATAGTAGGTACTTGATAAATGTTCATCGATGCTTGTGTCATCTCCTTCTCTAGGCCTAAGCTTCCTCATCTGTAAAATGAAAGAATTCAACAACATGATCTCCAAGATCCCATCTAGCACCAAATCTGCGATCTATAGTGCTAAGAACTTAAATACCAAGGGGGGACTAAATAGACACAAACCAGATGCGAATCACTAATAGTACTCCCCCCCCACCCAAATGCTGAAGGAAAGATTCAGATACTTTGGGCACTGGCACAGTACATGAAGGTTTCAGTGATCATAAGGGCATTTCCAACAGTCCGCTGTACCCAACAGGAGCTGGCCTATGTGCTTTTTTTGATCAATGTAATATTTACATTGGATTTTAGTTTTTTTTCTGAATCATAATTCCAGCACAATTTCAACAAGATAAAAACGTGCTCTCCAGAGGCAGCTGAGTGGTGCAGTGCATAGAACAGTGCCTGTAGTCACTTCATCTCTGAGCCTTAGTGTCCTCCTCTGTGACTGGGATAATAATGTCTGTGGAACCTACCTCATAGTGTCATTGTGAGAACCAAATAAGGTAATTGAGGCAAACTATACACGTCACCTATTATTGTTGTTCATAAGTGAAACTTCTTTATAATATCTTTCTAAATAGAGACGACACAATATAGTGAAAAGAGGATCTGGATTTGAATTCAAACTCCACTCCTTACTGGCAATAATCTTGGGCATATTGCTTCATCTCTTTGGGACTCAGTTTCAGAGCCATAACTGGGACAGGGAGGCAAGGCCTCTCCCCAGGATAATGACACTTCAAATGTTCCAGTGACTGAAGACAGGGAGTGGTACGTAATAAACACAGAGCCAGCCTCTAAGCCAGGAGAACCTGGGTTCAACAATTGCCTTGACAAAACTGACTTTATAATCCTGAGCAAGACACAGACGCCTCAACACTGGAGGCCACTAAGACTATAAGTTGGAGAGCAGGTGCTGACCAGCATTAGTAGGAGTTGGTTCACTTTGGAAGTTTCCTGTAACAGTGAAATCATAGGTCTGGTCCTTATCTAATATCTTAATGTACTTATGGGGAAAAAAAAAAACACTTATTAAGTACTTGTTAAGTGCCAGGCACTGTGCTAAGTGCTGAAGATGCAAATACAAAAGTCACAGTCCCTGCCCTCAAAGAGATTACAGTTTACTTGGATAATAGCAGGGACCAGGAAGAACATTTTTGGTAGGGGAAAGTCTCAGGAATGATGAGTGGTACAAAAGGCAATCAATTGACGCATACTGGAAACATGGTAGTCCTCTTCTCAGGAGACAGAAACAACTGCACTTAGTACCTAATTAGCAATCATAATTAAATCAGGAAGGTTCTAGAAGATGTACTTCCTCTCCCTTCAACTTCTATCTCCTCAAATCCATTATTCCCAGTGTTCAAGAGTCTCTGGTACCTTGTGTCCTAATCCGAGGCTTCTCTCTTCCTTCTTCCCCCTCCCCCACCAATAAAATTGAATTTCTTTTCAAAAGTTGATTTGAAAATACCTCTTGCACCAGGTATATTTTTGGTGATTTGCTTTTGGCATCAGAATTACTGCTTACAATGCTGATCAGTTTCCCCATCTGTAAATGGACTACACAGGCCCAGGTCCAGCTGGACTAAACAGAGCCAGATTCTATGATCCTAAACTCTTCCAAAGCCCCTAACTAGCCATTGAGGAAGGGAAGAACCAGGGATAATTTAGTAGAAGAAAAAACAATGTCATGAAGTATCTCATGTAGTTGGGGTAAGAAGTCAGCTCCCTAGACAGCAGCTGCCTTTCTCCAGACCCCTGCCCCAAGTACTGGATCTTCACCACCTTGGAGCTCCATGGGGTGGAGGGATGGGAATTCCATAAAAGTCCTAATTTAAAAAAAACATAACGGCTTCAACGTGTGTGTGTGTGTGTGTAATTTATTTACAACTCTTCTCCTTTGAAACCATAGGAAGTATGGCTAAATCTTACAAAATAAAATTATGGAAAGACTTCATGACCTTAAAAAACGACTACTTAGAATCATAGCTTGAAAACTAGAAGGGTCCTTAGAGATAGAAGGGATGAAGAGAAAGGTAGGCAAATGCAGAGAGTCGAAATTGTCACAGATCAGTAAAGAACCTATTAATGGACAGCTATGTGGTACAACGGATACAGCATCCACCCTGGAGTCAGGAGGATCTGAGTTCAAACCTGAGGAAGAGGAGACGGAGGAGGAGAAGGAAGGAGGAGGAGAAGGACGGAGGAGGAGGAGGAGGAGGAGGAGGAGGAGGAGGAGGAGGAGGAGAAGAAGAAGAAGAAGAAGAAGAAGAAGAAGAAGAAGAAGAAGAAGAAGAAGAAGAAGAAGAAGAAGAAGAAGAAGAACCTATTGCGTAGATGGTGAGTGGAACAAGGGATAGGGAGCCAGTAGGGTTTATTGAGCGGAGAAGGTAACAACATGGTCCAATCTGCACTTTAGGAAGCTCACTGACAGCTTAATGGGAGGACACACTGGAGAAGGGAGAGAGGCTAATGCATAGAACCAATACATAGAAAATTTCTGCCATTATATCCTGTGTTCCACACCCATAGCTCCTACCTCTGCAGAAAAGTAGGGCAACTGCCTTCCCTTGTCTCTCTTTAAAGCCAAGCTTGATCAGTATAATTTTGGCCATCCAGTTTAGATTTTCTTGTTGTTCCTTCCATTTACATTGTGTCAGTTATTGTTTAGCTTCTAAATCCTCTTGTAATCTATTCCCTTCCTATAATACTAGCCTTCTTACACCTTGCCCTTCCTCCCCTACCTACCACACACTCTTCAATCCATTGACACTGGCCCACTGGCTATGTCTCCATATCTTGACCCTGGGCTTTTTCCCTGGCTTTCCCCATGCCTGGGATGCTCTCCAGCTTTATCTCTGCCTCCTGGCTTCCTTCAGGTCCCAGCTAAAATCCTAACTTGTAGAAGAAGCCTTTCCTGATTCCCTCTTAATCCTAGTGTCTTCCCTTCACTGATTATCTCCAATTTGTCCTATATATATCATCGGTAAAGAGCCATTTGCCTGTTGTCTCCCTAAGTAGACTGTGAGCTCCTAGAGAACAAGAACTGTGCTTTTTGCCTTTCTTTGTTTTGCCAATGCTTAGCCCAAACTCTGGTATATGGCGGACACTTAATAAATGCTTGTGGACTGGATTTAACTGGCCTCATTGAATATATTGTTCTCCTGCTTCTCTTTACTGCATTTTGCATGTGTTCTCATGTGTCTTAGTATTTATCATTACATAATTTTTCAAAAATTTATTTTAACATTCTTTTTTTTAAATGTAGAGTTTCAAATTCCCTCCTTCCCTCCCTTCCCCATCCATTGATAAGGCAAACAATATGCCAGTTATACATGTGAAATTATGCAAAACATATTTCCAAATTACTCATGTTGTGAAAAAAGCAAGAAAAGTTAAATAAGGAAATTATACTTCAATCTACGTTCACAATTCTTCAGTTATGTCGATGGAAGTGGATAGCATTTTTCATCATGAGTCTTTAGGAATTGTCTCAGATCATTGTATTGATCAGAAATCACAGTTGATCATCTTTACAATATTGCTATTACTGTATACAATGATCTCTGGTTCTGCTCACTTCACTGTGCATCAATTCATATATCTTTCCAAGTTTTTTCTGAAACCATCTTGCTTGTCATTTCTTATAGCACAATAGTATTCCATCACAATCTTATAACCACAAATTGTTCTGCCATTCACCAATTGATGGGCATCCTCTCAATTTCTAAATCTTCAGCACTACAAAAAGAGCAGCTATAAATATGTTTGTACATATAGGTCCTTTTCCCTTTTCTTTGATCTCTTTCAGATATAGACCTAGTACTGGTATTTTGGGGTCAAAAGGTATGCATGTTGGACATAGTTCCAAATTGGTCCAGACTGGCTGGACCAATTCATAGCTCCAAACAACAGCACAGCATCATTTCTGACAACATAGCAATTTTCCATTATGTTCATACATATACATTTTTATTTGATACCAGTAATAACCCTGGTTATAAAATATATATAATAAATATAAATAAATAAATAAAGATATAATAAAATATTGATAATAATAATAATCGCAATAAAGTGATAACCAGTTATAACCCAGGAATGTAACGCAAATATTAATATCCTCATTTTTCAGCTAAAGGAACTTAGTTTCTTGGAAAAGTGAAGTAACTTTCCCAACGTCATAAAGCAAGTATTTAAGAGTGGTCAGGCCTTGAACCCAAATCTCCTAACTCCAAGACCAGAATTCTCTATTATTCTACATTTCCTTTAAAAAGTGGCAAAAATCTGAGGTGCTATTAGTTTTAACTAATTTATCATCCTCACATATTGAGTTTTTGTTTCATGATCATAATTTTCCCCCAAGTACTTTTATTTTGTATTACCATGAAATAAAAGAAAGTATTGTTAAATGAATATTGCATTTGAAGATTTGTCCTAGGCTCTTTTTAATGTTACAAACAGAGAATTGAACAAGTTTATGTGAGAGAAAAATCCCAAAGATTTTCCTACAAATTTCCCAAAGGGGCATGATCATATTTCAAAAATGTGAGTTGCCCTAGGATCAAAGATTGTTGAAATCTTGTTGCAAGTCATACAAAAGGAAGTTTATGTCTTCATGATTAGAGAAAGAAATAATTAATTCACTAATATGCCACTATAAGAACCTAAATAAAATACTTAAATTGACAGCAAAGTAGCAAGGCTATTTCGTGGCAGCGTAGCAAGTAACATACGGAAAAAGAGAATAAAGTCAGATACTCAGATGAGGCAGAAAACCAGTGAAAACCTGGAAATTTTGATAGTTCCCTAGTGTCTATTGAAGAGAGACTGGCAGGATAATGGCAGCAGAAAGAGCATTGTCCTTAGAGAGGGAACTCTAATACCAGGTCTGTCAGTGACAAGATGTTGGACTTGAGGCAGTTCAGTCTCTAACCCATAATTTCCTTATCCTCAAACTGGGCCCCACGGGCTTTGGAGCAGAAGTGACTTAAAGAGCCTCTGTCTAGTCTAAACCCATCATTTTTCAGAGGAGGAGACTGAGGCTTACAGAGATGTAGCGAAGCAGAATGCTATGATGAAAACATTTTGTCTGTAGGTAGACCTGGCTTTGAATCCTGGCTCTTCTGCTTACTACCTGTGTGCTTTTGGGTAAATCACTTAATGTTCCTGGAATTTAGCTTCCTCACTATGAAATAAAACTTTTTCGTTTTGTATTTTTTTTGTTTTGCTTTTTTTTGCATCCTCAGCACTTAGTGCAGTACCTAGCACATCATAGGTGCTTAATAAATACTGACTAATTGACTGATTAAGTAGATAACATCTGAATTCGCTTCCATCTCTAAATCTATGATTTCTACCTTCCATTTACAGATGATCAGAGAGGCCATGTGGTACAATGAGAGAGCTAAATTTAGAATTAGAGAACCTGTGCTTTGCCAGTTATTACCTATGTGTTACCTATGCATGTCACTTCCATATCTGTAAAATGAAGGGATTGAATTCCTTGACAGCTAAATTCCCTTCTAGCTCGAAATCGATGATTCAAATAGCAGAAGCAGAATTTGAACCCAGAGCCTCCAACTCCAAATCCAGTTCCACACACTGCTCAAAGTATTGCTCTGATGATCAAATGTTGACACGTTTGTGAATGTGATTTGAAATTGTAAAGTAAGGAAAAATATAAGAGAATGAGATGAAGAGAAATACACAATTAACAGCCATAGCTGTGAATATAAAAGGAATGAATTCACCAATAAGACAAAAGAGGTATACAGTTGTTGATAAGGTTGTTAAGGTGTTAAATCACTTTGATGGTAACTAGCCCTGAGGTCATAGAGAGGTACTAGCTAGTAACACTGAATGCGACTCTCTTTACTCCCAACAACCAGTCAAGTATGGAACCCACCATACCTCTTCTGAAGCCTCACCATCTCATTCTTGGCTGCCTATCACTCACCCTGGGTTCTCATCTATCACTAGCTCTGGGCACAGAAGGACACAGAAAGCAGAGCTGAGTTCTTCAAAAGAATAGTCTGGAAAGAGAAGAAGGTTGGTAGGGGGAGACATAACTGTCTTCAAGTATGTCAAGGGTTGTCAAGAAGGAGGGATTAACTTTGTTCTGTTTGGCCCCAAAGGGCAGACCTAGAAGCTATAGATGGAAGTTGCAAAGAGAGAAATTTAAGTTTGATTCTAGGGAAAACTTTTTAACCTTCCAAACTATTCCAAGGTGGAATGGGCTGTCTTGGGAAGTAGTGGACTCCCACTTTCTTTCAAATCCTGTCTTAGACACTTAACAAGCTGTGTGACCTTGGTTATTCTCAATCTCAATTCCCCCTTTGCAAAAAAGGGACAATAATAGCACCTACCTTCTGGGAGTTTTATGAGGATCCGATGAGATAATATAGAAACGGCCTCTGCAAACCTTCAACCTTAAAGTGCTGTTATAAATGCTAGATAATCTGAATTGTGTATACAGATATATTGGAGCTCCTTGCCTGAGAATTCCCTATAGTAAGGAAGCCACAAGTCCTGTTCCTATTTCCTGTTTGAATGAATGAATGAAAGAAGCATTTATTAATCACTTACAAGTGTTAGGTACTGTGCTAAGTGTTTGAAATATGCATGTAGGAATATCACTCCCTGGCTTCAAAAATCTGACATTTTTATCAAGGAGACCACAGATATAGGAGAGTGGTGAGCAGGAAAGAACATTTTGGTCTGGAAAGTCACAGGGATGATGAGTGGAATAAAAAAGCAGCCAGCCGACACATACTAACAACCTGTGAGTTCTTCTTCAGCAAATAGAAACAACTGAGCTTAGTTAGCAAGAACAATGGCTTAAATTAGGAAGTTACTAGATGCTTCCTAACCCTTTCGACTCCTACCCATCAACTAACTCCTGAAAGCTCTTTCCTGGAATAGTTTATCCTGCTTCCTCTGTGAAAGTCAACCAGTCCACATTTTAGGTCCCTTCCTTGGGTCTCTACCTTGTCTCTCCTTCCCTTCTCCTCCACATGATCAACTGAATTTGTCTTTAAAGAGCTGACTTGAGTTGAGCCTAAGTATTCTCAGCTATGTCTCTATTGAACAGGGACAAGACTATTCCATAGCAATGACAAATTTGGCATCATTAAAGACAGTTGGAGGCAATATTTTTTCAATCACTGCTTCTTCTATTGGCTGCTATGCATGGGAGCCAATGAGGTATTTCATTGATCTTCACATTTGTAGGGGGAGAATCATAGTGGGTGCCTGCTGTTGAGACTCTGACATATGGTTTTCACTTGGTTATTTTACTGTGCATTTGCACTTCTGAGAAAAAAATTATTTTGACAAAAAAATAGCTAGGAGTATCAAAGCTCAGAAGAGACAAGCTGACTCACGTTTATGAGTTGTTTGGAATTTCCATGTGTTTCTCTGCAGCTCATATTGTGGCAGTCAAGCAGCAAGTCTTGACATGTGGGCTGAAAGGATGTCTCTATGCTCCAGACCTTGTTTTAGAAGAGAAAAGTTTGTTTATTTTAATATCTTTGTTTATATATGTTATATGGAGGTCTTTAAAACATTAACAACCAATTGATACCCTTCTACATATTTCCTTTGAAGCCTTTTGGAATCCCTGGAGGGAAATGCATAGTTCTCTCTGCATTAAAGAGTCATTTCTGGAGAGGACTGATTTTGAAGGCAAAGTACACATCACAAACATAAAACTCCCAGCTATAAAAATCACTTAGCTCTTCAGTCTCCAGCCCCCCTACTAATGTATCTCTCTTGGGCTCCTAGTTTATGTTGAATTTCCTTGGCTTTTATACCAATATTACTCACCTAGTAAGAATAGTTAAAATTTACCTAATGAATATTTACACATTTTAGAGGCATTATCTCATTTGATTCTCACAACAAACCTATTATAGAATTATCGCTCTCATTCACTGTTGAGGAAACTGAGGCCCAGAATGGGGAGATAACTTGCTCATGATTACCCAGATAGTAAGAGAAAGGGTTACGATTCAAGACCCAGATCTTTATTGTCTCCTAGTTCTGTTTGCTTTTTCTAAAACATAAAACCAAACCTTAATGTCTTATTAAAGTTTTTTCGGTTCATTTTTTTTTTACTTCCCGGTCACTTTCTGGATCATCATCTTTCCTGGCCAATGAGTCTTCCCTTATAACAAAGAAAAATAGTTCAAGTAACCAATTCACACAAAGATCATGTATGATAGCATATTCAGCACTCTATACCTTATAACCTTCCTCCTCTTTAATGACAGAAGAGTAGTGCTCTTTCTTCTTCTCTGGGAACCAATAAAGAGAATCTCTGGGGGTAATCAAGATAATAATAAAACTAAAATATATAGCCCTTTAAGGTTTGTAAGATGTTTTGCATGCATTATCTCATTTGTTCCTCACAATGACCCTGTGAAGTAGGTGTTATTATGACCCCCATTTTCTAGATGAGGAAACTGAGGCTGAGAGAGGTTGTTCTTTTTTTCTTCCTTCTAACTCACTCACTATTCCCTCTCAGTTCCTAAGTCTTGTTAATTCTATCACCTCACTTTTTCTCACATCTATCCTCTTCTTTCCATGAATATAGACTGTACCCTGGGTAAGACCCTCATTACCTCTCACCAGGATTGTTGAAAAAGCCTCCCAATTGATATTCTCTTTCTCTCTCTCTCTCTCTCTCTCTCTCTCTCTCTCTCTCTCTCTCTCTCTCTCTCTCTCTGCCAATATAGAGATTGTATTCTTAGGTGTATACCTCACAAAGCTTATTGATAAGAAGGAAATTCCTATATAATGCTAAAATATTTATATCAGCACTTTTTTGTGATAAGAATGATTTTAAAAGAAAGTAAATGTCCAACAAAAAGGGAAGGGATAAACAAATTGTCATACATGAATGTAACAGAATGTGACTTGTAAGAAATTATGAAGGTGTCGAAACATGCAAAGATCTTTATGAATTGAGGCAGAGTGAAGTAAACAGAGCCATGAACACAATGACTAAAATGTCAATGGAAATAACAATAGACACAAACTAATTAAAAGAATGTTGCAAAATTACAAAGGACAAGCATAGCCTCAAAGAAGAGATATGAGAAAACATCCAGGCTTCTTTGCAGAAGTGGGAGATCTATGAATGTGGAACATCATATATACTTTCTGACCTTTGCAAGGCATTAATCAGCTTTGCTGTTATAGTCTCTTCTTCTTCCTTTCCTTTAAGAAAATAATATTTGTTATGTGAGATGGCTTTCTGGTAGGTGGAGGGGAGGGATATTGGGAGAAATTTGTGAGATATAAAAACAAATGATTAAAAAAATCATCAGTAGTTTCCAGATTTCTGTAGAATGAAAGGTAAAAGTCTTAGCTTGGCATTAGCTTGACTCCCAACTACCTACCTTTCCAGACTTATTTCATATTACTCCACATCACACTCACTCACCATTCCGAGTCAGACTGACTGAGTAGGTGTCATGACATTTAATCTTACCACTCTGTACCTTTGCATCCCCAACATCTGCAATGGCACTCCCTCCTTACCTCAGCCTTGTAGGATCCCTATTTTTTTTCAAAGCACAGCTTAGGCACCTCCTTCAACTCAATCTTTTCTGTTCCAGTTGGAATTACTTGTATAATTACTTTACATTTATTTGTCCGTGTACAACCTCTGTGAGTAGAAAAGGAGTTGCCAGCTGGACAACATGGCTTTCTTTCTTTTTCTTTCCTTCCTTCCTTCCTTCCTTCCTTCCTTCCTTCCTTCCTTCCTTCCTTCCTTCCTTCCTTCCTTCCTTCCTTCCTTCCTTCCTCCCTCCCTCCCTCTCTGTCCTTCCCTCTCTGTCCCTCCTTCTCTCTCTCTCTCTCTCTCTCTCTCTCTCTCTCTCTCTCTCTCTCTCTCTGCCAATACCTATTTGGTCATTGTTTGGGCACTGATTGGCTCAGAATGAATGTAAACAGCAATTGTTTCTATTTTGACCAGAAACCCTGAGAGTCTTCCCCTCCAGATCAATTTTCTTTCTTTCTTCCTTCCTTCCTTCCTTCCTTCCTTCCTTTCTTTCTTTCTTTCTTTCTTTCTTTCTTTCTTTCTTTCTTTCTTTCTTTCTTTCTTTCTTTCTTTCTTTCTTTCTTTCTTTCTTCCTTTCTTTCTTTCTGTATTTATGTATGTATTTATTTATTTATGTATTTATCTATCTATCCATCTATCTATTTATTTAACTAGGTAAAGTGAGAGTTCTCTGTTTCACTTCCTATTAAGCCTTAATTACTGAAGACTGGTTGCCTCAGTCAAATTTGGTCACTGGACCCAGATGGCTCAGGAAGAGAAAGTGAGGCTGGTGACTTTGCACAGCCCTCCCTCACTTAAATCCAATTCACTTGCATGTCATGGCATTGCCTCCATGATGTAATGGTCCTCTTCAAGAGCAAAGGGCAAACAGCAACGTGTATATGCCCAGTAGAAGGTAAGATCTTTCAAGGCAAGGTTGTTTCACTTTATCTTTTTAGCCCTGGTGCCTAGCATAGTGCTTTGCCCATAGCATTTACTTAATAACATTTCATTGAATTTAATTAAATAATGTTTATATAGGATTGGGTAAAGGGACAACAAAATGTTCAAAATTATCAGTGTCTAATCGATACAAGTCAATCAATCAATTAATATTTATTAAGCACCTACTCTGTGCCAGGCCCTATGCTAAGCACTGAGAATACAGAAAGAGGCAAAAGATAGTACCTGCTTTCAAGAAGCTTGCAAACTAATAGGGGAAACAACATGTAAACAAATTTATACAAAGCAAGTTGACTCCATACATGAAATATTCTGAAAATTCTTCCTTTATGCAGAAATCTATCTCTTCCAAATTCTTTTCATTAAAAAAGGTGTAATGTTTACTTTTGGATTTGCTTCACAGGCATTTCTAGATATAGTCTCCTTCTATTTCCCCCACCTGAAGATGAACCTTCTCTTATGTCAAAGGTAAACAATCAATACAAAAACTACATCCAAAAATGTATACAATATTCTTTCCTAGTAGGCCCCTACCTCTCTGCTGAGAAGTAGGTGGTATGTTTTATTAATTAACTGTGTGCCCTGAGACTGTGATTGGTTTTTCAATTATGCAAGACCTTCAGTTTCCTTTTAGTGATCTTTTCCTTCATATTGATATAGTCATTGGGCATATTGTTCTCTTGGTTTTAATTATTTCATTCTTCACTATTTCACACAAATACAGCCAGGTTTCTCCAAATTCTTCCTATTTGTAGTGTTCTACAGCACAATAAAATTCCATTACAATCATATACCGCAGTTCTCAGTCATTCGCCTATTGATAGGCACTCACTTTATTTCTAGTCTTTTGTAGCCAGAGTGTAAAAAAAATTGGCACACACAGGACCTTTTTTTCAGCCTTCCTTCTCCCTAGAGTATATCTCAGAAGTAGAATTGCTGGGCCACAGGCTGTGACTAGCTTAGTGACTTTAATTCCAAATTATTTTCCAAAATGCTTTCAATGTAGGGCAGGAAAGTCACATTGTCAGTCCTATATTTTAGAAATGTCATTTGGGCAGCTATGTGGAAGACAGATAAAAGAGAGGAAATATGGAAAATGGAGAAAAGAAATCATATGGCACTTACTATGTGCTAGGCACTATGCTAAGTACTTTATAATTATTGCCTCATTTGAGCCTTGTCACAACCCTGGATGGTTGTTGTCCTTCATTCTCAAAGAGGACCAAAATAACATCACTTATGTTAGAGTCAAGTTGCGGTGTGTCTGACTGTGGCCGATCAGACCAATACAAGCGTGGAAGGCTCTCCTGTAGGTAAGGCACAAATAGTTCCTGTGAATGTTGGCAGTGGATTCCCTAAATCTGCACATCTTGTGTTTCTTTTGAGCTACTTCAATTCTGCTTTGCTCATTGAGCACAGCACCTTCTCCGATGAGGGCACGCCATGCTGGACAGTCCTGGGCCAGTGTCTGCCCCATCATGCAATCAATTCCAAAGTTCTTCAAAGAGACCTTGAGAGTGTGCTTGTATTACTTCTTCTGACCACCATGTGAGCTCTTGCTTTGTGTGAGTTCTCAGTAAATTAGTCTTTTAGGCAAGCATATGTTTGGCATTGGAACAACGTGGCCAGCCCATCAGAGTTGAGCTCTCTGCAGTAGAGTTTGAATGTTTGACAGTTTAGTTTAAGAAAGGACCTCAGTGCCTCAGTGTCTTATCTTGCCAGGTGATCTTCAGAATCTTCCTAAGACAATTCAAATGGAAGCGATTCAGTTTCCTGGCATGGAGCTGGTAGATTGTCCAGGTTTCGTAGGCATACAACGAGGTCAGCACAACGGTTCTGTAGATCTTCAGTTTCGTAGTCATTCAATTACTTCTTCTCTCCCACACTTCTCCTTCGGAGCCTCCCAAACACTGAGCTAGCTCTGGTAATGTTTGCATCAACCTCGTTATCAATGAGTCGATCCTTGGAAAGTATACTGCCAAGGCAAGTGAACGTATCCATAGTATTCAGAACTCCTCCATTTGCTGTAACCAATGGTTCCACACATGGATGTTGTGGTGCTGGCTGGTGGAGCACCTGTGTTTTCTTGGTGTTAATCTTTAGGCCAAAACTAGCACAAGCTGTAGAGAATTGATCCATACTTTGTTGTACTTCAGCTTCAGAGGCTGCATTGAGTACATAATCATCTGCAAAAAAAGAGATCATGCATCAACTCTCCCTCCACTTTAGTCTTGGCTTGTAGCTGTGTTCGTCCTCATTGAAGGCATTTGACAACATTGCCGAAAATATCATGCTAAAAAGCATGGGAGCAAACATTCCATTGATGACTTAGTTGTGGGGGCTTGTAGAAAATTATGTCAAAATTTGGTTGCCTGGAAAAGTTCATTAGTATTTTAAGTCAATTTCATGATGGCATGCTTGCCCAGGTTGTGGATCGATGCTCTTGGCATAACAAGAACTGTAGTTACAAAGCATTACCCTCCCCGCCCTCTCCCTAAAATGCACTCTGTGGGGGGAAGAGCAGGCATGAATTTAAAGTATAATAGAAGTGAGTCACACATGCAGGTAATAGGGAACACACCTAGCTAAGACAAGTCACAATTCTAAAATAGCAGGGCCTTGACGTTTTTTTTCTTTTTCTGAAGTGTTCTTATGAAGTTCCCAGTGGGATGGGGCATCAGTCAGTGTTGGACAAGTTACTCTGCCACTAAGCTGGACTTGTCCCAACAAGGTTTGGTGACTCTACTAGATGGACAGCTCAGCCGCACTTGCTCTTCTTAGTTTAGGACATCAGCTGCTGGGCTGGCTCCTCAACAGCCTTGACTACTGCTGAGCTGGCCTGGAGAGGTTGCTCAGCCACTGGGCTGCTGCTAGACAAGTCTGAGCAGATCTCAACCGTTGGGCTCTTCAAAGTGCGCAATGTCTCTGCTGAATGAATCAATTTAATGGACTCACTGAGCTTGTTCTTCATCAGCTCCAGCTTCTGGATCAGCTAGGGGTGTTCTAGTATTCTTCTCAGCATGGGGAAGGACTCTCCCAGGTCAGCATTGGCAAAAGTCTCTCTTTTGGGAATTTTTTTTTTCAAAGTAGGAATCAAGCTTCTCTTGTCACCCTTCCTTCTGGGGAAGATCAAGGTACTCTCACTGAGGGTCCCTGCCTTTGTTTGTGATGATCAGCCCAGTTATACTTGCCAGATTCTCATTAAGCCTTATGCATATAAGTAGTCAGAGACAGAGTTGTGGAGGGCTCCTTAGGGATAAGTTAATTATCATTTCAGAGCCATTCAAGGCTTCAGACCCTTCCCAAGTTACAGAATACTTTATTACTCAAATAACTTCCCCTTTACGTTTTTATTTTGTTTTTACATTTTTTATTGTGCACTCAAACATCAAAAATAGCATTTCTATCCATGTAGAAAAGTATATAAAGAGGATTCTTTATGAAACTATGAATCTCCATTTCAAATTGCTTGCTTTTTAAAAAGTATGCAATAAATACTATGTTACTTTCAAAACTGCCTTGCTTGTGTGCACTTCCTTCTGAATTGCCTTCTGTTTTCTTCCATGCATTTAAAAAAAAGTTTTAATGGCACCCTTTTTTGGCAGGAGAGGACCACTGTTGCTAATGCCCTTCCCCTTTTATCCCTCCCCCAATTAATGGAGATAAAGAAAGGAGAGGAAAAAATACTTGTAACAAATTAGCATAGTTAAGGAAGATTAATTTACTCTGTGGTTATGTCTGAAAATCATTTCTGGAAGTCAAGTCTGGTGGGTATTCCAGGTGGGGAGAAACAGCAGGATATATGGGCAGATGACTCTGCTGGACACCTGGATGAGGCAGGAAGCATGTTCCAGTGTGGGGCTAGCTCAATATATTGACTTACGTGTGTTGTGCTCACTTATTCAGCAATCAAGTCTGCTCAGCCCAACAGTAGGAGTTCTGAAGAAACAATTAGCTAATTTGATTTTAAAGACAGAGATAGTAAAAACCAAATTAACAAATTAGAAAAACAAAAAGGGAATTTACAACAAATGGAGAAGAAAAAAAGTTAAGCAAAAGCTACTCTACTGAATTATATGACCACAAAAATAAAAACCAAAACAAAATGGTTGAATAACCACAAAAATAAATACCGAAATGAACAAAAATGGAAATAGAAAACGTCGATAATCCAATCTCAGAAAAAGAAATTGAGTAAGCCATAAATGCACCTCCCAGAGGAAAAATAAATCTCTAAGTACAGACAGATTTATAAGTTAATTCAATCAAACACTTAAAGAAGAGAAAATATTCCCTACGAAACACAAGTAACTTTTCAAAAATAGAGAAAGGAGGTACTGTAACCAAATTCTTTCTATGAGACAAAGACTACCTCTTATGGTCTTTGTTCTCAAAGAAAAGCAGAATAAATCAAAGCAAAGGAACTGTGGATTGCCATCGATTGTAATGATTATGCAAAAATGTAAATATTGGTAAAGAGATTAGAATAAAATGTAGAAAAAAATTACTTACTTACAAAGTTGGTTTTATACGAGGAAGACAAAAGTGTTTCAACCTTGAGAAAACATCTTTACAAATCATAAAAAAAATCAGTAGATACAGAAAAAAATTTTGAAATGATACACTATTCATTTATGTTAAATATTAAAGCAAAATAAGTTAGAACAAAAGGGCATTTCCTCAATATTATTAAAAGCATTTATCTAAAACCACAAGCTAGCATTAGTTGTAATGTTATTTTGTTCTTTGTTCTCAAAGAGGACCGTGACATCAGAGAGGTGATGCCATGATATGCAAGTGAATTGGATTTAAGTGAGAGAAGGCTGTGCAAAGTCACCAGCCTCACTTTCTCTTCTGGAGCAATCTGGGTCCAATGGCCAGATGTAGACCAAGACAACTGGAGATGGCCCTGGATACAGTGGAAGACCTTGGCCTTTTTAAGCTAAGGCCTTTCACAGGTCTCAGTTTGTCTGAGGCAACACCCATTCAGTGACTAAGGCTAGGTAAGACAGGAAGCAGAGAATGGCCTCTTAGTCAAAAAAGAAAACAACAATCTAGGAGGGAAAAGACCCTCAGGGTTTCTGGCCAAAACAGAAACTATTGTAATTTACATTTACTCTGAGCCAATCAAGGTGCAATGATGACCAAGTGGGGCTAGGCCTGGGATCTATTGTTGACCAATCAATGAGAGCCAGAGTGATTTGGTTTCAAGGATCAAAATTTACATTCCTTTGGGCAGAGCACCTGCAGGTAAGGCTATGATACCCTCAGTGGATAAAAGAGATGGAAAGGAAGAGAAAGAGAGAGGGAGGGAAGGAAGGAAGGAAGGAAGGAAGGGAGGAAAGAAGGAAGGAAGGAAAGAAGGAAGGAAGAAAGGAAGGAAGGAAGAAAGGAAGGAAGAAAGGAAGGAAGGAAGGAAGGAAGGAAGGAAGGAAGGAAGGAAGGAAGGAAGGAAGGAAGGAAGGAAGGAAGGAAGGAAGGAAGGAAGGAAGGAAGAAAGAAAGGAAGGAAGGAAGAAAGGAAGCTGCGTTGCCCAACTGGCCAGTTCCAGTTCGTCGGGTCCCCAGTGGAGTAGCTCCTATTTTCTACTTACAGAGGTTGTTGTTTGTCCTTCCTTCTCAAAGAGGATCATGATATCAGGGAGGTAATGGCATGACATGCAAGTAAATTGGATTTGTGAGAAAGGTGCAAAGTCACCAGCCTCACTCTCTCCTTGGGAGCCATCTGGGTCCAATGGCAAGATATAGATCAGAATGACTGCAGATGGTCCTGTGTGCAATGGGAGACCTTGACCTTTTTTAGTCATAATGGAGAAAAACTGGAAGCTTTCTTAATAAGATCAAGATAGAAAAAAGAGATCCACTATTGTCACTGTTGTTTGATAGTGCTAAAAGTGTTGGCTACAGCAGTAAGTCAAGAAATAGAAATTAAAGAGATTAAGTTTGGCAACAAAGAGTTAAAATCTTCTATATTTATGGATAACATGATAGTTTGTTATTATATTATTAAAATTAATTTCATTAATTAAAACTAATGAATAAATTTAATATTTATACATATTTAAGCCATAATCTAAGAATATAATAAAATTAATTAATAAAATATCAATAAATTAATGATTAATATAATAATAATTAATAATATATTATTGTACTATTTAAAATAACAAAAAGCATGAAATATCTGAGAGTTAATTTATGAAAATGTCTATATTCTACATTACATGGATTTGAACCTGTACACTAGAAGCTCCTGGCAGATAAGAGCTTTTGTATTTTTGCCTTTATATCACAAGCACCCATCTGGTTTCTTATGTATAAATGGTGTAAAATAAATGTTCGATTAAATCAAATTAAACAAATACAATTACAGAATCATTTTCACTGAAATAATGTGTCATTATGGAGCAAAATTTAGTTGGGAACTCCTTTTACTCTCTCTCTCTCCAAAGAGGAGAAGATGATTATTTCCAAATTACACGTTTGTCTTCCCGTTGGGTAATCTAGGTGCATGACCTTTCCTTTGGTCCAGGCTTCTACCCTATGCCTCCATCAGAGGTGTGGTATTTGTCTGAGTCTCCAGTTACTACAATGAATGACCAGGTCTGGCTTTGGGCTGAAATGGTGTCTGTCCACTTGGGTAATCTCCCTACTATTTTAGGAGTTTATAAAATTAACAAAAATCATCATTATGAGATCAACTCACACATAAAACCTGTGGAGACTGTAGTTATGGAGAAATCCTAATATTTGGACAGAGAATTGCATCTCTTAGCTGGTTAAATTCTATGTATTTCCAGAGAGCATCCTCCATTTGCTCTCCTTGTCACAGAATTAAAATATGGGCATGCATTGCAAAGCAGCTATGATCAATCACAGATATTTTTATACAGAACAAAATCAAGAACTAGAAATGGCTTAAAGAAACAATGAGGAAAAAGAACAGAGATGTGCCTGCTAGCCACAGGCACTAGGTAGAGAGCTGGGTGGGAGGTGGGGGAGAAGAATCAATCAAACCATTTCACAGCTTTCCTTCAATTCTTAAAGGGACAGTCCCAAATGACAGCATCAGTCTGTTCTTTGTAAGAAAAAAGTGGAGGCTTGACTGCTGAATCCAGCCTGTTCCACTTAAAACCTAAACCTGGAACTCACAGAGTAAGACACCTGCAAGGAATGGATTGCTGGCTGTTGTAGCTGTTCTTGCTACAATACAGAACTTAGCTCTCTTGGATTAGCTTCCCTTTGCTCCTCTAGAGAATTTCAAAAGATTCCACTGTGGCAGAAGTCTCCCTCCCTCCCTCCCTCCCAGCACTGAGTTTTCAATGGTTACAGTTTCTCCCAGAGCAGAAGAGAACACTGTCTCTACGGGACTAGAAATTGAGGATTAGGGAAGCACTCTAACTATGTCTCGAGCAGCTGGATGGCACAGCGGATAGATTATCAGGCCTGAAGTCAGGAAGACTCAGATTCATGAGTTCAAATTTGGCCTCAGATGCTAGCTATGTGACCCTGGGGAAGTCATTTAACTCAGTTTCCCTCAGTTTCCTGTTCTGGAAAATGAACTGGAAAAGGAAAGGGCAAACCACACCAGTATCTTTGCGCAGAAAATTCTAAATGGAATCACAAAGAATCAAACATAACAACAATAATAACTAAACGTGTCTTAATGGCCACTAGCAAAGGAAAGAACTAAACAAAGATGTTCAACATTCCACTGAGGCAGCTTCAATATATTAAAAATGAATATATCGTCTGAGTTTATTTCTCAACTAGGGGGTGCTAACCTAAGGCATGCATACCTCTCAGTGGGTATAAGAAGGATGACAAGAGAATATGGGGACTAATTGGTAAATAACTATATTATGCTATTGAAATTAAGCAGCCTATTTTATTTCTTATATCCACATATACGACAAAACCTCAAATTTATATCCTTTCATAATGAATAGTGGTTACAAGAAGATTTACTGAAAGTCAAGAGGCATTGAGGTCTGAGAAAGAATGGGAATTCCTATTATATATTTAAAGTTAGGCCAATTGTAATTACTAAGGGGATACTTAATAAAATTAGATGAAACTATAATAAATTTATCAGTGTGAATTCTATATGAATAACAAAATTCATACAGAGGAAAAAGGCCAAGGCTATGTTGTGAAATAATTAAAACAGCATCAAAGGGGATTTAGCATGACCAGACATCACACAAAACAGTAACTATCAACAGCATCTGGTGCTGGAATAAGAACAAAAAGGGGAGGGGAAGTAATCAATGAAATAGATTCGAGAAGCAAAGAAGAAACTTATTATAGTAGTCTGGTGTTCAATAAATCCAAGAGCACAGAATGCTGGGTAAAGAACTCTTTGTTCAATGATAATTGTTGGGAACATTGGATAAAAGTATGGAAGGACATATTTAACGAGCATTTGGCAAGTGACTAATACGTGATAGGTACTGTTCTAGATGCTGAGCAGTCCAAAATTAAAACCAAATAGTCCCTGCCCTCGAGGGGCTTACATTCTAAAATGCACACAGACAAATATGTGCAAAATAAATCTGAAGTCATTTCAGAAGGCAGGAGAATAATAACAATTAGGGGAATCTGGCAAGTTCTCTTGTAAGAGGTAGTGCTAAGCCTGAGCCTTGGTGGGCACTAAGAATGCCAAGAGGTGGAGGTGAAGAGAGAGAACTTTCTAGATATGGTGGAACAAGCCTGTGTCAAGCATGGCAGTGAGATGCTACCAGAAAGAGTAGGGAGAGGAGGGGCAGAATAGCAATTAGACCAGTTTAGCTAGAATGTAGCATGTGTAAGAAGAAGTCAAATGGGTTTAGACCTGTATCTAATCATACTAAATTCCAAATGTTTTAATAAATATTAACATAAACAAATATAAACATAGATATGGTCACACCTTTTAAAAATTGGAAGAGAATGGAGAGCAGTAATACTCCTTACTTTAAATAAAGGAATAAGTAACTAGTCCCAAAAAATAACAGACAAAATAAATTACTTCGATTTCATAAAAATAAAAGGTTTTGTCCAAGTAGGATGTTAACTCTGGGTCAGGGGGTGGTTCCAGAAAAGAAGCCTTGACTCTGGCCTCACGGGGACTGGGTTCAGTCCTATGGAAACCTGACTCTGAGGAGAGGGAATAAAATTTTTCTCACTCTCTCTGGTTGTTTCTCCATTCTAGAGTTCTGGGGGAAATCTTTTGAACAAAGCTTCGGCGTGACTTTAGGCTAATATCTAGGGTATTATCACAATAGAAATTAAGGTAAATTGAGAGACAAAGTTGAGAGCATGATCGATTTATTAGCTAGGTTAGCAGTAATCAATTAATTGGGTCTATGACCTCTCAATAACCAAAGACATCGAGTGAGGACTGACGGGTCTTTTATAATAATTAGCAAGATTACAGAGCAAAATCTCAAGCAACATAGGTGTGGCTATTGATGACAGAATTGAGGTTGCATCATTAGGACCTCTTCTTCTACAGCTCCCTTAACCACAACCAAGACATGTGATCATGTGATCAAGTTACAAGACAAAGGCTCCCAGGCAATGGAGTTGCTATAATAGTTTTAAACTGAGGAGATTTGACCTTTTAGATTGAAGGGAAATGGGTGATGGGTGGGATTACAAAGGTAGAGGTAATTATGAGACAAAAGCCTGACCTACAGATAAATTTCTCCATGATATGGGTGGTAGGTGAAGTTTACAAAGGGAAGGAACCTGTAAAGCCCATTTGAGTGGGCTTCAGAGGCGGGGCTCTCAGGGTCCTGGGGGGAGTGGCTAGGACTGGAGCCAATGGGAGCCTGTGGTGGGAGGAGCTTGCTGAATGGTTGGAGTAGAGTTAAGAGGCAGTTAGAGAGGCAGTTGGTGAGGCAGTTGGGGAGAGCAGTTGAGAGCTGAAAGAGAAAAGAAGCAGTCAGCTAGCTGGAACACAGCTTGGAAATTGCAGTGGAAGCAGCAGCAACCATGGCAGGCACTACAAAAAGCAGGACTGACCCTCATGGAGACTGGAGAGTGCTGAGCAGGGGCTTGAGGCCAATGGGTGGTCTTCTTGCTGGAGGACCCTGGCATTAGTGGGGAGAAGCACCAGTATGGCTTGGCTTGCTGCCATAATGTTTTTCTGTGGCCTCCTGGTCACTATTGTGAGATGGGCATACTAGTTTTGGAAGGTTCTTGCCAGGATGTCGAATTGGGGACACTAGTCTGTGGGTCTGCTGCTTTTGAGTTTTAATAAATGCTTTAACTCCTCTGCCTTCTACCATATTCATAGTTATCTTTGAAGTCATGAATTCTGCCTTAATGATATAGAGCCTCAAAAGAAACATTAAATCCACCTTGATTAAGTCTTAGCAAAATAAAATTATAATCAGTTTTGAATTTTACAATTTCCCTTTTTGGTTTTTGGGGGACCATGCCCCTTATGAATCACTTAGCCTCATTAAAGTTACAAATCAGGGCATCTTAAAAATCATTTATGTCTGTCACCCCATAATGTTTAGTAATGCTGCAGCAATGATTGCAGCAAAAAATACTGTAGAAAGGGGGTTAGTATTTCTTCTTGTTCTAATGCTATAATCCTAATATGTGGGAATAAAGATGAAAGAAATTTCATCCCAGATATTCTACTTTAATAGGACTAACTTGAAATGGGATGGCCCCCAAAACATCAGGCTTAGTCTTGTAACAATTCTCCCCCTGATCTTTGAGACCATCTGTGACAGAGGCATTGACAAAGTCCATTAAGGGCAATCCTTTTCAGTAAGTAGTCCTTACAGAGACATCAGCATGTGGAGAAGGAATGAGAGGGGAGAGTGAGCATTCAATCTCTTTCCTACTAACCCATTCCCAATGTCCATTTCATATGTTAGGGTTCAGATGTCCCATGCAATTGTCTGGTTTCTAAAAACATCTCATCTCTTGGGCAGTCTGGATCGGGCCTTTTCTCAGAGCAGCTCTGCAGGTAAGGAGAAAAGATCTGCTTCTCTGTTTCAATCTATTTGTAGAAATTCTTAGACATTTCTGCTATGATCTTTTGCAAAACAGACCTCAATATAATTTAGAACACCCTCCTAAATTTGGTTTTCCAATAACCAGCTGAAGAATCTGGAATCCATAATTCAACCCAAACTTCAGAGAACTTAAGTTTTTATATCTTACCTGCTATTACCTAAACCTTGTACCTGATAATGGATACAGCTGTTGTTGTCCTTCGTTCTCAAAGAGGATCATGACACCAGGGAGGTGATGCCATGACTTGTAAGTTAATTGAATTTAAGTGAGGGAGGACTGTACAAAGTCACTAGTCTCCCTTTCTCCTCTAGAGTCATCTGGGTCTAGTAGCAAGATACTGATCAGGACTACTGGAGATGGCCTCCATGAATACTGCTAACAGACTAAAGGAATCCTGAAAAGAGATCCATGAGAGCCTGACTTACAAAATGAGCCCTTCTGGTAAAGATTAATATTTACCAAAATAGATACATAAGCTAGGGTACATAAAAGAAAAACTTTCAGTTTAAATTGAGCTTTAAAAAAACAAACCTTTCACTCAATTCAATTTTGAAAGAAAAGAAAAAAAATTAACTTTAATTGTTTTCTTACATTTATCTTACATCTTTATCTAATTCTCCCTGTGTTAGGATAGTATCACTCTATCAGCTTGAAAGAAAACCCATTCTCATGCATGAACACACAATTCTTAAGGGGCTGACAAGCTCAAAAATTCTTTTTATTTAGTTGCTTTTTAATACAAACCAGCAGCAACTTGTATCTTACTGGCTACCTGCTCTGACAGAGAAATTTGCTATAAAAATGGATATTGTAATGGCAGGAAGGAAATACTCCCTCACTCTGTTTGACTTCAGGTATGAGTTATTTGATGGTCAATAATGTAGGAAAGTACCAGGCTATTCACAAGGTATGGAAGACAGGCTAATGATTGATTAGGTGGAAAACATTTTGCTTAGGAAACTGAGTCAAGAGGACCCTACCTTATCCCATGCTAAGATGATCCCCTCAGCCTTTCCTAGGTACAGATATCTGCCTAGCAGTTGCCAGATTTTGGCAACTGGCATTTCCTTGAATGTTTGTTAGACATATTGCTGATTTCAAACTTTCATACCTGGAATCGAAACTCAGAGCAATGTCAAGTTAGAGCCCAACAAACAGCAAAATCTTGGAGTGAATAGCACTGTTAGCTGACTTCAATACATTAACAGATATAATTCCATAAAGAGTGCATGGTAGTCCAAGAAAATAAATACTCTTAAGTTTTCTCACTGTGGTTGGGTGCTAGTACTCAGCAATTTCACAATTTTCAATCAGCAAGGCTGTGGCAAGCAGAGTTGATTATCTCTGCAGGCAAGGGCAACCTGAAGAGATGCACGTAACACAATTTTAACCACAAGGTATTATAGCCATTCAGATATCAGAAATCCCAGAGACACAATAGGAGCACAAGAATAAGAGCAAGACACAAACCCCATGACAAGTTTAGATGATGGCAGTGTAGGTAAATATTTCCAAATCATCCTTCAACAAAAAACCATTCATTCCATCACAGGTGACTTTTAAGCTCACAATCTTTATAATTTGGAAAAGCATTGATGCAAAACACATTTCATTAAAGACATAACCAGCACAATAAAAAAGTAACATATATATGGGACAACCCTGAGGATTGATGTTACCTGAGGTGGATGTTATGATTTATCCCTTTAGACTGGGAAACAGAGGTGACAAGGAACAGTAATAAGCTATGGCTAATTATCCCAGTAGGAAGATATACCTCAATGGAAATGAAATCACATGAGACAATCTCACATTAAAATTACTGGGAAATAAATATAAGGCTCTACCAGATTAAATTCACAACTGTTATTGTTAGGTCAGCTCAAAGGATGCTGGGCTAAATATTCTTTTGGTTTTTCTTTTTAGTTTTAGTTTGCAACACACGGTTCTACATAATTTTGAGTTGCAGATTTTCTTCCCCCCCTTCCCCCTCTCCGTCCCCAAGATGGCATGGAATCCTATATAACTTGGCATTGAATTAATTTACACACTAGTCAAGTTATGGAGAAGAATTATGATCAATGGAATGAATCACGAGAAAGAAGAAACAGAACTTAAAACAAAAACACAACCCAACAACAAATACAAAAGAGAGGAAAAAAAAGGCGGGGAGAAAAAGGGGAGCATGAAGTGTACCTCGATCTGCATTCATACTTCATAGTTCTTTCTCTGTATGTAGATAGCACTGTCCTTTGGAGCTGTCTCTGCATATTGTGTTGCTGAGAAGAGCAAAGTCTGTCAGGGTTGGTCATCACAGAATCCATGTATCTGTGGTTGTGTATTCTCCTGGCTCTGCTCCACTCACTCAGCATTATGTCATGTAGGTTTTTCCAGGTTGTTATGAAGTCCCCATTTCTTATAGCACAATAGTATTCCATTACCTTCATATACCACAGCTTGTTCAGCCATTCCCCAATTGATGGACATCCCTTTGATTTCCAATTCTTAACTACTACAAAGAGAGGCCGCTATAAATATTTTTGTACATACTTTTCCCACTTGTGTGATCTCTTTGGGATACAATCCTAGGAGTGGTATTGCTGGGTCAAAGGGTATGAACATTTTTATAGCCCTTTTGGCATAGTTCCAAATTGCTCTCCAAAATGGCTGGATCAGTTCACAACTCCACCAGCAATGTAACAATGTTCCAATTTTCCCATATCCTCTTCAGCATTTATCATTTTCCTGTTTTGTTATTTTAGCCAATCTGACAGGAGAGAGATGGTATCTAAGAGTTGTTTCAATTTGTGTTTCTCTAATCAGTAGTGATTTCGAGCATTTTTTCATATG
>CM053622.1:782208812-782224676 GCA_028646595.1 Phalanger gymnotis
ACTGTGCTAAAGTTGTTTATTATTTCAAGTAGTTTTTTACTTGATTCTCTAGGATTCTCTAAGTAAATCATCATATCATCTGCAAAAAGTGATAATTTAGCTTCTTCTTTGCCTATTCTAATTCCTTCAATTTCTTTTTCTTCTCTTATTGCTACGGCTAACATTTCTAGTACCAAACTGAATAGTAGGGGGATAATGGACATCCTTGTTTCACCCCTGATCTTATTGGGAATGCATTTAGGTTATCCCCATTACAGATAATGCTTGTCGATGGTTTTAGGTAGATGCTATTTATAATTTTAAGGAAGGCTCCATTTATTCCTATGCTTTCTAGTGTTTTTAATAGGACTGGGTGTTGTATTTTGTCAGAGGCTTTTTCTGCATCTATTGAGATGATCATATGGTTTCTGCTAGTTTTGTTGTTGATATGGTCAATTATGCTAATTGTTTTCCTAATATTGAACCAGCCTTGCATTCCTGGAATAAATCCTACCCGGTCATAGTATATGGGCTAAATATTCTAAACCATTGTTGTTAAAGTTTCTCCCTCTACTATTCTAGTTAGAGGGTTGATAGAGTATTATGATTTTTGGCCCAGGCAAAAGACTCTAAGAAGTTTGGTCTCACTCTGACAGAGCGTGACCGTACCCTCCCCCCCCCCGCCACCTGCCACTTCCTCAAACTGCAGTCCTTGAGAATTTTAACAGGGGCTATGACTATGCTGAAGCACAGAGCCCAGGAAACTTAAAGAGATCTAATACAGTGATTCCCAATTTGTGCAATATAAGAAAATGCTGAAGATATTATACAATAATCACATCTAAACCTTAGTATATAATTATCTAGAACGGAGCACTAAGAATGAAGTAATCAGAATCCTAAAATAATATTGTGATATTGATATATGTGGTATGGGCCAGGTACAAGCACCTATTCCCCACAAGCAATCCCGAAAGGTTAGTAGACTTGACTAAAAGATGCTTATTTGACTTCAATTGTAATAGACAGCAAAAGACTAAAATATGTTCACTTCCTTTCCTCTAAGATAATTGAAGGACAGCGAGGTGGCACAGTGGATAGTGTGCCAGTCCTAGAATCTCAAAGACCCATCTTCCTGAGTTCAAATGTGGCCTTGGACATTTACAAGCTGTGTGATCCTAGGCAAGTCATTTAATCCTGTTTGCTTCAGTTCCTTATACATAAAATGAGCTGGAAAAAGAAATGGCAAACCACCCCAGTATCTTTGCAAAGAAAACCCCAGAATTGGGTCATGAAGAGTCAGACACAACGGAAAAACAATTCAACAATAACAAGATACCTGATTTCACTGAAATATTTTTCATTAAAAACAGAAAAATGTTTCTGGCTTTCAACTTTATTGAGTTATACATTTGCCCTATAAGCTTTTTTTAAAAATCATTGTCTAATTATTGTCATATTATTCTGAATATTTGAAGGATGCTTTATGGTAATATGCACAAGTATATTTACTAGCAAGTGGATGACAAGTTTAGTAACCCTGTATCTCATTATTTTTACTCAGATATTTATTAATTTCAACAACAAATACTTTACAGGTAACTTGTCCTGATCACAGAAATTTGCTATGAAAAGAAATTGCAGGAATAAAGTTATAGCAAGGGGAAAATACTTCCCTGACTCAGCTTATATCCAGGTGAGAGTGATATCCATCAGCAAATCATGGTGTTAATAAAGTATTATAGCCCAGCTCAGAATTATACAGGTGGGAAAAATTTCCTTTTCAAAAAAGGAAATGGCACAATAGAGAAACTGCATCAAGAGAATCCTACTTTAGCCATCCCACAGTCATCCTCATCCCACAGTCATCCTCTCAATTTTTCTCTGGCACAAACATCCACCTGTTGTAGTTCTGAGTCTGGACTCCCTTGAGCAGCTAGTGGCATTTCCCTCAAATGGTTGATTACTGACTTAATGGTCATTCAGACAATAATACCTGAATTCAAAACTTAAAGCAATATTAAAGTCCCATGAGATTCAAATTTCTGTGATCACAATGTGGCACTAGAATGGTTACCTTTGTTTTTATGATCACAAATAACCATAAAGGCACTTTTGTACTCTAAGCAGCCTTATGAGTTCTCCCCTAGCTTCCCAGAAAACCAATGTAACATCGTGGGGCTATTTGGAAACTGTTTGTTATTGCTTATCTCATGTTACCATATCACTTTAAGTCATACTGTGAAGTTTCTGATATGCAAAATCCTAATTAAGGTTAAAAGTACTTCTCAGAAAGGAGCTAGAAGCAGGAAGGCTACTGTTTTCTACACGTTTTTTCATCAGAATTTTTCCCACTTTTACTAATGACATCAGTGGATTTAAATGTCAAATGTTCTAAACAACTTCTTTCACAAGTTGGCAAGGTTTATTTACTCTGTAGTTTTTAATTTGAGAACACTTACCTATATAGTAAGAAGTTAGGATATGAATTGAATCTGATTTCTTTGTAATTTCTAGATATGATTTTGTGGGTGTGGGGAACTTTAAAATATATTGTCATTATTCCCACCTAAAATTAAATTGCCACACTCCAACCTGGGCATGGGGCTAGGTCTTAAGAACCAGATAAATGTAAGCTGCCAACTGTTTCTACCAAACAGCCACTTATAGTTTCAATCTATCTTTTTACTGGCACTTGGGGTTTGATTCCCCCTTTTCTCCTTTTACCTCTTTAAAACAATAAACTTGTCACTCTTTGGGATAAAAGTGATTAAAAGTTGATCGACTTTTCACTTTTAGAATGTAGATTGAGTTTTGCCTTTAGAGTCAATATTCCCCTCCTTTCTTTAAAATACCCAGTTATTTTCTGGGTAATATACCCAGGTGTATTCTGTAATTTCCAAATCAAGAGAATTGCATCTTTCAGTTCTTAAGAGCATTGCTTATACATTGGGTGTTTTTTTTACAGTAATAATTTACAAATTATTTTTAAATATTAATTTTTAACATGCTAAATTGATTGCATTCAAGACCAATATAGAACCCTATAAGGGCAAAAATCTATTTTCGCAGTTTTTAAACATATTGCCCTGATGTCAAATATTGAGTGGCAACATAAAAATTAAGCCCAACAGTAATGTTCTATATTTAATATTCCCCAGGGCTAGTTTTATCTTAAAAATTATTTTTATTCTTCAAATCCTTCTTCTTTTTATAATACCTATTCCACAAATATGCTTATGTCCTTTACAATTCTTAACAAAATGCCCTTCTTTCAGACAATAGAAACATCTAGCTTGGGCCCTAGGCTTAGAGCTTTCTTTTTCCTTATCTTTTCTCTCATAGACATGCTGGGCTATGATCATTTCTTTTCTTGTGCCACCCTGGGCAATATTTTTTTTTAAATGCTTCCTCATTCCTGATTGAGATCGGTTGACAAAGCTAAATTAATAGTGTCACATGGATCATTTGAATTTAGATCTTCTTAATGTTGTGTCTTTGCATGATGTATTTTTTTTTAAAAAGCAGTTCAATTTTCTTCTGAAAATTGAAAAATACTCCAAATTCTGGGATGGACAACACAAGTGGCCATAATCTACAAAATTTCATTTCAGAACCCAATTAAATATGGATTTATACTTTCTAATATTTAATATCAATTTTACATAAGCTACTTAAAAGTAAGGATTAAATTTTACTCACTCTGAAATCACTCCTTGACTTAAACAAACTTTTCTTCTTTTGAGGTCAAAAAGAAAGTTAAAATTGTAAACTGTCTTTGAAATCTTACTGAAGCTGACATCCAGTCATCTGACACTTTTAAGACTAGAGTGGAAAAAAACAAAACAAAACCTCCTTCCTTAAAATAATAAAGGCAGTCTGCACATAATCTTTTCTTCCTTCTCCTTAAACAAACTCTACAATTTTGAGCTACCACAAAGATATCACACCCACAAACACACTCAGTTCATGGCCAGTTTATGTCTAAGGCTAATTACTTTTTATGCTTATGCCTATGCTTGCTTTTTCATGGCCCACAAGAAAAGTTAGTTTACTCTAGCCCAACACAGAAACACAGAAAGATATGACACAGAGACACAAAAGCACAAATAAACAGGCACTCGAATTTTGTGGGGCTTGCCCTGTGAGTGCTAGTGAAGACAAAGAATGCAAATACTAAAGTTTGAGACTTCAGGTGAAATCTCTGCTTTTCCTTTATGAATTTTATCTCTCATTTTCAGGTAAGGTACCTTTTCAGTTTGGAGAAGTTAAAAGGATTGTTTACTGGTCCAATTTCCAAGTAAGATATTTGGATGGCTAATAGAGATATGGAATCTCAAAGAATGCCCTTAGAAAGGAAATCATTTTTCAGCAGTCCCTCCCCTAGGGGCTACATGTTTCAGCTGAGTAGCCTAGACAGAGTCCTAGTCCTCAGTTCATAGATCTGACAAAGGTTCGGGAGTCCTTAAGAGGAGTCCCTCTGACAATTCATGGCATTCAAACTGGTGGCTAGTTTTAGTGCCAGAATGGGTAGTCAGCTGAAGGTTAAGGAAAAAATTCATGGGGTTACCCAGAGATGTCAGTGCTTTCGGCACAAGTGAATTCCTCCTGTAGAGGAGGGGGAGATGTTAGTTTTCCCTATTGACCTTTGCTTTCCATGAATGGGTTCACATTGCCATATTCTGCTGGCATAGAAATGGCTTTCCTAAGTGTGGTTGAGTTCTTTGTCTGGCGATACAGTTTAGGAGCCAGTGGAGGAAAGTATTTAGGGCAAAACCTGGAGACCTTTTTTTCCTTATTATTAATTTAAATATAATAATGTGAAAATTGCAAGACAGATACCCAGACATTAAACATCAATGACAAGGCTTCAAAAAGAAATTAGTGTGCACCCACAAAAGTCCCTCTTCTAGGCAAAATTATATGCGACTTTTTAACATAAATTTTCTATTGTTTTAGTTATTTTAGTTTCCCCCATTTGGCTGGGGACTGTCTGTTTCCAGACTTATTAAGAGCTTTCCCAGCCTTTTGGGAGGTATCTGTTTCCAGATTTGCTAGAGGCTCCCCAAAAGGCACCACTGTGGTATGTCTCTTTATCACTCCTCCACCTAAGCCAGGAGTTTCCCTTGAAGTGAGTAAGCTCTTTCCAAGGGGCTTGTACCTTAGGAGGATTTCCCAGGTTTTCTATTACTAATTATTGCCAATCACACTAAAACACAGAGGGGTCACCAAAACAAACACAATTGCACCTTTTCCAACGGTGTGGGAGCTTTCCTTGGCCTCAGAAGCACTGGGACTGAGAGGGTAGGATCAGGTCTTTGGTGTACTTAGTCTCCATTCTATTGTGATTTAAATTAATGTAACATGAGAGACAAAGTTCTGAACATGACGTGATCAATTTATTAGCTAGGCTAGCAGTAACCAATACATTGGGTCTACAGCTTCTCAAAAACCAAAGACATTGAGTGAGGACTGACAGGGTCTTTTGTAACTATCAGTAAGATTACAGAGCAAAATCTCAAGCAACATAGGTGTATCTTCTGTTTGGCTATTGATGACATAGTCAGAATTGAGATGACATCATTTGGACCTCCTCTTCTAAAGGCTCCTTAACCACAACCAAGACATGATTAAGTTACAAGACAAAGGCTCCCAGGCACTGGGAGTTGCTACAATAGTTTAAATTGAGGAGATTTGACCTTTAGATTAATCAATTTTCCCTGGAAAATAGGTGATGGATGGGAACACAAAGGTGGAGGTAATTACAAGACAAAAGTTTGACCTTCAGGCAAGTTTCTCCAGGATGTGGGTGGGTGGGTGGGGGTGAAGTTTACAAAGGGAAGGAACCTCAAAAGGGAATATTAAATCTTGCTTGATTAAATCTTAGCAAGATAGAATTAAAATTGTTTCAGTTTTACAGCATTCTTTAAAAGAGATGAACAGAGTGCCTTCTGGAAAAAGCTACTAAGTGTACAAAGTAGCTATCAGGTATAAAATAGTTATTTATTTCCTCCACAACAGAAGAAATGCCCAAAATACCAAAAATTCATCAGCGTGCATTAACAAATATGTAAAAATGAAACAACAACCTATCATCTATTATATTCTCCTGGAGATTAAAGACAGGTTTGTAGGACTACTAAAAAATAGTTCACATTACTTGATATGTATATATATGTGTAACAATTCACAAAGTCCAGCTCTTCTAATGGGCTAGTGGTGGCTCTCTAGGGCTTTCAGTTACAGAATCCTCTTCATGCTGGTGCCCATCTTCTTTGAGAGGCTATTGTGAAACACATTCAACAGGACAACTTGTGTCTGACATCAGAACTCTAGAATTCACAATGTATTGCCACCAAGCATTGGAATACTTATCTCTCAAGACTGCTGTTTGGCCATCTCTGCTTAGGTACACAAAGCAGCCAGGGACTTGAAGTTCAGTGTCAGGCTCCTGGCAAGCATATGTTTTCATTGGGATGTGCTTATCACTTTCACAGCTTCCCAAAAGAGGGAAAAGTCACTTCTTTTTCAGCTGAAAGTTCAAGGGAGAGCTGTCATTTGCTGTATCACAGAAAAGACGGAGGAATTTTTCTCCTTGCCCCTTGAGATAGCTTACTGAGTTAGCTCTTCCTGGTTTCATCACCAGTCATCTGTCACACAGCTATGATGAGGGTTAGGAGAGATACAGGAACCCCAAAGCTGGAGTTCCCAGATGGAGCCATCTGGTATGAATTCATGGACTCAGGCATTCTTTAAGTTAAGGTGGCAAAGATTCATTATTACACTTTTAGTGGGCAAGAGTTCTTTGGGAACGTGAAACCTTGGAGGGCTACAGGTAAAGTTTATATAGGATAAACTACAGTGCCGAATATGCTAACTTGGTGATTCAGGGTGGGGTTAGGGAGTGGTTAAGGAGTAGTCATTCTTAAGGATATATGTACTTTTTGCATCTACTGTGCAGGTATTTTGCCCAGAGTTCACTGAGAAATAGCCCAAAGCAGGGCTACAGGGAGCTGTGGTTTTAGGCCTAAAATGTCACTAAGTCAACCAACAGTCAGGGCTGACTGGGAAATATCTAGATGTCTAGTTAAACAAGATGAATATAAGGGAGTATACATATATCTAAGTCTAAGAGACACATAATGAGGAGTCCAGGAGACATGTGATAGTTCAGTGAGTAGCAAATATCTCTATGAGCCAGTACACAGCCAGGTCAAATTAATGAATTCTATAGGTGCAGCTGGCTACTGTATCAACAAGAGAGATACATGTTTTGCTAGAGTGTGCTGTCCTTAGGCTGGAGAGAAACTGCTTGAGACAGTGTTTTGAGGCTAGAGAGAGATGTGATTTTGGAATTGGGGTCTGAGCACAGGCGCCCAAGCACCCCATCAGCTTCAGGGCATGGGGCACACTGGGATCAGACTGAAGTTACTGGTCATTCCTGTTTTTCAGCAAAGAAGTACAATTGTTTACAATTGTACAAGTTACTACTGTAACAACTGGACATATGCTCAGCTTCATTGATACGGTCACAAACATGCAGCAGGAATAAAAGGAAAAGCTATGAAGTGGAAAAATCTTTGCATAAAATATTTTTGATAAAAGTCTGATATCCAAAATCTTTAGGGGAATGTCATGGTTCAAAGTAAAGAAAAAGAAGAAGAAAATAAGCATTTATATAGCACCTACTACATGCCAAGCACTGTGCTAAGCACTTTCTATAAATATTATTTTATTTGATCCACAACAACTACTCTGCAAGGAGGGTGCTATTACTATGTCCATCTTACAGATGAGGAAACTGAGACAGACAGCTGTTAAGTGACTTGCCCAGGGTTACACAGCTAATAGGTGTTCGAGGTCAGATTTGAACTTAAGTCTTCCTAACTCCAGACCCAGAGTTTGATCTACTGCATTACGTAGCTGCCATAAGAAATGGCAACAGCTAGAAGCAGGGTGACAGTAATAATTGCTGATACCAATGTTTCTGAGAGAAATGGAGGAATTTAACTCACTTTCCTCTTAGAGAAAAGAGGAGCAAATACATATCTCCAAGAGTAGGAGGAGAAACAAGGAAAAAGGCTAGGCCACAATGTGGAGGAGTAACTTGTGCCTTTCTCTCTACTATTACTGTGAGTTCTTTGGCCTGATGAGAAGGGAATTAATATTCTAACTACTTCAAGTGGAGAATTATCTTTTGGGAGAGCCCCAAATCTTGTGGCAGCAGTCTAAGTCTGGGGTGAGTATATTGATAGAGGGTGAGGTGATGCTTCTCTGCCAAACTCAAGTGCCTTTCTCTTTAGGGGAAGTCTTAACCATTGGGTTGGGAATCACCAAAGGGAGGATGATATGTCTCGCATGTTTATGAGTTTCTGTGCTATTTACCTTCTTTCTCTGAGATGAAATAAAGATTGCTTTATATCCAGTATATTGTCACCTTGAGTAATTGCATGGGAGTTGAGGGCTTATTTTAACTCACATGTATAGAGAACCAGAAATGAGCAACAAGGCAAAAACTTGAGTACCTGGGTCATGAGCAAAACTGAGACAGCATGACTTTATCAAGAATAAGTCATGCTCACTGGGAAATAAGATATACAGGCAGTGGGGTATAGAAATCTATCTTACCCTATAAGAAAGTAAGGGGCAAGGAGATAAGGTAGGAGGAGGAGTGGGGTGAGAGAATGGAAGGCAGACTGGGGAAAGGGGCAATCAGAATATATGCCATCTTGGGGTTGGGGGAGGGTAGAAATGGGGAGACAATTTGTAACTCAAAATCTTGTGGAAACCAACGTTGAAAACTAAAAATATTAAAAATAAAAAAGAACAAGTCATGCCAGATAATCCTGTTTCTTTTCTTTCTGGGGCAGGGCTACTAACTAAACTTTTAGATGAGAGGAATGCTATAGACCAGTGGTTCTCACATCTTTTGGTCTCAGAACCCTTTGACATTAAAAAAAATTTTTTTTGAGAATTCCCCAAAGAGTGATTGTTGATGAGAGGTATATTTATCAATATTTACCATATTAGAAATTTAAACATCCTAGCATTATTATGAAAACAGATTTGACCTTAAGAACACCCTGAAAGGATGCCAGAGACTCCCAATGACCCCCAAGACCACACTTTGAGAATCATTGCTATGGACACTATATGCCTAAAATTCAGCAAAATATTGATCAAAATATGGTCATCTTACAGGACGGCAAGTTCCATTTATGTTAACAATGGGCTATCGTGGCAAAAAACAAAAACAAAAAAAAAACCCTAAAAACTAATACAATCTTAGGCTGCATCAATCAATCAGTAACTCAACCAACAAACATTTATTAAGCATCTATTATATGCCAGGCACTGTGCTACTTGCTGAAGATGCAAATACAAAAACAAAACCATTGTTATCTATTACTAGAGATAGCCCGTGCTAGCTAAGTATATACAAGACATAGGCACTAGACCTGTGATCTTAGTGTTTTAGGGATTTCTCTGTGAGAAAATTCCCTTTACTAACATGTCATCTTATACTTAAAGTCTTAGAAATTTACCTTAGAGGAGAAGTGTCAAACACACAACTGTAACACTCCTTAGTTCCTACCAGCAATTCACTAAAATGTAAGTGGGAAATACTTAACAAAATGAATAAAAATACAATAAAACATAGAAACATTATATTTTAAAACTAAGTGAACACGCCACAGATATGATCCTCATATTAGTGGATTAGAGGTTCCACTTTCTAGCTGAGCTTGACTAAAACTGATTTGGAGAAATTAAATGACCTGCCTAGAATCACATGTCCAGAGTTAGAACTTGGAGCTAGATATTCCTGGCTTTCAGGTCAGCTCTCCATCCATTTTGGAGCAGCCACCCACCCCAATTCTCCATCTCTTGTACAAGATCAATACATGGGGATCCACATGTACAAAAATATTTATAGTAGCTCTTTTTGTGGTGACAAAAATTGGAAATCAAGGGGATACCTATCAAGCAGTTGTGGTATATGAATGTAATACAATACTATTGTGCTATAAGAAATGATGAGCAGGCGGACTTCAGAAAAACCCGGAAAGACTTATATGAACTGATGCTGAGTGAAGTGAACAGAACCAGGAGAACATTGTACACAGTTAATGGCCACATTATGCAATAAAGAAGTTTGATATACTTACCTCTTCTTAGCAATGCAAAGGTCTAAGATAACTTCAAAAGACTCATGATGGAAAATGCTATCCACATCCAGAAAAAGACCTATGGAATCTGAGTGCAGATTGAAGCATGTTTGCTTGCTCTCTCCGTGTCTCTCTCTGTCTCTCTCTGTCTCTCTCTGTCTCTCTCCGTCTCTCTCTCTCTCTCTCTCTCTCTCTCTCTCCCTCTCTCTCTCCTTGTTGTTTCTTTTTTCTTGTGGTTTCTCCCATTGGTTCTAATTCTTCTTTACAACATGACTAATGTGAAAATAGGTTTAATATGAATGTATACATAGAAACTATATCAGATTATATGCTGTCTTGGGATAGGGGAAGGGAGAGAAGGGAGAAAATTTGGAACTTAAAATCTTGTGGAAGTGAATGTTGAAAACTAAAAATAAATAAATAAATTTATTTAAAAATACAAGGGATCTCTTGGAGGAGCAGAGTAGAAAGGGGAGAAAGCACAAGCAGCTGGGTGATTCCAGAAAGCTGTCATGTAGAAGATAATGCTTGAGCCAAGATTTGAAAGAAACTAGGAGTCTAGGAGGCAGTGGTGAGAAGGGAGGGTGTTCTTGGCATGGGGGATGGCCGATGCAAAGACATGAAGAGATGAAGTGTGGTGTGTGAAGAACAGCAAGAAGTCCAGGTCATCAAACAAAGGCTTAGCTCCTTTAAAAAGCTGAGATTCTGTAAGTATTTTCCCTAGTATTTTCTACTACGTTCTCATCTCACATGCCCAATAGAGATGAAAATCCGCCATCTAGTGGCCACATAGAAGATAGGGTTTTTGTGTGTGTTTTTGTTACTGTTTTCCCCACTTGAATGTATTTAAGAAAGTCATACCTCTTCCATAGGCATTTGTTCTCAAGGACAAAACTTTTTCATTCTGTCTCTCTCTTGTAATTCTCTGCCTAAGATGCTTTGATGTCTCCCAGGTGCCTCTAGAATAAAATACAAATTCCTGTTTAAAGGCATTTAAAGCCCTTTACAACGTGCTTCTAAACAAATTGCGTTCCTATTGATCCTCTCCACACACTTTACATTCTAGACAAACTGACAACCTTACTATTCTCCATAAATGACACTCCAACCCATCTCTGTCCCTTTGTACAAGTCTCTCCCCTGCACCCATGCCTGCTATATTGTCCCTGCTCACCTCTGCCTCTTGGAATCTCAAGCTCACTTCAAGCTCCAGGTCATAAGAAATTTTTTCTGATTTCCTCCAATTATTAGAAGTTCCTCTTGGAAATCAGGTTGTATGTGTGTACATATATGTATGTGTGTGTGTGTGTGTGTGTGTGTGTGTATAGTGTACACATATATACACATCAGTATATATGTACATATTGATGGTGTGAATCAATAAATAATATGTATATACATGTGTATATATGCATATACATATATATATATACATGCAAACACACACTATATATACATATATGTGTGATTTACTTTATGTATACATGCACACCCAGTATAATGTAAGCTCTTTGAGGGCAAGACCTGTTTCATTTTTGGTTTTGTATCTCCATTGCCTAACACAGATCCTGGCACCTAATTGGCACTTAACAAATGCTAATAGAATTAGATGTAATTTTAGGTGACTGAATCATATAAATGGCACCATGTGAGGGATGTAGCTTTCAAAAATAAGGAAGTAAGAATCCTGCTGTACTGTGCCCTCTGGTCACATCATATCTGAAATGTTAGGTTTGGTTCCGGTCAATGAAGTTTAGGAAGGATGTACCTAAAATGGAGAACATCAGGAGAAGGGCAACTAGGATGATGAAAAACCTCAGGATCCTCCCATATAAGGATCCATTGAAAGAACTGGGGAGATTTAAGCTAGGGAAGAGAAGATAGGGTAGAGATGAAGAAGATAATCACTGCTTTCAAATGTGTGAAGTGACATCTCACGAGAGCAGGATCAGACTTGTTCTGTTCAGGTGAGAGCAGAACTAGGAACAAGAGGTGGAAAAGGTGCTATCAACATAAGCCACACCAATAGAGAATGGGAAACCTCAAGAGGTTATAAATGCCACCAAAGTCTTTGAACAAAATGTGATGACTGTAGATTTGTCAGAGAGCCTGCAGAGTAGATTCTTGTTCAGATATGGGTTGGACCAGATGTCTTCTCAGGTCCCTTCCAGCTTTGAAGTATGTAACTTTGTGATTACACACACACATACACACACACACACACAGATATGTATGTATGTATCTTTCTGTGACTCAAATGGCTCTGTAATCTCATCCATGTGGATATTCCCTGTAATGATCACGACTCAGCCATGTCTGCCTGTCAGGTCCATGTCCTCTTATGTGTTCACCAAAAGGAGTCCACCCAATATAGTGGGGGTCTTCCTCACTTTTTCTTGACATTATGAGGCTATCATGGGAGCATCATGGCCATCCACTTCACTTTGGCCGCATGACCAGATCACCCTCTTCTTTGATTATGGATTTCTTTGATGATGTGTTTTACTTCAGTTCTTTGAAATTCCTCAGTGGTTCCATGTTTCAGTCTGCTCACACCTATATGCACCTCTCCATTGCATTTTACTCATTCCTAAATCTTCAACATCTGTAGTGTTCTATTGCTTGTAGCCCTACAATAAAATCTGTAGTATTCCGTTGTTTGTATCCGTACGACACCACTTGGTATCAAAAAGATGGACCTTCATTTCATGAAGAATTTTGGAATTGTTAAAAGAGCTCCACAATTTCCTGTAGAGAGTCTAGCCCATTCTCCTCCTTGTGGTTCATTTTAGGCCTAAATCATTGTCCATTTGCCATTTATATTCATGTGTGTATTGATAAATGAACTCTATACATTTTGTTATCTCTGTTATATCTTTCAAGAAATGTTGAATCAGTCAGTAAGTCAATAAACAAGCATTAAGCACTTACTAGGTGCTAGGCATTGTACTAAGTACTGGAGATACAAAGGCAAGAGACAATTCCCGTCTTCAAGGAGCCCACAGATAACATGAAAACAGCTATGTATAAACAAGCTATAGATATACATATATAGATATAGATATATATAGATATAGATATGCATGGGAAACACCCTTTGAGCCTCAAAGTCAGTATTTTGCTCTACTAAATAAAATTTTAAAAATAGTCAACAAATAATGAATTTTTGTCATGTATTTATTCATCTTTCAGTTAGTTGTGTAATGGGGAAGATGTGGTCAACTCTAGAACATCACCTGTTGAAAGGTCTCTTCCCTCCTAACACCTTCATCAAAGAGGCCCTTAATGTGTACGTATATATAATTCTCATACAAATTTTATATAGATGAAAAAGTAGGCATAGAGGTTAGTAGTTAGTGATATTCTTTCAGTTGCCTCCTTTCCTTTTTTATTAAAGGCCTGAGGAGATTTCTTTTGGCCCTTACTATCTTCCCCTCATTCAGATACCTTGTGAATCAATTCTCTGATGTCCTTAAAATTGTGTCACCTCTAACACAGAGCTCCTCTCTATTCACTTAGACTTGTCCAATTGCTTTCCCTTTCTTTGCTCTCTTCAGTGTCATTCCTATGTCCCCCATAAACATATCTGATTAGAGTACAATGGTGGTGATGTCATTGTTCTCAATAATGAAAATAATTTGTTGAAAAAAATTTTGCAAATCTTTTCCATTTTTTTCTATTTTTTGTCTTCTTTCCAGCTTCACCCTTAAATGCTTTCAGGATGAATTTGTTAGCTAGGGCTCTTGCCAAGGTTTCTTTAAAATTATTTTACTATCTGATCCTTCTCTTTTATGAGGTGATGCTGGTCACAATCTTCCACCATCCTTCTCTGTAAAATTTTACAAGCAAACCTGTATTACAAGCTAATGTTGTTATTGTCTAGCATATATCTCCATTTGACAAGTAAGTCAAGTACATTCTGGCTAAGTTGTTTTCAGTCATTTTTTATCTCCTCATGATGACAATCAATTTACATGTGTTGGACTTTGGTATTACATTATTTTCATTTGAGTCAATGTGATTTTCCTACCCATTTTCATTTTTTTGGTCAACAATAACTTGTTTAATTAGGTTAAGGTGAAATTATTTTATCTGCACACCAAATCTTTTCTCATAACCAGTAACCACAAAGAATAGCTAGTACAATGTAAGATTAAGAAGAACAATAGACAAGGCTAGTAATTTATATTCGAGAATATCTACAAAAGAGTCAGCAACAAAAACACATGTTCCCAAAAGTGTATGTACAAACATGCAAACTGTAGATTACAGTTGGGGTTCTCCAGTGATCCTGACGCAAGGCAGGTGAGATGGGGCACAAAATTTGCCTCTGAAAAACCTTAAGGATATACCTTATTCCAAATGAATAGATCAAAGAAGGAGTGAAATTGTATGTTGAGAATGTTGTTGCTGTTGTTTGTCCTTTGTTTTTGAAGAGGACAAATGACATCACAGGCTGATGTCTTAACTCATGTGTAAGTTAGATTTGTGAGGGACAGTTGCACAAAGTCACCAGCCTCACTGTCTCTTAAAGAGTCTTTGAAGTCTAGTGGCAAGACAAAAGTTCAAGGTTCAGGATGCAATGGATGACCATGGCATCTTTGATGTCTGACCAAGCTCTAAGTGATCCACAGAACCTGATTCAGCTGCCTTCATGGTCATTGGAACAAATTATCTTTATCCACCCATTGTGCCAGAGGAAGTCTTCAAATGCCTGGGGCAGACATCCCCCTAACTCATCAGCTAATTTGATATCAGTTGGTTACCCTCAATCTGGTATAGCCTGTCTGCAGAGATGGTTTACTGAGGTGTGGTTGCTGCATGTGCCAGCTTTGTGCAAGCACAAGTGAGAGGTGGATGAATCAGGTGGACACCAAAGATGGATGAGCAGCCCTAAAGAGGGTTCAGCAAGCCCTCACATCAGAGGTGCTAGTTCTCCTTGAACACCCATACATAGTCATGGGAGGAAATACAAGAACCTGAGGCACGAAGCATGGTATAAAACTTTTGGGCAAAAACTAATGGAGGAAGATATTAAGGGCAAAATTCATAGAAGGTATAAATTTAGAGATTCCTCCAGAAGCACACCAAGCTTTGTAAATGAGTGGATCCTTAGCATTTGGTGCTATAGTAGATTTACAAACCAGATTTTCCAAACAGAGAGAGGTTATAGCTCTAGCCGCAAACACTTCTCTGCTGCCGCTTGCCATACAGCGTTTCTAGCTTTCTATTGTTTTTAACTTCCCAACACAAGACGAACTTGTCGGGGACCCAGCAATTAAAGATGATATAATTTCAAGAATGGAAGAACATGGAACAGTCATCCTTATTTAGATTGACAAAAATTCAAATCAAGGCAATACACATGCGATGTGCTTCTCCATTGCTGTGGTAAATGTATTACGTAGAAGATAATTTTCCGGGGAAAACAATTACAGGTGCATATGAACATCTCTCAACTGACCACAACCTCTTCCTTGTTTCTGTGATAGCAACGTAATGACTACTGATTCTCATTTGACAATGAAGAAGAATTTATTAATTTATTTTTTATAAATTTTATTTAATATACTTAGTTTTCAGCATTGATTTTCACAGAAGTTTGAATTACAAATTTTCTCCCCATTTCTACCCTCCCTCCCCCACTCCAAGATGGTTTATATTCTGGTTGCCCTGTTCCCCAGTCTGCCTTCCCATCTGTCACCCCACTACCCTC
>CM053622.1:782225176-782256860 GCA_028646595.1 Phalanger gymnotis
CTTCCCTGTCCTCTCTCTGTCTCTGTCTGCCTCCCCCCCATCCCCCTCTCCCATAGATTCTTCATATATCCTCATAAATCACAAATCTCTCTCTCTCTCTCTCTCTCTCTCTCTCTCTCTCTCTCTCTCTCTCTCTCTCTCTCACACACACACACACACACACACACACACACCCCTACCCCTTACTTTCTCACTCCATAAGAAGTCAATTATTTCTCAGGCTCTGTAATAACACATTTCTTGACCATTTTTTCAAACTCCCCGAACAAGACTACTTCTCTCCCAAATGCCTGTTTGTCTCTTAAAGCTATAGTAATAGTATTTGTAGACCCTATGAGAAATGCATTTAAAAAAAGGGTTATAGAGATTAATTTGAAGTTCTATACTTGGGCTTAAAAAGGTCAACTTTTCAAAAACAAGATGAGGGAAGCATAGCTGTATAGCAGTTTTGGTCTTAGTGGACTGCTAGCTCCATATGGATTAACAAAATGATGTCATCATAGCACAACCTCCCCCTGCCCATATAATGTTCTCTTAAGCTGAATAAGGGCAGTGTCCAAGCAAATACAGGTAATAGTTTGGCTCTATTCTGCCCTGGTTAGACCATCTATGTAATACTGTATTTGCATTTTCTGCCCAAATGGTCAACAGATGTTTTCTTCCCTTTGAAAATTTCCCCCTCCTATGTCTTAAGTGTATAAATCTCTTAAGCTCTGTTCTCAGCCCCCTTCTCTTATTTTTCTATGATATTCTATTTCTATGGTATGATGTTTCAGCTATTTTTCCTTGACATGATTAACTTCTATACAGATGTCTGAGCATTTTATGAAAAACACAAGTAAGCCAGAGTGTGTTCACAGGATGGTAACTGGGAAGCGAGAAGGACTAGAGGCTGTTGACAGAGATAGCTCAGTGTTTGGGAGGCTCCGAAGGAAAATATGGGAGAAAAGAAGTGTTAGACTGACCACCAAACTGAAGGTCTACAGAGCTGTGGTGCTGACCTCATTGTTGTATGCCTGGGAAACCTGGGCAATCTACCAACAACATGCCAGGAAACTGAATCGCTTCCATTTGAATTGTCTTAGGAAGATTCTGAAGATCACCTGGCAGGAGAAGGTACCAGACGCTGAGGTTCTTACTTGAACTAAACTGCCAAGCATTCAGACTCTGCTTCAGAGAGCACAACTCTGATGGGCTGGCCACATTGTTTGAATGCACAATGTATGCTTGCCAAAAAGACTATTTCATGGAGAATTCACTCAGGGCAAGTGTTCATATGGTGGTCAGAAGAAGTAATGCAGAGACACTTTCAAGGTCTCTCTTAAGAACTTTGGAATTGGGGCAACCAACTGGCACAGTGAGTAGAACACCAGCCCTGGAGTTAGGAGGACCTGAGTTCAAATCTGGCCTCACACACTTGACAACTTACTAGCTAGGTGACCTTGGGCAAGTCACTTAACCCCAATTGGCCTGCCTTCCCCCCTCCAAAAAAGTTATAAAATCAAAGAACTTTGGAATTGATTGTGTGACATGGTTTATACTGGTACAAGACCACTCAGCATGGCATGCCCACATCAGAGAAGGTGTTGTGCTCTGTGAGCAAAGCAGAATTGAACCAGCTCAAAAGAAATGCAGGATGTACAAATTTAGAGAATCCACACCAAATGTTCACACGGACTATTTCTGTCTGACCTGTGGTAGAGCATTCTGAGCTTGTATTGGTCTGATCAGCCACAGTTGGACACATTGAAACTAGACTCTAGCACAGTGATGTCATTTTGGTCGTCTTTGAGAACAAAGGACAACAACCAACCACCTCCAGTTGAAGAAGAAAAAACAAATCAAGAAAGACATAGTGATCAAATCTTCAAAAGGCTGTCATGGTGAGCTGTAATTAGTCTTGTCTTCTTGGTGCCACTGGGCAGAGGCAGGAGTAAGGGGTGGGAATTGCAAATTGCCAAATGTAGGATTGATGTCAGGGAAAACTTCCTAGCCATTAGAGCTGCCCCAAAGTGGAGTGGGCAGCCACAAGAGACATTGGGTTCCCCCTCCTTTGAGGTCTTCAAACAGTACATTCATTCGTACCCCTGACTCATTCATTGTGGTAGGAGAGTTGAAATCATCCTTCTAGACCACATCGCCACTTCCAGACTCCCCTACCACCATCACTCAGCAACCTCTCCTCCTGTAATGTTCATTCAGTCAACATGTATCACCTAAAAGACATTCTGGTGGCTGTTGTCTACTAACCTCCAGGACATTTTCTTTACTTCTTCAATTAGTTTAGTATTAGACTCACAATCTCTCTCCTCCCCAATTTCTGACCTCATATAAGGGGACTTCAGTGTAAATATTGATGCTCCATCAAACACGCTGATCTCCCAATTCCTCAACTTACTCATTTCCCATGATCCTTATCCATATATAATTATATTTATCTGCCCTACCTTAGCTACACAGAGAGATGGCCATCATCCATGATCTTGCCATCACTTACAGATGTTCCACTTCCATTTTCATGAATGCTGAAATTCCTTTATGTTCCATAATCTGTTGTCATTTTACCTCTGCTCTGCCTTGTGTCCTCTACCCCTGTTCTTCATCCACACTGTAACTTCCAAGTCTTCTGCTCAATTATTTCCCAGGCCATCGCTTCTGCACTGCCTACACTCTCTCCTTTATCCATCTTGATCCCTCGGTAAATCAGTTCAGCTCTACACTATTCTCTTAAGTCCCTTACCCCCTTATCACCAATCTTGTCCTGCCAAGCCTCAGTCTTACATTACTCCCACCATCCATTGCCTTTGCACCTACTCATGTGCTATTGAACACAGCGGAGAAAATAATGAAACCATGTTGATTAGGTTCACTATAAATTTATTACATAATCCCAAATGGGCCCTCACTGCCGCAAGGCATCTTTTTATACCTTCCTAACTAATTCGCAATCCCACCTAACACAGTGGCTTTTCTAAATATTTTCATCAAACCTCCCATGGTTCCCCTTGTACCCATCTTCTCAGCTAAGAACCTTGCCTAATATGTCACTGCAAAAATTGAGGCCATTCACCAAGAGCTTCCTTTTCTTTCTTCCTCTTTAATTCACATCACTAAGATGCCTTTTGTCACTTTTTCCTTGCCAAGGCAAACTCCTCTACATGCACAGGTGACTCCATTTCATCTTGTTTTCTTCAGCAGATGACAGTCTCTACCATCCCTACTCTTTCACTAATCTTCAGTCTCTCCAAGTCTACTGGCTGCTTCCCTACTGCCTACAAACATGCCCAGGCATCATCACCCTCTAAAAATCCTCACTTGATCTGTCCATTCTCACTACTTATTGTCTTCTTCCATTTCATGGCTAAACAACTTGGTATCTACAACCAATGCCTTCACCTCCTTTCCTCTCACTTCCTTCTTAACTCTTTGTAATCTGGCTTCTGACTATATCACACAACTGCAATGGCTCACTCCAAAGTTATCAGTGATCTCTTAATCACCAAATCTCACGCCATTATGCTAATCCTTGTCCTTCTTGATCTCTCTGCCTTTAACGCTGTCGATTAGCCTCTTCTAGTTCATACATTCTTCACTCTGGGTTTTCATGATGCTGATCTCTCACAGCTGTCTTCTGACCTGTCATTATCTCTTCTCAATTTCCTTTTCCCGGCTCTTCATCTAGGTCATGCTCTCTAACTGCAGGTATCCCTTAAGATCCTCTTCTCTTGCTCCTCTATATTACATTACTTATTGATCTCATTAGACCCACTATATTAAATTATCATCTCTATGTAGATGATTCTCAGACTTATTCGTTAAGCCTTAACCTTTCTCCTGACCTCTAGTCTCTCACCTCTAAATGCCTGTCGGTCATATCAAAATGGATGTCTTGTAGACATCTTAAACTCAACGTTTCCATAACTGAGTTTATTGTCTTTTCCCCAAACTGATCCCTCTTTTGCACTTCTTTGCACCAGTATCCTTCCCGTCACCCAGTTTGACAACTAGGTGACCTCCTTGACTCCTCACTTTGTCACCCACTGTATCAAGTTAGTTGTTCTGTCAATATATCATATATATACATGTGTATGTCTGTATATATGTATGTATATATGCATGTATGTATATATGTATGTATGTACATATATATGCCCCATTCTCTCTTCTGACACTGCCACCACTTGGTGCTTTTCTGAACTATTACAGTAGTCTGCTGGTTGGTCCCCTTGCTCCAGTCTCTCTGCTTGGTCTCCCCCACCAGTCCATCCTCCACTCAGCTGTCACATTGATCTCCCTAACACTCAGCTCTGACCACGTCACCATCCTGTTCAATAAGCCCCAGGGATTCTCTATTACCTCCAGTGTCAAATATAAAATTCCCTGTTTGGCTTTTAAAGTTCTTCATAACCTGGTCCCTTTCTACCTTTCCAGTCTTCTTCTACCTTACTCCCTGCCATGTCCTTTGCAACCCCTGACCCTGGCCTCCTTGCAGTTTCTCAAACTCCAGATTCCAACACCATGAATTTTCACTTGATGTCCCCTATGCCTGGAATACCTTCCCACCTCATCTCTACCTCCTGCTTCCTGATTCCTTCAAGCCTCAGCTAAAGTCTTTTCATCTTCAAGAAGGCTTTCCTAGTCCTTCTTAATCTTAGGGCCTTCCCTCTGAGTTTATCTACAATTTATCCTGTTTGGTTCCTGTTTGTACAGAGTCATTTGCCTGTTGTTGCCCCCATTAGAGTGAGTTCCTTGAGATCAAAGACTGGGTTTTCATGTCTTTCTTTGTATCCCCAGTGGCTTAACACAGTGCCTGACACATGCAGGCATTTGGTAAATGTTTATTGACTTGACTTGAGTTATAGAATGAACTTGGTATCTTCTCAAATTCCTCTTAGCTCTGAGATTCTATGAGTCTATGCAATGGGATTCTAGAGCTCTAGGCCTGTAGAGGTATAGATTTTGGATTCCTAATACATAGATAAGACCCAATCCGTTATAGTGGATATTAGTAGACCTACTAAACTGATGTGCCACGCCAAGCTCTCCCCTTTTCTATACTTCCCTATTTTTGCTGAGGATACCACCATCCATCCAGTCATCCAGGCTTGTACGCCTTGTATTATCCTTGATTACCTCACACTCTCACCTCATATAGCCACTAACTGTGAAAACTTGTTATTAACCATGAAACATATTTGACATTCTTCTCCTCTTCACTCACACAGCTATGATCCTAGTTCATGTCCTCTTCACCTCCTACCTAGATTACTTCAATAGCCTCCTAATTGGTATCCCTGCCTCAGGTCTCTCTCCACTACAATCAACCCAGCAGGGAAGAGTCAACCATGTAGTCAAAGGAAAATTAGCCTTGGCTGTTGAAAACTGAGATGTAAAGAAAAGCCAGTCCAGGGAGCTCAGCTGATCAGTCTACCAAGCATAAGTGCTACATAAGCCCAGAAGGGAGCAGCAGAAGGCCCAAGATGAAAAAGGGTACCAGAGAGCTCTCTGGTGCCACAGGGATGAGTTGCCTTAGCCAAATAGTTTTGGGCCCACTCTTTCCATTGACTTCATGAGTACTTGTGGGAGAAGGTGCCCCTGGTTTATGAAGGGATGTTTTTCAGAGCATTTTGTCTGCATCTCTCTTATATCACTTCTTTCTTTGTATTACACTTCTCCATGCTTATGTTATTCTCCCCTTCCAGAAGAATATAAATACCTCGAGAACAGTAAATATACCACATTCATACTTGTATTTATGCTGCTTTGTATATTCTCGAATTCACCAGGATCTTTGATTTTACCCCACTAGGGAACACAGGGTATGGGGACTCCTTCCACTGACATCACAGCCTGGCTATGACAGCATCAAAGTTCTAGGGAGCCACTTGTCTAATAAATGTCAGAGGTGGGATCTGAACTTGGTCTTCTTGATTTCAAGTCCCACACGAATTACATTATTCCATATTGCCCCAAGACGTAACAGGTTGTTATGAGGTAGCATGGTTGAGTGGATAGAGTCCTGAATTTAGAGCCAGGTGGACTTGAGTTCAAATCCATCCTCTGATTGATTCTGGCTGTGGGACCATGCTCAAATTCTTTTAACCTCTCTGAGCCTCAGGCTCTTCATCTGTCAAATGGGGATAATAAAACCTGAAGTACTCATAGGGTTATTATGCGTCTCAAAGGAAATAATCTAGGTAAAGTGCTTGGCAAACCTGAAAGCCTTTTTTCAATGTCAGCTGTCATCATTAATAACAATAATATAATGTTTATTGAGTGGCATGATTTGTGCAAAGCTGAAGTGGGTTTATTACACTTTTTATCCCAATGTGCTTTACAGATTTAAATGTCATACACAAACCTCATAGTAATGTCATTTAACACTTTGGGAAGCTAAGGAAACAACTGTTACTTAGTTAATCAGCTTAGGATAGGAAAGGAAAAATAATTCTGGGTAAGAGAAAGTAAGGCCAGTAATCTACATTGTCCTGGATCGAAATTTGACCAGGACCACACAGGGAACTTTCACTACTTTTCAAGATCTTTCAACAAGTTTGACAGAGGAAGCCCATGTCCCTGTATCTGGTTTTTGGTTTTAAGTGACTCTATAAAGACTGAGCCTGGCCCAGGTGCGTCCTGATTGCGATGCCACTTTGCAAACAATAATGTGCATACTGCCCTATTGCTCTTTGGAAGTCTCCTTTGCAAACACTTGCAGGCCCAGCTCTGGTAAATGAGCCAGTCCTGAAGGGATACCATGGGAAATGGCAGCAGGCATTTCTGGTTCCTGACCTTTCATTTTGCCTCTGTATTCTCAGCACCCAGCAGAATGCTGGGAAGTATAGTAAGCATTTAAGAAATGTTTGGTTTTTTGCTGCTCTCTTTTCTGTAACCCCCTGGTGCTATAGAAACTTCCTAATTTAGCTACGGGTAATGGTAATTAATCATTCAACAAGTATTTATTAAGTATCTACTATGTGCTAGGGATTGTGCTTGGCATTAGAGACCCAAAGACTAAAATCCTTATCCTTGGAGAGTTTCCATTCTACTGATGGACATGATGTGCACATGTAGGTGGAGAATGGCCTTGTTGGCCTCCCTTGCCCCACATCCAGCTCACCCTTGCAATTGGGTCCTCTGGGTTCAAAGTCATCTGAAGCTATACTCCTACAACTATGGCTCACAACGCTTCACTGGGCATTGACCTCTGCTCTAGTTAGCCGGTTGACACAGTTGGCTTAAGACAGAGGCATTTAATTAAATGAATGGTATAGCATTAACAATAGCAACAAGACCCCACCCCCACAACCTGAGCTGGCTTGTATCACAGAGGATTGGCCACTAAGCAGAAAGAACGCCCTACTCAGAGAGAAAAGTGTCCACCATTGCTCTCTCTTCCTCTCTGCTGAATGTGTCCCTTGGAACTCTTCGAGCCCTTCCCCTCCCATGAATGGAGAAGGGGCTTTCTATGTTCTACTCCAACTGGCAGTTGTGGCAGCTGCTTGCAAGTGGTAGCAAGATCCTATATGAGCTAGATACTGGTACCAAAATCCTTGGCTGTCCTTTCAGTTTTGTGTTTGTTTCCCTGGGCATGGGCAAATAAGTAGCAATCGTGAGAAAGGTCCTTTTCAAAGTTGGTAGTTACCTTGGGAGTTTAGAAGTTCCTGTGTTCTTAAGTCCTGCCAAGAAGCAGGAGGAGTTATCTGCAATGGCACCCCTTCTTAGGGAAGATGAATCAGGCTAAGATTAGCCCAAGCCATGTCCTGACTTGTTGGAAGGACTCGTATAGAATCATTCATACAGTTCAGACCCTGACCCAACCTCATTTGACTCATAACAGCCATATGGGGTAATGATGAGAGAATGGAAGTCAGGTGAGTTCCTGTTCTGGTCTTTGCAAACATGTGGCACAAACAGGTCTAAATTGAGAGCAACCTGGCTCACACTCTGACTTGGAGATTCAGGTTTTAACAGCTCTCCTTGTTTCACTAAGAATGCTATTGACACCTTCGCCAAAGTGTGGTTCAGAAACAGAACGCAGTGCAGAATGAGTATGATGATAGGGGGCAGTGAAAATTTTACAAACATGTTTGGAGTGGCTGAAAGAACTGAGGCTTAGGCTAAGGAATTAGGGGAGGGGTAGGAATAGTATAAAATTTTAAAAATCCGTGGTTGCCGTTCACTCGTTTTTCAGTCCTATTCCACTCTTTGTGGCCCCATTTGGGGTTTTCCTGGCAGAGATACCAGAGTGGTTTGCCATTTCCTTCTCCAGCTCACTATGTAGATGGGGTAACTGAGGCAAATAGGGTTCAGTAAATTGCCCAGAGTCACATGATGATGATGATGATGATGATGATGATGACAATGACCAATAACTCTAGCATTAGAAGACTTGAGTTCAAATTATACCTCTGACAATTACTTGGGCAAATCATCTAACTTCCCGGACCTTGGTTTTCTCATCTATAAAATGAAGGGATTGAACTATATGGCCGTCTAGGTCCTTTCCAGTTCTAGTTCTATGATTGAATGAATTCTCTTTAACAATTGAAAAACAGGCTTTTTTTGATAGCAACCCTGAGAGATAGGAAGTGCCAAAATTATTGCATCCATTTTACAAATGAGGAGACTGTGACTTGATCATGGTCCACAGTTAATCAATACTTGAGAGAGAATTTCATCCTGATGATAAGTCTGCCACTCTGGCATAATGCTGTTACACTTTTGCATCATGCCTGTGATACCACAGCCATGAAGGATGTGATAAATGGGTATTGTCTTCAGTCCTGGAGTATTGTGTTTATCTTGGAGCACCAAAATGGAGTTTTCTGGATGCCAATGGTTTTTACATTATTTGTAGTAACATCTGGATATTCCAGTCACAGCCCTCATCCCTTTCAATGAACCCTCCCCCATAGCAAAGCGAAACCAATTGACAATGACTGTATGACAACATACACAACATTCGGCACCTCTAGCTTCTTGCCTCTCCATCAAAAGGAGTAAGATAAGTTTTGTCTTTTATTTTGAGGCAATTGGGGCTAAGTGACTTGCCCAGGGTCACTCTGCTAGTAAGGATCTGATGCAGATTTGAACTCAAGTCCTTCTGACTCCAGGGCATGTGCTCTATCTACTGTGCCACCTTGCTTCCCTGGGAGATAGGTTTTGCCGTTGACTCTCCAGACTAATTACTCAGAATTCACCTCCTTCTTAGTGGTTATTCCCATGATTATAGTCACTATACATATCATTCCCCTACATTCTTCACTGTACATCAGTTCATACAAGTCTTAACAATGCCATGTGTGTGGGGGGGGGCAGGGAGGCCATTGCTAATCTGAAGAGCTTCCAGAGGAAGGCCACTGGGATGGAGAAGACCCTCAAAGTTGTACCATATGAAGATCGGGTGTAAGAATTAGGGGTGTCTAGGCCAGAGAAGAGAAGCTTTAGGGAGGACATGATCATTGTCTTCAAGTATTCCAAGCGTTAGCATACTGGCTTCTTTTAAGAGTCAGCTCAAAACCCACCTTATTTTGCAGGAGGCCTTTGCCAATCCCATTCTTCCTCACCAGGTGTATTAGAAGGTGTCTTGAGAAATTGAGACAGAAGTCTTTCCTGTGACAAATGAGCATTTCTTCTCTTTTGCTGGTAAGTAATGCCTCCATTAAATCTTGCCACTAGCTGGTGCTAGGATACAATTCACTGAACATGCCATCGGCTACAGTTCTTCATCCTGAGTGGACCCTAGGTGGCGCCACTGTGGATAGAGAGCTGGGTCTAGTCAAGAAGACTCCTCTTCCTGCGTTCAAATCTGGCCCCAGACACTTACTATCTGGGTGACCCTGGGCAAGTCACTTCACCTTGTTTGCCTCAGTTTCCTCCTCTGTAAAATGAGCTGGAGAAAGAAATGACAAAGCACTTCAGAATCTTTGCCAAGAAAAGCCCAAATGGGGTCACAGAGAGTGACTCAAAAACAGGTCCTTCCTCTTGGTTTGACAGGATGATGCCTGTTTGTCATTTCCACTGCCTGGTTTATTACTGCCAGGGGAAGAATGCATTTTGGCATTCTATGCCATATCTAGCTCTGTTTTAAGCTAGGTTAACATCTTATAATTTGCCTTGACCATCATTAAAAAAGGTCTCTCTGGACTATCAGAATTATAGCTGCAGTTAGTGCCCTTGAGGGAACCTACCTTGCTAATACAGGGAGAGTAGGAGAGTGAGACTAGTGGAGGAGATGAGGAAGGGAGGTCAAAAGTAGGATTAGGTGACGTGGTGGATATGGTGATGGATTTAGGGGTTAGGAAGACCTGAGTTCAAATCTTGCCTCAGACTGATTCTGCGCAAGTTACTTAATCTGTCTACCTTCATCTGTAAAATGAAGATGGTAATAGTACCTGCCTCCCAGTGTTGTTGTAATGACCAAATGTCTTACCATATGTAGAGTAATTCACAATCCTTAAAGTGCTATAATGATGGCTATTATTATTTATGAAGATCTTTAAAAATACGTATATTTAGAACGTTTTAAAGTGAAATTTCAGGATTGTAATAGGAATCAGATATTTGCAGGCTTTCAAATGAGCAAACAAGAGTAAAAAAAACCCATAAAATATATGTAACTTTATATTGTTAACTACATTGAATTTCCTGAGATGGTGAGGAGGCAGTGCGGTATTTGGAAAGAAGGCTGGACTTGGAGTGAGGAGGTACGAGTTAGAATCCAGCCTTAGACATTTATTAGCTGTGTGACCCTGGACAGGTCACTAAGTCTCTAAGCCTCAATATCCTCATTTGTATAATACAGGTTTCAAAGTCCTGAGAGTCATACCTGGGCTCCCTGACTCATAGGACTGTTGTGGATAAAAGACAAAAAAGGAAAGCTGGTTTTTGTGATCCTTCCTGGATGAAGGAAGACCTGCCATTTCTTTCATAAGTTCATTTTACAGATGAGGAAACTGAGGAAAAGAGGGTCAAGCCACTTGCCCAGGGTCACACAGCTAGGAAGTGTCTCAGGTTGGATTTGGATTCAGGAAGATGAATCTTTCTGACTCCACACCTGTTGCCCCACGTACTGTGGTGCCTCCCAGCTGCCTAGCTCTGCCCTGGTTACATCTATTATCAAAATTGGGATTCCAATCTAGCTTTCTTGACTGGTAGTCTAACATTCTTTCTAGTATATCAGACCACCTCTTAGCAGTTGTATCCTTCAGCAGCAGAAGCGAGGTTTTCCTTTCCTCATTTAAATCTGGTATAGGGCATCACATGGCGGAACTGATAGTCTTACTAGGTGCTGCCAATGAAGGGAATCAATTCTTTCTGGCTTCCTCCATGACATCATATGTCAGGCTCGTGTTGAGCCAGGGCTTTGAGTACCCTGGCTAAGGAGCTCTGAAAGCAACAATATTGAAAAAGAAGGAAACTCAGCTATTTCCTGACATATATTGATTCGTAAAGTTCAGAGGATTCTTGACTTTCACAACAATCAATTATGAGGCATGACAACTTTGAAATAGGAATGACTTCATCATGTCAAAGCTGTATAAACATGACATCCAAACACTTGGGCAGTTCAGTAAATAGTTTAGTCAATTATCCAGACATTTTGCCCACAAAATGTCAAGTCAGATTGATGGTTGTTCAAATCTTTGTTTAAATCATCTGCTGAAGAACTTACCCAGTTACCTATGCTTCATTAAAAATCCACAGCTGCCAGGAAACCATACAGGACTGGGGATCACACTGGACCACAGACTCTCAGCTGGAGATCTCAGAGGCCATCTCATCCAACCCTTTTGTTCTGCAGAATGATTGGCCACTTCTTATGAAGTGAGTGTGGGATGAGATTAGGGGTGGTGTGAATGAGATAAGAGAGGATATGAGACCTGGGGAAGACTGTACATTTAGAGGTAGAAGGGCCCTCAGATCTTAAACTAGTTCAAACCTTTAATTTTATGTAGGAGAACTCTGGAGCCTAGAGAGGTATAGAGACCTTCCCAAACTCATATAAACAGTAAGTGCCAGAAATGTGATTTGAACTCAAGTCTTCTCATTCCAAACCCCTTTCCACTGTAACAAACCAGCTCCATATTCTTTATGGTGACAGACCAATAAGAGAGCTTGGACAGAGATGGAATGAGGGCTGATGCCCCAAACCACTTAACCATCTCTGTGTTTATAATACTACTGCTGCTGCTGCTTCTCCTCCTCCTCCTCTTCCTCCTACTTCTCCTCCTCCTACCACCACTACCACTACTACTAAAACTACTAGCTCTTATTATTAATATTAGCTAACACTTATACAGCACTTTAAGGTTTACAACATTCTTTACCAATATTAACTCATTTGATCCTCACAACAACCCTGGGAAGTAGGGGTTATTACCCATTTTATAGTTGAGGAAACAGAGAGTAAGCGACTCGCCCGGCCTATCTAAGGCAGGATTTGAACCCAGGTTTCCTGCCACCAGGTCCATCTATCTCTATATTTACATGTATCTTTATATTTACTCCATCTCTTGCACTACCTAGCGGCCTCCTTCTACCACCGCTATCATAATGCAGTTACTCATTTTAACTGGTGGGCTACTTATTATAACTGGTGTGTATCTAGAGTTTTTAGGTTTGTGGTGTGCTATACAACAAAGAACCACTTCATCAGAAACCTTCTGGGTGATAGAGTAGACTGGTTCAGGAATTATGCTGCATTTTGTGGATAAAAAGTTATGATACAGAGTTCAACTATCACATCTGACACCCTACCCAGCCTTCCCACACTCTGCCAAAACAGAGTGTTTTTTATTATGGAAAGCCAAAATTTTAGTGAACTGGACTCAGTAAATCAATTTAGCCCATGTAAATGCTCATTAGAAAGTCAAAGCCTTGTTCCCAGTTTCATCCCAGGATCCCAGGTAGAGGTTCTAACACGAAAATTTAGAATTTCCAAACTAAACCATCCACTGGAAAGGCTGCATGATTTAGTGGAGAGAGCTGCCAGTTTAGAGTTAGAACAACTGGGTTTGAACCCTATTCCGATACTCACTCGTGTAACCTTGGACAAGTCACTTCACCTCTGGAGCCTCAATTTCCCCGTTTGTAAAATGAGGGGGTTGGAATAAATGAGTTCTGAGGTTCTTGAGCAATGTGTGGACATTGAAAAGGATGGAATTTAAACTTGATATGAAGAAAATCTTCCCAATGATCAAAGGGAGAGAGGGGGAGAGAGAGGAAGGGAGAAGAGACAGAAACAGGAGAGAGAGAGAGAGAGAGAGAGAGAGAGAGAGAGAGAGAGAGAGAGAGAGACAGAGACAGAGAGAGAGATGGAGACAGAGAGACAGAGAGAGATAGAAAGACAGAGAGACAGAGACAGAGAGAGAGAGACAGAGAGAGACAGAGACAGAGACAGAGAGAGAGAGACAGAGAGAGAGAGAGACAAAGAGAGACAGAGACAGAGACAGAGAAGCAGAGAGAGACAGAAAAACAGAGACAGACAGAGACAGACACAGAGAGAGACAGAGAGAGAAGACAGAGACAGAGAGACAGAGACAGAGAGACTGAGAGTGAGAGGAACAACAAAACCAATCAGGGAAGGCTTGAAAGACCACCAGAGGCAGAGGAGAAGACAAAGTGCATAGACAGTCTGAGCAATGGTACCAAGAAAGGAGACAGAATGCCTAGTTTAGGGAAATGGAAACAGATCCATTTGGCTGTAAGAAGTCTCCTTTTGACGGATTAGACATAGGATTTAGAGCTGGAAGGTGCCATAGGCTGGCATCCAACATTCGGGTGTTGGTAAGCTACTGAAGTTCACTTAACAGAATTCTCAGTTTTCTGAATGACATTCTCCTGGCATGGCCAACCATCTCTGTTCCCAAGCATGGTACGAGAAACTGTAATTTTCCAGGGCTGCCACTCAGATCAAGGAGCCTCTGATCAAGCCCCCTCGTCCCCATCTTCCTTCAGCATATCCTTGGATATGGGTTGAGGAAATGAGATTTTCTCTGAAGAGCAATTAGCGTGAATGAGCTATGTTTTCCTTTAAGATTCTCCGGCTGCCATCTCAGAGGAGGTTGGCACTTGCAAACATTTTTGTAAGTTCTGGGGCATGGGTCCAAAGTGGAAAAGAGGTCTGTGCTCCATCCTAAAGACCCCTTTTTGGAACAGGGAGGGATAGGCTAAATCTGAGCCAAAGCTGAAAACCAGGGCTGCCATGCCAGGCCGATAATTGCTCCTGCTGGCTCCTTCTCTTCTCAGAGTTTCTTCCTGGAGGAATAGCTTGGGGAAGCTGATACCTCGAAGGATATGCAGGGAGGGAATCTGGCAAAGAAAGTAAACAGGAAGTCTTGTGGGCACCCACTTCTACCTAAGCTGAGCTCAAATAGCATTTGTGACATGACTTGGCTACCACTTTTTTAGCCTCTACTCTTTTAGGACACACAGGATTTATGTGGCTTCCTTCCCCTTGTGACTATTCCTCAACTTATGCTGTCTCCTCTTATTATATAATATATTATATAACTATATTATTCTATAATTACAAATAATGCTATTTAATATTTACATTATCAAATATTGATAGGGGAAACATACTACAGGAAGGATCACTATTATTAATAATAACATAAACATGCAATTAATTTTATATTTATATTAATTATTACAGTATTAATTAATAATATTTATCAACATCAGGAAATATAAATAATATACTGATATAATATATAATTATTAATATTAACCAACAATTATAAAGCTCATTAAGGTTTACAAATACTTTACATATTTTAGCCCATTTGAGCCTCATGCCAACTCTGTGAAGTAGAGGTTATTATTATCCCCATGTCTCAGTTGAAGTAAACTGAGGCAGACAGAAGTTAAGTGACTTGCCCAGAGTCACACAGCTAGTAAGTATCTGAGGCAGGATTTGAACTCAGATCTTCCTGATTCCACACCTAAGGCTCTCCTATCCCCTGTACCACCTAGCCACCTGTTTGTTGTTCAGTCATGTTTCAGTCATGTCTGACTCTTCATGACTCCTTTTGGGGTTTTCCTGGCAAAGATACTGGAGTGGTTTGCCATTTCTTTCTCCAGCTCATTTTCCAGATGAGGAAACCAAGGAAAATGGGGTTAAATGACTTTCCCAGGGTCACATAGCTAGGAAGTGTCTGAGGCCATATTTGAATTCAGGTCTTCATGACTTCAGGCCTGGCTCTCCATCCACTGTGCCATCTAGCTGCCCAGTGCCTTATATAGTGCTTAGTAAACAGTAGGGGCCTAATTAATTTATGATTTTTTATTTATTCATTCCTTCTTTAATATTGAATTACATGGAGGACTCAATAAGAAAAGTATCAGATTGACATCCCAACCCTTCTTAAATCCAGTGCCTTCCCTCTACCGATTATTTTTATTTATCCTGTATGTAGTTTATACATATTTGTTTCCATGTTATTATCCTCATTTGACTGTGAGCAGGGCAAGGACTGTCTTTTGCTTTTCTTTGTATCCCCAGCCCTTAGCACAGTGTCTGGCACACAGTAGACACTTCGTAAATGCAATCAATCAATCCACCAGCCTCAATTTCCCCAGTAGCTTGGACTACTGTGTACAGATGTGTGCCAGATCAACAGCCTCATCTTAAAGATAAAGGGCCAAAACAATGACACACTTAGATTTGAACTCTGATCACCTGGTTCCAAAACCAGGGCTCTCTCTGCATGACACAGCGTCCTTCGCAGGCATTGTTACTGCTGGTGACTGAGAAACAAATGCATCTCCGAGGACAGCTGGCAGAGCACACTCAATCCCTTTCTATTTTAACATTTTAAAAAACCCTTCTCTTGTATCCCAGACACGTAGTATTTTTAGATCATCTTGGTTAGAAAGAGCCTAACCCAGCCCACTAAGTTGTTTGAATTTCAGTGGTAACCGATCAGCTCAAGGATTGTATTGGACCAACCCCTCGTTCAAGATGCTTCCCAAATCCCAAATTATCACGCTAAGTATAGCCTGTTTAGAGGTGCCTTAGAAGACTTTGGACACATCGGGTTATTGTTATGGAAAAAAAATCATGTACTGCAAAGGCATCATAATAGTTCTCCGTGCCACATGATCCACACAGGACACCCAAGACTATAAGCCTTCTACGACAGATGGTACGCCCCACTTGTTGCTGAATGTTCCAGACAAGCCAATCTTCTGGCTGCCGCCTGAATGTGCCTTGGCTATCCTGATCTCTCTGTCTTTGCACCAAGCAGCCAGTCCCCAGTCAAGGTGCAGACCTCTTCCTCTGACTTGAGGTAGACCTTTACTGTCCCTATCTCTTTTTTCTTTAAGATCTCACTGCAAATTAACCTGGAACCACAGAAGGTTGGAGTTAGAAGGGACCTCAGGGTCCATTCCAGAACTGAACAAGGCTGCCTTCTATGCTATGACAACAAGAAACAAACATTTAAGTAGCACTTTAAGATTTTCCATTGCTCTACACACATGATCTCACTGGATCCTCACAATAACCCTGTGGGGTTAAGTGTTCTTGTTATTCCTATTTTACAGATGAGGAAACTGAGGCAAACAGAGGTTAAGTGACTTGGCCAGGGTCACATACATGACCACTCAGCTCTTTCTGACTCTGGGTTCAGCACTAACCACTGCACCACCTGTAGCTTTTGCTTGAAGACCTTGAGGGATGAGGAACTCATGACCTTCCAAGGTAGCCTATTTCACTCTGAGGTATCTCTAATTGCCAGGATTTTTTTTCATGATATCAGTCTGAAATCTATCTCTGAAATTTTGCAATTCTCATCCACCTCCCCCAGTTCTTTCTGCCTTCTCGGGCAGCCTAATCCATCTTCAATATGACAGGTATTCAAATATGGGAAGACAGACATTGTGTCCTGCCTTCACCTTAAATAAGTCTCTACTTTTTTTTTCAGGCTCAATATGACCAGTAACTTCAAATAATGCTCACATGGCATGATCCTGGAGCCTTTTAACCTCCCTTATGACCTTCCTTTGGTCTCCTGGAGACCTCTGGATAGTCTCCAGTTAATCAAAATCCTTCCTAAAGCATATTGTGCCAAATTGAACATAATGCTCTAGATGTGGTCTGATCAAAGCAGAAGACAGAGAGACTATTGCCTCTTTATTCCTCTCTTAATGCAGTCTAAGACTTCTTTCTTGGCTGCTCTATTATATTGTTGATTCACTGGGAGCTTGTGGTCCACTAAAAACCCCAGATCTTTAGGCTTCCTCTAGAAAGCTATACTGGTTAGCCCCAATCCACACTATTCACTCTGTTTCTCTGTGTATCCTTGTTATGTACTCTGTTTGCACTGTACTAATTTGTACTCACTTTCATGCTATATTCTGTTTATTTTTGTAATATGTAATCGATCCCTATACATATAACAAACCTCTTGTAATGTTATATGTTATATGACCACTAGGTGGAGTAGTGTACACAGCACTGAGCTTGGAGTCTAAAAGACAAAGTTAGAATCTGGCCTCAGATACTCACTGACTCTGTAAGCCTATGATAACCACTTACCTTCTGTTTGCCTTAATTTCCCCATCTATAAAATAGGGATAATACCATCACTCATCTCCCAGGGTTGTCGTAAGGATCAAATGAGATAATATTTGTAAAAGACTTAGCACAGTGCCTTTGCACACAGTAGGTGCTTAATAAATGTTCTTTCCTTCCTTTCTTGTCCAAAGGCCAGCCTAACTAAATTGGAGGCGACTCATCACCAGGTTGTCTTACAGGACAATGATTTTTGCTGACAGTGCCTCTTAAAACACCACCTACTGCTTCACATCTGTGAATCCTTTCCTGATCATCTGCTGGTGCCACACTCCCAAATTTGCCTTTTATATGTCTAGTTTGTGTATATAATACAGGCTGCGCTGTTCTGGTTAGGCCCCTCAGCTGCTGGGCAGCCGCTGCCGAGTTAGAGAGGGCCTGTGTGGCGGACTCTTCTTAGAGCGCGTGCGTCTGGGCAGGGCAAGCTGCTATCTTCCTTCAACTGGCAAACAACAGCAACACAACTACCTTTTTAGTGGGCAGCTGAAGCGTTTTCTCCCTTGCGTTATTAGCTTGGCTGTGCGGTACCGTACCCTTCGGCAGGAATATTACAGCGCCCTTTTCCCAAGGTCGGCGTCCCATGGCTTAGGATGTGCGGAAGCCTCTTTCTTTCCTTTGACTCTTTCATCGTCTTGACTGTGAGGATGTTTATCACCTCCAGGTAGGAGGCGGGAGAGGTCATGTTCTCCTGTTCAACTGCCCTGCCGGGATGGTAAGCCCCTTCCCTTACACGTACTTATTTCTATACATTCCACCTCCTGATAGAACATAAGCTTCTTGAGCATAAAGACTATTTTTGTCTTTGAATCCTCAGTGCCTGGAACATAGTAGGTACTTCATCAATTATGAAGCACCTGCTATTTGTCAGGCTTATGCTAACTACTGCAGATGCAAATAAAAGCAAAAACAGGCCTTGCTCTCAAGGAGCTTGTATTCATTTTAAAATTAAAAAAAATGATCAAGCATTTATTTTTCTTCTTTCCCACCGGAAAAGAAAAAAGAAACACATGAAATAAATATGCTCAGTCAAAGAAAATAAATTCCCATATTGGCCATGTTCAAAAATGTATGTCTAATTCTGCATATTTAGCCCATTATCTTTTTGTCAGGAGATAGATGTGTCCTTATATTCTAAATGAGGGAGACAACGTATATAAATCAGAATATACGTAATCAATACAGAGTAGCTTAGAAGATAGGCATTAGCAGCCAGGTGGGTGGGGAAAGGCCTCTTAGAGGAAGTGGGTCTTGAGCTGAGCCTTTGGGAAGCCAAGTATTCTAAGATTCAGAGACTGGGAGGGAGGACATTCCAGGCATAGAAAACATCCCGTGAAAGGCATGGTGGTGTCTGGATCATAGAGTACATAAAAGGGAGTGGAATGTAAGAATGTAAGTAGAATGCAAAGAAATTGGAAAGAGAGGAAGAGACCAGGTTGTAGAGAGCTGTAAATGACAAAAAAGATGAATCACTCCAACAAGCATTTATTAGACTCCTACTATGGTCCTGGCACTGCACTAAGCACTGGGGATACAAAGAAAGGCACCCCGCGAAATAGCTGCTGTTAAATAACTCATGGTTTAATAGGGGAGACCACACGTGAACAACTATGTGCAAACAAGACAGAGATGGGAGAAATTGGAGATGATCACAAAAGGAAGGCACTAGCATTAAGGTATATCTTTTAAAAGGTAGGATTTTAGCTGGGACCTGAAGGAAGCCAGGGAAGCTGAGAGACAAAGAACTATAATATTCGATCCTGAAGATGATTAATAAGTGCTCACCGATTGATAAAGTTCGCAGAGCAGCTACAATCTGCATCATTCCCACAAACATCACAACTCCTTGGCATGGATGTACTTATTCCCACCTAAGCAATAAGCCTCCTGAGGGCAGGGTTAATATTTCAATTTTTTGTATATCTCTATAATATCTGATTCATCTTTGCAATCAATAAATGTTGCCAGTGCTAGTTTCAAAGCTCAGATTCAAGCCCAGTCTTTTGCTGTCAGAGACAGTGTAACCTTGAGAGTAAAGCATTAGAACCGGGAGAACAGAGAAGGAGCTTCAAGTTCCATCTCTGCCCCCTGTGCTGCCTGGTTCTGACCCTGACCCAGATCTTAGGAAGCCTCTGGGTGCTTCAGCTGCCTGACTGCCTGGTGCAGAATGGCTCCTCCCTACCTCGGGGGGATGTTAGGGGGATCAATAAAGAACATTGCCAGCTGACTGGAGAGGTATGATTGAAATTCTAGTGAGACTTAGATGAAGCAGAGTCTCTGGCTTGGGACTGGAGTAGCTCCAAAGGGCATTTGGTCATCATCCTAGTCACCAGTAGGAGAACCTGGGCTTTTGCCCAGGTGGGGATGGTGGTATGGATAGAGGGTTGGCAGAGGGTGGAGTCCTGGGCATAGTGATGGTGGTAGCGGCAGCAATGGAGGATTGGAGAAAATATGGTGTTGGTAGGAGGTTAATGGCATGGGAGTTAGGGCAGTGATAGTGAGCTGCCAAGTAACATTCCTGCCCTACTCCTGGACTCATATCCAAGTGCCTTCCACAGGGCCTGGCAGATTCCTTGCACAAAAGTCTCGCTAATGATACCATACCCAGTGACAGGACATCATGGGTAGTTGTTGGAGCTTCTTGGCAGGGGCGATCCTAGAATCACAATCTTGGAGTTGTGAAGCACCTGAGAGGCAGACTGATGCCATAAGGAGTCCTCCCTGTACTATATCCCCCCTATACTATACCTGCCAAATGCTCATCTGGTCTTTGTTTTAAGTGCAAGGTACTGGGAAAATTCAGAGAGAAGTAAAACAACCTCTTGCCTTCGAGGAGCTTACAGTGTGAGGGAGAAAATACAGACACATATGTTTGTTGTTGTTGAGTTATTTCAGTCGTGCCTGACTCTTCATGACCCCATTTGGGGTTTCTTGGCAGAGATACTTGAGTGTTGCCATTTCTTTCTCCAGCTCATTTTCCAGATGAGGAAACCGAGGCAAACAGGGTAAAGTGACTTGCCCAGGGTCACGCAGTCAGTAAGTGTCAAGGCCCAGGGCTCTGTACACAACGGTAGGTTCTTACAAAAGATAGGCACAAGACCTGGACCTGTTACTTTATTAATATAGGGAACTCCCAGGTGGGGAAACTCCTTCTACCAATGTAGGTTGACCCTTCTGCAATTTAGTCTCAGAGAGTGTTTTAGGGCACAGGGAAGTGCCTTGCCAGGCTCTCCTAGCCAGAATGCATCAGAGGTGAGACTTGAGCCTAGGATTTTGTGGTTTCTTGGGGGGCTCTCTCTCCCTCTCAAGTGGATACAGAAGAGAAACCAGGTGATTGGTGAAGGAGAGAGAGAGGGGAGGGAGGGACATTAGCTGTTGAGAGATCAAGAAAGGCTTTAAAGAGTAAATGAGAGAATATTTATAAAGCCATTAGCGTAGTGCCTGGCCAATAGTAGACATTTAATAAATAAATATTCATTTTCCTCTTTCCCTCTTTGTGTGAGCTGAGTCTCATAAGTATTCCACACTTGAGTCAACAAGTAGGCCCCACTTTGCGTCCAATTTTTGCCTGCCACAAGAGGTGTTACTGAGATTACTTTTGCCATAGGGGAGCCCTTGCTTTCTGTCACTTGACTTCATCGAGATAGAATGGTGAAACCAAAGGGTAAAAACGTAATGACCGGTTTGGTCTCATCTCTCACATAATTACAAATTGGTTTGTAGAATTGTTTGAATCAATTTGCAGCTGTACTGTGAACGCATCGGGACGCCTGTCTTCCTACAGATCCTCCGACTCCGTTTCCATGTTTATCATTGTTAATTTTCTGGCTATGATGTGAAATCTCAGAATCGTTTGAACTTCAACTTCTATTAAGTAATTTGAAACACTTTAACCAAATTCAATCTTTTAACTTATTTTCCTGGCTACCTACTTGAAATATATACTTATGTATATGCATGTGTGTGTAAAGACCTTAAGGTCCTTGAGAGCAGGGTCTGTTTCATGTCTGGATCTTTAAAAAAATCCCCAGGGCCTGGCACATAGTAGGGGCTTAACAAATGCTTGTCAGTTACTCAATTGAAAACAGTCTTCCTAAGTTGTTTAAAGCTGAATCCCATTGTGTGGACAAGTTTAGGAATGTTTATTTAAGGGTTTGAGAAGCTACTGGCAAGCCTGCCTTCTAACCTGTCATCTCCAGGTTGGCAGAACCATTTCCCTGCATAAGCTACCAGCTGGGCGGTATGCCGGCTCAGAGCCTGTCTTTGATATGAAGTTGGCATTGATGAAGCTTTTTATCTGAAGGTCACAAAACCTGAAACAGACTTTGCATTTGTCCTGTGTCAATGGCTGCTGTTTCTCCTTTCAGGGACTGATTACCCAGCTTCTGCCTGGCATTTTCCCAACCTTGGGATGAATCAAGAAACCAAAGGGATCATCTTCTATAGAGCGATACTTACCCTCTAGCTCAGACTTACAGGGTAAGTCATCAGGGCAACTTCCTCATTAAACTGGACTCATCCCTACTTTTGAAATGGAAATTGAGAGGATCTCACACATGACTTTAATGAGATAGGCAGGCATTAAGATGAAGACAGATAGAGACAGATGAAGAAGCAAAGCAAAGAACAGCTATCAAGAACCAGAGACAGATGGAAGGGAAAAGTGACAGAGATGAAGTGAGAGAGATGGGCTGAGGCAGAGGCAGAGATGAGCAGAGAAACAGAGACAGAAGGAGAGAAGAGAAGAGACGACAGATAAGGAGACAGAAGCAGAAAGACAAAGAGAGACAAAGAGGACCAGAGACAGATTGTGCAAGTGGTTGGTTATTGTCCTTAGTTCTCGAAGAGGACGAAAATGACCTCACTTTGCTAGAATCAAGATTCAATGTGTCCAACTGTGGCCGATCAGGCCAATATGAGCTCAGAATGGTCTACCACAGGTTGGGCATAAATAGTCCATGTGAACGTTTAGGGTAGATACTCTAAACTTGCCCATCTTGCGTTTCCTTTGAGCTGTTTCAATTCTGCTTTGCTCATAGAGCACAGCACCTTCTTTGATGTGGGCATGCCATGCTGAGCGGTCCTGTGCCAATGTCTCCCATGTCACATAATCAATTCCAAAGACAGAGGTAAATAGAGGGAGACAGAGGCAGGCAGAGATAAAGAGACATGAAGATAGAAAGACAAAGAGAAGCAGAGATAGCTAGAAATGCAGATGGAGAAGAGACCAAGATGGTAGAGACTGAATGAATGAAAAAGCATTTATAAGCACTTTTTAAAATAGATTTTTTATTTTTAGTTTACAACACTCAGTTCCACATGTTTTTGAGTTCCAAATTTTCTTCCCCTCCCTTCCCAGACCCCTCCCCCTCAAGATGGCATGTAGTCTGATATAGGTTCTACATATACCTTTGCATTAAACTTATTTACACAATAGTCAAGCTGTAAAGAAGAATTATGACCAATGGAATGAATCATGAGAAAGAAGAAACAAAACCAAAAAAGAAAAAAAAAAAGAGAGAGCAAATAGTTTGCCTCAATCTGCATTCAGACTCCATAGTTCTTTCTCTGGATGTAGATAGCTTTCTCCATCATGAGTCCTTTGGAGTTGTCTTTGGACCTTGTATTGCTGAGAAGAGCCAAGTCTAACAAGGTTAATCATCACAGAATCAACATGTCTGTGGTTGTGTGCAATGTTCTCCTGGTTCTGCTCCTCTCACTCAGCATCAGATCATGTAGGTCTTTCCAGGTATTATGAAGGCTGTATCTTCCCCATTTCTTATAGCACAATAGTATTCCATTACATTCATATGCCGCAACTTGTTCAGCCATTCCCCAATTGAAGGGCATCCCCTTGATTTCAGAGTCTTTGCTGCTATAAATATTTTTGTACATATGGGTCCCTTTCCTACTTGTGTGATCTCTTTGGGATACAGCTCTAGGAGTGGTATTGCTGGGTCAAAGGGTATGCACATAGCCCTTCGGGCATAGTTCCAAATTGCTCTCCAGAATGGCTGGATCTGTTCACAACTCCACCAACAATGTAACAGTGTTTCAATTTTTCCACATCCTCACTAGCATTTATCATTTTCCTGTTTTGTCATGTTAGCCAATCTGACAAGAGAGAGGTGGTACCTAAGAGTTGCCTTGATTTGCATTTCTCTAATCAATAGTGATTTCGAGCTTTTTTTTCATATGCCTATAGATATCTTTAATTTTTTCCTCTGAAAATTACCTGTTCATATCTTTTGACCATTTCTCAATTGGGGAATGACTTGTATTCCTCTAAATTTGGCTCAGTTCCCTTTATATTTTAGATATGAGGCCTTTATCAGAGACGCTGTTTGTAAAGATTTTCTCCCAATTTTCTGCTCCCTTCCTAATCTTTGTTGCATTGGCTTTTTTATATAAAACTTTTCAATTTAACAGAATCAAAATTATCCATTTTGCATTTCGTAATGCTTTCTATCTCTTATTGGGTCATGAATTCTTCCCTTTCCCATAAATCTGATAGGTAAACTATTTTATGCTCTCCCAAATTACTTACAGTATCAGTCTTTACTTGTAAATTGTGAACCCATTTTGACTTTATTTTGTTATATGGTGGAAGATATTGGTCCATGCCCAGTTTCTGCCCTACCATTTTCCAATTTTCTCAGCAGTTTTTGTGAAATAGTGAATTCTTCACCCAGAAGCTAGATTCTTTGGGTTTATCAAAGAGTAGATTGCTATAGTCGGCGACTACTGTGTCTTGTGTACCTATCCTATTCCACTGATCCTTGACTCTGTTTCTTAGCCAGTACCAGGTAGTTTTGATGCCTGCTGCTTTATAGTACAGTTTAATATCTGGTATGGCTAGGCCACCTTCCCTAGCATTTCTTTTCATTAATTCTCTTGATATTCTGGACTTCTTGTTATTCCAGATGAATTTTGTTATTATTTTATCCAGCTCTGTAAAATAAATTTGATTGGTATGGCACTAAGGAAATTAATTTAGGTAAAATTGTCATTTTTATTATATTAGCTCAGCCTGACCACGAGCAACTGATTTTTTCCATTATTAAGTACTTTCTATGTGCAAAGGACTGTGTTAAGCACTAGAGATACAAATAGAAGAGCTGGGCGTGGAGGGGAACACCTGGTCTCAGGAAGCTCGCCATCTAATGGAGGAGACAGAACATCTAGGAGGTTTCAGCTGCAAGTCATATGGAAATGCCCCCTGGTCTTTAGGATATAGATAAAGCAGATGGTAATGCACTTTGTGTAAGGTCATTTCTACGGTAAGACCATATCTGTTTCTGACATTAAGCCAGATGACAATCCTAAGACCCTTTGTGGCAAAAAGATTTTTTACCAAGTCTTCAATAGCTCTGGCTGCTGAGGAGGTAGGGGAAGCAGCAACCACAGAAGCAATGATCAGGTCTCATCTCCACAAGGAATGCTTCCTTGGACGATGGTGTGGAGGTTGCTCTGGAAGCAGGCCCCAGGGTCTGGGGGCCGGGTGAGAGGAGTGCTGCTATTTCCAGGGCTTTTGGGTATACATCCCCTCCTGTTCCCTAGTCAACTAGGTGGCACAGTGGCTAGACCCCTGGGCCCAGAGTAAAGGAAGATCTGCATTCAACTGGCCTCTGATATTTACTAGCTGGGTGATTCTAGCAAGTCACTTAACCTGTCTGCCTCAGTTTCCTCAAATGAAAGATAAAGGATAAAAATAGCACTCACCTCCAAAGATTGTTGTGAGGATCTAGTAGATATATTTGTAATGCTCAGTGCTGGCCCATAGTAGATACTTAATAGATGCTTATTACCTTCTTTATCTGTGGTAATTGGTCAATCCTTGGTGACAATAGGGGTTCCCTTCTCCAAAGACGCTGCTTCCCTCAATGGAAGATGGAGAGAAGGCAGAGGCAGGGGCAAAAACAGAGAAGCAGAGAAAGTCAGAGAGAGACAGACAGAGAGACAGAGACAGAGAGAGGGAAAGAGACAGAGAGAGACAGAGACAGAGAGACAGAGAGAGGGAAAGAGACACAGAGAGAGAGAGAGACAGAGCAAGTACTTGGACACTTCTGAGAAAAGTGGAGAAAAATACCTCTGTGGATGAATTCTGTTTCCAGATCAGGTATGGAGGTTACAAATCATTCCAACTTTGTTAATATGCCTGGAAAGGAAAAAGATCTGTCTCGACAGCTGTCCTCCAAGCCATATTAAAGCTTTTAAAAGGTTGGGCAGAGCTGTCATTCAGAAGAAGTGCTAATCTGCCACCACTGTAATGACCAGCCTGCTTAAGAGATAAGGAGCACCAGGTAAGTTATTCTCTGCAGATACCATCCTGAGATTCATTTTAACCTCAGCATTGGAAGCTGGTGATTTGGAATTTTGGATAGAATCAATATGAATGCCAGTTCCTTATGGTGCTTTAATAAACTGGGAATAGGGAATAGTAAAGGATTTCCTTCTGGATAGAAATGTTAGTTGGGGAATCTGAGGTCATTTCAAGAAGGTCGTGGTGGTGGTGATGGTGGTAATGGTGGTGATTATGATGATGATGGAGCAGTAGCATCTAGAGAGAAGATTATATCAGAATGTTGCATCTTAAGATCAGATGACTCAGAGTTGGAAGGGGCCCTAGCTAGCATTTCTATAGTGCTTTAAGGTTTGCAAAAGCACTTTACAAATATTTCCTCATCTGATCCTCATAACAACCTTGGGAGAGAAGTGCTATTGTTATCCCTCGTTTCACAGATGAGGAAACTGAGGAAGACAAAAGTGAAGTGACTTGCCCAGGGTCATGCAGCTAGTAAGTGTCTGAGGTTGGATTTAGACTCAGGTCTTTTTGATTCTAGTCTAGTGCTCAGTGCACTGGCTGCTGAGTGGACCAGAAAAGACCACTTGCAGAAAGTGACACTAAATCACGAAAGGAATTGGAGATGCTAAAAGGCAGAAATGAGGAGAGAGCACTTTGTAAACATGGGAGACAGCTTCTCCAAAGGCAGAGGGGTGAGAAATGGAATGCTATGTTTGGGGAATAGCAAGTATGTCAATTTGGCAGGAACAAGGAGTATGCAAATAGGGGTAATATGAAAGACTGTGAAGAAAAGTAAAGGAAGGCTGGAGGCCAACTGCCAAGTGGCCAGTGCCTTCCTCTCTGAGATTACCTTAGATTTTCATAGTATGTGTCATGTATATAACTGAGTGTGTATACCTGGGGTAGGGAGCCTGCAGCCTTGAGGCCACATGTGGCCTTCTAGGTCCTCAAGTGCATCCCCTTGACTAAATTCAGTCAAAGGGCTGCACTTGAGGATCGAGAGGGCCACATGTGGCCTCAAGGCCGCAGGTTCCCCACCCCTAGTGTACATCTTTTCTCCTTCATTAGAATGTAAGCTCATTGAGGGCAGGGAATACTTTTTACTTTTTCTCTGCCTCTCTACAGCTTAGTATAGTGCTTGGCAAAGAGTAAGGACTTAACAAATTCTTGTCAGAATGTTGCTGAGTTGTTTCACTCGTGACTTTTCATGACTCCATTTGGGGTTTTCTTGGCAAAGATACTGGAGTAATTTGCCATTTCCTTCTCCAGCTCATCTTCTAGATTAAGAAACTAAGGAAAATGGTTAAATGACTCGCCTAAGGTCACACAGCTAGTAAGTGTCTGAGGCCAGATTTAAATTCAGGAAGATTAGTCTTCCCGTTTTCAGGCCTGCAAAAGCAAATCGAAGGCTTGAATAATTAGGGCATTGGCTGTGTGGATGCAGGGAAGGCGGAGGCTATGAGAGATGCCGTAGCAGTAGAAATTATGAGCTTTAGCAAGTAAAGCAATGGATAGATAGACTGTTGGGCCTAGAGTCAAGAAAATCTGAGAACAAATCCTGCCTTGAACAGTTCCTGACTTGTGATGTTGGTCAAGTCATTTCTCCTTATTTGCCTCAGTCTCTTCATCTTTAAAATGATAATAATAGTAGCACCTACTTCCCAGAGTGGTTGTCAGGATTAAACTAGATAACATTTGGAAAGCACTCTATAGGTACTAGCCAGGTAGCCCAGCAGATAGAGTGCCAAGTTTGGAGCCAGGAAGACTCTTCATGAGCTCAAATCTAGCCTCAGACACTTACTAGCTGCGTAACCCTGTGCAGATCGCTTCACGCCATTTGCCTTGATTTGCTCATCTGTAAAATGAGCTGGAAAAAAATGGCAAATCATTGCAAAATCTTTGCCAAGGAAACCCCAAATGGAGTCATGTAGAGTTGGACACAACTGAACAACGTTATTATTATAATTATTACAGTTGAAGGACAGTGAAGAGTCAAAGATGCCACCAAGGTTGTGAACCTGAGGGACTAAGTCATGACATTAGGGGAATCAACCATCTAATTATTTCAGATCATTCTCATTCTTGTTCTTCACTGCCATATTGGATTAGTTTTCACTCCAGGCTCTTTCCAGGTTGTAGGCAACGTGAGGTAGCGCATAGAGTGTTGGACCTAGAGTCAGAAATATCTAGGGTTCAATCCCACTTCTGACACCTAAAAGTTATGTCATCATGGGCAAATGCTTAAGCTCTCTGAGATGAGGGTCACCCTCTAAGACTCCACTTTGTAGATGTGTCTTGATCTTTGGTGGAAGATGGAGTTCTCATGCTGCTTAAATCATGCTTCTTGGATGTATTGATATTCTTGCCTGAAAATGTGATAGAACAAGGCAGCTAGAAGGGCTTTCCTTCCCTGAAAATGAAGTGATCCTCGAAATCTGAAGAATCCTGTGGACTTTCTTCTAAGAGGTCCTTGACTCCCAACAAGCCACCATCATATCATTAGGCTAGATGAAGAGCTTGGATTGCTCAGAGAGCCCAAGGATATTTTTGTCCTGGATTCGCTGCTTCTTTACTGAATGTGGAAGACATGGATGTTTATTGAAAGGCACTCCAACTCCTTCTCCCTTAGTGTTAGCTTTCGGTTACTACTCTCCTTGCCCGTGAAAATTAGGTACCAGATCTGAGATCCTGCTCTGCTTGTAGGCTCATAGAATTCTAGATTTAGAGCTGGAAGGGATCCCGGAGGCTGTTTAGTCAAACCTCCTTATTTTACAGATGAGAAAATTTACCTTGCCCAAGGTCACAAAGGTCAGATCAGAGATTTCGAGCTAGAAGACATCTTAGGGGTCATCTAGTCCAATTCCTAATTGGTATAGATGGGGAAACTGAGGCCCAAAGAGATCCAATAACTTGTTCAGGGTCACACAGATAATAAGAGAAAGACTGTTGGATTTTAGATCCGGAGTTGGAAGTTCATCTAGTCTGATCTTCTCATCTCACAGGTGAGTAAACAGAGCCTCAAAAACATTAAGTGACTTGACCAGGGTCCCAACTGATAATTATTAGTATTGGCGGTAGCATTTGAACCCAAGTCTCGAATAGTCCAAGCCTGGCACTCTAATTCCTGATAATTAATGCTTCTCTTCTACTAGGTTCTAGAAATAGAATTCTTTCATCGGAAGACTTCAGGAGGCACAGAGGCTCTGACCTAATTAATTATTTGCCAATTTAATGGTGGGAGAGGGCTTTAAATTCTCCACTCTCCAGATGAAGGAAGCTCACAAGCCCATTAATTGAATGAGGACCTTTGTGCTGTGATCCAACTGTTTGTTGCAGAGTGAGGGGTGGGTTGGGCTGTGGGTTTGGGCTGACGCCTGAGTCCACAGGACTCAGACAAAGAGACACAGGGCTCCCTGGACTATGAGTTTATTTATACATCAGCGGGTCTGTGCTGCAGGGGGTGGGGCTGCACAAAGCTCTGGTTCACATTCCTCGAGGCAGCCCCTCAGCTCAGGTTACCCACTCAGGCAGCTGGAACCCCCCCATGCTCAGAAGCCTGCCTGAGTAGGAATAATCCTGAAGGTTGCAGACCGCTCGTCAGGATTAGGGTGTGTAGTCGGTCAGGACCAATCCAATCCCCCAGTTTGCATGCGTTGCTGAGCAAAACTTTCCCTACATGCCAGGCTTGTGAGGAACACTGGCATAGTGACAGCACTCTGTCATTAGCAGGAGGGCTGTCCCTGGTGCTGAGACTCAGTTGTTCACGGGAAAATTAGGGCCATGGATTTAGAGGGGTGTCTGATGCAAATGAAGAATGTTTTTGCCCATTAATTTGAGATTCATTCACTGGGCCTGGCATAGTGAATACAGAGGTGAACTTGGTATCCAGAAGGCCTGAGTTCAAATTTTACCTCAGATACTCACTAGCTGCGTAACCCTAGTCAAGACATTTAACTTGTCTTCATTGGTTTCCTTTATTATTATCTTCATCTGCAAAATGGGTATAATTATGCCACCTCCTTTTATAGGGATAGTTTAAGGTACACGTGAGAAAGTAAAAGGTGAAGCATTTTACAGATCTCAAAGTACCACAGAAATGTGTGAGCTGCTGTTATGACTATTGTTATTGAAGTAGCTAGGTTACCCAATGGCTGGAACACTAGGCTTAGAGTCAGAAATACCTGAGTTCAAATCTGGCCTCAGACACTTACAAGCGGTGTGACCCTCGGCAAGTCACTTAATCTCTGTCAGCCTCAGTTTCCTCAACTGTAAAAATGAGGATAGTAGCAGCACCTACCTCCCAGGGTTGTGGTGAAGATCAAATGAGCTAAAGGCATTTAGCACAGTGCTTTGGCACATAGTAGGTGCTATATAAATGCTTATTCTATTATTATAATTATTCATGTTGCACATCTGAAGGGTGTTGATCTAGATGTAGTGTTGCTTTATGCTGTTGTCTTTTTCCTCAAAATTAATCAATAAAAAAGAATTTACTAAGTGCCTACTATGTGCTAAGTTCTGGGGATACGAAGGGAAATGAAAAAGTCCATGCCCTGGAGGAGCTTCCATTGTCCAGGGTACACACAGCTAGTAAGAGATAGATCTTCTATTTACTTAATTTTTTTGGCATTTCAGTACTTAATTATTCAGATGTTCACTATCTCACACTAAGATTTACAAGCTGGTGATTGCTGGCAAATTATTTCCATAGACCTATAACCACACATTCCCAAGACAGTACAAATAGATGGTTGAATTAACATTAATGTACATCACCATTTTATCAATTAATAATAAAACAAATTATCAAGTACCTAAATATTAAGTTATGTAGCATAAAAGGCATACAAAATATTAGCGGTCTGCTCAATTCATAGCAGGAACCCATTTTTTTCCCCTAAGGGGAGGGAGGAAAGAAGAATGAGGAAAGAGAAAAAAAAATCTTTTTCAACCAAAGTAGCAGATTTCCAGGATTCTAAGATGGCAGAATAGAGAAAGTGATCTATAGAGCTCTCCAAACATTCTCCTTTAAATAACTTTTAAAAAAATGCCTCAAATTGAATTTTGGATCAACAGACCCAACGAAAGATTTGAGTGAGACATTTTTCCAACCCAAGAGAAGAGAGAAGGTCAGTAAGAAAGATCTGTGACATGGGGGAGGAGACTGGCCCAGAGCAGATGTGGATGAAACACCACTTGTGGGACTAGGTGGTGGTGACAGAAACAGCAGCTTTAGGAGTTCTCAAGCCAGAGGTGGTAAGGTGTGTTGTTAAGCAAAATTGTCTCATTAGCATGGCTTTTGTTTCTTTTGAGTGGAAGTACTTTCAGCTGTTAAGTGCTAAGCCCCAGGCCCAGGGCCCTGTCAGGTGTGAAACCTGTGTGGTTGTGGATTGGTGACTTAGGAGGGGCCAGCTCGGGAACCAACGGTCTCTGGTCATTGAGGCGGGCTTGAGAAGCTCGGCTGCGAGGAGGGGTGAGCCGGGAGACAACTTCCGAGGCGGGGGGAAGGTGTGGAAGCCAGAAGCTGCAGAAGCAGGAAGCTGCGGAAGCAGGGCTTACCCGAGTGCGAGCAGGAACGTGAGGCCAGTGAACATGATTTGGCTAAATACTATCTTGTTTTTCTGTGGCCTCCTGGTTACTCTTGTGAGATGGGCTTTCTGGGCCTGGAGTCTTTTTGTCAAGATGTTGGAATGGGGAGGCTGGTTCAAGTTTTTGCTGCGGTGGGGCCTAAATAAATTTCTTGTTGTTTTCTCCTTAGAGAATCTCTCATACCTTGCGATTTCGGACCATTCAAACAT
>CM053622.1:782257360-782291318 GCA_028646595.1 Phalanger gymnotis
GGCTAAATACTATCTTGTTTTTCTGTGGCCTCCTGGTTACTCTTGTGAGATGGGCTTTCTGGGCCTGGAGTCTTTTTGTCAAGATGTTGGAATGGGGAGGCTGGTTCAAGTTTTTGCTGCGGTGGGGCCTAAATAAATTTCTTGTTGTTTTCTCCTTAGAGAATCTCTCATACCTTGCGATTTCGGACCATTCAAACATGATTATATCTGAGATCATAAATTTGGCCTTCCTACTACATAAGGGGATCTGATGACTGGCCAAAAAGAAATTACAGGGGACCTCTGGATATGAAACCAGATGCTGTTTGGCAACACCCACTGCTTATGCACACTTCTGGGTCATAGTTCAAGGGCAAGGAGTAGCACTTTTGGTCAAGAGGGAATGGGAGCCCTGAGGGACAGTATCACTTCCAGACCCAAAAGATAAGAGACCCTAAGGAACAATATTGCTTCTGATCCCGAGGGATCAGGGATCTTTCCTGGGAGAGGACCAGAGTGCAGACCAGGAAAGCAGTGACCATACCTCTCCCCAGATCGCAAATGTTGGAAGCTCCCCCAAAACTTCCAAACCCCCAGAACTAATTCTGAAAACAGAAGTGTGAAAAAACCTGAAGCTTGGGACAGTGCCCCTCACCTCCCCATATGGGAAACAGAGCCTATCTTTAACATAAAATGCTGAATCAAGAAACAGGGTCAAAAAATGAGCAAACAACAACAAAAAGAACCTGACTATAAAAAGCTACTGTGGTGACAGGGAAGATCAAGACATAAACTCAGAAGAAGACAATGAAGTCAAAATGGCTACTAGCAAAGCCTCAGAGAAAAACTGCTAATTGGACACAGGCCCAATAAGAATTCCTAGAAGAGCTAAAAAATTTATTTTCAAAATCAAATACCAACAGTAGAGGAAAATTAGGTAAAAAAATGAAAGCAAAGAAAGAAAGTTTTGAAAAGGTAATTAACAGCTTGGTAATAGAGGCTGAAGAAAATAACACTAAAAAACAGAATTGACCAAATGGAAAAAGAGGTACAAAAATGCATTAAAGAAAATAGTTCTTTAAAAATCAGAATGGGGCAAGTGGAAGCCTGTGGCTTTATGAGACATTGAGAGACAATAAAAGAAAATCAAAAGAATGAAAAATAGAATAAAATGTAAAAGATCTCATAAAAAAATAACTAACCTGGAAAATAGATCAAGGAGAGATAATTTTAAAATTATTGGATAAACTTAGTTTCTTTTCAAATAAATTGCAAGACTTTGGGGGATTTTATGATTTATTGCTTTAGCTACAATAATAAAGCATCTCTACCTTAAAAACATTTACTAAAGTATAGGGCATATTTTATGCTTCCTGCCCAAGACCAAGGCAGCATTTTATTAGAAACATTTAACAGCCCCTTCCTATCCTTTTCAGGTCTTCCCCATTGAGTTATACCCCATTAGTGAGAACTTTAAATTCACTAGGGCTTATTGTCTGGGGACATTAAAGACTTTTAAGAAGGTAAAAGTTAAGGATTTTAAAGAAGGTAAAAGACAATCCTAGCTCTCAAGGAGCCCATAATCTAATGGGAGAGACAACATGCAAAGAACTACATACAAACAGCTCAGATTCAATCTAGCTCAGTAGATTGAATCTGGCTGCTTGTGAAAACAAGCTTCACAAATGGAGCCAGGCTGACCGTGATTGAACCCAGACCAGATTTCATGCCTGAGAACAGAACAAGGAGTAGGAGCAAAACTCTAGCTTCAGTGGACCCAGCACAAATTTCTCAAGGTCATGCTCCCAGTCACAGCATTCCTCATATTCTAAGCCTCCCTTCTACCATCAGATCACGCTTCAGATAAAAGAAGTCAATTGTCATTGTTTTGAAGAGGAAGAACAAGACTGACTCCATCTTGGAGCAACCTTGACAATTAAAACTGATATGATAGGTGAATTTTTATAGGATCATAAGGACACATGAGGCAACATTTTTAGAAGATAAAACAGAGATGTTGCAGTTTGAGGATATAAATCTAGAAACTACAAAAATATTATTACATCCTTGACATTTTCCCATTATTACTTGGTCCATTCCCCTTTTGAAACGTATGAAAATATAAAGCTGTGCCATATAGAACTGGAGCAGCTCTCAGAGTAAAATTTCTCCTTTTTTTTTTAAAAGTAAAGTCTTATTTGGCTTGTGCAACTGGACTTAGGACCTGGTTTATGACACTTCTTATCTTCTACTAGATTAAAGTAGAAGTTGAGAAAGCCTTCCTTCAAAAGACGAGAATTTAGTTGGGACTTAAAGGAATGAATGTATATCTTACTCTGCCTTCTATATCTTTGTGCGGATGAAGTTGATTTTTGGACCCCAAATGTGAGACTTTACATTTAGTCCTAATAAATTTCCTCTTCTCGTATTCAGCCTAACATTTTACCCTTCAGAGATCATTTTTTATACTCTATCTTTCATCATTGGGTTAGCTGCTCATCTAGGGCATCAGTTACCCCAGCGGAAATGGCAAGTTTGGGTTTTTTTGCATGACTCACAACATTGGGTGGAGGAATGACTGTATGGCGTCTGCCTATGTCTTCCCTGTGTCATTCCCTGTGTTTTGGCCATTGTTTTAGGCTACATTTCTTTCACCGCTTCCTCCTTTGACCTTATTGAAAAACTGATGTGACTGAATGGGAAGGTCCAATAACATCTGCTAGTTGCAAAGGAAATCCAGGTGCCTGCCAGTGTATTGTTCCATGGAGTCAGTCAAGGCAATGGCTCCAGTTCAAAGTTGAAAAGCATCACTATGACTTTTGAAGCTGGGACTCATCATTGGACAGGCTGCAGGGAGGGAGCTGACCTCCCATAGACATCGCTCAGGTGGGGTCAACAGATAAATGGACTCATACTATTTTCAGAAAGCCAGGTTAGTCAAAAGGATGAGTGGAGAAAATTTCCTTTCCAAAGGATGGAAAATTCCTTTCACACTTATCCAGAGAAAAGTTGAATTTAATTTGACACAACTGGCCATTCTTTTTCATTTCAAAGATGTATTAGGCATGAAATCTTGCCCTTTTGGTATAATTCTCCCTCCATTTTTTCCCTGACAAATCTTTTTGAATCACAGAATTTCAGAGTGGGGAGTTCAGGAACCATCTAGTCCCATTCATACTCGAGCAAAAATGCACTCTAGAATATCCCTGACCCAAGTGGCCATCCAGCCTTTGACGGAAGATCTTGAATGAAGGGGAACCCACTAGTTCCCGAGGCATCTCAGTACATTTTTGGACAGCTTTAATTATTAGTGAGTTGTTGATGTTTAATTACATTCAACCTAAACCTGCTTCTCTGCAATTCCCACCCTTTGATCCTTTTTCTACCCTTTGGAATCAAACAAGATTAGTCTAATCTTTCCGTCCCTTAGGAAACTACATAGGTTTCTCTAAGGAAGCAATTTTCTCATATTTAAAATTCCATTGCACATTAAGTAAAACCTTTTTGGCCCTCTGATTGAGCCATGTCTCTGTATTTCAAGAATGTTGGCTTTGAATCTCACTGGATTGCATTTTTATTAGAAATTAACTTTTTTTTTTTCTGAGAAATCAAGAGAAGTTCTACCCACTTGAGAAGCAGCCTGGCATAGTGGCTAGTGTATGCGACTTAGCATTGAAGACCTGGATTCAAATGTCACCCCAGACAATTACTAGCTATTTGGCAGCTGACGATTTGGGTTCAAATCATGGCTCTGATATTACCTCTCCGTGTGACCCTGGACAAATCACTTAACCAGTCTGAGCCTCAGTTTCTTCATCTGCAGAATGAGTATATTAGACTAGATGGCCTCTAAGGTCCCTTTCATCTCTAAATCTATGAATCTTCTCCCTTATGGGTTGTGTATTGACCCTTCAGGGTAGTTATAACATAACCATAAGATGGACAGTAGCAGCAATGATTTGTGGTTACCATTGGGAAAATCTCTCCTCTCTCCTCCCCACACATCCTGCCCACCAGATCCTCCTCGGCTTAGGGATGTTTGCCACAGCCCAGTGGCTCTGTATTCTTTCTGGGTCAGTGACTGGTGAGTAAGAACCTCAGCCCATCCCACCCACTTTTTATTTAAGTTGGGACAGAATGAGTTTACAGGATGAGTACACATGAATGGGTTATAACACACGCAGCAGATTTCATGATATTATCTTCCCCCCGCCCACACCCTGACCCACACTTCTTCCAAACTTTCCTTTTCCTGTTAAGACCATCACTGTCCTTCCAGTCACCCAGGTTCATAGTTTTATGTCATACTAGACTCCTCCTTCTCCACCATCCCACACATACTATCAAATGTCAAATCTTGTCATTTCTATGTGCAGACCTCTTATGTCTATCCACTTTTCTCTACTGACACTGCCACCACCCCACTTTGGGTTTTCATCCCCTCTCATCTGGATTAATGTAATATAACCTCCTAATTGGTATCCCTGCCTCCAGTCTCTCCCTTCTGCGATTCATCTTACACATAATTGTATAATTACACACAGTGATCTTCCTAAATCACACGTCTGACCATGTCATTCCTCTATTCAATAAACTCTAATGATTCCCTCTTGACTCTAGGATGTAATGTAATTTCATCTTTATCTCATCCTTTTCAAAGTTCCTATTTCCGTGTGCTATAACACACATACTTCATTCAGTAATGCACGCATACAACTTGCGACAGATGTACTCGTTTTGGAGGGTGCTCAAACATTTCTTACTGATAGGAACATATATTCAAAAAAGTTTGGAGACCACTTATCTAAGGTTGTCAAAGAGATTGAAATGTGCTTGCTGGGGTAATTATCTGTCAAGGCTATGGAATTCAAAGTACACTAACCAAACCATAGACCCAAAGTTGGAAGGACTTTACAAAGCATCCAATCCAACACAATTATTTTACAGATGAGAAAGCTGAGGTCCAAAGCAATTAAATGATTTATATAAGGTCAAAGAAACAGTGCATGGCAAAGCTGCGATTTAAACCCAGATTTCCTGACTTCAAATCCTCTGAAAACAGCAGCAGCTGTTTGTGAACAGCCTCTCTTTTACCAATTGTCGAAGTGTATCTGGACTATCCAGAGTCAGAGGCATCTGTCAGTGACCTTTCAGGGAAGAAGGCCTGAGTTCAAGTCTCACGTCTGACACACACTGATTGTGTGACCCAGAGCAAGTCATTGAAGCTCTCTATGATTCTAGGAAACATTAGCCTCTAAATTACAAAGCAGTCATAAATCTATGTTGATTGTTTTGTCCATTTGTTTTGTAATTGTGGTGACTGTCTCAATTAGCTGCTTTGCTGATTCTCCTGGGGTTTTCTGAGTCAATTGTAACATTTTCAACAAATTGGGATAGATTTTTCTCTGTTTATATTTAAGTGCTTAACTTCATTCTCTTGACTTATTGCTGTTGCTAGAATTTCTTGAACTATGCCAATTAGAGGTGGGGGAAGGAGGCACACCTCCTTTCCTGTGGGATTTATTGAGAAAGTTTCTAGCATTTTTTTCATTGAAAATGTTGTTAATTTTCTGTTTCAGTTATATACCTTTTATATTAAAAATGGCCCTTTTGTGCTTATGTTTTGTAGGAGAGTGTTACATTTTGTCAAAGGCCTTTTGCGAATCTATCGATATAATCATAAGGTTTGGGATGGTTTTTTTTTTTAATATGATGAATTACATTGATTATTTTCCTAATATCCAACCATCCTTAGATGTCTGGTAGACATCCAACTTTAAAATAGCAAATATTCTTTTAAAAATTGCTGTAATCCTTTTGCTAAGGTTTTGTTTAAAATTAGAGTTAGAGCCAGAATTAGGGCATCAATATTAGTGATGGCGATCCTTGGTTCTATGTATTTTTGTTGTCCTTCTGGTCTAGGCATTACGGTAATATTGTATAACAAAAGGAGTTTGGTCTAGCGCTTTCTTAATTTTGAGGGTCATTTAGGTTCTATGGTTATTAATTTTTCTTTAAACATTTGCTACAACTCACCTATAACTTTGTCTGTATCAGGGATTTTTTTAAAAAGTTCAATTTCCTTTTCTAAAGTTGTATTTTATTAATTTGGGTATTTTATATTTTGTAAATGATTTTGTTTTTTAAAAAATTCTCCATTTTACTGGTACATAAAATGTGCAGTAGATTGATTTTATTTGGTAGTTTCTTCTCTGTGAAGATCTGCATTAATAAGGTAAGTTTCCTTGTATATCACTCTTTATAACAATGAAATTATAGAGATGGCATAATATCATATCCCCACCAGTAGAAGGTCATCTTTTTCTGGTCATAGACTAAAATGCTTTTGTCTATGGTACTTTGCACATAGGAGTTACTTAAAAAATATCTATTTAATTCAGTTGAATTGGCCAACCTCATACCATTCTGCAGAGTTAATGAAGAATGAAGACTGAGAAATATACTGGGTCATAATAAGATTGTAGATCCAGAGCTGAAAGGTTAAGTCTCATTGATTCCACTCCCTTCCTTTACAGATAAGGAAACTGTGGACCAGAAAGAGGAAAATGGCACCATGGTATAGCAGATTGGGTACCGGACTTGGAGTCAGGAGAACTTGGTTTCACATCTTGACTCAGGCATTTATTAGCTATGTGACCCTGGGCAAGTCAGCTAACGTCTCAGTGCCTCAGTTTACTTATCTATAAAATTGAGGTGGGGTTTATGTTTGGACTTAATGGCCTCTAAGTTTCCTTCCAGCTGTGAGTCTGTGACCCAAGAAAAGGTTAAGGGATTTGCCCAAGATTACTCAGGCAGTAGCTGGCAGACAGAGCCAGGTTTCCAAATTGAGTCCCCTGGCTCCAAGTTCAGCCCTCTTTACATAGCACTGTGCTCAGTTTCATAATGAGGTCAGTGGAGACTTTGGAGACAACAATCCGGCAGAGCAGTGGGGTCAGAAGCCAGTTTGCTGTGGGTAAAGTGGACCCAGCATGCCTCTCTTTTTTACACTGACAGTGTACATTAGAGGGATAGGGTTAGAGAGAATTGAAGAAAGCAGCTACAGAGAAGGGAGGTGGGAACGAGCCAGGGGTCAGTTAATAAGCACAGCACAGTGCTCCATGCAGTACTGCCTAGCGTCCTATTATGCAGAGGAATAAAGCCCACATTGCCTCACTCCAGAGGTGGCTGCTTGCCAATGACTGATGGAATGCTCCCTGGGGATCCTGAAAGAGCTTATGAACAACTGTTTGATGAGTTTCATCTGACACTTTCCCTATGTGGTGGACCATTGCTGTGATCAGGACCGTTCAATAGGTTTGCTCACAGCTCTACAGCACCAAGAGGGCATTCATTCTGCGCATGGCTGACCGATAATTGGAAATACAAGGCTGTGCTCACTTCAAGATGGTTTTAAGCTCTGTGCAAGGGCAATCTTTATTTAGAGAGGTAGTGTCTATAGTGTTGGTCTTGGACTCAAGAAAATCTAGTTTTCATTCCCATTGACGTTTTATGCCTTTGCGACCCTGGACAATTCACTTAACCTCTTTGAGACTCAGTTTCCTTGTCTATAAAATGAGGCTCATGGCATTACTTTGAAGAGCAAACCAACTCGAGTAGTCAACAGGCATTTATTAAGTGTTTACTGTGTGCCAAGCACTGTGCACTTTAGAAGGAAAATGCTATAAAATTGTGAGGTATTATTGTTGATGTTGTTACATACTGAATGTCAAACCAGCCCCCCGCCCTCTCTCTCTCTTCTCTCATCGCCTTTTTTCTCTCTCATTTTCTCTCTCCTCTTTCTTTCATTCTCTCTTCTCTCCCCCATCTCTCCCTCCTCCCCCCTCTTTCCTTCTCTCTCTCTCTCTTTCTCTTTCTATCTCTCTCTCTCCTTCCTTTCCCCCCCTCTTTCTCTCTCTCCTCCATCTCTCTCTTTCTTTCTCTCTCTCTCTCTCTCTCTCTCTCTCTCTCTCTCTCTCTCTTCCCTCTCTCTCTTTCTTTCTCCCCCCCCTCTCTTATAATTCTATAATTGTTGGTAATGTGACACAAATGAAAAACCCAAGAGACAGAGTTTCTGGGTAGTTAATAATCAATTCTTAATTAGGCTAGCTAATAATCAATAAATAGGTGGTCAGTAGTTACTCTGAGTAATCAAAGACAAAACCGTGGAGAGACTGAAAGCTTTAATATACTTTTGGAAAAGGGAATGCCTGACAGGTGAGAATGAACTGTGACTGGTGAACATTTAGTGAGGAGGTGGACTAAGAGCCTTCAGCTTCTCCTGCCAAGAACATGACTTGATCATGAGACTTAGCTGCCTCTAGTGAACTGGACAGGATAATCCTTCTTCACTGCCCACCACTCTGGCTGGTTTTCTCCTTCATGAGCTGGCTCACTCTAAATTGTAACGGAGGATCTCAAGGACAGGGCTGTTCTTCTTGGGACAAGAACTCACCCAGGGTGGATTGTTTTTATATTCCCCCCATCCTGGTTTGGTGGGTTCTGGCCCAAGATTGGGGAGCATGTTGCCTGAGGGTTTGGGGTAATCTCATCAATCAGTCATGTCCTTCAGAGATTGACTGACTGACCTTCTACAGGCGCTGGGCCCTAAATGAGGGAATAAAAAGCCCAGATCCTAATTAATAATTGGTTATTAATATAATAGTAAAATAATAACTTCTTTCAATGGTCTTTTTGAATCTTCTACAGGCTTGGAGACATAGATGTGGGTGACCAGCTATTTTAGCTGTCATTTTATAGATGAAGAAATTGGAGCCCAGGGAGATTGCATAATTTGCTCAAAGTCACAAAAAAGGGAGCATCGGAAATGTGTTTGGAGTTAGGGCATTATTTCCTCCTTGACTTCATAAAAGCGCTGCTTATGTTGACCAACTCCTTGCAACGGATACTCTCTTTTCCCTCTGTTTCGGAGACATCATGTTCAGAGAAAAATAGATTTAGAGCTGGAAAAGACCTGAGAGTTGTTTATTCACAAATGTATGTTTGTCTAAAAGACTATTTTATAGAGAACTCATGCAAGACAAGTGCTCATATAGAGGTCAGAAGAAGAGATACAAGGATACTCTCAAGGTCTCTCTGAAGAATTTTGGAATCGATTGTGAGACACGGGAGACGTTGGCACAGGGCCATCCAGCATGGCATGCCCACATCAAGGCGCTATGCTCTATGAGCAAAGCAAAATTGAAGTAGCTCAAAAGAATGTGAGATGCCCAAATTTAGAGAAATCTCTACTCCAAATGTTCATGTGGACTATTTGTGCCCGACCTGTGGTAGAGCCTTCTGATCTTAAATTGATCTGATCAGCCATAGTCAGATATACTGTACATTGACTGCACCATCATGATTCCATTTTGGTGCTCTTTGAAAATGAAGGACCACAACCAGCTTATGTTTGTGTAAGAACCCTGAGACCCATGGAAGTTCAGTGACTTAACCAAAGTCATAGACGTAGTAAGTATCAAAGCCATGATTTGAATGAAGGTCTTTGGACTCCAAATCCAGGGTTCTTTCTATTGAACCATTTTGCCCCCCTCTCCTCCTACCTTTCTGACGTCTTCTTCTCCGTCTATTTTCCTGGATTCTCATTAATCACTCCTGACTCCTCAATGTTAGTGTTCTCAAAGGGTGTGCCCTAGACTTCCTTCCTTTACCTTCTTTTCCCTCTTGGCAATATCAGGACTTCAGAAACTAATAAACAAAGAATCTCAGAAACCAGCTAGCTCCCCCCCTACCTGACTAAACCAGCGGTTATACAATCTCTGCTTGAGGACTTTTAGTAATGGGAAACCCACTGTTTCCCACAACAGCCCATTCTATTTTTGGAAAGCCCTGATTGTTGGGAAGGTTATCCCCACGTCAAACCAAAATCTGCCCCTCCACTACTTCTATCTATTGTTCCTTGTTTTAGCCTGTGCAGCCAAGAAAAACAAATCTAATTCCTTTTCATCATGACTGTCCTTTACATCACTATAATGGCCTACTCTCCTACTTCCACCCTCACACTGAGTCTTTTCTACTTCAGGTGAAACATTTCCTCTTCCTTCAAAGAGTTTTTATCCAGCACAGTCTGTAGCCCTTCAACCTTCCTCTGTGCATTCTCCAGGTTATCAATGACCTTCCCAAAATGGGTTGCCCAAAACTGAACTCTAGATGTGGTCTGACCAGGACAAAGCATACAAGGATTAATATTTCCCTCATTTAATTCAACTAAACAAATATTAGGCATATCCATGTCCAAGGCTAGGTTCTGGGGATACAGACAAAGGCAGAGCAAACCCTGCCCTCAAGAAACTTATATTCTACTGTGGGGATAAGCAAACAAAAAGTCTATGCCAAATTATAAAAATAATTTCAAGACTTAAAATTCTGATCAATGCAATAGGTAACCATGCTTCCAGAGAGCCCATCATGAAACATGTTGCCCATCTCCTGACAGAGGTGATGGACTTGGGGTGCAGCCTGCCATGTTCTTTGGACATGGCCAATGCGGGAATACATTTTGCTTGATTATGCATATTAGTTAGAAGACTTTTTTTTTCTTTCCATAGAGGGGGTAGGAGGGAGGGAGAGAAAATAGGTTTTTATTCATTGAAAAAATAAATCAAAGAAAAAGAGTGATAATGGTTGGAAGAAAAAGGAAAGGTGTCCTGCAGCTGGTGATGCCTGAGCTGTGCTTTGGAGGAAGCTAAGGATTTTCAGAAGTAGAGGTGATGAGACAGTCCATTCCAGGCATAGGGTACAGCCTGTGCAAAGGCAGGAGAGGGGATATTACATACTGGAAATAGCTAGTATGGGCCAGATTGACTGGGAGGAGAGGTCATGAAAGGGGAATGATAGCAGTAAGACCAAAAAGGTAGCAGGGAGCTGGCATAAAACCTGCCTCACAGGGCTGTTATGGGGATCTAAGGAGATAATATAAAGCACTTTGCAAACTTTAAAATATGGTATAATGATAAGTTATTAATGTGGAGGGCTTTAAGTGCCAGGCTGAGTTTTGCATTTTATTCTAGAGGCAATTGGGAGTCAGTGAAGATTTTGGAATATGAGAATGGCATGGAGAGATTCATGTTTTAGCAACATCAGTTTGGCAGTTCTGTAGAAGTGAAAGGGAAAAGGCTGGAGGCAGGAAGACTAATTAGGAGGAGGCTGTTCCAACTGTCCAACTGAGAGGTGATGAGGTCCTGAGCCAGAGTGGAGGCTTTGTGAGTGGAGAGATGGGGACAGATGCAAGAAATGTTGTGGAAAGGACTAACTTTGATAGAATTGGCTCTTCTCATCAATGCAAGATTCAAAGACAACTCCAAAAGACTTACAATGGAAAAAAGCTATGCACATCCAGAGAAAGAATTATGGAATCTGAATGCAGATTGAGGCAAACTATTTGCTTTCTCTTTTTTTTCTTTTTTTTGGTTTTGTTTCTTCTTTCTCGTGATTCATTCCATTGGATATAATTCTTCTTTACAACTTGACTATTATGTAAATAAGTTTAATGAGAAGGTGTATGTAGAACTTATACTGGATTACATGCCATCTGGGGGAGGGGGAGGAGAGGGAGGGAGAGAAAAAGTGGAATTCAAAAACTTGTGGAACTGAGTGTTGTAAACTAAAAATAAAAAATATATTTAAAAATGAAATGTTGTGGAGGGAAAACAGACAAGATCTGGTAAGTAATTAGATATAGTGGGGGTGGCGAAGGAAAGGAAAAATCCAGCAGGGCTCGAGCATTTCAAACCTGTATGACCAGAAGGATAGTGGATGACCTGGACAGAAATGGGAACATTTGGGAGGGCGGTAGGTTTGAGGATAAAGGTAACAAGTTCTGTTCTGGCTCTGGCAAGTGGGAGTCACCTTTAGGGCATCTAATTCCAAATATTGAATAAGCAATTGGTAATGTGGGTCTAGAGCTCAGAAAGAGGCTAAGATGGGAGACAGAGATCTGTCTGGGTATTCCAATTACCCACAATGCACCAGGCAGTGTGTGGGGTCTCTAAGGACAAAAATTCTCTGTCTTCAAGGAGCTCATATTCTAACAGGAGAAAGCATGTAAGCATGCACACATACATGACAGATGTATGTACATACACATACCTGCACAAAGCACCCACATATAAAGCACATACATTTAAAGAGGCCAGGGAAGTCTTTCTTCAGATTGTCCTTGCATTGAGTCTTGAAAGAAACTAAAGATTCTAAGAGGTAGAGGAGAGAAGGAAGGGAGATCATTCCAGGCATGAGGTGACAGCCAGTCTTGGAGTCATCCACGGAGGGATGATAATTGACTCTGATAAGATCATCAAAGGGAATATAGAGCTAGAAGCAAGGAGAAGAGGTCCCAGTACAGAGACTTAGCTAAAATCAGAGGGCAGTATTTGGATGATAATCTAGCAAAGGAGACAGAGGAGGAGCAGTCAGATAGGTAGGAGAAGGACCAAGAGAGAGCGGTTTTAGGAAAACCAAGAGAGAAGACAGTATGCAGGAGAGGGTGATCCACGGGGTCAAAAGCTTCAGAGAGGTCAAGTAGGATGAGGATCTAGAAAAAGGATTCCAGCACACTTAATTAAATAACTTAATTAAATGTCAAATATGTGTCTGGTTGTTGACATTAACACTAGTATTAGGTCATTTCCTGTTGGAATAGGGCCACACTCCTTTTAGCAAGTACAGTGGAGTCCTTTGTGTAATCAGCAAGTATTTTACACTTATTTCCATCTCAGGAACTTTTATAAGGGAGGTAGGACAGGGTAGTAGAGAGTGTTTGGAGTCAGAGACCTTGGTTGGCCACAAACTAGTTGTTTGAGAAAATCTTCGGAAAGTCTTTTTTCTCTGCTCTGTGTTTCCCGCCTCCGTGTCTTTGTACAGGTGTTCCCTTGGGAGTGTAATGAATGCACTCCTTCCTTTTCTCTGACTCTGAAATTTTCTTTTCTTGTCTCGGTCTAGGGGCTATCTACTCATTGAGGCCTTCTCTAGTTCCTCTAAATGTTCAGTGTCTCTTTCCTTCTCCCTCAAATTTCTTTGTATTTACTTATCTGTTTTAGTACTGGATTCTTCCTCCTAACCCCCATCAAAGAGGTGTAACAGCCATGTGCTGGTAAAGATTCTTCAGAAAAAAATAGATGTATGCAAGACACACTTTTAAATTTAATCTGCATTTTTATCACTTCCTGAAGTCTAGAAACTCAGTGAAACTATGAACTCCTGATTTATAGAGTTTTTTGTTTTTGTTTTTTTCTGCTGCCAATTTCCAAGGTATAAATGTTCACATGGACTGCTAGGTGGCACAGGGAGTAGAGCACTGGGCTAGGAATCAGGAAGACTGATCTTTATGATTTCAAATCTAGCCTCAGACATTTACTAGCTGTGTGACCCTGGGCAAGTCACTTCACCCTGTTGGCCTCAGTTTCCTCATCTGTCAAATGAGCTGGAGAAAGAAATGGCAAAGTACTCTGACATCTTTGCCAAGAAAACACCAAAGGGCGTCATGGAGAGTAGGACACTGCTGAAACAGTAGTAAAGCAATGTTCACACTAAAAATGTTACAATGAACTGTCTTTAGCCCATCCCTGAGCGTAAGCGCCTTGAGGGCAGGGTCTCCCTAACGTTTAATCACAGTGTATGACACATGCTGGGCAATTAATAAATATTTGGGGGATTGAGTTGAATTTATAGTGACTTTACTTGATTCCTTACAGTCTGATGCCTTAGGTTTTGGAGAGGCCTGGTTTGTATGCTCAAAATCTCTCTCAAGAGAAGGCCTAGAAAGGAAGGCTTTAGACAATGCTTTATTTTCTCTTAACAAATCTTTGCCTCTTGGCAAACAGACGCATTTATGTTCATTCTTTTCAATAAGAAACACTGAAGCATCTAATCCTAATAATGCTTAATTATAGTTGACAGAGGGAGCTTGGAGGTTTACAAAGCATTTTATAACCAGTTTAATTTTAGGGAATTTCACAGCTGGAAGGAGCCTCAGGACCCATCTAGTATGACTTAAAGCTTTTAAAAATACCCATGATATTCCTCCACTGACGGGGGACATGCTACCTCTCAGGGTAGAGCAGCCATGGCCCTCTTGAACAGCTCTCATTGTTAGGAAGGTCTCCTGATATCCAGCCTAAATTTTGCCTTTTTATAGCTTCTACCCCATTTTTCCTTATTTGTCATTATGAGATCAAGCAAGATGAATCTAATCTCTCCTTCACATGACAGCTCTTCAAATATTCCCAAGACAACTTTCATGTTTCCACTGATTCTCCTCTTCTCCAGGCTCAACATTCCTAGTTCCTTCTAGCACTCCTCTTATGACATGGATTCAAGGTCCTACATCATGCTGATAGCCATCCCCTCCTCTGGACATTTTCCAGCTTATCAATGTCCTTCAACTGTGCTGCCCAGAATCAATCACAGATGTGATGTGACAAGGACAGAGGACACTTAGAACAGTCATCACCTTGGTCCTACATACTAGCCTGTCTTAATATTCTCCGGTTGTTCCCCACTCGTGGAATTCTCTTCCTCTTCAACTCCACCTAGTGATTTTCTTGGCTTCTTTCACAAGTGTCAATGTACAGGAAATCTTTTCCGATCCTTCTTTGTTCTAATACCTTCCCTCTGTTAATAATTTCCTGCTTAACCTTGCATGTAGCTTGTTTGTATATATTTGTTTTCATGCTTTCTCCTCTATTAAATTATAAGCTTCTTGAGGGCAAGGTCTTTTGCCTTTTTTTTGGTATCCCCAGTGCACAGTGCCTGGCACATAGTAGGTGCTTACTAAATGTTTATTGATTGGTTGAGTTGATCATCACACAAAACCTTTAAGACAGATGCAATATTATATTATAATATATAATAGAGATATAGCATATATATCATACATATTGTACTAGATATCATATCATACTGTATAATATATACTATATACCATATCATATATTATTATATATTAAAATATACTATATATTATACCATATCTACAATATCATATTTACTATATATCACATAATATATAATATTATATTATATGCCATATATAATATAATAATATGTAATGTACATTCTCATTTTACAATTTAAAAAAAAACCCTGAGGTTCAGAGATTGTGTCTTGTTCATGATTTAGTATCACAGAATGTCAAAGTTGGAAGGGATCTCAGAGGCCATTTAGTCTAAACCCTACATACAGAAGAATCCTCTGTGTTTCATACTTGATCAGTGGTCGCCCAGTGTCTTTCTGAATACCTCCAGTGAGGAGGAACCCAGCATCTAGTGAGGCAGGCCATTCGACTTTGGGAGAGTGCTATCAGGAAGATTTTCCTCACCTTAGACCTAAACCTGCCTCTCTGTAGCTTCCTCCCTTGACTCCTAGTTCTGCTCTCTGGGACCAAGCAGAGCAAGGCTAACAATCCCTCTTTCAATGTGGGGGCATGACTTCTGACCCCCATGTCTGCACAAATGCATGTTTCCGCTCTGCCAAAGGGATGGAAATATTTTGCCAGGAAGCTAAGCTCCATCCCAACATCCTCTCTCTGGGCCTATTTCTGCCTCTACCCAGGCATTTCCAAATATCATAAATATTCTGATATGACACATGCAGAACTTTGTAGAATTTCCAGTCGTGGGACTGAAAGGCTTGATGTTCAGGGACCACCAAGAAGAAAATGATTTATGGACATTTCACTTGGAAAACAAAACAAAACATTGACCTAGAAGGGCAGGGTCTATTTGAAGAAACCCTCCCTCAGGAGGCAAAATCACAGAGACCTCAGGGCCACCTAGTCCAAATCATACCTAGACAAGAATCCTCTCTACAGACTGGTCATCCAGCCTGTGTTTGATGAACTCCAGTGAGAACAACTACCCCACCTCCCAAGGCAGTCCATTTGACTTTTTCATTGTTAGGGTATCTTCTTTTATATCAAACCTAAATTCACCTCTTCCCCAATTCTATTGGTTGTTTCAAGTTCTGCCCTCTGGGGCTATATGGAAAAAAGTCTATATTTCTACATGACAAACCTTTCAAATATTTGAAGATATTTATCATCTCTCTCTCTCTCTCTCTGACCTGGGCTCCCCCCATAATAACCCCGAGCAAGTCTCCTCTTCCCCAAGCCAGAGTTTCTTCCAATGTTTCTCATATTTTATAGAATTAAGGGCCTTCAATCAATCAAGGCACTTCTCTAAGACTCTCCAGTTTTTCAACAATGTTCCTTAATTGTGGCCCACAGAATGAAACTACCTATCTATACACATATACATACATATATACATACAAACATATATATAACACACAAATGATAGAATCAAGGGTGTAGGAGAGTTGATATTTAGAACCCAAGTCTTACATCTCCCAACTTTTTATGGAAGCCTACTCAATAGCAAAGAAGTAAACCTTGACCACACAGATAATTTTGGATTGAGTGAATCGACAAAGAAGTGTAATTGAAGATTGAGGGCCTATAAGTAAGTGATATCAGAGAGGTCAAGGAGTTCACGGAGCTATGGAAGTTCACTTCTTGTTATGGTTTAGAAAGCCAGTCAATTCAACAAGCAGTAAGGGCATACTATGAGCTGAGCGAACAAAATAGTCTGTGTCCTAAAGTACATTCCATTCCATTGAGAGGAAATATATAATTTGACCTGGGCCATTTTTTTCACCAGAGATATAACTAGGACAGGGTAACTGGGACTTTGACCCAAGGTAATGAAATTTAAAGGGTGCTGGCTATCACTGACACTGTTACAGAAACACCTGAGCCTGGTGCCTTAGCGAGCAAAAACTGTCAGTCAAAATAGCAAACTTGCACATTAAATACTTCTAACTTTCCCACCAAATGAAGAGGTGCATAAATTGCTATCATCCTCTTCTCTCTTTTGGTCAGTCCTGAATATGGGTTCTGGCTCACATCCTGGAACATTGTTGGGTTGGTAGGTCATAATGTAAAACTTCCCGCTTACCTTGCTTCCTTTGCTCAGTGGAGAGCGAGCTAGACAATAGGCTTAGTGAAATATCCTTTGGGATATTTTCGGCTTCTTATGGGCATACAAGCTCATCCCATTCCGTTATTACAAATGGTTGATTTAGGACCTCAAGCCAACATGACAAGTTTTAATCCAATCCATAATTTCATTCTGAGATATTTCCAAGGTTGACTCCTCCTATCCCAAATTCCGTGGAGACTCCCAATAAATACAACAACTTCTATTATACATAACTATCTGTTTTATTTGAAAATGTCCACACTGTATTAAACAGTGTTAAGAAACCCACTGTCCTGTCCCAGCAGGCACTGGGTCCAGTGTATAACTTGAGATGGACTCTTATTTTTTCATGGAGTGGGGAAGAGAAGGGAGAAGTGGTAGGAAACAAAAATTTTGAGGGAATTATTACAAATCACTAACCAGAAATTTGAAGGGTGGAGGAAGGGAGATAACTTGAAAGACATGGTATTTTATAAGTTCTTTCAATCACACTTTATTAGACTATCTGCTTCCATCTCTTGTGTGTTCAATTTGTAATATGTTGTGGATGAATAGCTTCATCCTAGAGTAGATTATATAAAATAACATCTGAACGTTGAAACAAGACAAGAAACCTGGGAGAGAAACAAGCGATATTTCTCAAGCAATGGCTTCCCATCCTACACCAACTCATTGGACAATTTGAAAGAGCTTAGGCTTGAAACTACACCCAGTCATTCCAGAATGTGCGTCAATGAATGAGTCTTTAAAAAAACAACTCAACTGACGTTCATAAAAGGGCATGCTGCATTTGACAGTATTGGGATGATGAGCTCTAATGAGGATTTCTGACTCACTTCTCAATTTGTGAGGTCAACAAAATGAAGAACTGGGAAAGGTTTTTCTTCAACTATTATGTGCTTTAAAACCTTACTGCTGTTTAAAATTCAACTCTAGCTACACTTATTTTCCATTTCATACATCTCTCCAAAGTGACAAAGGTCAAGGAGGTAAATAAATGTAGGAAAATTGGCATGTTCCACTGCTTCCAGTGTATCCCTGGACAAGGACAAGGGTCCTTTATGTTTTAGAGATAAGTAGCAAAACGCTTTTAAGCCTGGGTCATGTTAGCTGCTGACGGCTTTGTGCCTGCAATGTATGATCTAGTCCAGCAGGGCCACGTGCTAAGGATCAGAGGAGTTATAGTGATGTGGTATTGGCAGCCAATCAGAAACCAACCTTCCTTTAACTAGAAGACTGCCCTGGGCCCATTCACTTCAAAGATGCAGAGGTGGGAGGCTGTCAGCTCAAAACACTGAGTCAGCAAGCCCTTTCTAGAGAAGCTTTTTAAGCAGCCCAGGAGGCCTCAGGTGAGGGTGGGGAAGGAAAGGAAAGGACTGTCTTCCCACAGTCATGGATTTCCTGTTTACTAACTCCAATGGTTGACTCCATGAGGGAGTCTTTGAAGTACTTAGTCCCAACCAACTAGAAACAGCTGTTCACTACATCACAAAGGCTTAAGATGCTTTTTGATCACTGCTTATACCAAATTCTAAAGAATAACAAGCATAAGGTCTTGTGCACCTCAGCCCATCGGAGAATATGAAACCATCTCGTTGGGGTACAGTGGAAAGAGTCCTGAATTTGGAATCAGAAAACCTGGGTTCAAATCCTGCCACCATCACTTCTTGCCTGTGTGACCTTGAATAAATCCCTTTATCTCTCTGGGCCTCGGTTTCCTTACTATAAAAGGAGGGGGTTGGGCTAGGTAACCTCTAATGACGATAGCTGACATTTCTAAGGTTTGCTAAACGTTTTACATACATTATCTCATTTGGTCCTCACAACAACCTTAGTCGGTGACATAGGTAAGTGTTGGCTTGGGAAATTCACTTGTCCTCAGTTCCCTCATCTGTAAAGTGAGTTGGACTAGGTGACCTCTATGCCCCGCCCCGTTTCTAAGGCTATGACTCTATTGTCTCATTTTAATAAGAGAATTGAGAAAGGTGACGTGATTTGCTCATGGCCACATAGCTAGCAAGTATCAGAGGCAGGATATGAGCACAAGGCTCTATGCACTCTGCCCCATTGGCCCTACAAACATCCCCCCAGTTCTAGAATTATGACTCTCTGACCCATTTAGCAGCAGCACAAGCCAAGCAGAAAGAATGTCAATATTTCCACCTTCCATTTTGCTTTTGACAGCAACCAAGCACATTAAGAACTTTCTAACACCATTGGGATTCTGTTATTGCCATTTTGGTTGAGTATGGGCTCCCTGGTCATCGTTTCCTTGTTTCCTATCCACTGTGAACCTGTTTTTTTTAAAGTCACATCAGCTACTTTTAAAATGTGTATATGTAAAAATAAAAAATGATTTAAAAATGACATAGGTTTGGAGTCACAGGCTGTAGGAGCCTTCTCATTTTCAGCTCAGGAACCCTTGGGAGAGTTTCAGGATCACCATGGATTTAGAACTAGAGGAGCAGGTCTTCCACGGATCATCTTCTCACATGGGAGCAGGAAGCTAAAATAGGGGCTCTCTTTAAAAAATAGAACAGTTGGCAGGAGGACACGATTCTCCAGTCATCTACGGCCTGTAGGAAAATGAGAAAGAGGAGACTGTCAATTAATTGTGTGGCTGATTGTCAGCGTATCAACTACTAATAAACAGGGGGTTGGACTTGGAGTCAGAAAGACCTAGGTTTGAATCTTGCCTCTGATGGTTGCTAGCTAAGTGACTCTGGGCAAGTCACTTACCTTCCCTAGGCCTGTTTCCTTATCTGTAAAATTATCAATATGGTCCCTTCCAATTGTAAATTTATGATTTTATAACCTGCGTGGTCTCTTTCCTTACTAAGTACCTGTTGTCTGATACTTGACCCCCTTCCCCTTATTTCTAGTGCTTGAACACGTATACAACCAGGGACAGGTTTCCATCCATTCAAAAGAGTAAATTCAGAGGAAATCTAGGCAGCTATATACCACAGTGGGTAGAGATCCAGGCCTGGGGTCAAAGAGACCTGAGTAAAAATCCTGCCTCAGACATTTACTAGCTATGTGACCCTGGGCAAGTCACTTTACCTCTGTTTGCCTTGGTTTTCTCCTCTGTAAAATAGGTACAATAATAGCATCTACTTCCAAGAGTTACTGTTGGGATCAAATGACATAATAACTATAAAGCACTTCACACAGTGCCTGGCATATAGTAAGTGTCATATACATGTTGGCTATTATTATTATTATTGGGCAGCTAGATGGTGCAGTGGATAGAGTGATAGGCCTGGAGTCGGGGAGACTACGCTTTCTGACCTCAGACACTTACCAGCTGTGGGACCCTGGGTAAGTCACTTAAACCTCAGTTTCCTCATCTGTAAAATGAGCTGGAGAAGGAAATGGCAAACCACTCCAGTATCTCTGCCAAGAAAACCCCACATGGGGTCACAGAAAGTCGGAAATGACTTTAAAAATGGAACAGATAAGTAGGTATGTGCTGCAACGAGTTCTAATAGGCTCGAGGAGCTACTTAATTGTCAAATTTTCAGTGGGAGATTTTACATCTCAGAAATCCAGAAATGGCTGCAAATCAGGGCTTGATTTATTGTTTTATTTATTTCTAGACTTAAGGAAGTGTTAATAATGAAGATTAAATATAAGAGTGCATATGCATACATTTTCCTCCCAGAGAGCATGGTTGTTAAACATTTATCAGCACACCACTGCATTGTTCTATAAATCAGGGCTGTCCACCTTTAGTTTATCTTAGGGCCGCATTAAAATAAAATAATTATTTGAGGGCTGCACCCAGAATAAAAAATACAGTACACTAACAGAAAGTGGGGAAATGCGGGTCATCGATATGACAGGCGAAGGTGCGAAGCGTGAAAACAAATACAAAACAACAAAGCGACAACACAACAGTATAAAGGTAGGTGCACCATATTGACTAGTCTGCATCGTACAGACGGAACGCATCCTACAGATCGATTGAAAATTCCGTGGGATATGTTCCATCGGTAATACTGCTTAAAAACGCCAAGGAAAATTAACATCAACGAGATTATTTATTAGTGATGGAATTGGAAAATCCAATATGCATTCCATGCATGTTATTATTTTATTTTTTTTCACTAGTGAAATTAAAACCCACAGGCGGGCCGCATAAAATCGCACTGGGCCGTATTTTGGACGGCCCTGCTATAAATAATGCCTGAGCTCAGTAAGAATTTAGTAGCAGGCTCAGGAAATGGAGTAACCACCAGACTGGCGCCTGGTGCGGATGGGTCAATAATAATACTGATAATTGGCATTTATATAGTGCTTTAAGGTTTGCAAAATACCTTCTATCCATTATCTCATTTAAGCCTAACGACACCCCGAGTATATGCAGCATATGGATGAATCCTGACTCCTTTCAAGTTTTAGCTTAAATCAGGACCTCCAAATTGAACAAGCATTCAATGCACCTTCACAAAATGCCTATTTCCTGAACTAAGTCCCTTCCTAGATATTTAGAATGGCTGTATATGCCTTCTAATATTAGAAAATTCAGACATAGCCCCATTGGAGTCAGAGGGATGGTTTGGATGACCTCCAAATACTACCATTAGGAATGATGATGATGATGATGATGACTGATTCTATTTTGCACTTTAAGGTTTTCAAAGGAATCATATACACATAATTTGATTTTCTCTTCATAGCTCTTCTCTGAGGTAAGAGAATTACCAAAGGCCTTATCACCCCCATTTTACAGATTACGAAACTGAGGCTCTGAGAAGCTAAGGGATTTGCCCACGGTCATATAACTAGGAAGTGTCGGGGCAGGATTTAAAAGCAGGTCTCTTCCAAGTCCATGTCCAATGTTCTTTCTACTGCAGCTCAAGGGTCTTCTGAAAATTACACTAATCACCCATGTATCATGTCGGCGTATAGGTATTTTACTTACGAGTACCTGCCCGACATTTTCCTCACGACTGCAATGATGATTCCAGCAATGATACCAACGGCAATCACGATTCCCAAAATGATTCCCACCAAGGTTACAGTCTGCAAGCCTCCTAACATAGAGAAAGAGAAGCAAGAAAGAAGCAGTATTGGTTATTTCATCCAGAACAAGATAGAGAAGGATGACAGTCATGCACCAATAGTAATATCTCTACTTTGAGCCAACATTCTAGTCGGAAGTGTGGATGGATTTGTATTAAACTACATATAGCAGGATGTTTGGTTTACAGGTGGCCCCAGCTGATCACAGCAGCAAAATTCCAAAATGTATTATTGTCCTCTCATCATTAGAATTGGGGCATGATACAATGGCTGACCTTGAGCTACTCTAAACTATGTGGGTACAAACAGGACCCTTACGAAACAGGCTTTTGTCTATTGAGTTTAAGAACAATATCTCAACTTAGCTATTAATTATTAGGAAGAGTTTTTCTAGGGCTATTAAAATAATCCTGATTTTTCTAGTAACCGTCGATTGCCATGTTGGGCATTTAAAGCCATTTCCCATCTGGCTTTAGTCTAGCCTTCCAGACTTATTTCACATTATTCCCCTTTATGCCCACTCCCTATTCCAGCCAAATGGCCCTACCTGCTGTTCTCTGAACATCCAGCCCCATTCCATCCCCACCTCTGGCTTCTGTACCTTTGCTCAGGTTGACCCCACGTCTAGAATGCACTCTCTCCTCACCTCAACCTCTTGGAATTCGGAACTTATTTTAAGGTTCATCCTTTGGGAAACTCCTTTTGGCCTTTAGAAGTCTTTTTTCTCTTGAAATGACTTTGCATTTACCTATTTGTGCAAATGTTGCATTCCCCAATACAGTGTAAGCTCCTTGAGGACAAGATCTCTTGTTGTTGTTGTCGATCTTTGCAGCCTTCCATACTTAGCACAAAGTCCTGAACAAGTACAAAGTCTTAAACTGCTTGACTAGCCCTCATTGGATTGGTTTGAATTGAATTACTGAATTCACGACTGAAAGATTTAAAAATCTCCTGATTTGTCCTTTAATTAAAAAGCTAACTATTCAGAATTTGCTCTCTTTCTTTCCTTCCATTCAACTGATCTTTCTTTCTTTCTTTCTGCAGGTGCTCTAAAGCTTAGGAACACAGCTGATGGCAAGAACCAGGTGTCTTTGGGTAACTCATTCTAGCCTACCTTTCTCAGTTGCTGTCTTTGTCTCTCCACCCACTTTCTCTGTAAAGAGAGAGATGTAACAACAGAGTGATGTTAGAAAATTTAGTAACTGGGATTTAATTATGATTGGAAGAGAAATTTGCTTCACGTAGGCTGCAGATTAGGTAGGAGACAACAAAAACAGTAATGAGAAAGACATTTGCTAAGAAAAATACAACAGTAATTTAAAAAGTATGTTAACATCCATTACTGGTCTTTATTAATGTTTTGAATGTTTATAATTCATAAGATGTAGAGCTGGAATGAACTTTAGAACATGGGAAGGACATTAGAACACAATTGTCAGAGCTTTTGAACACAGAATGACAAAGGTGGAAGGCATGCTTGAATGTGAAATGTTAGAGATGAGAGAGCCCTTTGACCATGAAACATCATGGCTTAGAAGGGACTTTAGAATGTAGGATATCAAAGATGGGAAGGACCTAAAAATACAGAAAGTGAGAACATAAAATGTGAGAATTCAAATAGACCTAAGAACACAGAATGTCAGAACTGTTCTATCTTAAAACATAAAATGTCCCACCAAGGAGGAACCTTAGAAATTAACCAGTTTAATCCCTTTGTTTTCCTCTTTTATGGTGCCTTTTCTTTTAAAAGTTGATAATCCCTTAATTTATGACACCTTTTTATTCTCAACTGTTTTAGAAGGTAGGACAATCAACCTAGCCAATGTTTTATTGTTTGTTTGGCTTTTTTAAAGCTGAGGAAAAAAAGACACAGAAGTGATCATTAATTTTCCAAGGTCATATAATATCATTGGTAAATAGGACCTAGAAGCCAGCTCTCTCGACTAGGGCTCGTTGCTATTAAACATAAAGGGTTAATATTACTAATAGAGTTCCCAGTGTTTGAGGTACTAAGTCCCAAGCTCCCAGGGTGGGAGATAAAGGAAACAGATGAGAAAATCTAATCCCTTCCCTTAAGATGTTTAACATAATGATAACTGACATCTAAATACAATTTTTAAGTTTCCAAAGAATATTGCTTGCATTTTCTTGTTTAAGCCTTTCAACAATACTGTAAAGTCCTATGAGTAATATTACTCCCATTTATAGATAGGGAAACTGAAGGAGGCTAAGAGGGGTTAAGAGATTTGCCCATGGTCTTACAGCTGGTTAGTGTCAGAGGTGGGATCAAAACTTAGGTTTTTCTGACCCCAGGTTTGTCTATCTCCATTAGGCAGCTGGATGGCACAATGGACAGAGAGCTAGGCCTGGACTCAAGAAAACCTAAGTTGAAATTTTGCCTCAGACATTTGCAACCTTTGTGACCCTGGACAAGTCACTTAACTTCTTTTTTTTTTGGTTATTAATTAATTAATTAATTTTTAGTTTTCAACATTCACTTTTATAAGGTTTTGAATTCTAAATTTCCTCCCTTCTTTCCCTGCCTCCACCAACACAGCGTGCAATCTGATATAGGCTACACATGTACAATCATATTAAATACATTTTCACATTAGTTATGTTATGAAAGAAGAATCAGAACAAAAGGGGAAAAACACAAGACAGAAAAAACAAACACAAAAGAAAATAGTATGCTTTAATCTGCATTCCGACTCCATAGCTCTTTGTCTGGATAAGCACAGTATTTTCCCTCATGAGTCTTTTGGAATTATCTTAGAACCTCGCCTTGCTGAAAAGAGCTAAATCTATCAAAGTTGGTCATTGCACAATGTTGCTGTTACTGTGTACAAGATGTTCTCTTGGTTTTGCTCACTTCACTCAGTATCAGTTCATGTAAGTCTTTCTAGGTTTTTCTGAAGTCCACCTGCTCATCAATTCTTATAGCACAATAGTATTCCATTACATTCATATACCACAACTTGTCCAGCCACTCTCCAATTCTTTGCCACCACAAAAAGAGCTGCTAAAAATATTTTTGTACATGTGGGTCCTTTTCCCTTTATTATGATCTCTTTGAGACACAGACCTAGTAGTGGTATTGTTGATTCAAAGAGTATGCAGTTTTATAACCCCTTGGGCATAGTTCCAAATTGTTCTCCAGAATGGTTGGATCACTTTAAAATTCCACCAACAACACATTGGTGTTCCAATTTTCTCACATCTCCAACATTGATCATTTTCCTGTTTTGTCATGTTAGCCAGTCTGATAGGTATGATGTGGTACCTCAGAGTTGTTTTTACAACCCTTTGGGCATAGTTCCAAATTGCTCTTCAGAATGGTTGGATCAAATCACAACTCCACCAATAATGCATTAGTGTTCCAATTTTCCCCCATCTTCTCCAAAATTTATCATTTTCCTGTTTTGCCATGTTAGCCAGTCAGATAGCTGTGATGCGGTACCTCAGGTTTTTTAGGTTATATTTTTCTAATCAATAGTGATTTAAAGCATTTTTTCATATGACTATAGATGGCTTTAATTTTTTCATCTGAAAACTGCCTGCTCATATTCTTTGACCATTTATCAATTGGGGAATGAAGTCACTTAACTTCTGCCTGCTTTGGGTTCCTCATCTATAAAAGGGGGATGATAATAGCACCTGCTTCACAGGGTTGTTGTGAGCTTAAAATGAATAATACTTGTAAAGCACTTTATAAATTTTAAAGCGCTCTCTAAGTGGTTGGGCAGGTAGGTGGTACAGTGGATAGAGTGCTAGGCCTGGAGTCAAGAAGACCTAAGTTCAAATCCAGCCTTAGATACTTAGAGATGTGTGACCCTGGGTAAGTCACTTAACCCTGTTTCCATCTGTTCCTCATCTGTAAAATGAGCTGGAGAAGGAAATGGCAAACCACTCCAGTGTCTTGGACAAGAAAATTCCAATGGGATCGCAAAGAGTCAAACATGACTCAAATGACTGAACAACAACATCTGCCCCATACAGTGCCAAGTGTCGGAGATACAAAGAAATGGCAAACCATGCCAGTATCTTGGCCAAGAAAATCCCAAAGGGATTGCGAAGAGGCGAACATGACTAAAATGACTGAACAATAGCATATGAATGGCAGCTAGCCATTACTGGATTAGATTTGTAGTCTTAGAGGACTGACCCAGGCTCAAGGTCACTAAGTAATTCACCTAAAGTCACACAACTGCTTATAGGCAGGATTTGTATCCAAGTCTCTCCAAGACCAGCATTCTATCCAATGGAGATGATCTTTGCAACTAATCAATGATTTCTGAAAGAGGCAAAAGTGTTCCTTTTCTGCCTTCTTCCTGATAACTGGTGAACCCCCAAAATGCTCAAGCTCCATTTATGCTGCCTGAAAATTCCCCTAGGATATCTCTTGACGATTTTGTTTGTCTTCCTAATCGGGTTGGTAACTATTTCTTTTGTTTTCCCCTTGGCCTCATTGGGGACTAAGTCCTGAATATCTCTGTGGGATGAGTTTCTGCCTTATTTGCTGATAGTGGAAACAAATTTACTAAGACAAGGTTTCTGGTTTCTATGAGCCAATGCAAATCCATGAATTAGGATCCTGCTGCCTATAGAAAAGGGAAAGCAAGGATACTCTAGATTTAGGCTGTCTACACACAGATGGCAGCAGACCTGTTCCCTCCAAAACCTTCAGGAGGTATGGTCCATCTGAGCAATTGGCAGAGACCCTGAAGTATCATTATTCCATTAACGCTTGAGTGAAGATGGTCCATGGCCAATCAATATAAAAGACTGGAATCAAAATGGGTCAACCTCCATGTACCTAAGAGTGGCTACCCATTTCTATAGGCTTTTTGGTTTGCACAGTGCTTTTCTTACAACAAACCTATGAAGTAGGTCATACAAGGGTGCCCCTCTCCATTTTAGAGTTGAGGAATATGGCATATTTGGTATTCTCCAAACTCGGCATTAGTTGGCAACCTCCGGGCCTTTGCACAGATTGTCTCCTGTGTCTGGAATGCACACCTTCTTTAATTCCTCCTCTTAAGAAACCCCAGTTCCCTTCAAGATTCAGTCCTTGTGAGCAGTGAATCATGCCAGACTTGAAATCAAGAAGTCCTAGGTTCAAATCCAAGTTTCTGAAACTAGTTGTGTGGCCATGGAGAAGTTGCAACTACTCTGAACTTCGATTTCCTCAACTATAAAATGGGTACAAATAGTGTCTGCAGTACAGACTTCCCAAGGCTGTTGAGAGGCTCAAATGGGAGAATATATGTAAAGTGTTTTGTAGACCTTAAAGCTCTATGTAAATGCCAGTTGCATTTTTTTTCAGGAAGCCTTTCCTGAGATAGCCTAGGCCAAGTTGTTAGTGTTGTCTCTTTCCTCAAATTGTGTATAATATTTTTGTATAATTTTAAAAATAGGGGCGGCTAGGTGGCACAGGGAGTAGAGCACCGGCCCTAGAGTCAGGAGGACCCGAGTTCAAATCTGGCCTCAGACACTTGACACATGTACTAGCTGGGTGACCTTGGGCAAGCCACTTAACCCCAATTGCCCTGACAAAAACCAAACAAAAATAATTTTAAATAATTTTTTGCGTCTAATTTTTGGACTTGACCTGTGATTTCATTGGTCTATGCAGGAATTGGCAAACTACTGCCCACAGGGCAAATCTATTCTTATCTCTTTAAGAATGGTTTTTACATTTTAAATAAAATTTTATGTTATTTATTGGTTTGTTTAACCATTCTTAATTCCCAAACAAAAAGAGGAGATGGATGAATTTGGCCCTCAAACCGTAGGGTAGTTGGTGACCCCTAGTCTAGGGAATTTCCAGTGAGAAAACTTCTACTGATGGAAGAGAAAAGGGGTGGGGTGGGGAGGATCTTAGAATACACACACATTGGGGTCCCTTCCAATTCTAAACCTTTGATCTTGTGATCCTATAACTTTGGTTCCATTCTCAGTTCTACCATTTTCTAACTGAGACCTTGGGCAAAATCCCAGCATGTGGAAGGCAGTTCGGTGCTATGAAAAAATACTAGCTCTGGAATCAGAGGATCTGGGTTCAAAGACCAGCTTCCTATTACTTATATGACCGTAGGTAAATCATTTAACCTCTCTGAGCCTCAGTTTCCTCATCTGTAAAATGGGAGGGTTGGACTAGATGATCTCAAAGGTCCCTTCTGATTCTTATTCTTTGATTCCTGGGCTTCAGGTTGCTCTTCTACAAAGTAGAGGATGACCAACCAATCAATGAGCACCTACTGTGTGCCAGGCACTAGGGATACAAGTACAAAGAATTATACCATCTTAACCCTCGAATTGCCTACGTCACAGGGTTGGAGCGATGACCGAACGATGGGAGGCAAATTTTTACAAATGAGGAACCTGATGTTTATCCCATTGGAACGATGACGGGATGTTTTGTTTTTGTCTTTGTATGCCCAGGACCAAAATGTCTTATATATTACTGTTGTTGCTCAGTCATTTCAGTTGTATCCAACTCTTTTGTGACTCTATTTGGGATTTTCCTGGCAAAGATACTAGAGTGGTTTTCCATTTCGTTCTCCAGATCACTTTACAGATGAAGAAACTGAGGCAAACAGGGCTAAGTGACTTGCCCAGGGTCACATAGGTAAGATGTGTCTGAGGCTAGATTTGAACTCAGGTCTTCCCGACTTTAGGCGTGGAGGTACATCCACTGTACCATTTAGCTACCCTTTACATATTATAGCAACTACATAATTGATGTTTTTTCAAACAAATAAACTGGTTTCTTACCACTGGCATGGTCAGTTATAACCCTGGAGTCTGTGGAGTTCTCTCTGCTGTGGACTGTGGTCTCTGTAGTGGGTTTATCTTCGTATCCTGTGGTATGGTAGGGTCTTATGGTTCTTGTGGGCAGCTGTGGGGCAGGTGGGAAAAGCAGGAAAAGAGCCAGTAAGTAATCTTACAGAAGGAGGAACGAGCCTTTTGTTTGTAACGCGTTTCATTTCTTGGGCCTGAGTTCCACAGACAGCCAAAATTTTCTATGACATTTATCATCTGTATGTATCATCTGCCTCTGGGTGGGGCGTGATGCAACAGTTCTAACAAAAGAACCATTAGCACAGGATTAATTTGTTGTCTTTTCATGAGCTTCTTCCTCAGCTAGATTATAAGCTCCCTGAGGGCAGGGACCATGTATTACATTTTGAAAATATCAAGCCAAAGGACATAGTCTCTCTCAGAACATTTCCGTTACTATAGGTTTGCTTTCTGTAGAAATATATCTGGTCTCATAATGCTCAGAGGACAAGAGAATCATAGCATGATCCACAGTATCTGATAATATTTCACTTGCCTCAAGCTTGGTCTCTGTATGAGCTAATTTTGTTTGAGAAAACTCAGGCCTCTAATCTTTGTTGTATTCTGTGAGAAATAAAGGTAAACAGGCACAAACCACTGAATAAAATGTCAACTCAACAAACATTTAAGTGCCTTCTATGTGCCAGGCACTATGCTAAACAGTAGGGATGCCAAGCAGGCAAAAACAGTCCTTGCCCTCAAGAAGCTCCCAGTCTAAAGGGGGAGGTAACATGCAAATGACTGTGTATAAACAAGCTACTTGCAGGATAAAGAGGAGATAATTAACAGAGGGAAGATACTGGAATTAAGAGGGATTGAGGAAGGCTTCCCGTAGAAGGTGGGAATATAGTTGGGACTTGAAGGAAGCCAGGAGGTGGAGGCGAAGAGGGAGAGCATTCCAGGCCTGCGGGATAGTGAGGGGAAGTGCCTGGAGATGAAGGGTCTTGTTTAAGGAAATGCAAGGCTGTGTCTCACCGGATCAGGGTATGAAGCGGGGGTGGGGGGGCGGGGGTGGGGTGGGGGGTGGTATGAGGTATAAGAAGACTGCAAATGTAGGTGTGGCGGGGACAGCAGGTTAGGAAGACTTTGAACACCAAACAGAGGATTTCATATTTGATCTTCTCCAGGATACCCACCACAGTGTTTTGTACAGAGCGGGGCTCAAATATTTGTTGGCCATTTGAAAGTGGTGGGAAGGAGAAATTATAGGAGTACAGATCACAATTGGAAGGGGTCTTCGAGGTACACCTAACCCAATGCCCTCATTTTAGGAATGAGGAAACCTGGAAGCCCAGAAAGGTGACTTACCCAAAGTCACATGGATAATAAGAGGCAGAGCTAAAATGCTAATCCAGGTCATAGGAATAGAGATGTAGGACTGGAAAGAAGCTTGAAGGTCCATCTAGTCTGACCCCTTCATTTACAGATAGGAAAGCCCAAAGAGAAAATGACTTGCTTAAGGTCACACAGGTAGTAAGTGAAAGAATTGGGTTTTGTACCCAGGTCATGAGAGCACAAATTTCAAGCTGTAAGGGACCTCAGAAGCTGTCCCGAGTCCTCAGTTTAAAGGTGAGAAAATCTGGACACCAAGAGGGGTTGAGTGTTTTGTCCAGGTCACATAGGTAGTAAGTGGTAGAGCTGAGATTTGAACCTAGGTCTGTTGACTTCAAATCCAAGTCTGAGGTTCTCTCCATTGGACCACACACTGATTCTTGAGGGGATCGTTTAGTTTAGAAGGCAGTGGGAGTGTCCTTTTCACAAAAGATGTTCACTCTTATTGCTCCACCAACTCCATGGTGAGGTCAGAGGGCTTTGAGCCAACTTGAGATGCCATGGAATTCAACACAAATTCAAGTTATGCAGCCATGCCAAGGTACACAGCGGTTCAGGATAATGTTATGTGTGAACAGTCAAGGGCCACTCTCCCCAAGATGGACCCAGACAGCAAATCACCAAAGGGAAGCCCTGAAAGTTATTGAAGGGTACTGGCTCTGCATTGGATCAGCCGGTGAGTGGGAAAAGATTAGGGGTCCTGGGCTCACAATTAAACTTGGATCCATCCCCATTTTGCTCCCTGAAGTTCAAAGTCAATGAATGATTACAGTCAGGAAAAACAAATCACAGAGCCTGGAAAATCCCTTCTAAGCCCGGAACTCCTCTGAGATCTATGCAGACAGTTAGCCCAGAACTTCAGAATTGGAAGGAATCTCAGTGGTCATCTATTCAACCCCACACCTGAAAGGAAACCCATCTACAACAGCCTTTGCTTGGCCTCCGAAGAGGAGGAACCTACTAACATGGAGGCATCCCGTTCCACCTTGAGACAGCCCCTATGGCCATTTTCAGTTCCTTTACACAGGCTGGCCCTCAGGTCTGGAATGTACTCTCACCTTTCCTAAGCCCCAAAGTCCCTCTCATCCTTTAAGACAAAGCTGAGGTATCATGTATTACATGAAGTCTTTCCTGGTCCACCTCCCTAACTACTAGTGCCCTCCTTCCCAAACTACCTTGTATATATTTGTATTTGTTCATTCAATCAATTGACATTGATTGAGTACCTACTGTGAAGTTTGGATTCAGTCAAAGGGCCACACTTAAGAACCTAGAGGGCCCTCGAGGCCGCAGGTTCCCCACCCCTGGACTCTGTGCCAGGCACTGTACTAAACAGTGGGAATATGATTAAAAAAAGCAAAAGATATCCCTGCCCTGAAAGAGCTTATAATCTAATAGGGGAGACAACGTGCAAACAAATATACATTTAAAGCAAGCTATAGACAGGATAAATAGGAAATAATTAACAGAAGAAAGGCAGTGGAATTAAGAGGGGTTGGGGAAGACTTCATGTAGAAGGTTGGATTCTAGTGGGATTCTTAAAGGAAGCCAGGAATGTCGGTAGTCAAAATGGGATAGGGAGAGCATTCAAGGCATGGAGGACAACCAGAGAGAATACCCTGAATCAAGAGGTGGAGGGTCTTGTCTGTGGAATGGCTAGAAGGCCAGTCACTGGAGCGGAGAGTACATGTTGAGGAGTAAGGTGTAAGAAGACTGGGAAGGCAGGAGGACGCTAGGCTATGAGGGGCTTTGAATTCTAAGCAGAGGATTTTCATTTGCTTCTGGAGGCAACAGGAAGCCACTGTAGTTTGGTGAGTAGATTTCAAAGATTTAGATTTTACAGATGAAGAGATCGAGGCAGAGAGATTACAGGAAGAGAGACTGACCAGGGCCACACAGATAGCAAGTATGTGAGGGAAGATATGAAGCCAGGCAGGCCATCCTGACTCCAAAGCTCATGCCATAGCCACTAGGCTTGACTGTCACTCTTTGGATACTGGAAGACAGTTATCTTCTCCCCTTCCTCTAAGCCCCCTTGGAGAGCCACCCCATTTCCTTGCTTTCTGTTGCACCTCAACCCAGCCTTCAGGTCTTAGGATTAAGCCTAGCAAGAAAATGAGATTTTGAGGCCAGAGATACCCACCGGAGTTGATGCATCATCAGAGCCATAAGGATTTCCATCACTGACTGCTGTGCTCATGACATCTTCTGGTAAGGTGGTGCTGTCTGGAGGAGAAAGACTGAGTCAGGACTCCAAGTTGGAAACCCCGTAAGCCACTGTGTGACTTCAGCTAGAAGATTCCTTCCTCCCTTCCTCTTTGGGGCATTATATTTCTCTCCAGTCATTTCTTTGGCTTTCTGCTGCTCCAGAGACCTGACCACCATTTCCTCCTCATACCAATTTCCCCAATACTATTCAGACACCTGGAGAGCTAGGCAGGACCCAGAGGTAATAATACTCAATATTGCAAAGACCTAGGATTTCATCAATGTGGGAACCCCTCCAACAATGCAATTTTCAACTAACCTGTAACTTACAGTCTTAGAGAGGGGCTTAAGGCTCAGAAAGCCAATGCTGAGGGCCACACGTCTAGAATCTCAGCCTGAGTCGTCCTGACTCCAGGGCCCACTGTCTATCACTGCTATGCTACACAACCATTCAGATAATACTAATATTCATTCATTGATTCATTCATTCATCCATCATATATTCATCTATTTGTTATTTTATTTCTATTCATTGACTTATAAATGTATCTATTTATGTGGCATAGCGGGTAGAGCATTGAGCTTAGAGTCTGGAACAACTGGGTTCAAATTTTACCCATGATGCTTATTACCTGCATGACCCTAGCCAAGTCTCCTGGTTTCTCTGGACCTAAGGCACTTTTCATTAAGCCTTTTTTCCCCTTATTTATTTATTTATTTACTTAATATTCTAGTTTTCAACATTGATTTCCACAAGATTTTGAGTTACAAGTTTTCTCCCAATTTCTACCCTCCCCCCCATTGCAAGATGGCATATATTCTGACTGCCTCGTTCCCCAGTCAGCCTTTCCTTCTTTCACCCCACTCCACCCCCCATCCCCTTTTCCCTTACTTTCTTGTAGGGCAGGATAGATTTCTATGCCCCATTCCCTATATATCTTGTTTCCCAGCTGCATGCAAAAACAACTTTTTAAAAAAATTTTTTAAGCATCTGCTTTTAAAACTTTGAGCTCCCAATTCTCTCCCCTCTTCCCTTCTCACCCACCCTCCCTAGGAAGGCAAGCAATCCAACATAGGCCCACATGTATCATTATGTAAAACACTTCCACAATGTTCATGTTGTGAAAGGCTAACTATATTTCCTTCCATCCTATCCTGTCCCCCTTTATTCAATTTTATCCCTTGACCCTGTCCCTTTTCAGAGGTGTTTGCTTTTGATTACTTCCTCCTCCTATCTGTCCTCCCTTCTATCATCCCCCCTTTTTATCCCCTTCCCCTTACTTTCCTGTGGAGTAAGATATCCAAATGAGGGTGTATGTTATTCCCTCCTCAAGTTGGATCCAATGAGAGTATGATTCACTCATTCCCCCTCACCTGCCCCCTCTTCCCTTCCAACAGAAGTGCTTTTTCTTCCCACTTTTATGTGAGATAATTTACCCCATTCTATCTCTCCCTATCTCCATCTCTCAATATATTCCTCTCTCACCCCTTAAATTTATTTCATTTTTTAAGATATCATCCCTTCATATTCAACTCATCCGGTGCCCTCTGTCTATACTCCCTTCAGCTCCCCTAAT
>CM053622.1:782291818-782310130 GCA_028646595.1 Phalanger gymnotis
TCATAAAGTCACTAGCTTCCACTTGCTCCAATCTAATTTTTAAGGTGGTATTTTCTTCAGTGGTCTTTTGGACCTCCTTTTCCAGTTGGCTAATTCTGCCTTTCAAGGCTTTCTTCTCCTCATTGGCTTTTTGGAGCTCTTTTGCCATTTGGGTTACTCTATTCTTTAAGGTGTTATTTTCTTCAGTGTTTTTTTTTTTGGGTCTCCTTTAGCAAGTCATTGACTTGTTTTTCATGGTTTTCTTGCATCACTCTCATTTCTCTTCCCAATTTTTCCTCTACTTCTCTTACGTGCTTTTCCAAATCCTTTTTGAGCTCTTCCATGGCCTGAGACCAATTCATATCTTTCTTGGAGGCTTTTGATGTAGGCTCTTTCACTTTGTTGACTTCTTCTGGCTGTATGTTTTTCTCTTCTTTGTCACCAAAAAAGGAATCTAGAGTTTGAGTCTGACTTTGAGTCTGAGCTCATTTTTGCTGCCTGTTCATGCTCCCAGACAACTACTTGACCCTTGAGCTTTGTGTCAGTGTGTGACTGCTTGTAGAGTAGAGAGTAGTTTGTCCCAAGCTTTAGGTTCCAAGCACTGCTGTTTTCAGAGCTATTTCTACTCTACCGTTACCCCAGGCTCTGTCCCAGCAGCACTCCTCCTCCCCCAAGAACCTCCAACCAGGACTGCAATACAGATCCAAGCAGGGCACAGCAAGAGAATCTGGCTTTGTGCCCATAAAGCACTCCTTGCACTCCTGCTCTGATCCATTCCTAGATTCCTCCCACTCTGTGAGCCACGGACTCGGGAAGAAGCTGACGCTGGAGTTCTGGAAGCAGCCTCAGGAGCTTCCTGCTGCTGCTACCGCCATGGCTGCACCACCTCCTCCACCCCCAGAGCTGGCGGCTGGACCGCTCTGAACTCGATCCTGCAGTTTCCCCCAACCTGCTTTTTGGCATTTGTGGGTTGAGACGTCTGGTAACTGTCACAGCTCACTGATCCATGGCCCCAAGGCCTGTTCCAACTGGCTGATTCCGGGTCTCATCTGTCCAAGTGCAGCCCACACTGGGCTGCCTTCTGCTCTCAGCACTGTGTGATAGACCCTTCCCAGTGACCATCCAGCCTCTCCTGGGCTGGAGACCTGTTTCCCTCTGCTATTTCGTGGGTTCTGCGGCTCTAGAATTTGTTCAGAGCCATTTTTTACAGGTGTTTGGAGGGATTTGGGGGAGAGCTTAAGCAAATCTCTACTTTCCAGCTGCCATCTGGGCTCTGACCCCTCTCATTAAACTTTTCTACTAGGCTTCAGATGTGTTACTATGATCTGCATACTCACTGCCTCTATGACTTTTTTCCTTCTTTCTTTCTTTCCTTCTTTTCTTCCTTTCATGCTTCCTCCCTTCCTTTCTTTTCCTTCCCCTTCCCTCCCTTCCTTCTTTTCCTTCTTGTTTTCTTCTTCTTTGCCTTCCTTTTTTCCTTCCTTCCTTCCTTCCTTCCTTCCTTCCTTCCTTCCTTCCTTCCTTCCTCCCTCCCTTCCTTTCCTTCTTGCCTCCTCCCTCCCTCCCTTCTTTTTTCTTCCTCTCTTCTTTCTTCTCATCCTTCCCTCTCTCTTTCCTTCCTTCTTTTCTTCTTCCCTTTTATCTTCCTTCATCTTTTTTTTTCTAAGAAAGTTGCAGGATCACAGGATAAGAACTAGAAAGAACTTGAGAGACCAAACCATTCTTTTACAGAGGAGGAAACTGAGGTAGAGGGAAGTCAGGTACCATGCTCAAAGTCACATATGTAGGGCTGGGAGTTGGTCCTCTACCTCTAAACCCAGCATCCTTTCTAATGTACCACACACACTGCCTATGATTGTATACTAAGCACCCCATTTCACAGATGAGAACACTGAATGAAATGCATCTGTAACATATGAAATGACATCTCCTACCCACCCTGCTGTTCTGGGGCCCTGGTTTCCTGTTCTTGTTCCCACAGAGGTTGTTGTTTGTCTTTCGTTCTCTAAGAGGACCATGACTTCAAAGAGTGATGCCAGGATATGCAAATGAATTGGATTTAAGTGAGGGAGGTCTGTGCAGAGTCACCAACCTCACTCTCTCCTCTGGGTCCAGTGGCCAGATATGGATCAGGACGACTGGAGTTAGCCCTGATGCAGTCGGAGACCTTGGCCTTCCTTTGGCTTCAATTACCACTGCTTGACCTGTGCACATGCCTTATTGCCTCCCGCATACTAGAGCTAAGCACTCTTGGTTCCCTGCCCATGCGAGCAAGGAATCTGCTGCCCTCTACGGGCACCAGGCTCCTGGCTTACCTCCTTGTTGACCCCATCTGCCCCAGATATCCCTATCAGACAGAGCTGGCACCAGGGTGGAGTGACTCGAGCCTTTCCCAAGGCTCCTAATAGAGGTGGAGTGTAGTTCCTCCTCATGATAATCCTTGGGCCCAGAGTATTAGAGCCTTTCTGTCCTCCACCAGCTCCAAGCCACCCAACGCCACCTTATCTTGCCAGCCTCAGTTGTTCTCCACCAAGAGTCGATCAGCATTACTGGCATCCATCTCTTGGGTCTACTGAATGTCAGCTTCTTCAGGGAAGGAACTGTTTTTAACCTTTTTTTGTGTCCCCAGCTCTCAGTACTGTTTCTAATACAGATAATTGCTTAATAAACATTTGATTGACCACCTACTGTTGCATGCTCCTCTCCCTGTGACAATTTCCCTTCTCTCAGCCCACTTGAAAGCTAGTGGGCTTCCCTCTCTTCTGACCCAACTGGACCACAATTTACCATTTTGGGTTTCTACCCCACACCTTTCCCAGGTATCAACCATGACTTTGCTTTGTATCCCAGTATCTTCCTCCTATCAACTGAACTTTCTAGGTACTAAATTCCTAGCTACAGCTCTACCTTCAAATCAATGAAATTCAATATCCATTTATTAAGCACCTACTATGTGCTAAGTTCTGGGGATGCAGACAAAAATTAAATAGTCCCTGTCCTCATGGAACTTACATCTTTGCCCTTGGCTTTTCACTGGCTCCATGTGGAGTGACCTTGGTTTCTGGCATGGAAGGCTTGGAGCCTCTTGGGTTGTTCTCTTATGCATGGGGGAGAAAAGTGAGACCCTAGCCACCCAGTGACTGTACTTAGGAATCACAGGCAAGTCTGATGAGCCCTACTGAGTAATGACAGATGACCTGTCCTGGTCTTCAAAAGGCAACATGGTGTAGTGGGTGGGACCCTGGACTTGGAGTCAAGAAGGCCTGAGTTAAAATCTACCCTCTCCCTGACTGTGTGACCCCGGGCAAGTCACTTCAGTGTCCTTATCAGTAAAATGAGAGATTTGGACTTAACAGCCTCCAAGGTCACTTCCTGCTTTAAATCAGCAATCTACAACTTTACTACAAACTCAACATGTGCCTACTTGAAGAGTTAACAGTATGATTCATGAGCCCCAGCCCTGTTCCCTGGCATGAGGTAGGTTCCCGAAATCCCATGACCAAACCATCTTGCAAAACAGTAGAGAAAGCACGTGCCTTGAGGGGGAGGAGAAAGGGGCTGTCTGGAGATCTCTATGAGTCATGGAAGAGCAGCTGGGCTCTGAGACTGTTAGCACCTCTGTCCGTTGAAAGACATCTTTTTCTCCCCCTCTGCTTCCCTTATAAATATGCCCACAGACAGCCAAGCCCAAGACAAGAACTAATAAATATTTGATTGGAACTTTTCTGGCAGCATATGAAGGAACGAAGTCTCTGGAGTCTTCCCTGTCTCTGCTTTTCATTCTGCATTCGATGCTCTAAATCCCTATCCCTAAAGACGGATGGCATGGGATAAGACATCTGAGCCTGTGGGTTTATTTGTAGTCTCTGAGGGGAAGGTTTCAGCAGGAGCCATAGTCAAAAAAAATTGTTGGGCCCCAGGGATGGCTCCCCTCCCCCATCCCCATTCACTGGAGGTCAAGGTTTGGCTGCTAGAGGGATTGATGGGGCCTATTGAAGACAAATGTCTAGTAGAGCTGTGGGCTTGGGGGAGGAGGGGAAGAGAATAGCTGTTTGGCAGACAAGGACCCTTTATTAAGGAGCCAGCATCTTGTTGCCCTCCTTTTCACAACTAGAGTTCTGAAGCCATCATAGCAAACAATGCATTTTTAAAAGTATTTTCTGGAGCTATTCTATAAGGACTCTGCGACTTGCTTGTCAATTCTCAAATAGCATGGAAACATCATTATAAATGTGCACATTTATAGAAGTATAAACAGATAAATGGGCACATGCATATAGAAAGTCAGCACAGCCAGGCAGTGCCATGCAAAAAACAAAAAACCCTTGAACTTGGAATGTTGAACTTGGGATCACCAGACATAAGTTTGAATTGTGGCTCTTATAACTTACTCCCTGTATAAGCTTGAGAAAGTCCCTTTGCCTCCCTGGGACCTCAGTTTCTTAATTTGAAAAATGAGGGGGTTGGGCTAGCTGACCTCTGAATTCCCTCTCAGCCTTAGATCTGTGATCTTGGAACCCTATGAGCCCTAGCTGATAAAATGCTGGACTCAGAGTCAGGAAAACCTGGGTTTGGATCAATTTGTTACATACTAAAAAAAAAAAAAAGGAATTCCAATAACAGCAAACTGTATACAACAGATCAACAGAGTTGAGTCTCCAAATACAACTCTTGTTTTCTGTTCTTTGTACATGGAAATGTTTGTGTTTGTTGGGATTTGTCAAGTCTAAAAAAACAAGAAATAAAAATTATAATCTTGGGGAAAAATACCCCAAGTTCGTAGGTTGTCTCTGAGCCTGCTAGCTATATGACCACAAAAAAGAGACCTTAACTTCTCAAATCGTCAGTTTCCTCAAAGCAGGCAGTGTGCTACTACAGAAAGACCACTGAACTTGGAGTCAGAGAGCCTATGTCTGAATCCTGGCTCAGCAGCTTGCTACCTATGTGACGGTGGGAAGTGGTTTAGCCTCGAGGAAACTTAGTTTCTTCATCTGTAAAATGAAGGACCTCTAAGGGCCCTCTGTCCTCTAAATCTAGGCTCCTAAAGTAACAGATGTTAAATAGAAAATACTTTGCAAACCTGTAAGCACTATATGAATGTGAACTATCATTATTATGCCTCACTGTCTCTCATATATGTATACCACACCACATATACTAAACACATACATAAAAACAGTGACTACAAAGGCATACACACTTATACATGTGCATGTGCATACATATACCTATACATGTAGGCATGTACTACATGCATACCTAAATATGTGCACAAATTTACACAAATATCCCTATCTACACACACACACGTATCTAAATATATGCACACTCCCACAAACCTACATGCATATACATACAATATACTACACATGTATGCAAACATGCACACATGCATTTTTAAATCCGGATACAGAACGGAGTAGGTTACTGTGCTGGGAGGTCTGGCGGTTATTCTCTCTGTTCAGCCCCCTCCTCTAACACACTCAGTAAAGAACTTCAATCTGGATAGACAAAGGCAAGTCCCTGAATGACAGACAGGACTAGTGGGCGTTCCTTTTGTCTCCATGCCCTCCCTTTCTCTTGGCTTCATGGGAAAGTTGCGCTTAATGAGAGATCCCATCCCATCCCATCTCTCCACGATAATAGTCCCTGTTGTCCAGGCATTAGTGGTTCCTGCTGAGCCACAGCTGCCAGATTTCAGCCTGCCTTCCCATCTTTTTCCTCTCCATTGTGGAGGGTGGGTCACTCAGGGGGTCATGCTCAAAACCATTTTCCTTCTTTAAAACCAAGCAAAATAAAACGAGTAGCCCTGAACACCTCTAAGAACATCAACCCCCAACACCAAACTGTGTACTCACACATTAGCATCCAAGGTCCATCCAGCCCATTCTAGCTCTCCCAAGCCCCACTCAATCTCCTCGCATATTGGTGAGATCTCATGGAAATTTTCCCGGATAACCCCAATCTCTTTATTCAAGCTCTGGTTTGGGACTATTGATTATTCTAATGGGTTTGCGGCCAACCTTACTTCTGGTCTAACTATAATACGATAGATTGTAAGCTCTTTGAGAGCAAGATCTGTTTCATGGCTGTTTCGAGACCCCAGTGGCTCACACAGTGATTAACAGATGTTTTAGGATCATAGGCTCTCAGATTCATAGATTCACAGCTGGATGGGCTCAGAAATCACCTAATCCAACCCCTCATTTTGAAAATGATGCATCTGGGGTTCAGGGAGGCGAAGATATTTGTCCAAGGTCAAATAGGTAGTAATTGTGAGAATTCCAACCTAGACCCTTTGAACCCAAATTTAGCCTGTTTTCTACCATGCTACCTCTTTTGTTGAACTAAATATAAAATATATTTTAATGAGAAAAGTATCAGAGGTAAATATGATCATGGGGGGGAGTTTGAGTACAACCTTTTCTAATACTTTAGCTAACCTTTATTTGCATGAATATATTAGTTACAAATAACTGATCTGTTCACTAACTTAGGTCCTTGAAGAGCTCTGCTTGGAAGCCCCGTTATCCAAGTTTACATTACTGTATATACTTGAAAGTAACGACATTTCATTTCTTGAATATTTGCCATAGTCTAGGTTGATTACTCATTCAGACAAGCCATCCCTTGGTTACAGTACTGGAAATCATGCTAGACTAGGAGGCAGAGGATCCATGTTTCCTTATTGGTTATGTAACTCCAGATAAACTAACTACTCTGACCCTCAGTCTCTTGATCTGTAAAATGGATTTCATAATATCTGTATTATCCAGCTCCCAGCTCTGTCATGAAAGAGGCACTTTCTACACTATAAAGCACTATATATATGTAAATTATTATTGTTTTCAGCTCTTCCATGAACTTTCTGTATGACTTTGGACAAGTCACTTCCCCACTCACTACATGAATTTCCCAAGGAAGGTGGACTTAGATGATGTCTAATGTCCCTCCTGGTTCTGACATGAGGAAATACACTCTGGTAGAGTGGAATGAGAACCGAACTTTGACCCAAGAAGATCTAGCTCTTCCAATCCCAACTCAGATGCTTCTTCCTGGATGACCCTGGGCAAGTCATGGGCCTCAGTTTCTCCTTCTGTAAAGTGAAGGGCTTAGATTAGATGGCATCTTAGGTCACTTTCAGCTCTAAATCTGTGATCTTAAAGGGAGGGTCTAAACATTTTTACTTACTGAGTAGCACCAGGAATTCAGTCTCCTAAGGCAGAGGTTCTTAACCTTTTCTGTGTCACAGACCTATTTAAAAGTCTGGGGAACTCTCTTCTCAGAACAACATCTTTCAATGCACAGAATTATAAAGGAAACCAATTATATTGGAAAATTCTTATAAAACATGGACCCCAGATTAAGAATGCTTGCTCAAAGACAAAATAACACACACCAGAGAAGCAAGAGCCAGCACAGCGGAAAGACCACTGGATTTGGAGTCAAGAAGCCTGATTTTGAATCCCGTGTTTGACATGTACTTGCTATGTGATCACAAACCACTCACTAAACTTCTCTGGGCATCAATTCTGTAAAGTGCAGAGTGGGGGTTAGATTAAGTAGCTTCTGGGGTCCCTTGCGGCTCAAAATCTATAATCGTATAAATCAATTAATCTTTCCAGGTGTCATTTTCTTCATCTCTAAAATGAAGGGATTAGTTGGATCACCTCTAAATCAATTAATTTCTTCTGGCCTCAGTTTCCTCATCTGTAAAATGAAGGGGGGTTGGACCAGATACCTCTGAGATCTTTTCCAGATCTAAACTGGTATGAGTGACTGTTTAGACCTTATACCCCCTTGGGAGACTACTTTAAGAATTCCCCTTCCTGTTTAGGCCATGTTCTGTTTTCACATCCAGATGCTCTCAAATTTGCCTGGAGTTTGTAAGAAGTCTCACTGCTGCATCCAGCTGTTGTTTTGAAACAAACTGGGTCTGGATGAGGGCCTGCCTTCATCTCCCAAGTCCCAACCCTCCTGACACAGGAGCCATCTTTCAGGCTGAGGATTAAGCTGACATTGACTTTGCCCAGGGGGCTTGGGATTGCCCTCTTGGACACAACAGCACTCTCTCTGTCAGCTTCTGCCTGGGCTACTTCCAGCCTCTCTGGTGTTTCCTCAATACAGGCCCCTTTTCTCCTGCCTCTCATAGCCTGACCATTCATGGGATCAGTGAGGGGTGGCTACAGGGCTCACAGCAGCCCATGAAGAGAACATGGAGAAGCAGAGTGCACTGGACAAGGGAAGTCAAGCAGGCAGGACCCTAAATCTTTTCTGGGTGCCTTCAATGCATATGTGCCTCAATGCTGGCACTGAAACTACTTCTGAAGCCTCGACAACAGGTTAGCAGGGAGCTGGGTGGTACAGTAGGAAAGGCCTGTCCTGGGAGTCAAGGGAACTGGGCTCCAGGCCTGCTTCTGTCACCAACTCGGTGTGATCTGGGACAAGTAATTACCCTGACTGTTGCATTCTCTGGTCCTCAGTTTGATGTAAAGTTGGGGAAGAAAGTGTGGAACACATGATCTCCAAGATCTCTTCAAGCTCTGACATCCTGTGGTCTAAGGGCCCTCCCAGCTCTGACATCCTGTGTTCTAAGGGTCCTCCCAGCTCTGACATTCTGTGTTCTAAGATCCCTCCCAGCTCTGACATCCTGTGTTCTAAGATCCCTCCCAGCTCTGACATCCTGTGTTCTAAGGCCCACCCCCCAGCTCTGACATTCTGTGTTCTAAGGGTCTTTCCAACTTTGCTATTCTGTGTTCTAAGGCCCCCCACCCCAGCTCTAACATCCTGTGTTCTAAGGGCCCTCCCAGCTCTGACATCCTGTGTTCTAAGGGCCCTCCCAGCTCTGACATTCTGTGTTCTAAGCTCCCTCCAGCCCTGACATCCTCTGATTCAGTTTCTGGGTATCCAGGAATGTCACTCTGGCAGCTCTGAGATGGGAAGGTGACTGGTACAGACCTGTTCCTCCCAGAATGATTTCCTTCTTCAGCCTCTCCTGTAAGATGGCACTCGGGGCAGCTATCTTTACTCCCACCCTGGCCCATCTTCCTAAGTGCCAGCAGCCAAGAATTCTTCTTGGATCCTGGTGCTCTAGACAGACTTAGCAATCTTCTTCCAGACTCTTCATACAGCTCAACTTTTTCTCCAAATCCTATTAGTAACCCATTCCCCAACCCTGATGTTATTAGTCACAGTCAAGAAGACATGTGTATTAGGCGAAGGTGCCTCTTCTCTCATCCTTCAGGTCTCCCTTTTCTCAATCAGTAAAATAAAGGGGTTGGGACTAGAAGGCTTCTAGAACAGGGTGGGAATTCCAGGGAAATTCAGTCACTGAAAATCCAGGCTAACAAGGACAGCAACATATAAGCCAGGAAAGAGTCACCATTTGATTTAAAAAGGAATGTGCCACTGAGTCCCTTTAAATTGCAGCTTCTGAAGAGTTCCCTTGGATATCATAAATCTCTGATAGAAACTCGGAGAGTGAGGGAAAGGAAATTTAAGATTCAAGGATTAGGAGTCATGGCTCACTAAAAATAATAACTGACATTTATAGAATATAGTATAAAATGTGCCCCGTATTTAACACACATTAGCTCATTTGAGCCTCAAAATGACCCAGTGACATAGGTACTCTGGGTACTATTATTCTGCATTTCACGGAAGGGGAAACTGAGGATCAGAAATGTAAAAATGACTTGCTGACAGTCACATGGCTAAAAAGTGTCAGAAGTGAGATTTGAACCCAGATCTCTCCTGACTCAAAAAGCCCAGCACTCTTAACCGGGGGTCCATGGATAGATTTCTAACTTGCTAAAAAAACAAAAACAAAAACAAAAAACTTTGATGACCTTATTTCATTATAATTGGTTTCTTGTATAATCCTACGTACCTTATTTTTTGTATATAAAATATGATTCCGAAGTTCATAAAACATTGTTTTAAAGGCTTTACTTGGCTGCCAAAGGCCCTATGACAGGCCAAGGGTTCAGAACCTCCACTTTAGAGTCTGTACAGCTGGCCCTGACCTCATTTCGGATCATCACATGTGGATGAGAGTCTGAATTCCAATGCTATTGCTACCAGACCCCCTACTTCATAAGCCAACAGCAGCAGGATGCATTTTTGTGTTTGTGCAATGTGGATGTTATTCTGAAACTGTTTAGAATATTTAAACCTCTTGTGGTTGAGCTTGCAAAAAAAAGCGTGTGTGTGTGTGTGGGGGGGACCCTAAGCCCTGTGTTAACCTAAGTTCGTCATCTTCCTTGTAAAAAGGCTTCCTGGCAGCTCCAGAAGCAGACCTGTTGTGTTCATCCCCAGAATGAGGGAGTGATTTTTAGGTTACTCAGAGATTTCTAAAGTCTGATGTCCTCTTCAGCCTGTCCAAGTGCAACAAATCAGGCTGTGAAGCGGAGAGATCAAACAGCCCTGAAATAATCTGTTAAGAGTTTTCATTAAATAAAATAGCTGATTTGGATTTGTTTCCTTTAAAAGGCTTCTGGTCGTCTCCGGCTTGTTCTGGTTGTTTGTCTGGTTTCAGAATGACAAACAAAAACAATACTCATCTACTTCCCCAATCCCCGCCATGATTAACTGTTGGAGAAAGGTCAAGAACATGCGATCAAAGGGGTGCCTCCAAACATGAGGCCTTTCCTTATGCCTCTAGATCCTAGTTTCTCCCCACTGCAAAGTTACCTTGTATTCATTTTGTATATATTTAAATTTATTATCTTCTCCAGTAGGATACTTCTTGAGGGAACTTCTTGAGGGGAAAGACTTGCACTTTTGTCTTACATAGCCGACACCTATTTAATAACTTGTTGAATGATTTGATTTCAAATAATATAATTCCTAAAGTAGTCTTTAAAGCTGAATTCCTTGCGTGTGCAAGCTTAAAAACATCCCTGCCCTCCAGGTTACCTGGTGGCTCCACAGCTGTCAACACCCCTCAGAGGGTAGTGACTCAGTGAGTGGGAGCTCTGACTGCCCTTTTTTCTCATTTTGGATGTGGGGCAGAGTGAGTTTCCCAGAATCAACAGGTGTGAATGACTTGTGACCTGGATCAAAGGGCTCATGACATTATCTTTCCCCCCAAATTCTCCCCTCTTCCAAACTTCCCCATGACTGCTGAGGCCACCAACATTCTTCTAATCTTCTAGTTTTTCTTCTAGACAACCTCAATGTCAGTCTTAACTCCTCAGTCACTCTCATCCCACAGATACAATCTGTTGCTTAGTCACTTCTACCCTCATGTCTCTGGTATTTTTCCCTTTGTCTCTAGTTGCAGAGTCATTTCCCTAATTCAGGTCTTCATCACCTCTTGCTATAGCCTCCTAATTTGGTCTTCCTGCCTCAAGTCTCCCCCTTCTCAAATCCAACCTCTGCACAGCTCTCAAAGTGATATTCCTAAAGTCTAGGTCTGGCCATGTCATTGCTTTCTTCAATAAACGCCAATGGTTCCTTCCCTATACCTCTCAATCAAATATTATTTTATATCTATTTCATCCTTTTAAATTTCTACTTTTTGTGAAAGGTTTATACTGTATATAACTATATACTTATGTTTATAAATTATAATGTATATAATTATGTGTATAATATGTATATGTATCATGTGATATATAATATATGAAGTATATAATTAGTACAGTAGTATATATAAATGTGATCTAAAATAAATATATACCTATCGGAGATCCATGTTCGAAATTTATTTTTACTAATAGAGGTGCTTCATCACCAGCTAGCCTTTGCTTGAAGATTTCCAATGATAAGGAGCCCACTACTTTTCTTGGGTCTAGGGTTCTGCAGAAATATTCACAAAATGTTAAAAGCCCTGGAGGAACGCTGTACAACTTCCATCCTTAAGCTACTTATTCTTGCAATGCTAACTTGCTACATCGTGCCTCATTAACACAGCCAGCAAACTAAAGAAGCCGAAACGGCCTATCCACTATTCACCATACGTGACACTTCATTTCCTGCTGCACAAATTCTCTCTCTCCTCCTCCCCTCAATCTCTTGGAGTCTTTGGCTCATTTCAAGGCACGGCTCAAATAGCACCTCTTCCTAAGCCTCCTAGTTGTTAGCGTCCTCCTTTGATCTCTGAAATTACTTTGTTTTTACTTTGCATATATTTTTTTGTGTTGACTTATCTCTTATAAACATTGTTTATCCTAGTAGAATGTAACATACTTTAGGAAAAGGACTATTTTATTTGCTTAGCGCATAGTAGGTCTTTATTGCTTGCTGAAATGAATGGTTTTCTAAACCATAGCAAGAAGTGAACTTCCACAACAATATGAGCTCCTTGACCTCTCTGGGACCACCCAGTATAGGTTCTTTACCCTCAGTTAGACTTTCATCTTGATTCACACAATCCAAAACTATCAGTATGGTCAAGGTTCACTTGTTTGCTAGGTTTGTAGATTTTGACAAAAAGTTGAGAGATATCAGACTTGGTTCTAAATGTCAAGTGTCTCGAACCCTTGACTCTACCTCATGGACTGGACCAGCCACACCACAGGGGTCAGTCATTGCTCTCTGATGGGTTGGCTTGGAGTCCCCCAGAGTCTTTGTACAAGAAACACCCTTCCCTGACTATGGCTGCCAGGCTGACCACTGTCTCCAGACCCAGGGCTATGGTTGCTAATGGCTCTGGAAGGGTGGGGCTCAGGTTTCACCTTTACCATCTTTCAGCAGATTCTGGGTAAATGACCACATGAATCAAAAGCACTTCTATGGCTAATACGGGCAACTTCGAAAGAGTGGCATGGAGACAATGGACTTTGGGGATTTATCCATGGAAAATTTAGCCCTGGGCTGGCCAACAGTTTGGTGGATGTTCTGGGAATGCAAATTTGTTTTGATTTTAGCCCAAGTAAACTTAGTTCCCACAAATCACACAGTGCATCGCATTCACAGATTCATAGCATTTCAGAGTTGGAAGGGACTTCAGAAGACGTGCAGTCCAACCCAAGGGCAGTGGTTGCCCACCTGTGGCTGCTGAGGCTGTATTGCAAGGAGTCTACCCACGTATATAGTGCAAAGAACTTCCATTTTGATCTTTATTTAGTAAATGGCCCTTATGTAGACTGAATACACAATATGCCTCATGCAGGAATTAATCCTTATTTTTGAAATGCATGTGGATGCTGCTATAATAGATAAAATACAGATACATTTTGAGCATTACTGAATTTGTAGCTTTGTCATGATAGCAACAACAAGAAAACATTTATGGGACTCTAAAGATGGTAAAGCTTTTTACATACATTGTCTCATTTGAGCCTCACAGCAGCCCTAAGAGGTAGATAGTACAGTAGCAAGTAGCATCCCCATTTTTCAGAAGAGTTAACTGAGGCTTAGAGAGGTTGAGCGATTTGCTGATGGTCATAAAGTTAGAAAGTGGCAGAGGCCACATTCAATCTCGGGTCTTCCTGGATCCAAGTCCTATACTCCTTCTTCTACTAAGCCATAATGACATTACATATTTTCTTAATAAACATAATAGTGATTGTTATTATCATCAGTACTATTATTATAGAGATCATGTATATAGTTCTTTAAGGTTTACAAAATGCTCTACATATCTTATCTCATTTGAACCTCATAACAGCCTTGCGTGGTAGCTAACACTCTCATTTTCCAGATGAAGAAACTAAGGCTTACAGAGATTAAATGATTCACTCATGGTCCTATAGCTAGGCAGTAGCAAGGCCAGATTTTAACTCAGGTCTTTCTGACTCCAATACCTGGACTCTGTCTACTACACCATGTTCTCATGATGGATTTTCTTAGCTAGTAGATAATAATTCAATATTGACGGATACTGTTGTATCCTTCATATATGGAGAGGCTCAATGACACCGGCATGTTGGGGTCAGAATGGTAGTAGTTGTCTTTCATGCTCAGAGAGGATCAAAATGACATCACTATGTCAGAGTCAAGGAACAGTGTGTCCAATTGTGGCTAAGCAGGCCAACAGGAGCTCGGAAGGTTCTACCACAGGTTGGGCACAAATAGTCCACATGAACATGTGAGGTGGAGATGTCTCTTAATTTGCACATCTCACATTTCTTTTGAGCAACTGCAATTCTGCTTTACCAAGTGGGCACAGCACCTTCTTTGATGTGGGCACACCATGCTAGGTGGTCCTGTGCTAGCATCTTCCATGTCTCACGATTAATTCCAAAGTTTTTCAGAGAGACTTTGAGAGTGTCCTTGCATTGCTTTTTCTGACCTCCATGTGAGAAGGTACCTTATCCTGCCAGGTGATCTTCAAAATCTTCCTAAAATACTTCAAATGGAAGCAATTCGGTTTCCTGGCATGGCGCTGATAGACTATCTGGGTTTACTAACAGAACAGCTATTGTTATGTGGAGATATGTGAAATCTGTTTATGTTTAAAAAGAAATTGTCATAGTCGGAAAGGTTGAGAATCCTTCCTATCACCATTGGGATTGTTTTCAATCTCTTTCCTTTGATACTGCTCCTTGAGGAGTATGAATAAATGAGAGCTGATGGGGTTACTTCCCCAGAATCACCTTAACAAAGAGTAATGAGAAAGCAGGACCCTGGTCAGGTCACACCTAGAGTATTGTGTTTAATTCTGGGTATCACATTTTAGGAAAGACACTAATAAAAGCTAGAGAGTGCCATAGGAAAAGTGCTGGCTTTGAAATCACAGGACCCGGATTCAAATCCTCATTCTGCTGCTTACTACTTGTGTGACCTTGGGCAAGTAGCTCCATCCTGCTAGGCCTCAACTTCCCCATCTGTAAAAGCCTATAATCTTGATGCATCTGTCTGGGATCTGTCATGCTGTCACCTCAAGTTCACCAAATGCCAAACCAACCACATGCTTTGTCTCTTCCTGTGTCTCCACCAAAACTTTCTCACACTGAACTCGATAGTTTAGTAGTTAATGATACCACAACCTCTATCGCACCCCCACCCCATCTTCTCTCAGTTACTCTGGGGGTGGGACTCGATGACCCTTTAAGCCTAGATAGATGAGTCTAAAATCCTCCAGAGAAAGGCAAAAAGCACGTAAAGGATGTCTAGTTCATTTCAACTGAAGGATGCTAAAATGTTCAGTCTGGAAAGGAGAAGGCTCACGGGAAAACTGGTAGCCGTTTTCAGTTCTTTGGAGGCTGTCACATGAAAGAGGGAATTAGTCTGTCCTATTTGGCCTTGAAAGGCAGAACCAGGAACTATGGGTGGCTAAATTGGGCTTGATAGAAGAAAAACTTGCTTACAATTAATGCTGTCTCAAAGTAGAGTGAATTTCCTTGGGATGTCTTTGAGCCAGAGGAACATAGATTTGGAGGAAGACGAGACACTGGAGGTCATCTAAGCCAACCTGCTCTTTTTGTAGATGAGACAGTTGCTGTGAAGTAATCTGGCCAAGGTCATATAGGTAATAAGTGACAAAACCAAGACTTGACATTTCAAACAGAGGTTGGATGCCTACTTTGTCGGGTTTGTCATAAAGGGGACTCTCCTTCAGGTAGATACAGATTCGACTATCTGGCTTCTGAGGTCCCTTCCAACTTGGAGTACCCTTGACTCTCTAGGAAAAAAGGGCCCCTTTACACCTGGAGATCAGCTTTCCAGCCCAGCTGTTTGACTGGTAGTAGGAAGCAACATGCCCACACGTGCGGTCAAGTTCAATCAACGGTCCGTGAGCCAGTCAGGCAACAAGACTTGGGAGCATCCTGTACATTGCCACCATGTATGCCTCCTTCAGGAAATTCAACTGGCACCATGTCGGAGCTAAGGAGCACAGGTGAGGCAAACATCAGCCACTGCTGGGCATGTCTCTGGTCTTTCTAGAATTTGCACATTTGGATTTGGTGAGGGTCCTTGTAAGGGCTCCGGGCTGGAAGCAGTCATGTAGAAAGCCCCTGATGAATGTTATTCTGAGAATGATTCCATTGACTTTTTTGGGTTAAAATTTTTTTAAGCGTAGGATGAACTTTGTCACCTTTTTCACCTTTATTTTATGTCCACTACTTTCTTTTGAGCCTCATAAGCACCATGTCAGGCAGGTATTCCAAATACTATTATTATTAATATACTATCATTACTATTATTAATGTCCTATCATCTGAGTGGTATAGTAGAGAGAGCACTGGACTTGCAGATGGGTGGTTGTTGCCGTCGTTCAGTCACGTCTGACTCTTGTGACCCTGTGGACAACAGCATGCTGACGTTGTCCGTGAGGTTTTCTTGGCAAAGATACTGGAGGGGTTTGCCATTTCCTTTTCCAGTGGATTAAGGCAAACAAAGGTTAAATGACTTGCCCAGGGTCACACATCTAGTAAATATCTGAGGGCGCATTTGAACTAAGATCTCCCTGACTCCAGGCCCAGTGCTTTGAACCACCTACCTGCCTCTGCAGTTGGGGAGATTTGAGTTCAAATCTTTTCTAGCTGTGTGACCTGGGGCTAGTCGCTGTATTTCCCTCAGCCTCAGTTGCCTTATTTGTAAAATGGGAGAATAACAGCACCTATCTCCCGGGGCTGTCATGTGGCTTAAATTAAATAACACATGTAAAACATGTTGCAGGTGACAAAACATTCTATAAATGTTAACTACCATTATTTCTTTGTTGTTCACTCATGCCCAACTCTTCATGGTCCTGTGTGGGGTTTTCTTGGCAGAGATGTCAGAGTGGTTTGCCATTTCCTTCTCTAGTGGATTAGGCAAACAGAGGTTAAGTGACTTGCCCGGGGTCACACAGCTAGTAAGTTTCCGAGGCTGGATTTGAACTCAGGTCTTTCTGAGCCTCCATTACTATTACTGCTATTATTATAATCCCTAATTTCCCTCAAAATTCAACTCAAGCACAGTTTTCTATAAGAAGTCGCTCCTGCTCCCAACATCCCAGTTGCCAGTACCCTCACCCCCAAAATTGTCTTGTATTTATTTTGTTTATATCTCTACATGTACGTGTTGTCTCTCCCAATAAAATGTAAACTTATTGAGGGAAAGGACTATGTGACCCTGGACACTTAGCCTCTAAGCCTTAGTTTCTCTATCTATAAAATGGGGATAAAAGCATCTAAGGGTAAATGAGAGGATTAAAGGAGATTGCATACATAAAGTGTTTTGTAAACCTTAGAGCGTTGTGTGCTATTATTTATTATGCTCATTTTGTCATTGTACCCTCAGGACCTAGTATGGTGCCCACAATGGGCACTTCATAAATATTGTGTATTCTCATTTTACAATGAGAAAACTGAAATTCACTTGTCCAACATGCTATGGCTGGGAAGTGTTTCCTATGGAGATTAGCAGAGGGAGGGCAATGGAGTACAGTGGCAAAGAGCACTGAATTTGGAGTCAGGGGACCTGTGTTTGAATCCTACCTCTGTGTGACCTTGGGTAAGTCCCTCACTCTCTCTGGGCTTCAGTTTTCCCATCTATAAAATGAAGGGATTGGAACAGATGACCTTGAAGGTCTTTCCCAGCTTTAGATGCATGATTCCATAAGATTCCTAAACTATCTGTTACCTCGCTTGGGGAACAAAGAGAAAACTGAATCCTTATAGCAAAAGCTAGAACATATCAAAGAATAAAAAGGCATGTGTCAGGTGGTGCCATGGAATAAGAGATTTGGATTTAAATTAAATTATTCATTAAGCATCACAGTTCTGCTGCCTCTTAGCTGAGTGACCTTGGGTAGGTTACTTAGAATTCCAGAATCTCAGAGTGGGAAGGAAGCTCCAATGTCTTGTAAAGCCCTTCCCTGACCAAGAATCCCCTTTAGAATACCCCAGCCAAGTGGCAGCTAGGTGGCACAGTGAGTAGAGCACCAGCCCTTGTATCCTAGAACAAGGGGTGGAGTGTGTTGTTAAGCAAAATTGTCTCCTTAGCATGGCTTTTGTTTACTTTGAGTGAAAGTACTTTCAGCTGTTAAGTGCTAAGCCCCAGGCCCAAAGCCCTATCAGGTGTGAAACCTGTGTGGGTGTAGATTGATGACTTAAGAGGGGCCAACTCGGGAACCAATGGTCTCTGGTCGTTGACACGGGGCTTGAGAACGCCAGAAGCTCGGCTGTGAGGAAAGATGAGCCAAGAGACAACTACAGCGGAAGCTGTGGAAGCAGGAAGCTGCAGAAGCAGAGCTGACCCGTGTGTAGACCCAGGAGCAAGGATTTGAGGCCAGTAAAAATGATTTGGCTAAATACTATCTTGTTTTTCTGTGGCCTCCTGGTTACTCTTGTGAGGCAGGCTTTCTGGGCCTGGAGTCTTTTTGTCAAGATGTCAGAATGGGGAGGCTGGTTCACGGATCTGCTGTGCTGGGGCCTAAATAAATTTTTTGTTGTTTTC
>CM053622.1:782310630-782344330 GCA_028646595.1 Phalanger gymnotis
TTCAAACATATACATGATTATATTTGAGATTATAAATTCGGCCTTCCTACTACAGCCCTGGAGTCAGGAGGACCTGAGTTCAAATCTGGCCTCAGACACTTGACACATTTACTAGCTGTGTGACCTTGGGCAGGTCACTTAACCCCAATTGCCCTGCCTTCCCCCCTCTAAGAAAAAAAAATTAAAAACAAAAATCTGAAAAAACCCCCCCAAAACAAGTATACTCCTGCCAAATGGTCAGCCACTCCTCCAAAGGAGAGCCAATTGCCTCCCAAGCCAGCTAATTCCATTTTGGGACACGACATTTCTGATGGTACCGACAAGCAAAGCGGAACTTCGGGCATATGGAGACCCCCTCCATAAGTGAGCTATGCATACAATGAGCAAGATTAATGTGCTTAGGTTGAGTCCATTCCACTATAACAGACTCAAGTCTCATGCTCTTAAAACATGGAATGTCAGAGCTGGAAGGGACCTCAGACATCAACGAATCTACCCCCCTTGTTTGACAAAGAAGGAAACTGAGGCCCTAAAGATCCTACCACAGAGTCGAGAATGGATTTGAGGTCTCTGGCCTATCAGATCAGTGCCCTTCCCATGCAACTATAGCACTTCTCACTTAAGGAAGTGGGCCACGACAGTGGCAGAATTTCAATGAGAATTTCTAGAGTTTGGGGGAGCTCCTGAATTAGAAATTATTTTCCCACCAGGAAAAAAACAGAGGAGATCATTTTGTTGACCACTGAGTCTCATTTTGACACTAGGGTGAATTTTTTTGGCCACTACTTTGCCCGACTATATGTACCATAGCAAGAGAAAAACCTGTTGCTCCTTGATAACAGGATGTAACTTGGGACTTACTGGAAGTCATTTGAGACTCTCTTATACCTTAGAGAATATGTTTTTTTAAAATATGTAAGGTGAGGATTGGAAAATACCTGGCTAAAAATGAGACCTTGGAGGCTCAGAATTTGTCCTGACTTGATAAGATCTAACACCTTGCAACTTTAGATCACCAACACAGTATCTTTCCCCTAGTCACCAGTTTAAATCACAGGATTTTCAGTGGAAGGGACCTCAGAGGCCATAATGTACCTGACAAATGCTAATCCAGGCTCCCTAGACCTCCCAAGGAGAGGAAACCCACTACTACCTGAAGTAGTCTATCCCTCTCTAGGAAGCCCCAATTGTTGACCGGTTTTTGCTGATATCAAGCATAAATATGGTTCTTTAAAACTTTCACCTTTTACACCTAATTCTGCCCTCTGGGCCAAGCAGAAAATTCCCTCTTCCCCACAGTAGTCCTTCAGACACTTGAAGACAGCAGTCAAGTCCTCCCTATGCCTTCTCTTCTCCAGGAAAAATATTCCCAATTCCTTCAACTGATCCTCCTATGGCATGAAGCTGAGGCCCTTTCACCATTCCTGGCTGCCTTCCTCCCGACATTCTCCAATTTATCAAGGTCTTTACTAATATGTGGCACCTAGAACTGAACACAATCCAATATGATCTAGCAAAGGGAGAGGACAAGGGGACTTTGTGCTCCCTTGTTCTGGACACTGTACTTCTTTCATTTAATGTCACAGTAGCTCTCCTAACTGCTCTATGACACCATTGGCTCATATTTTTCAGAAAAGGAAACTGAGGCCTAGAGAGAAGTGACCTGCTCGGGTTCACTTAAATTGTAAGTGGCAGAGCCATTTGGATGCCGGTCTCTGACTCTAAATTCAGGGCTCTTTTCACTGCAACACACCCTCCCCATTCCTGGGCCATATCAACTCTAGGAAAGTTGAATGGGAGCCCAAATTCTTGTGTTTCAGTAATTCCTTCACAGGTACTTTGGCAGAGCAAGCGCCGGGTCTTACAAGAAGGCAGAGCAAAGCCCTTTTTGATCTGATCTTACTTTCCGACAAGCCAGCCCGCAGACAGCCTGGCTGTAAAAACGGGAGGACGAAGGTGGTTTGGAATGTTCAGAATGTTCGCGCGTGTCCCTGGGCCAAGCCTGGCCAGGAGCCAAACCTGTGCTGTGAGCTAGGCTGGATGCTGCTAATACTGCTGCAATAATTTCTTATTATTATTATTAATACTAATAATAGCTGTAGTGCTTATGCAGGCATTTCACAATTATGATCTCATCTGATCCTCAAACAACACTGGGAGGTAGGTGCCATTATGATCCCCATTCTACAACTGGGGAAACTAAGGCAAATGGAGGTCCTCTCTGTACTGCCACTTCCAATTACAAGAACTTCATAGATTTAAACTTGGGAAAGATCTTAGAAATCACCTAGTACAGCTCTCTTGTTGTATAGATGAGGAAAGTAAGTCCCGGGGAGGGGGCGGTGCAGTGACTTGCCCAAGGTCACACAGCTAGTACGTATCCTAGATGGCATTCAAACCTAGGTCTCCCCAATTCCCAGGACAGCACTCTAGCCATTATGCCACATGCCCATCAAGTGACGTGCCCATTATTACACAGATGGTAACTGTCTGAGGCTGGATTTGAACTCAGGTCTCCAGGCCCAATCCACTCTATGCATTGTGACATGTAACTGCCTTGTTGTTGATTGTTGTTTGTTGTGGTTGTTTTCTTCAGCTGGGGAATGGCCCTGCCACTCATTGTCTTCATGGCCTTCCAGAAAGTTACTCCTACTCTCTGGGTCTCAGGTACCTCCTTTGCAAAATGAAGGAAGAGAGTCATACTAGAATGATCACCTTAGGAATGCTACGTAGGAAGCTGCTGAAGGAGCCGAGGAGGTTTAGCCTGGGGAAGAGATGACTCAGTAGGGATATGACAGCTTTCTTCAATGGCAGTCACCTGGAAGTGGTGCACTTCCCTTGTCTGGGGCTCAGCTTTCCCATCTCTCAAACGGGAGCAACAATCCCCAACCTGAATCCTCACAGGAACGTTCTGAGGATAACAGCTGGACAGAACAGCGGGTAAAGCTCTGGACTCGGAGCCAGGAAGGCCCAAGTTCCAATTCTGCCTCAGACACGTACTTACTACGTGATACTGGGCAAATCACTTAACCTCTGCCTGACTCAGTTTCCTCATCTGCAAAATAGGGGTAATCATAGGACCAACCTCCCAATGTTGCTGTGAGGATCAAACAATTTGACATCCATGCTTTGTAAAACTTCAAGAGTTTGTAACTATCAGCTATTATTATAGTAAGCGAAGTCCTGGCCTTCTGAAACTTGCTCCAAGTAGAAATCCTTGTAAACAACTTGGCTCTGACATATTTTTTGGTAGAAGGCAGAGTTCTGTTAATGTAGGTAAAGCACTTTACAATCACTAAGGCACTATGTAAGTATCTTTTGTTGTCATCATCCTTCAAAAACCAAGTTTAAATCAAAATGTTGTTGAAAATTTCATTCATTTCATTTCTGGCAAATATGCATTTCTGGAAAATACGTGTCCAGACTTTAGGAACACCCTGTATATAACAAGAGGGCTGGACTAGATGACCTCTAAGGTCTTTTCTAAGTCTATGAACCTACTGTAAATGGAACTGGAAATACACAAGGTGCCTCTAATAGCATTTCTCCTCATAGAGATGCTGGGAATCTTGTTTCTGAGAGTTGTGATAATGTGGAATGGAAGTGTCTTTGAGAGACTATGGACCATGTATGGATATTTTTAGCTCATTCTTGTCTGCTAACCCTGTGGTAAAGAGGAAGTTCATTGATTGGCTATGGAGGCATTCAAAAGGGCCTGTCAGTCTCAGCCTAGGTTTTTGGGGCCCTTTTCTCTTGAGCTATGGCTCGGGGGTGTGTGTCTCAATCTCATTGACTCTTTCTCTTGGGGAATCTTTGGGGACTTTTCCCTACTGAGGGCATGTGGCCTTGTGAAAGGCAACAATTCTTAGCCTCTGTGTTGGTTCATTTCTATTCTAGGGGAAAGGAGTAGAGCCTTTCAGGAAAACACATTGGCACACGGGTCTTTGGATTTGTAGCCAACATGGCAGTAACACCCAAAGGATTAAGGAATGGCCTTTAGGAGTGACCTTCAAGACCCCAGCCCAATGGTAGCTGAAAAAAGGACTCATTTGATAGCAATGATGCATCTAAACATGAACTTGGGGAGAACTGAGCTTTGTAGGAATTGAGTTAAGAATGAGACTACTCCCTCCCTCCCCAGACATGGGTAGTATCGGGAGAGTATGCCCCTGAGGTACTAGGCGATATGTTTGTATTTTGTTCTTGCTAGTTCTTGAAAGTAAATATCATTTGTCAAAGCTAATTGATGTTAACTAGGTAAGTGGAACTGGGGCACTAGTCACTGGTATTTAACAGTAGCTAGAGCACCACTGATGGGGGCTCAAGCCAATAGCAGTAGAGAAGAGAAAACCACAAACACCCCAGGGCTCTGGGAGAGAGAGCCAGAGCACCTGCCCAAGGTCCCACAGGTAGTAATGAGAGAGCCAGGAGTATCTCAGCCTAGAGAAAAGAAGGCTTAGAAGAGACATGATTGCCTTCTTGCAAAACAGCTTAATCTCTTGAATCTAATGAAGGGGTTAGATCTGTTTGACACAAAAGAGTTGAGCCCAAAGCCAAGGATGAAAGTTTCAGAGAGGCAGATTGAGGTTCAATTTAAGGACAAACCTTGTAACCATTAGAGCTATCTGGAAGCAGAATAGCTTCCTCAGGATATGGTGAAGTTCCCCTTTTGTGAGGTCTGCAGGCAAAGGCTGAATGGCAGCTTGTCCATGATGTAGCAAGAATTCTTATTCAGGTATAGGCTAGGCTTGATGGATTCCAACTATAAGATGCAGTCCTCTGGTTCCAAATTAAATGCTTTCTCCCCAAACACACTGCCTCTTAACATGTGTGTCTAATTTTCTTAAAGGGATCTGGGGCTTCTTCAGCCTAGGGAGTTTTTAGTGTAGAATCTCCCTCTACCACGGCAGATACATCCTAGGAAATTGTCTGAAGCTTCGACAGTTTAAAGGACTTGCCCACGGTCACATGGCCAATAAGTGTCAGTAGGCAGGAATTGATCCCAGGGTTTCCCAACTTCAAGCCCAGCACTCGGTATATTGTACCAAGCTTCCCTCAGTAATAGTAAGTATAGAATTAGATACATGCCTTCAGGACGTCAGGGCAGCTAAGTGTATAGAGTAAGTGGATAGAGTATTGGAGCTGGAGTCAGGAATACCTGAGTTCAAATGCAGCCTCGTACACTTACTTAGCTGTGGGAACCTGGGCAAGTCACTTGACCCTGTTTGCCTCAGTTTCCTCATCTGTCAAATGAGCTGGAGAAGGAAATGGTAAATCACTCACCATTCCAGTACCTTTGCCAAGAAAATCCCAGATGGGGACATGAAGAGTGGAACATGACTGAAAAATGATTAAACAACAACTATAGGATTTCAGAAATATTTAGAAGCACCATGTCCTATTAGCTGAGGGGACATCTGTAAATGTCTTGTCTACTTCAAACAGGACTGAGACGGCGTGGGACAGTGGAAAAGACAGTGGATCTGGAGTGAGATTTTCCACATCTGTAAAATGAGCTTAGTGGGGTTGGATGGCCTCTGAAGTCCTTTTTCCACCTCCGGATCTGAGATCCTGAAAACTGTTGTAAACTGCTGCAAAGTGTTGTAATGGGATTCTTGAGAAGTCGTGAGGATATTGGTTGTGGGAACAGCCAGGGCTCACTTGGAGTACCCTGATAAAGCAATCATTTACAGACTGTCGAGTATGTTGGAGATGGGTGGGGGCCGGGAGGGAGTCTGGGCAATAGCTACTGAGTTCATTGGACATCTTCTCTACCCTTCCCTGGGCAGTCCCTCCCCCACGATGAGTTATAACCTGGCATGCCAGCGTGCAGGAGCTGGAGTGTGCAAATATGAGAAATATTCCAAGATGAATCAGGGGAATGCAACGTCAAGTCCACTCTTCTCCTGCTATGAGGATAATAGCAAAGAAGGGCATGGACATGACAAGTGAGCCTCGGATTACACAATTAGGTGTGCTCGAATTCCAGGCAGATCTGATCCAATCTAACAAACATTTGTTAAGTGCCTACTGTGTGCAAAGGACTGGGTTAGTTGCTGGGGATGAAAATGAAATGCAGGCAGACAGATGTTAAGTGGGTTGCCCCAGGGTCAGATAGTCAATAAATGTTTGAGGCTGGATTTGAACCTGGGTCTTCCTGACTCCAGGTCTAATGTTCTATCCACTATGCCACATTCAGTTGTTTGGTGGGGTTTTTTTTCAGTTGCTGTTCAGTCATTTTTCAGTTGTGTTTGACTCTTCATGACCCCATATACATACACACAATAAACACAAATATATGTACACATACATATACACACATGCATCACATATGTGTACATATACACATCACATACATACACACACTTCCTACCTAGTATCATATAGTGAAAAGAGAGCACTGCCTCTGAGTCAAATGACCTGGGTTGAAATCCTGCCTCTTGCACTTACTATCTACATGGCCAAGGCATGTCACTGTCCCTTTATGTACCTCAGTTTCCTCATCTGTAAAATGAAGCAGTTGGACCAGATGATCTTGAAGGAGCCGCCAGGCTCCGCGGTCCTAGGATCCACCCATCCCTTCTCCCTCCAGTTATCTTGTGCAGAAATCTGGATTTCATCCACTGAATTTGTTTAAACCTTGGAAGACTTGGGGAAGCCAATAGCCCCTTCTCAGATTGGGATTTTTAAAAAATTCACAATTGAAGGAAACATTAAATTTCAGTTAGTGGTTAGTGAAAATGAAGATGTCTTTTTTCCATCCAAGTTCATGGATTACCTGAAATCTATCCACGGACCCCAGTTTAAGAACCCAGGGCATAAAGTGGAGTGTTTTATAGAGCTTAACTAGAGGTGGAGATCACTGAGTCAAGAGTATTGGGTTCACATCCTGTCTCTGATCTACATTTGTTTTATGGTCCTAGGCAAACCACTTAGCCTTTCTGATTCTCATCTGATAAATAAATGTGATGATCATGGTCCCTATCTCAAAGAGTCATTGTGAAGGTTTAGTTTGGAAATGTTTCTGAAAACATGACTAATGGGGAAATTTGTTTAACATGATTGCACACATATAACATATCAGATTGCCTGTTGTCTTGGGAAGCAGGGAGGGGAGAGAAGGAGGGAGAAAAATCTGGAACTCAAAATCTTATAAAAATGAATGTTGAAAAGTATCTTTACATGTAATTAGAAAAATAAAATACTATTTAAAAAATAAAAAAGAAAGAAAAGAAAATGTTTGTGAAGTACTTTGCAGGGGTTAGTTTAGGATTGTTTTCTCTTCAAGGAGAATCAGGGCTACTTCCTCACCTTAATAGCAGGCTTCTGGGTCCTTGGGAGGCATTGAGATTGAAGCTACTAATGAGATAATATGTTTCTCATATCCCTTCTACTCTAGGGAAAGGTGAGGCAGCTGCGTGATGTAGTGGACAGCGAGGTGGTGCAGTGGATAGAGCGCCAAACCTGGAGTCCAAAACATTCATCTTCCCAAGTTCAAATTCAGCCTCAGACCCTTACTAGCTGTGTGAAGCTGGGCAAGTCACTTCACCCTGTTTGCCTCAGTTTCCTCATCAAATGAGCTGGAGAAGGAAATGGTAAACCACTCCAATATTTTGCCAAGAAAACCATAAATGGGGTCACAAAGAGTCAGACACACCTGAAAATGACTGAACAACTGAACGTGGCTGTAGTGGATAGAGCATTAGATCCAGAATCAGGAAGACCCACGTTCAAATCGAGCCTCAGACATTTATTGACTGTCTGACCCTGGGGGGAGTTACTTAACAGTGGTCTGCCTCATTTTCCTCACCTGTAAAATGAGGGAAATAATAGCACCTACCTCCCAGGATTGTTGTGAAAATCTATTTAAATGATCCTTGCGATGTGTTTTACAACTTTAAAGCAATATAAATGCTAGCTACAGATATTATTATGTGACAAAGGATGAAGGAGCAATCACAGATAAAGCGGCCCCTCTCTGTTAAGCAATATTGACCATCCGTGGACTTAGGTTCCATATGCATTAGGTCCCTTTTGATTTCCTCCTCTCCCCAATTCCCTGGAATGTCCCATTTGGGCTGGAGGTTTGGCTTCTGATACCCGAGGAAAACCGTGAGGCCTGCTCCAGGAAGGGCCTGGCTCATTACTCCATCCATACCTAACACATCTGCTAGGACTGGACTTGGAGCCAGGAGCTCAGGGAAGGAGCTCCAAGGGCCGGGGTGGAATGCGTTATTGGCAGGGTCTGGGGGGAAATCACAAGGAAATAGATTCACAGTGATGATTAATCCTTGCTGGATAGATACTAGAAAACACATGTGCATTCTCTGCAAAGAGGGAACTGCAGAATCTGCTGAAATAAGTTAGCCTACTCCAGGGCCCTGCAGTCTGCCTGGGACCTTCGGTTCAAGGTCAGGGTGGGGCCTGATGATTTGGAGAAAAACAGTAGACTTGGCCCATCTTTTGGGGAGAGTCCTCCTGCTCTGAATCTGCTCACATATGATGTGGCAACATGAGATCCTTGGATTACAAAACTGGACAAGGAAGCCGCCCTAGGGTGGGCAAGGGTACAGGAGAAGCATAATGAGATTCGCCATAAATGTTATCCTAAGCGGAGGTTCCTCCGATAACAGTTTTGTTCAATAGAGTTGTTCACCTGCATTCAGGCTGGGCTCATGCGTTTTTCCAGGACAATTCCCCCCTACCCCCAGCCGGGCAGCTGAGCAAACTTGCACACTCTATCAGTCTCCTCACGTTCCTTTCTTTGGCAGCTGAATGCTGCCGGTTGGGAGGGAGGAGGTTGTTTATGAGAAGACCAGACTGAACACCACCTTTGGGTGGCAATTTTGCCATCTATTCCCTGGTCTCTCATGATTACAGCTAGCTCTACCCCCAGTGAAGAACAGAGGATGTCTCTCCCTCCCTTCCTCAGTGAGCCTCCAATGTCAGTTAATTTGGGTGCCACCTACATGTCCCTCGTCTACGGAGTACTGAAAAGCCTAATTTGCACATTTTGCCTCCCAAAAAGAGATATAATTGAAAGAGAGAATGGTACGGGTTCCGGGGGAGGCAAGGGCCCCTAAAAATAAAGCCAGTCATGTGGCACCTCTAAAGAGAGCTGGTCAGACACACTCTCTTTGAAGCAAATTGCCTGAGAACACGGTGCCGGGTGCTGGCTGTAATTTTCAGAGGTATTTTTGTCCTTGCACAGAATTAGCGAAGAGAAGGCGAGGCCAGGTCACCCCCCACCCCTGCCCACCCAGCCTGCCCAGCAGGGTGACTGCCTCCAGTGTTCTGTGTATTTTCTAAAAGTGGATGAATGAGCTTCCTGTCTCTCCGTAGAGCAGCTGATGGAAGGAACACAAGGACTCGGGGGCTAGGAGGTGGGCAGAAGGCCCGGATTGGAGTCCAAGCTCTATCCCCACCAGCCCTGTGACCTTGGACAAGACACTTCCTCCTGCCAAGTCTCAGTTTCCTTATCTGTAAAACAAAGGGGGCAAGCTTTATGTAATAGATAGAGGACGAGATTTGGAGTAGGGAAGTCCTGGATTCAAAATCTGTCTCTGACACTCGCTTGATGTGTGATACCAGGAAGGTCGCTTCTCAGTCTCTTCGATATGTAAGAAGAGTAACAAGCACTGTATGATGTGGTGAGTGCTGGACTCAAACTCAGGAAGACACGGGTTCAAATCCTGCCTCTGGCATTTATTTGATGTAGGATCAGGAGCAACCCACCTATCTCTGAGCCTCCGGCACTTCATCAGCCAAATAGAATGACAATATGCGTAGTACCTGCCTCTTGGGGTTGTTGTGAGGATCAGATATGTAGATGCAGAGTTTTATGTGGGGGGTGGGAGGGGCAGTACAGAAGAAACATTTATAAAGCACCTACTATGTGCCAGACACTTCACAAATATGATCTCATTGGATCCACGCAATAACCCTGAGAGTTGAGTGCTATTATTATCCCCATTTTACAGTTGGAGAAATCGAGGCCAACAAAGGTTAAGTGACTTACCCAGGGTCATGCAGCAAGAAAGTGTCTGAAGCCACATTTGTACTCAGATGTTCCTGACTCCAGGCCCAGTGCTCTATCTCCCGAGGGTCTTGCCCCTATGTGAACCTACACCCCCACAGCAACACCACTGAGGCCAACCCCTTCAGGTGAGGCAACTGAGGCCCAGAGAGAGGGAGGGGTTTGTCTAAGGTTCCCTGTAGCTCTGAATCTGGTTGCCAGAGCAACCCCTGGCCTCTCAACACTTTTATTCAATCAGAAAAAGCAATCGCTGTAGTCATTTGCTCAATAGACCACAAAATGTTAAGTGAAAATAATAATAGTGGGAGAGAGGCTTGGTGGGTGATTCAGTGGAAGGAACGCTAGACTTGGAGCCGGGAAGAGCTCTTGAGTTCCAATGCAAACTCTATGACCCTGGGCGAGTCATTTCCCTCCTCTGTGCCTCAGTTTCCCCATCTGTAAAATGGACATCATAATAATAGCCCCCTACCTTAAAGGGTCATGTTGAGGATCACACGAGATAACCTATGTCAAGTGCTGTGTAAACCTTGAACCGATATTGGTATTGCTCCAGGACTGCTCCTGGGATGTCCCAGATGAAATTAGAAGAAAAAGAGGTGATCGTAGTAATAGACTTTTCTAAATCCCCTTTAAGATTGACAAAATGCTTTATCAGTGCTAAGGGTCAAACCAAAGGAAAAAAGGGGGAGAAAGGTAAAGACAGAGGATAAAGATGGCCAGAAGACCCCAAACGAATCTCTCCCTGTACAGAGGCTGGGACCTTCTTGAGAACAGACACTGCTTTTTGCCTTTCTTCATATCCCCAGAGCTCAGTAGGGTGCCTGGCACATACTAGGCACTTTAAAAATGCTTCTGGAATAACTGACTGACCTAGGTTGCCAGTTCTATTCAGGAGCATTTCCTATGTCTAGAAGTGGGAAGGGCTCTTCTAGACCACTGAGTAGCTTAACAGAGGAGGAAACTGAGTCAGAGCAATGAAGTGAATTGTTAATGTGTGGCCAGGGCTAGATTTGAAGTGGAGGCTTTTCTGGCACTGTGTACAGGCCCCGAAGCCTCTCATTTAATATCCGGACAAAATCCCCCCTCTCCACGGGTACCCCCACCTCCACCTCAGACACAACAGGAACTAATTCTAAGCACAGCAAAGTAGCAATTCTATGAATTCTATGATTATCCAGTGACTAAAGACACCAGCCCAGATAAAATGAAGTCCCAAAGCAACCCTCCTTTCCTCTGAAGTAATTTTTTAAACTGAATTATGTGGATAATTCCCTCAACTCTCCCCATTACTCTGCCAGTGTAGACACAGCCCCTCTTTGCCCTTCAAATTCTCCACATTCAAAAGGAGTTGCCTCCCTTCTTCATCATGTTCATGTTCCTCCTCCTCCTCCTCCTCCTCCTCCTGTGAAAGAGACCTTCTAGCAATCCCCCCGGCTAGCTCCATGGACTATGTCAGGAATGGTGAGAAATCTGGGGGTCCCTGAGAACATGCCCAGACCACAGACATGAAGCTGGAAGGATTTCAGAGGCCAGTCAGTTTAACTCATCCATTTTACAGATGAGGGGACTGAGGCCCAGAGTAATGAAGTGACTGTTTCAGGTAATACATAGCAATGGCAAAATTTGAACCTGTCTCCTCTGACTTCAAATTCATGAACTTGGAGAAGGTAAAGCTTGCCCAAGCCAGAAGGAATGACCTCTGGATCCTGGATGAATCCTGGCACCAATCTAACCTCCCACCCTCCATCCCCATCATTATTAATGGGACTATCGATCTTCCAAGCTCTGCCTCGTGGGAGAGCTAGGCTGCCTGGGTCAATGAGGAGGCCACTGTCTTATTAGCAGGTTTCAAAGCGTTTTGCTCTCCCAAGAGAGGAGGTCACACAAGGCGCCTGAAGAGATGCTCCCCCAAGGCTACTTCCCGCCCACCCCCTTCCCACTCCCAGCTGTCTATCTTCCCTGGTAGTCTGAGGATACAAAGCCTTTGTAAGGTTCTATCAACCCTCTCTCGCGGGAATGAGGTTCTCCCTGATCCCAAGCTCTTCTTCCTCCACCTTAAAGTGTTCAGACCCTTAAACATTCCCTCCTCCAGCTCCTCACTGATCACAAGGGCGGCTCCAAAGAGCCAGACACAAACAATCTTTCGCCTTCGATAGGGCAAGTCTCTGCTCCCGAGCGCGGGACCATATCAGACCCTTACCTTCTTGTGCGATCACCCAGAGGGGCGAGCTTCCTAAGACCAGTAATAGCATTTGAAACTGCCACATCTTCTGCCTGGATAGTGCAGGCCAGGGGGATGCTTTCTTTCAGAACTGCAAACTAGTCTGGTCTCCAGCTCGGATTAGTCCAAATCCTACCAGCTGAGGGGAGGGAAGGCAAGAATGGGGTGGGGGGAGTCAGAGAGAGTCCAGCCTCTGAGGATTCCCCTGATGGGTGGGTCTCCGCCTCCCACAGGCAGAAAAAGAGAGAGCGGAGGCTGATCGGCCTCGGGACCAAACTTTCTAAAGAAAAGTTCCAATCAGTCAGCCAGCCGCACAGAGCCTCTCTCCAGCGAGGGGAGGGAGCAGTGGTGCATAAGGTGGTCTCCGGGAGGGAGGAACCCTAGGACCGCCCTCTCTTCTGTTTGGCCAGTGTGGAAAACTATGAGCTCAGAGCAGGTTTAAAGTTACAGGGCTGCAGCTGCATTGCGTGGGTCTTAAGTGAGCCCAGGGCCCTTAGATTTGATCTGATTTTTGTCTAGGAGTGTCAGGGAAGGCGGTGTGGGCCGGGGGAAGGGCTTGCTTTTTATTAACTGCTCCCCCGCCCCCCGACCTTTTGAAGGCTAAGGGTTGGTAGAGCGTATTTGATTATAGCAATGATGTTAGAGATCTGGTGCCTCCCCACCCCCACCACCCCAAAATCCCTCGTTTTTACAGGTGAGGAATGGAAGTTAAGACTGAAGTTCTGGCTTTACCAATTATGTAGACGACTGAGGGCCTGGCTCTTGGGAGAAAGAGTACTACCGGGGACTTGGATAGGGTTGTGGGTGTGGACGAAAAGGGCTGGTTCACCTATCTCTGATGCTTGTTCACTGCGTGACTTATAGCAAGTTTCCTCTCTAAGCCTGTTTCCTCATTTGCAAGACGAGAGAAACCTAAGGACCCCGCTCCTATGAACACAGTTTCGTATATATTTTAGGGTTTTTGAACATTTCGATTTGTTTGCGCTAAGCATTTGGGTGGGCTCATGGGCATGCTGCCAGACCCTTAACTTGCTAAGTGAGTATTTATCTGGACGCAGGAACAGGTGAATTCTGGCATAGATTGATTCTAAGAGTCAGCTCTAAAGATCTTGGAAAAACTCCTGGGTTCCGTGATGGTCAGAGCTTCCAAAGAGGGTCAGCCTCCTTTGTCCTTCTGATGGGCAGTACAAACCCTAAAGTGCAATGGCCCTTCCACTTTGAGATTCTCTGATTCCAATTATTAACTGACGAAGGGGTGGGGATCGGGGGGGGGGCTTTCATGTGAACTAAAACTCATGGTTTTAAGGTGCAAATGACTTATAGCAGAGACTTTCCTGAGAGCAGATTTGTTGGCAGTTATTGGGGAGAGAGAAGGCAGCCAAGGAAAGCACCAAAATTGCAGGAGATGGGGTATGTGATGCATATGGCCAAAGAGAAGGAGAAAAAAGAAATAAAGGGCAAACAAGGTATACTCACTGCCTTTATTAATGTGGGCAAGTCATTTTTCCTTTCTGAGCCTCATAGGAGGCTCTATCTAGAGGGATGTCAAAGCCCATGTAATACAACCCTTTCATTTTACAGGTGAGGAAACTGAGTCTTAGAGAGTTTATGCAACTTATGAACCCACATCCTTGTAATCCAGAATCAGTTCTCTTTCCATCACAGCCTGCTGCCTCAGTTTCCTTCCTTGCAAAATTGAGGGGATTGGGCTAGATAATAACTGACATTGATACAGAACTTCAAAGTTTGCAAAGAGCAATGTGCCTATAAGGGGTGGGAGTGCGGTGGGGGCCAGCGGAATTCCTTGGCCAATCTAGAGAACTCTTCCATCCATTGGATGAGCTCCTAGGGTGGTGAGCCTTTGGGGCTTCTGATGGACACCCTTCACCGTGATAGAGTATGAACGCTTGCCCATCTATAAGCTCGTGTGGGAAGGACAGAGGCATGGCCTGACTGGGCGCTAGGCATCAGGGCTGCTTCTAAAATGATTGGTTGGTTGGGATCCTGAGGAAAAATGTGAGCAACAGAAGGGCCTCTGTGGTCTATAAAAGAGAGGATCCTATCGCCTTCCTCCCCCCGCCCCCTTGTTTTTTCTTTTCCTCTACATGGCATAGACCTGGCTCCAGTCTTGCCTCTCACACCTCCTGTGTGGCCCTCACAAGGCATTTATCTTCTCAATGCCCAGACAGCTCTCTGACTGTAGGCAAGATGCCAACCTCCATTGGTAGAAGGACATTCTCCACCTGGGAGTTCCCTAGCCTAATGTAATCACAGGTTCAGTCCTTCCCCCTCTCTCTGCCATTTCCCTATTCAGAAGTCAGGGCATCTGAGCTAACTTATTCGTGTGTACATTCCCTTTCCTTGGACCCCAAAACATCAGTAAGAATATTGAGGGAAAGCAACATGTGCTAGCCCATTGCAAAGACAGCTAGGTGGCCTAGTGCATAGGGTTGGAGCTGGAGTCAGACAAAGGCTAGCTGTGTGACCTGGGCCAGCCATATTACCTCTCTTCACTTCAGTTTCCTCATCTGTAAAATGGGCCTATAAGAATCACATGTATCTCACAAGTTGTTAAAGACCACATGAGATCACATAGAAAGCTGTATATAAATGCTAGCCCTTATTATCATGGTTATTGTTGCAGGTCATAATACAGGCTGGAGACCTGTTAGCAGACTTTCTAACCCCAGAAGACAGAAGCCCCAGCAAAGGTAGTTTCTATGAAAGCACATGGGGAAAGGGGACTCTTTGAATAGTCTATGGTGAGAAAGGGAGATGTTCTTCCATTTCCTAGGAAATAGACTCCCAAAATCTATCCTAGCCAGAGCTGCAGGATCTCTTAAGCAGGGCCAGCCTGGAGTTGTCTTATAAAGTGTTCAGAGATGGAAGCGATGTGCCTGTTGGAGAAATAGGCCTTGGGTCAAGGAGATCTGAGTTCAGATCTGGTCTCAGACATTATTGCTAGCTGTATGACCCTGTGCAAGTCATTTAACCACTTTTTGCCTCAGTTTCTTCAACTGCATATTCGTGATAATAACCTGCTTCCCAGGATTATTGTGATGATCAGATGAGATAATATTTGTAAGGCACTTAGCACAGTGCCTGGCTTATAGGAGATATTTAACAAATGCTCATTTCCTTCCTTCCTGCACCCCGAAGAAAAGCAATAGAGCTTCAAGTCATAACTTGGGGGAGTAAGGGTGGAAAAGGGTGCCGGTTGGAAAGAGGATGGGTCCTTTTTATCCCTTGCTGTTAAAGAGGGTTATTTGAAAAGCATGGGCCTAATGGGAAGAGGATTGCATGTTCAGCAGTCCCAAAGTGGGTTTGCCTTCCAGAGGGTGTTGTTCACAGAATGGTCGTCCAAGTCTGAGAAGCAACGCATGGGAGAGAAGGTTTCCACCAGAATGTCACCAGATTTTCACCAAATTCAACTGAAGGAAGTTATTCTGAACACCTCATGAGTTTTCCATATCTATTTCATTGGGCTTCTGTGAATCTTTTCCATCATCAGCATTCTCTATAAAGTATAAAGACTAAAAAAAGATTGTAAAAATAAAGGCTGTCCTATACTCATGGCCATTTGTTATCTTGGGTGTTCAGATGAGAGATAGAGGTTCTTGCTGCCGACGTTTGTGGAAACGTAGACACAAGCAGTTTTGGAAATTCCTTGGGAGTAAACTCTGAGCAGGGATGAAGAGCCAGAGACAAACTGACCTTTTGAATCGCTGCCCAGGACTTAATCTGGCTCATGTGACACTGGAGTCCTGGATAAGGGGAGCCTTGGACCGTGGTTTCATGTCCATTATTATTTCATTTGAGTTTTGCAACAACCCTGATAAGTAGGCACTCGCTTCACATTCAGTGATTTTGTCAGTGTGGTTCTCTTTCCGTCAATGCAGCCTATTTACAATAATAATAATAATAGCTAGGAGTTACAGGGTGTTCCTAAAGCCTGGACTCACAGGCAAAAATGCATGTTTTCAAGAAATGAAATGAATGAAATTTTCAACAACATTTTATTTAATTGGAATATTAACAAATAACATCTTCAATATGACATCCATTATTTGGGATACAAAGGCTGATGCACTTTGCAAGATTCACGTGAACTCGATGCAGTAACTCCACATTGCCGTCAATTTTAGCACATTCACTCTTCATGCATTCAATCAAGTGTGTTGCATCTGTGATTTTTATTGAGTACACCTCCTTTAGCATAACCCAGAAAAAGAAGTCCAGGGGGCTAAGGTCTGTTAATATTCCAAATATTTCAAAATGTGCACTTTTGCCTGTGTCCAGATCCCTGTATATAATGGTTTAAAATGCTTTTTATTTATATAATGCTTTAAGCTTTGCCTTTTTTCAAATATTATCTCATTTTATCCTCACAACAACCCTTGGAGGGAGGGGTTATTAATATTACCATTTTATAGATGAGGAAGTTGAGGCAGAGGTTAAGTGACTTGCCCAGAGTCACTCAGCTGGTAAGTGATGGAGGCAAGTTTTGCACTACCTCCGGATCCAACTCTTTATCCACTGTGCCACTTGTGACAATAGATGTTTAACAATTTAATCAAACAATTTAAACAAATTAAATTTAATAAATTTAACAATCATTAAGAGCTGCTGCAGACATTAAAGGATACTAGAATTTTTATTGGTTCAGCAAAATAACAATGAATCACATCTCCCTCTTTTCAGTTTAAAGGTGGGGGACTACAGGTACATAACAATAATAGCTAACATTTATATAACACCTACTATGTGCCAGGCATTGTGCTAATCGCCTTCCAATACGATCTCATTTGATCTCCGCAACAATCTTGGGAGGTAGGTGCTATTATTATCCCCGTTTTACAGATGAGGACACTGAGGTGACAGAGGTTACTTGACTTGCCCCAGGTCACAGAGTTAGGCAGTGTCTGAGGCTAGATTTGAACTCAGGTCTCCCTGACTCCAGGCAAAGTGCTCTACCCACTGAGCCACCCAGCAGATTCCTTTATTTAGCTGTACTTCTTTGTTACAATCTATCTGGACAAGGAGCAGTCCTTGGGAAGTTATAGTATTATTTAAAAAGTGGGGCAGAATAGCATTGGGCTGAGAAATCCATCACTTGGCACCCAACCTGGTGACAGACCTTTCCAAACTTATCAGTCCTCAGATGACAGACAAGAGACTATGACTAGGTCCACCCTCTCCAGCTTGTTGGGCAGGTAAGCTCCCTTAGAACAGAGGCTGTCTCCCATCTGACTCCAAATTGCATGTGCATTCTGAATTCCTTTTTTGGGGGGAGAGAGCAGGGTAATTGGGGTTAAGTGACTTGCCCAAGGTCACCCAGCTAGTAAGTATGTCAAGTGTCTGAGGCCGGATTTGAAACTCAGGTCCTCCTGACTCCAGGGCCAGAGCTCTACTCACTGTACCACCTAGCTGCCCCAGCATTCTGAACTCCTACTGTCTTCTTCCTGCTCTCTCTAGGAATTAGTCCTAGAGCTAAGATACCACATGGTCACACCTCTAATAACAAGGGGGCCTAGAATTGGAAAGTGCCTCTGGGTGGCAAATTCATTAGCTCAGTAGAAAGAGTACCGGATTTGGACCTAGAATACCTGGGTTTGAATCCACTCTCTCCTACTATCATCTACATGACCCTCCATCACCCGACTCTGGGCATTTATCCTGGCTGTCCCCCAGGCCTGAGATGTTCTTCCTCATCAGCTCCACTTCCTGGTTTCCTTAGCTTCCTTCAAGTTCCATCTAAAGTCTCTCCTTCTATAGGAAGCCTCTCCTGATCTCCATTAATGCTAGTGCTTTCTCTCTGTTATTTCCAATTTCTCCTGTACATAGTTTATTTGCACATATTTGTTTATATGCCATCTCCCCCCGCCCCTGCATTAGAACAAGAGGTTTTTGATAGCAGAGACTGTTTTTGCCTCTCTTTGTATCCTTAACATTAGGACAGTGCTTGGCACACAGCAGGTGTTTACCAAATGCTTGTTGACTTGGTTTCACTTCTCAGGGTCTCAGTTTCCTCATCTGTAAATCGATTGAAATACATTATCTTTGAGGGACTTTCTAAATCAAAAATTTATGACAACCTGGTACAACTCCCTTCTTTTACAGACTAGGAAATTGAGACCTGGGATAGCGTCTAATCCAAGGTTAGTTAGAGCAGAGCTAGGTCTAATACTCAGGTGTCTTGACTCCTGCCTCAGTATTCTTTTCCCTGCCCCAGTGTGGCACGCTTCTTGGAACATTCTTGACAATCCCCCCCAGTTACCTCTGTAGCTGTTTCATTGGTTAGATGCTCATTACCATGCACAAGCAGCAGAGATGGTATTCACCTATGGATTGTTTTTTCAGGGGTGCTGGTAGTGACCCTCTATGGTCCTCCCTCGATTTGTACCCACACTTACAGGTTGAGTCTAGAGGGCAGCTTCTACTCCCTGGGATTCAAAGTGTAATTTATGAGGCTATACTCCTAAACCATAATTCATAAGGCCCCCACTAGTGTGCTTCCCATGAATAGTTATGCCAATAAACATGTTTAGCTCATGGCAAAAAACATTTACTAAAATATCACAGTCACAACGGTAGCTAGCTACAAATCATTCCCACCAAAAAACTAGGGCACATTTTCCTACAATTACACATAACACGCACGAAAAGAATAATTACAAATAGTATAGTAATAGTAAAGCATACGTAAATGGAAGACATGTAACCAAAGCAACTCATCACTGTACTCCGGGGCTTCTTTGTCCTTTTTTTCTTCTATTGAAGTTTTCACGAAGGTCCTCTGCTGAATGATTTACCCAGCAGGGCTGTCAGAATCTGCTCCTCTCTGAATCTCTGTTCCTGATGGCCGGGGCAGCTCTCTCTTGAGTCCACACCCGGCTCCCTTCTTTGCTACCGGAGGTCTCACTCTTTGGAGTTTCTTGAATGCTGTTTCTCTCTCTCCTATGGAGAGTATGTTTCTGTTCTCTGCACGTTCTCCTACAAATACAGTACCATGAACGTTGGGAGGCACTGCGATCACAGGAGCATCTATCTTTGAGTGGAAGGGATGTTAGAGGTCGTCTATTAGAAATCCCTTATTTTCTAGATGAGGTAGGTGAGATACATAAGATAAAATGTCTTATCCTAGGTTACAGAGATATTCTCGTTTAGTTGTTTCAATTGTGACTGATTCTTCATGACTCCATTTGGGATTTTCTTGGCAAAGACACTTTTTTTTGCCATTTCCTTCTCCAGCTCATTTTACGGATGAGGAAACTGAGGCAAACAGGGTGAAGTGACTTGCCCAGGGTCACACATGTAGTTAAGTATCTGAGGCTGGATTTGGACTCAGGTCTTCCTGATTCCAGGCCTAGCATTCTATTCACTGCACCACCTAGCTACCAAGAGGTAGTAAGTGGCAGAGTCTTTTGACTCCAAATCCAGTGATTTCTAGTAATCTAGTTTGTCTGTGACATAGAATACCACAAAGGGAATAACATGAAATAGGGCTGTAAGGTAGGTAGGAACCAGATGGGGGGAAGGCCTCAAAATCTGGGCTAAGGAATTTGTATTTTATCCTAGGAATAATGGATAGCCACTGAAGATTGTTGAGGAGGAGCAGAGCATGGTCAGATCTAGAAGATTGTTGACAGTTGAGTGGAGGATGAGTCAGAGAGGGGAGAGGCTGGATGCATGTGGGTGAGGGGAGATGAAGGACTGGACAAGATTAGTGGCTTTACCTGTTTGACCCTCAGTTTCATCTGTAGAATGGGCGTAATAATGCCATTACTACCTCCCTTGCAGAGTTGTTGTGATGATCAAATGTGAATCACTCAACGGTTCAATGTAACCTCATTGAGGTCAAAGATTGTTCCAATTTCGCCTTGGTATCCCCTGGGCCTAGCATCACAACTGGCACATGGCGGGCGTTTAATAAATATTGATTAGATTGAAAGGAAGTGATCAATAAATAGTAATAGGATTCTAGATCTTGAACTGGGACCTAGGCCATTTAATCCAAGCTGCCTATCCTACAGATGAGTAAACTGAGGCCCAGAGGGAAAGGGATTTGTCCTAGGTCACAACCCGTGGGCTTTTAAAAAAATTATTCGTTTGTCTCCCAGTGATAGCCACACTCTGTCGCCAAGCCTGTATTTGAAGCCTTTCAGCTTGGTGGTCTGCGTGAGAGCTTGGGGTCTGTCGGAATAGCCTTCTCTCACTTAGGTCATCTCTGTGCCTGCATGAGGGATGGGGGGTGGGCAGGGGCTCCTATTTCTAAAGCACCGGGTCTATTGAAATCACTTTGTCGATGTGACAGCGGATCATTCTAGCTTTCCTTCCACCGAATGGACTATTGTTTGGGTCAACTCATGCAAACAGCGACACCTACCAGGGCCCCTGGGACTCAAAGGGGGTGAGGAGTCGTGGAATCGTTTTCATCCAGGTTGAGCATTGGATGGATAAACCGAGGTTGGGGGAGGCGGCTCTTTTTCCCAGTTCAGGACATGGAGGCCTCGTTGCACACAGAAGGGCCCTTTCATGGGTGTTTTCAGAAAGCCCCTTCATTAGAAAGACCCGGCCTTCTGCCTCAGAAAACAATCTGAATGAATGCCGCCCAGTGTGGAAGGAGCTTTGAAAAGTCAAGTAGGGACAGAGAGAGGGAAAGAGAGACTGAGATAGAGAAAAGGAGTCTGGAGGTTCATACCTGAAGTGAGGAGTGCAAGCAACCCATCCATCCATCTTCCAGTGAGGGTGCCATGGCCCTGAATACATTCTTGGACATTAGCTTACCTCAACGGAAAGACAGACCTTGGAAAACCTTTGTGGGAGCTCTGTGTGTGTGTGTGTGTACGTGTGTGTATATATGCATGTATGTGCTGGCATGTCACTGGCATACAGGATAGGGATTGGACCTAGGATTACATTGGTATAGGGAACTCCCAAGAGGGGAAATTCCCTCTGCCAGTGTAAGTTGACACCTTCTCTACAATTTATAACCTGAGAATTTTCCTGATGCATTGGAAAGTTAAGTGGCCTGCCCAGGATCACATGGCCAGTGTATGTCAGAGAAATGACATACACCCTCCTGGCTCTAAGGCTGGGGGAAAAGGTGGGTGGTCTTTGAACAAGCTGCCTGTGCTAGAACTGGGAAAATCTGGTCCAGAACCATTATTTTAGGAGTTCATATTTTGTGCATGTATGCTAGTGTGCCAGCCTTTTGAAAAACCCACATGAGATGTTTGAAATTTGAGCCTGGCAATGACTCCAATGATAAAAACTCCCTAGAACTGATAGCAGCTTGAGCTCATCCTCCCAATAGCATTGGTAGTTAAGGTGGGACTTTCTTTTACTGTTTTCTCTTGTAGTACTTATTTAATCAAGTGCCCTTGAAGAGTCTGGCCTTTGTTTCTTTGATTAAATGAAGAGTCTTTGATGACCTCCTTGCCTCAAGGGAAAGCCTAGGCCACATGGGTTTAAATCCAATGTTTGTGCCACTTTTGGATCACATGGGTGAGTTGCATGTTGTGATGCCCTTTGACCTTGAACAGAATATATAAACTCAAGAGCATGGCATCTTCCCTTGTAGGCTCTCATTCACTGGAAGAGTGGCGAGCAACTCTGGGCAAGCTGTTGTAAATGCTCCCTAGCTTTGCTAACCCAGTCAGATATTGGTTTGTATTTGGTATCTTTATAATGTATGTTTGTAATTTGTTTGTATTTGCTCTGAAGTTCAGGTTTATGGCTTTTACTCCTGAACTAAATGAATTGTATTTATATGAATGACTAAAGTGGGATTGTTACCCCTTATTGTTACTTTCCTTAGTAAAGCAGATCAAAGAACTTGTGCTGGCAGCTCTTGGTGCTGGTCTTATTGGGTCTTACACCCTTACAGTTGCTAGCCAGATTGTTGTAACACCAACCTAATAGCCAGTCCCTACCTAATTCAACAACCATTTATTAAGTACCTCCTAGGTGGCAGTCTCTGTGCCAGGGCTGGAGAGAGAAAGACAAAACAGAAAGACTTTGGCCTCAAGGAGCTTATACTTTACTGAGGGGATGTGGAATGGACTAGAGCATTAGGCAGGGGATGGAGTGAAAGGCTAAAGAAAAGATCCAGGCTGAGGGCTCTAAGACTACTTGGGAAGCTTGGGCATATCACTCCATCCCTCTGAGTTTGAGTTTCCTTGTCTATACAATGGGGATAATAAAAGCGTCTACCTGTCACTAGCAAGATAGTGACAGAAGGGCAGATAGGGAGAGACAGAGACAGAGAGACAGAGGGAGACAGAGGCAGAGAGAGAGAGATAGAGACAGGGACAGAGAGAGACAGAAACACAGAAAGACAGAGATGGACAGGTGAGAAAGGAGAGACAGAGACACAGAAAGACAGAGATAGAAAGAGACAGAAACACAGAAAGGCAGAGACAGACAGGTAAGGAAGGAGAGAGACAGAGACACAGAAAGAGAGAGATAGAGAGACAGAAAGAGACAGAAACACAGAAAGACAGAGAGGTAAGGAAGGAGAAAGAGACAGAGACATAGAAAGACAGAGATAGAGGGGTGAGGAAGGAGAGGAAGACAGACAGAGAGACAGAGTGAGGGAAGGAGACAGAGGGACATACACACAGAAAGACAGTGACGGAGAAGTAGAGAGGAAGAAAGACAGAGGGAGGGAGACAGAGACAAAAAGTCAGAGATAGAAAGGCAAGGGGAGAGAGGGAGACAGAGAGACAGAGAGACAAAAGAAGAGAGAAAGAGGCAGAGAGAGACTGAGAGAGAAAGAATTTTCAGGGATCAAAGAAGACTCAAGAAATAGGGGTCACTTGAGTTGAGCCTTGAAGGATAAGAAGGCTTCAAAAAGTCAGAGATGCAGAGGGAGGGAGTACCTCCCCAAAGCTGCCCCTCCTCAGGAGGCTTGAAGATCCCAGGGCTCAGACTAGGATTAGGATGTGCATTAGGTAGCTTCCTCTCCTGTTTATTTCCAGATAATTCTGCCCTGGCTGTCACTGGAGCACTTCCTTTGCTGGGCCATGGATCAGGGTGACTCCACAGTCGGGAATCTGATTCAAATTTTCAGGTTTTCCAATCATCCAGGAGGGTGGTTTTGGCCCCAACAGGAAAACAGGAAATGGCTCAAAAGTTAATAAAGTTGGAAGAAAACAGCTTTTCTGTTGGTGACCCAATACCCCCACCTCTGCCAGCTGCATTTCGATACAGGAAATTTGGCAATGGAAAGGGCTGGGTCTCTCTTCACATGATGCATGAAGCCAGTGCTCTGAAAAAGGGCTCCTTGGGTCTAGGGCTGGGGGTGGGGAGTGGGGGGGGTGAGAGTTGGCGTTTTCCCCTCTTTTAACACTCAGTGAAGTGGGAAGGAAACTCTCTTGGTAGTCAGGAGATCTGGTTTCTAGTCCATCTACCACTGATCAGTTGTGTGACCTTGGGCATGTTGCTTAATCTCGCTAGGTCTTATTTTCCTGATCCATAATTTGGGGGCATTAGACGTGGACTACTTTAAAACATTAAAACATTTCCCTAACCCCCATGATGATTAGAGTATAGATAACCCACTAAATGAGAAAATGGGGTATCTGGATATCAACCCCTTGCAATAAGAGGGAAAGAATTTTACTTTTTACAGTTTTACAAATTTTATAATTTACATTCTGAGAACCTGAATTTAAATTGCAGGCTCTCATATTTACTACCCAAGAGAGCTTGAGCAGGTCCATTCCTCTCTGGACCTCTCCTCTGTCAAAAAGAAGGGATTGGCCCAGAGGGCCTCTGAGGTCCCTTCCAGCTGCAGATCTATGGCTCTTTGGTGTATATGCCTTGGCTCCCTCTCTCCCAGAGCCAGGCTGCTTCATTTGCCCCTCACAGTTCCAGGGGGTGACTTCCAGGGGTTGAAGCATCTTTCTACAACCATGGGATCAAGCCCCATCCAGCTGTGTTCTTCCTAATGGGAGCAGCTTATGACCAACACTACAATTCCATTTAACCTCCTAAAATCAATTAGTTTTCACAAAGAGATATTTCTTTCAAAGCTATAACAAGAACAAAGTACAAATATTTACCCCAACACCTCAGGAACATCCTCTCCTTTGTACTGCCTCAATCTCTAGGGGAATAGGCTCAAAACCTAGGTCAGGGGTGGGGAACCTGCAGCCTCAAGGCCACAAGGGACCCTCTAGGTCCTCAAGTGTGGCCTTTGACTGAATCCAAACTTCACAACAAAAGGGTTTGCTCTGTAAAACTTGGACTCAGTTGAGGACAAAGAGGGCCACATATGACCTCGAGGCCACAGGCTCCCCACCCCAATCCTAGCTCATTTCCTACATAGCATTAGTCCCGCCAAGTTCGTGTGTGTAGGAGGCATGAATGTCAGATGAATCCTCTTTAGTTTAGTTTAGTAACTTTAGTTACCACTAGGCTGGGTCTCAAAGATGGCTTCTTGCCCCTTGAGGCATCAGTGCTACACTGGCTGCAGATCTTGATTCTGGCGTGGCAGAGCGTGAAGGAACTTTCTGGACCTTTTGAACGCAGAAGACTAGAGGCACCACTCCCTTCACTAGCTCACCAAGCTCCCTCCGAAGGTGCTGGGGCAGGAACTGAAACTGACAGCCCTTTTCAAATGGCTCACGAGCCAATCAAAGCACTACTCCTTCAATACGTGGTTAGTCAACTAGAAGCAGTTATAGAAGGTCTACACCTTCTCCACAGTCTGAGGCACTTCCCTTACTTCTAGAAGCAGATTTCCCAGAATCTCAAAGTTGAGAGATTTAAGAGAGAAAGACCACGTGGGGGCCAGGGCAGAGTGTTTTGGTCAGGAAGGTCACAAGGACGATGAGTGGAGTCAGTCAATAACCATTTATTGAGCTCCTACTGTATTCCAGGGACTGTGCAGTAGAGGTACACAGAAAGACAAAAGATAGTCCTTGCTCTCAAGGAGCTCACAGTCTATTGGGAAACAAAAACAAGCTAACAGCTATGTACAAAACAGACAAGATAAAATTGGAGTTAATCGACAGAGTTACAGAGCACTCGCTTGATCTACTCTTTCTAGGAGTGGTGTTGTTCATCTTTCGGTCTTGAAGAGGATCAGTGACATCATGGGGTGATGTCATGACTTGTGAGTGAGTTGGATTTAAGTGAGGCAGAGTTGCACAAAGTCATCAGCCTCATTCTCTCTTCCAGAGTCACTGGAGCCCAGCGGCAGGACAGAAGTCAGGATGACTGGTGATGGCCCAGGATATAGTAGATCAGCGCTTCTTAAACTGTGAGTTGTGATCCCATATGGGGTCACGTAACTGAATGTAGGGGTTGCAAAAAAAAATCTGGCAACAGTAAAAGGTTTCTGAATGTTTAATAACCAAAAATGAATTCAAAACTGAACTCATAATGAATCCGAGGTGTTTCTGGTAGCACTTGTGCGTGTTGCTTCCCGTGACTTCACTACAGCCTTGGCTCTGAACATAAAACACGTGCACTTTGCCCTGCTCATGCCATCACACCACACAACACCAACAAATACTGCCAGAAACACCTCGACTCAGATTTGAGGCAACTGTATGTTATGAATTGTAGTGTTTTTACTGTACATACAATGTTTTCCACTCTTAGAGAAACATAATAGTTTAATTATGGGAAATAAAGACTTTTAATATTGTATTGTGTTAGAATGTTTGGTTTTTAAAATTACTGTTATCTCTTTCTTTTACAGAAACATAAGTGTTTAATTGCAGCAAATAGAAAAGCCCTTTAATAGTATTTCTCTACTATCACCACTGTATATGTATGTGTGAAAATCACTTTTTAAAATTAAGCACAAACAAATGTGATTTCATAAACTAGAGCTAGTATTTATTTGAGAAATTATTAGCAATATTTACTTATATTTCAGGACAACAATATTTTTGGGTTATGGATAAATGGCTAAATTTAGACAGAAGAAGTAAAAATACTGATGACAGTGTGGCAGAGTCTTCACTACCAAGTTGTAGTCCACCTAAATTGACAAGAAAAAGAAACTATGTAGAATCATTTTTACAATATGGATTTAGTTCTAATAATTATGATGGTGAGGAAAAATATCTTTGCTTAATTTGTAATGAAGCTCTGGCTACAGAGAGCATGAAACCAACCAAAGTAAAATGACATCTTAATACCAAGCATACAGCGTACTGCAATAAACCAAAGGAATATTTCGAATGACTTTTAAAATCTTCAAATAAAGAAAACAATGTTTCGAGAAATTCATTACTGTCAACAAAAATTATTTGCTTGCATCTTACAAAACTTCTTATTTAACTGCAAAAACCTAAAAAGACTTACATGATAGGAAAAGATCTTGCGTTACCTGCTGCTATTAAAATGTCAGAAATAGTTCATGGGGTAAAGGTAAAGGTATGAGATTCATAAAGTTCTTTTATTTCCAAAAGAATTTTTGGGATTAGTAGTGACCAATTCCAGCATCTTGTTACCAGGCTTAAGGGCAGCTCAAAGTTTGCAATTCAATTAGATGAAACAACTGATATTTCTAACATGGCACAGTTGTTACTTTATGTAAGGTTTGAGGAATTATTGTTCTGTTGCCCTTTGCAAAGGCATGCAAGAGGAAAAAAATATGTGTATGTCTTAAAGTTGATGAATTTTTCACAAATGAAAGTTTACAGTGGGAAAATTGCATTAGAATCTGTACAAACAGTGCTGGAGCAATGACGGGTGAGAGTGTTGGATTTGTAGTGAAAGTTAAAGCTGGTGGCAATAAACATATCACTTTTATTCAGTGCATGATGCATCAGAGGCACTCATAGCCTATGTGTATATATATATACATATATATACACATATATACATATATATACACATATATACATACATACATATATATGTACATATATATATATATATATACATATCGCCTGAGTCAGATGTTGTGCCTCACAATACTATCAAAATCATTAACTTCATTAAAATTCATGCCCTTAGCAGCTGTTTGTTTTCAAACCTTTGGAAAGACATGGACTCTGATGACAAAAACTTATTACTACATGCAGAGGTAAGGTGGCTTTCAAGAAGGTAAAGTTTAAACAGATTATTGAAATTGAAAGGTGAAGTTGTTATATTTTTGACTGAGCGGAAATCCAATTTTTTAATTTTTTCATAATGACTTATGGCTTTCAAAACTGTGTTGTCAGATATTTTTGAAAAACTCGATAATTTAAGCATGTTGCTTCAAGAAAAAAAGTGTAACCTATTTATGTTAAAAGATAAAATCGAAAGTTTTACTAAAAAAGTTAACATATGGAAAAATAGGGTGGAAATGGTTCTTTAGAAATGTTTGCAGCTACAGATGATTTTATAATTGAAAATAACCTTCCCAAAGATTTAATTGTAAGAATTATAATTGATTATCCGAAGTGCCTGGAGACAGTTTCAGAAATGCTTCCTTTCAAATTTGATTCTAAAAATCTAAGTTGAGTTTATAAATCATACTCAATTGAAATAAAAAATGTCGGTCATCTGCCATTAAAAGTTCAAGAAAAATTTACTGAGTTATCAAGCAGCAAAGGTTTAAAATGTGTTTCTTTAAAAATTATTAAGTGAATTTTGGCTTGGCATCAGGACAGAATTTGTAAAATGGCTCTAAACATCCTTCTGCCATTTTGTACTACGTATTTATGTGAATTGGAGTTTTTAGCACTGATATTATAAAATCAAAATACTGATCAACTCCTAAACATGTTGAAGATGCTCTATGTCTTGCAGTATCAAATATCCTGCCAAGATTTAATTCTTTATGTAAAAATAAACAAGCATATCCATCTCATTAGCATGCAAATTTGCTTTCATTTTTTATAAATGGTAAAATTGTATGTGTTCCAAAGAATTGTTTTAAAATAAATTTCTTTATGATTTATTATCAGTAAGTGTTTGATTTGTATACCTATTTTATACACCTATATACCTGGGGTCATGTAAAAATTTCTCAGGCCAAAAGGGATCGCCCTGCAGTAGATGACTTTGGTGTCTTCAATGTCTGACCAAACTCTAAGTGCATCACAGTGCCCACTTCAGCTGCTTTCATGGTCATTGGAACAAATTGTTCTCATCTGCTCATTCCGCTGGGGGAAGTCCTCACATGCTGGGGGTGGACACCCCCCTAACTCACCAATGGGTTTGAGGCCTTTTGGTTACCCTCAAACTGGTTTAACCTGTTGTCTGCTAGAATGGTTTTACTGAGTGTGGTCCCTGTGCATTCTACAGCCTTTTAGAACCACAGGCGAGAGTCGACAGGTGGATACCAAATGTGGATGGCGTTGTTTGTTGTTGAGTTGTTTTTCAGGCATGTCCAACTCTTCATGACCCCACTTGGGGTTTCCTTGGCAGAGATATCAGAGTGGTTTGCCATTTCCTTCTCCAGCTCATTTTTCAGATGAGGAACTGAGGCACACAGGGTGAAGTGACTTTCCCAGGGTCACGCAGCTAGTAAGGGTCTGAGGCCACATTTGAACTCAGGTCTTCCTGACTCCAGAGCTAGCCCTCTATCTACTATGCCACCTAGCTGCCCCCAAAGATGGATGAGCATCCCTGAAAAGGGCTCAGCAATTCCTCACACTGGAGGTGCTAGTCTTCCCTGAATACCACATACACCAGGAATGGTAATGTTGATATAATTACCGTTCTCAGAGTGGAGATGGGGGGAAGCCATGGTGTAAAGATGGCAGGGAAGGAGTATCATGAGGGTCAGGCTAGAAGCCCAGATCCCCAGGGCAATAGGTGAAATGAAGGGTTGAAAGTGGAGTTTGGAGTGTAGGAGCTCACCAAAAAAAAACCAAAACCAGACACCTATATGTGCCACATCCCCAGCTTGCAGCAAACCAAGGCAAAATCAAATTAATTAGAGAAGCTGAATGGATAGAGGACATGGTGGGATGTCAGTATGAAAACACATCTCCTCCCCTCCCCCACCCTACCCATGAATACTTTCCTGGACTTCAGGATCTCTGGAAACTCATCATTCCTTATGATGAAATCACCTCTGAAATACACCCTTTTTCAGCATTACTTGCCCCTGGGGCCCTCCCTACCTTCTGATTAGAGAGTGCCTCTCAGATTAACTAACATTCAGGAAGGGCACCCCTGGAAGGGCACCCCTGGGATTCATCTCATTATTTCCCACCTTCTGCTTCCCAGGACTCCCTGCTCAGGGGGCCCCTCCCTCCCTCTGGTTGGAGAGAATTCAGTGGGGGAGTAGACATCTGGGTGCTCCTCCCCAGGAATTCACCTCATCATTTCTCACCCAGCTACGTTCCTGGACTTAATTCTTCAGAAATGCTTCATTCTGCAAGATGAATCAATGTTAAAACTCCCACCTCCTCAGATCATTTTGCACCCCAACCACAGGACTTCATCACCTCCAAGTGGGGTAACTCCTCCAATCCTCTGCTTTGTAACTTCTTTTTATGTGTTGTCTTCCCCCAATAGATTGTGAGCTTCCTGAGGGCATGGATTGTCATATGCCTTTCTTTGTATTCCCAGCACTAAGCTCAATGCCTGGCACATAGTAGGTATTTAGTTTGACTCTGACTCTGATTCTGAAGCTACCACTAAATCTGGAGTTATAGGATGACAGGATCGTAGAGTTGAAGCTGGAAGGGACCTCAGAGGCCAATCTCTTAATATTTCTATTGAGAAAACTGAGTCCCAGGTAGATGGCACATCCAAGATCACTCCTATCAGAGACAGGATCTGATCCTGGGCCTTTTAATTCCAGAAGTGATCTGTGTTCAAATCCTGCCTTTGACCCTCACTAGTTGTGTGACCAGGAGCAAATCACTACCCTTCTCAATTCCTTCGTGTGTAAAATGAGGATAGTAATACCTCTAGCACCAGAGTGTGAGGGTCCAGTGAGATAAAACACCTAAAATGCTCATCAAACCTTCAAGCATTGTATTGATGCCAGGTCTTATTCCTATTAGGGTAGATGGGGCATTCAGAGAGGACTGCTGGGCCCTTTTCAGGGCTGCTCATCCATCTTTGGTGTTCACCATCACTTAACACTCATGCATGATTCCAAAAAGTTGTAGCATGTGAGAGACAAAAGAAGGAATTCTGTTTCCATAGGATTAAAACTACTCCCAGCCTTGAGTGATAACAGGATGTAAGTGGGAGATAGCTGGTTCTAATCAGAGCTGCGACCTAGCAGAACCAGGCTTCTGATCAGGTAAAAGGTCAGAAGCTTGTATGCATGCTTAAGGAGCTGTTTGAGGGGGGCATGAAATGGGCTGTTCAGAAGGTTGCATCCAGCCAGTGGAGAGCAAGGGGGTGGGAATTCAAATTGGGAACAGCATGGAAAGTGTTACATTTGTCTGAGCAAGCTTATTCTCCATTCAGGAGGTACCCATTCACTAGGAATGTAGAATAAAATAAAATGGGAACTTTCCTGGCTTCACAACGAGTATTGTTCTTTCTAGACTAAGTGTGTTTCTCACAAGGGAGGACTAGTACCTCTGGTGGGAGGGCTTGTCGAGCCCTTTTCAGGGGTTCTCGTCCACCTTTGGTGTCCACCATCTCCCAACTCTCTCCCATCATTCCAAGAAGCTGTAGCATGTACAATGGCCACACCCCAGCAAAATCAGCAGACAGGCTAAACCAGGTGGAGGGTGACTGATGGGTCTCAAACCTGTCAATAAATTAGGGCATGTCAACTCCAAGCATGTGAAGACCTCCCCAGTGGAATAGATGGGTGGGAATAATTTGTTCCAACAGCCATGAGGGTGGCTGAAGCAGGTGCTATGGAGTGCTCTGAGTCTGGTCAGACATTGAAGATGCCAAAATCATCCATTGCATCCTGAACCATCGTCCGCCATCTTTTGACTTTTGTCTTGCCATTGGACTTTGATGACTCTGGAAGAGAGAGTGAGGCTGTAGAGCTTCAGTCAAGGAACTTCCCTGTGTGAGCCTGTTTCTTCATCGTAAAATGAAGGGAAGAGGCAATAAGGCATAGTGAACAGTGTCAGTCTTGGAGTTGGGAAGACTCTTGGCAAATAGCTTCAATTTTTTTTTCAATGAAATACGTGTGTGCACAATAAAAACCAGGTTTTTTGTTCTGTTTTGTGTAGAAGGGAGAAGTCAGGGATTATTTCATTTTTGTCTTTGTATCTCTATCACTAAGGTATTTGGCACATAGTAGGGGCTCAACAAATACCTCTGCATTGGGTACTTTCCCTTTCTTCCCTTCCTGCCTTTTCAACTTCTTTTTGTGTGTTGTTTTTCCCCAGTTAGATTATAAGCCCTTCGAGGGAAGGGACTCTCTCTTTTGCATTTGTATATACAGTGCCCAACACATAATAGGTACTTAATAAATGTTTATTGACTATTGACTTTGTCACCTTGCTACTCAAACATTCAGAATACTACAAGGTTTCCTGTAGCCTCCAGAATCAAATACAAAATCCTTTATTTGGCATTCAAAGCTCTTTATAACCTAGCTCTCTCCTACCTTTATAATTTTCTCACACCTTACTCCCAATACATACTCTTCAATCTCATGACACTGGCCTCCTGGCTGTTCCATGAACAAGACCCTCCATTTCTCAGCTCCCGGCATTTTCTCTGTCTGTTCCCTCTCTGCCCCACCCCCACCCCCCATGTCTGGAATGCTCTCTCTCCTCTTTCAACTCTACCTACAGGCTTCCCTTGTTTCCTTTAAGTGCCAGCTAAAAATCACATCGTGTACAGGTCTTTCGGAACTCATCTTAATTCGAGTGCCTTCCTTCCCTTAATTACGTCCTCTTTTCCCTGAATATCACTTGTTTGTACATATTTGTTTTCATGTTATTTCCCCATTAAATTGCGAACTCCTTGGGGGCAGGGACGGTCTTGCTTCGTTTTTGCGCTCTAGCACTTAGCACGGTACCAAACACACGGTGGGCACGTAATAAACTTTTATTGACTCCCTGATTGCCAGGCACTGATAATCTAGTCGCTTTCCACTATACTCAGTATTTTGCACACCCCTTCCAATTAAGTATTGCAGGTTATAGAGGCTGAGGGCTGGCGGGAGAACGCCTAATGGGGCATGTTTATAGCAATCAAATAAATATTTGCCTTTTAGAGATAGTCCCAAACCTCAACGTAATATGGGGAGACTCTCCCAATAGTCCTGCACAAAAAGGCTACCTGGCAAGACTCACGACTGAGGCTGGAGAACAGCTAGGATCACTGACGCCCCTCCCAGAGTGTTCACCCTTTTTTTAGGGTGGATAGAGCCTGGTTATTCCATCCAGTGCCCCTCTCTCCCAAGTCCCGCTGCCCCAGCAGACAACCAGGCGCTTAGCCGCCAGCATAATACCCCAGGATTGGGTTTCCTTGCTCATTTTAAGTCTCTGGCCATTCATCGTGTACTTAACCCTAAATTATATGTTGGGCCTGGGTTTTTCTTAGCCTGAGCTGCGACTCATCTCCAAGGCAGGTAAAGAAGACTGCCAAGGGATAGAATTTTTTAAAAAAAAGACAACCAGAGGCTTGTCAGGGAAAAACTGCAGAGCTGGGCTACTGAATGGGGGGGGGGGGAAGAGAGAGAGGGAGGGAGGGGAAGAGGAGGGTGGAGTAGTGTCCCATTGGGACTTTTGGAGGCTTGATTGTGAAAGGACAAAAAGCGCGGAGACCACCAGCCGCTGAGGTCCCGGACAAACTGAATCTTTGGTAGAGGTATCCAAGGACTCCGATTTCCCCATCCCTCCTGCCAGGCTTTTTAACCCTTCTGGGCTATGGGAAGGAACTGACACCTGAGTGAATGCGGCGCTCCCAGCTGTGGTCACTAGAGGACGCCACAAGTCAATAGATTCTTCTCTGCAAGTGCGATGAAAAAGGAATCGCCATCAGACAGGCATGGTTTGGCCCGCTTCCTTCCTGCCCCCGGAGTGATGTTAGGTGACAAGACAAATAGACTGTCAGCAGAGCCCTGAAGGCTGCAATTTTGATGCCACATCCTTCGGTGCCAATTTCTTTTCTTTTCAGGTTTTTTTTAAACAATTATTTTTTGGATGAGAAAAAAAAAAGTCCTGGTTGTTGAGAATGAATCACTTGCTTTCTTGCTGCAGTTCATCTAATACCAAAGGTTTTTTTTTTAACTTTTTTTTTGTGGTACGGGACCCTTTGGCAGTCTGATGAAGCCTGCGGACCCCTTCTCAGAATACAGGTTTTTACGTGCATAAAATAAAGGAAACCAATTAGACAGAAATACAGTTATTACATTTTTTAAAAGTTTATGGATCCTAGGTCAAGAATTCCCAAATTCTAACTTTTTAGTTAGAAAAAAGAAAAGAAATGAAGAGAAGGGAAGGGAAGGAATGAGGGAAGAGAAGAGGAGAGGAGAAGAGAAGGAAGGACAGGAGAGGAAAGAAAGGGAGGGGAGAGGAGAGGAGAGGAGAGGAGAGGAGAGG
>CM053622.1:782352562-782380872 GCA_028646595.1 Phalanger gymnotis
GAGGGAAAGGGACAGGGAGAGGGACAGGGAGAGGGAGAGGGAGAGGGAGAGGGAGAGGGAGAGAGAGAGGGAGAGGGAGAGGGAGAGGACGAGCTAAGTTACCCAACTAGCTGGGTCCCCTTTCAGGCAGCTCACTCTACTCACAGGTTGTGTTTGTCCTTTGTTCTGGAAGAGGACCATGACATCAGGGAAATGATAACATGACTTGTAGTTGACTTTGATTTGAGTGATTTTTTTCCTTTTTTCTAATTAAAGAGGCCTATTCACTGAATGTGTGTTACCCCACTCTAAGTGGGGTACATGAAAAGGCCTTAGTCTAAAAGGTCCAGGGTCTCCCATTGCATCCTGGGTCATCTCCAGTCATCCTGATGAATATCTGGTCACTGGACCCATATGGCTCTGGAGGAGAAAGTGAGGCTAGTGATCTTGCACAGTCCTCCCTCACTCAAATCGAAGTCAACTGCAAGTCATGTCATCATTCTCCTGACACCATGGTCCTCTTTGAAAACTAAGGATGAACTCTTTTTCAGATCTGCCATCAGCAGGTGGACCCAGTGCCACAATGCAAATTTTCATGAAGACGTTGAAGGGGAAGACCATCACCCTTGAGGTTGAACTGTCCGATACTATTGAAAACGTCAAGGCCAAGATACAACAAAGATTGATTTTTGTGGGCAAGCAACTGGAAGATAGGCGTACTTTGTCTGACTACAACATTCAGAAAGAGTCTACCCTTCATCTTGTTCTGAGACTTTGTGGTGGTGCCAAAAAGAGTAAGAAGTCTTCTACCACTCCCGAAAAGAACAAGCATAAGAGAAAGAAGGTTAAGCTTGCTGTTCTGAAGTACTATAAGGTTGATGAGAATGGCAAGATTAGCCACCTTCGACGAGGGTGCCCTTCTGATGAATGTGGTGCTGGAGTCTTTATGGCCAGCCATTTTGACAGACATTATTGTGGCAAGTGCTATCTAACCTACTGCTTCAACAAGCCAGAAGCCAAGTAAATGTATATGTGTTAATAAAAAAGTCAACTAAAATTTTTTTTAAAAAAGAAAACGAAAGACAAACACAACACAGCATAATATATAATACAATATGTTATATATTACAGCATAGTATAATGTATACTATATTATATCATATACTATGTTATAATATAGAATAGCATTATGATTACCATTTATATAGCACTTTAGAGTTTATAAAGCACATTATAGTGATATTCTTAATATGATAAATTTTATATGAGTATAGTAAATATTATATTTTGATGTGATAAATACTATAATAAATATTCTTGTCATTCTTCCCATGTATTAGATACAAAAGATATGCAGGTTACCACGAAGAGTCCCTGCCTTCATGGACCTTGTATCTTCCTGGGAGACATAGCATATATATACTTAAGTGAATGGGGTCATTTAAGGAAAAAGACAGAGCTCTAGCAACGTGGCACTCAGGGAAAGTGCATGGGAGGTGGCAAGGAGGGAGGGTACCCCGCCTCCTTCCCTGCTCTCTATTCTATCCCCTCAGCTGTGGAAATCTGCTGAGGTCAGCTGCCCCTAAAGAACAGGTCAACTGTCTCCTATTAGTGATTGGCCCCTTTCCCGATTCAGATTCTCCAAATGTGATTTGAGTGCTTTCTCTTTAAGCCCAAAGATTAAAAGTGTTTCAGTGATGAGCTTGCTAGGTCAAGATTAGAGAGATTAAGAATAGCTCAAAACCAAATTTTTTGGTGCCTATAGGGCTGGGCTCCCACCTACCCTTTGCCACAGAAGCTAGTCAAGGCTCTGAGGAAGCATCGATAAGGGTACATTGGCTGGCTGGATTTTTAAGCAAACATCTAAGGCACAGAAACTAGCTTGTCTCCCTTAAACTACACTTTTTCCCCCAGTGATTTTGGACTGGCTGGGTGCTCTTTCCCAGTCCCCCCCTCTCTGCTACTGCTTTCTGCTTAGTTCTAGGATGGAAAAGAGATGGGAGGTGCATAGCTGAATAAACAAATAACAATACCGACCACAAAAGCTAGGGGAAATTTAATCCATAATTAAAATTAATTTAATTCAGTTCAGTAAAGATTTTAAAAAATCATACATAAATATTAGTAATCAAACCAATACTACCTACTAACCAATCAGCTGATACAGCAATCAACTCCTATGGCTCTACCACCTCTGTAGACTGGACCACAATTCACCATTCTCTAATCTGATTAAGGTGGAGCATGGATTATGGCTGAGAGAAATTATTATTATTTTCTATTAATAACCAATTATTAAAATAGGATTAAGGTCTTTTCCCTTTATTTTCTCATTCAAGGACCAGCACCTGTAGGTCAATCAGTCAGTCTCTGAAGGACATTGCTGACAGATAAGATTGGCCAAATACTTTGGGTATATCCTCCTAGATCTTAGCCAGGAAACATTCCTCACTCCCCCCCCCCCCCCCCAGTGAACTAGAAGACCTTCTCTTTAGGTTGTAAACAGAATCTAATCTAGGGGAATTCTTGCCCTTAGGAAATAAGCCCATGTCACTGTACCCCTCCATTGGAGTTTAGGGTAACCCAGCTCATGAAAGAGAAAACCAACTAGATTGGTCTGAGTAGAGATGGGTTCCCCTGTCCAGATTGCTAGAGGTGGCTAAGTCAGTCTCATGATCAAGCCACATTCTCAACAGGAGGAGTGGAAGATTTTTAGCCTACCTCCTCATTAATATATCTATCCCCTCATTAATTGTTCACCAATCAGGACTGATTTTCACCTGTCAGGGGAGCCCCCTTTTCCAAAGGTGTTTAAGCATTCAGTGTTCTCCCTGGTTTCATCTTTGGTCGCCAAGAGAAACCACTGACCATAAATTTATTGATTATCAGCTAGCCTAGTTAATAAATTGATTATTAATTATCCAGAAACTCTATCTCTCAGGCTTTTCATTTATCTCATGCCAAAAGGGGAAGCCATTGCCCTTGAGCCAACAAGATTTTTTCTGGTATTCCTATGAGGTCACTTGACCACTGCAAGCCAAGAAAAGCAAGGATGTCATTGCCATCAACAACAATGAGCATTTATTAAGTGTCTGCTCTGTACTAGGAACTGTGCTAAGCAGTGGAGATAAAAAGAAAGGCAAAAGACAGTCCCTGCCTTCAGGGAACTCACTTTCTAATGAGTTATGGTGGCGAGTAAATGCAATAAAGGTAAACTGAGGTACACACTCCAAGCATAATTGATTTAGTAACAGTGCTGCACTTAACAAAGTATGTCAGACTAGCCACCTCAGTAAGGCCAGCAGCCCATTGAGAAGAGGGGGATCCTCTTTATTGCCCTGCATGAATGAAGGGAGAGGGTCTGGGTAGTTGGAGTATATCACAATTGGTTACACTGGGAAAGCTGGGTTGGCATAATAGCTAATTATGCCCAACTCTGACAATTAAGGAATGTTCATTGTTTTATGGACTTAGCTGCCTCTTGTAAGCTTTATTATGGGACCAGAACTACCCGTTTAGTTGTTCCCTCGGGGAGATCAAACCTCCCTTCATTGTAGGAGGACAGGCAAGGACAGGCACTTTTCTTTTGTTGGGATGTCACCAGGTTAAGCTGGTTGGGGCTTACAGATGACAAGCAGATGTCCCAGAGGTTGACTGCAGGAGGGATAACAACATTCCTTTTCAACAACGCCTACCAACTAGCTTGGAGGAACACCTGCATTCTTAAGCTGAACTCCAGATGGCCCTTGACAAAATGGGGGATAGGGTCAATTACAGAATAGAATCAATTATTAAATGACACAATAACTTTAATTTCCTCAGGGGGAACAACACACACACACAACTATATATGAGATAAGCAGGTGGAGATAATTTCAGAAGGAACGTACTATTGGGGTGGGGATGGAGAAGAGGAGATCTGGGAGGAGGGGAACCAGAAAGGCTTTTTGTAGAAATGTATGTGATATTTCCAAAAATAATCTTCTCTAATTTTTTTAAGCTTAGCTTTTTTGTGGAAGGCTGTCTCTACTCTGGACATTCTCTTCCCCTCCTTTGGCTCCTTTCTGGTCTCTTCCATTCCTGGAAATTTCCAGGCTACAAATGTCGCTGTTCCATGTCTGAGCCTAATGTCTGAGCAACAAGGACCTCACCGGCCATTCCTCAGCATCTCTCTGCCTATGATATCAGAGATGGGAAACCAATTAGATACACCAAATGGGAATCAATTAATGAATTCAACAACCAACATTTATTAAGCTCCTGCTATGTGGAGGATGGATCGGAATGGGGAGGGACACAGATATCAATTAAGAGGTTGTTGTAATAGTCCAGGCCAAAGGTGATGAAGGCCTGAATTAGAGTGGTATTATGTGAGTGGTGAGGACCGGTGTTGTGGAGGTAGACCGCGGGATGAGGGAGATCAAAAAATTGAATATGGCAAAGAGGTTGAGAAGAACCTAGGTGGCTGGAAGGATATTGATGTCCTTGACAGTAATAGGATACTTCAGAAGAAAGATCATTTTAGGCTACTACCTAAAAAAAGGTAACGAGTTCCATGTTAAACATATTGAGTTTGAGATACCTAGGCAGTTGGCAGTGTAGGACTACAGCTGAAGAGAGAGATTGTGGCTGGATATATAGATCTGGGAATCACATGAACAAAGATAATCATGGAGCCCTGAGAAGCTGATGGGACGCCCAAGTAGGAGTGAGAAGGGAGAGAGCCCTTATTCTACAAAAGCCTTCACCTTCTCATGTGTCATGGAAGATCTAGTCTAGACATCTTCCATTTGGCTCCAGAGGTCAGAAGCATGGGCAATTCAGGGAAATTACTTAGGCTCAAGGTTAGGAAACTCCTTAATAATTACAACTACCCCAAAGTAGAGTGGGCTGCCTAGAGAGGTGGTAGGTTTCCCTTCCTTGGAGGTCTTGAAGGAGTGGCTGGATAATCCTTTATTCCTTTCCTATGTAGGGTGGACTTGTTGGATGCTGAGGTCTCTTCCAGCACTCAGATGCTGTGAATCTGTAATTCTGAGTGTTCAGAGGTATCCCTTACTTGACCCTGAGGTAGTGGCAATGAGCCTCCCTAGATTGAAGGTGTCAAAGGGCCACAAAAACCTTCTGATTTAATCATCTGCTCGTCCAAGCTGGATCTTTTGGGAGGATACCTCCTTTAAATTCTCAGACTGCTGAAATGGAGTGGGCTAATGTATCAACAGGGAAGCCAGAAAGAGCAATACCAAGAAAGGATAATATGTCAGGAAGTTCCAGACCACGCTTACACAGTTTCTGCCTCTGACTATTGCTCCTTAAGCTTCCCATGGCTCCTCCTTTCCCCACCCTCTCAGCTGAGACCTTGAGGCCATTTGCCATGAGTTCCTTCTCTCCTCCTCCTCATCTCTTTTAGAGATGTACAAATTTAGAGCCATCTCCATTTCAAAAGTTCATATGGACTATTTATGTCTGACCTGTGGTAGAGCCTTCCAAGCTCATATTGGTCTGATTGGCCACTGTTAGACATGCTAGATATTGGCCCTGACATCGCGATGTTATTTTGGTCCTCTTTAAGTATGAAGGACAATGAATGAAAGACCTATCACTTAGCTGCCTTCTGCCACTATCTCCTCCATCACCCTGTCTCATGTGATGAAGTGACCTTACTTCTTACCAAGGAGTACTTGTTTCACTTGTTAAAGTGACCCCACTCTGTCCCATCTCCTCTAACAAGCTGCCCCCTCTGTCATCCCCACTTTCACTCATTTTCACTCTTTTGATGTCTTCTAGTTCATTCCTTTCTGCCTTCAAATATGCCCATGTCTCCCCTATCCTGAACAAAACCCTCGCTTGATCCTTCCATTCCTGCTAACCACCACTCCATGTATCTTCTGCCCTTTATAGCTAAACTCCTCAAAAAGACCGTTCACAATATGTGCCTCCATTTTCTCTCCCCTCTTCTTAACCCTTTATAATCTGGCTTCAGATTTCATCATTTTGCTGAAACTGTTCTCTCCAAAGTTACTAATGATCTCTTAGTTTCCAGATCCAATGGCCTTTCTTCAATCCTCACTCTCCTTGACCTCTCTGCAGCCTTTGACATCATTGATCACCCTCTCCTTAATACTCTTTTCTCTCTAGGCTTTCGGGATACCACTCTCTGCTGGTTCTCCTCCTATCTATCTGACCACACCTTTTCTGTCTACTTTGCTGGATCCTCTTCCGGATTTTGTCCTCTAATGATAGGGTTCTTTCCCGTGCTCTTTTCTCTTCTCCCTCTATACTATTTCCCTTGAAGATCTCATCAGGTTCCATAGATTTAATTACCAATTCTATGCTGGTGACTCTCAAATCTAACTCTCCTCTTTCAATCTTTCCACTGACCTGCAATCTTGAATCTCCAACTGCCTTTCAAAATCTCAAATTGGATGCTCAGTAGACATCTTAAACTCAACATGTCCAAAGCTGAACTCAATATATTCCCTCTAAACTCTCCCCCACCCGTTTCTACCCTCCCTATTATTGTAGAGGGCAACACCATCTTTCTAGTCCCTCAGGTTTATAACCTAGGAGTCATCTTAGGCTCTTCACTCTCTCATCCTTCTCCCATCCATATCTAATCTATTGCCAAGGCCTATTGATTTCACCTTTGTAACATCTGTTGAAAATGCCCCCACCCTGGTGCAGGCCTTTATCATCTATTATCAACCCTATAATACCACCCCTTCATCAAGGCTATCATATAGCCTGCAGTGATTCTGTCTGCCTCAAGTCTCTTGTCTCTCCAATCCATCCAGTTGGCTACTGAAATGATTTTCCTAAAGCACAGGTCCAACCACATCACTCCTCCACTCTCATTTTACAGATTTAGAAACAAAGGCATAAAGCTAGTAAAAGTCTGAGGCAAGATGTAAATCCAGACTTTCCTGACTCTAAATGCAAGACCCCATCCACTATGCCATGCTGCCTCTTGGGGGCAGGGGAATAGGCTTAATGAATTATTTTTCTTTCCCTTTATCTTACTTTCAGGTAACACTTGAGTCAGTTGGTTGGTGGCAGGGGGTGGGGGGAGTTAAGGACTTTGATGATGGTGATGACGATGTCAGTAATGATGATGATGGTGATGACATGCTTCTCCACTGAAGACTTCCTTTGGTGTACTCTCAGGGCACATCCTTGAATGGCCCTGGGTTCTCAAAGGCTCTGCCAGTGAAGCATAGGTCTTCTCAGGTCCTGTCAAGCTGGATAAGTCTTGAGTACATATAGGTCCAGCAGAGGACAACCACCAGAGGATTAGACTAGCTTTCAGATCCTTCTTCAAGGCTCATCTCCTCCATGTGGCCTTCCCTGATCTCTCCATGGCTGAAAAATCTTACTTCCCTCTTTAAATTTTCTTAGAGCACTTGTTCTAGAACCCTCTTTGGCCCTAGCATTTCCTATTATCTATTAACCAGTCAGTCAACAAATATTGGGAGGCAGCTAGGCAGCGCAATGGATAGAGTGCTGGATGGGGTGTCAAGAAGACTTGGGCACACTTACTAGCTGTGTGACCCTGGGCAAGTCACCTCACCACTGTCTGAGTCAGTTTCCTCTTCTGCAAAATGGGGATATCTACCTGGGAAATTTACGAATGTAAAAGCATAAAATTTACAAAGTGTAAAGCATTAATAAATATTCTTGTTATACATTGTTGGATTATGTTATTATATATTATATTATATATTCATGTATATTAACAATGATCATTGTTTTACTATTATAATTAATTAGCTATAATAGCAAAGCTATTGAGCACCTACTATGTGCCAGGCACCTTGCTGGGATACCAATATAAATAATGAAGCAATACCTATTCACAGAAGAGCTTGCCTATTAAGGGGGAAAACAATTACATATAAAAACATAGCACCACATAAATGTAAAATTTAAAAAAACAAATATATGCACAGTAGCTCAATACAAGGCAGTTTGGAAGGGAGGAGACCAGCAGAATAGGAAAAGAAAGCTTTCATGAAGGATACAGTACCTAGGCTGCATCTTGAAAGAAGAGAGAGTCTGTGAGGCAGATTTAAGGAGAAAGTGCTTGAGAGGGTGGGGAGGTGACTAGAGTAAAGGCCTGAAGGTAAGAAATGGAGTGGGAGGAATAGAGAGAAAACTAGTTTGGTTGGAGCCTGGAGAGCTGGAGGGAGAGTCATGTCTAGTGGGCTGGAAAGATAGGTTGGGGCCAGGTTGAGTAGGGCTCTAAAAGCTAAATAGAGAAAATATTTATCTTAGAAGCCATCTTCATATCCAGTAGAGTTGTCTAAGTTGGCAGAACATCATGGTCAGATCTGTGCTTAACAAAAATTACTTTGGCATCAGTGCATAGGATGGGCTGGAGCAGTGGGAGACTTAGGCAGGGAGGCCGATGTGTTTCAATAATCTTTCTGTTGCAATAATCTAGGTGAGAGGAGAGGACGGTTAAATTAAAATGTAGCTGAGTGAGTGGAAAGCAGGGCTCAGATGGGAAAGCTGTTGTAAGGGAGAAATGGCAAGATCTGGCATTTGTTTGAATATGTGGGATAAGAGAAAGTATAGAATCAAGGCTAACATTGAGAATTTTAAACTGAGACACTGGAAGGATGATGGTGTCTTCAACAGAAATAGGGAAGTTTATTACAACTATTTGTAGACACATAGAGCTCCCTGCCCAAGGATCATAAGTAAGGAAATACATACATACACTCACACACACATATATACATGTGTATATACATATACACACACGAACATGCATAATTATTTTCATGATATATAATTTAATATAATACATATTTCCCCTCCTAGATCACTGCATTGTCATGTCAGAGGGCTTTATATAGCTCAATGAAACTCTGAGGAATGCCATCCAGAGTCACCCAAGATGGCCAGGTCATAGTAGAGAATTCTGACAAAAAGGTGACCCACTGGAGAAAATGGAAAACCACTCCAGTATCTTTGCCAAGGAAATCCCATGGACAGTATTAAAATGATAAGAGAAATGACACCAAAGATGAACCCCTCAGGTTGGAAGGTGTCCAACATGCTATTGGAGAGGAGCAGATGACAACTACAAGCAGCTCCAGAAAATGAAATGGCTGAGCCAAAGCCAAAAGGAAGCTCAGCTGTGGATGTATCTGCTACTGAAAAGATCAATATTGCATAAGAATATGGACTGTAAGATCTATGAACCAAGGTAAACTGGATGTGGTCAAATAGGAGATGAAAAGATTAAACATTGACATCTCCGGTGTCAGTTAATTTAAAGGGATGGAAATGGGTGAATTTAGTTGAAGTGATCATTACACATATCACTTTGGGCAAGAATCCCTTAGAAGAAATGGAGCAGTCCTCATAGTCAATAAAAGGGCAAGAAAAATGGTACAAGAATACAATCTCAAAAATGACAGAATGCTATCTATTTGAATCTAAGGCAAACCATTGCACATGACAGCAATACAAGTCCACCGATGCCAAAAAGGCCCAAGTCAATAAGTTCTATAAAGACCTACAACGTCTTCTAGAAATAACACCAAAAAAGATGTCATGTTCACAAGAGGGGATTAGAATGCTAAAGTAAAAAATCGAAAGATAATTGGAATAACAGGAAAGTTTGGCCTTGGAGTACAAAATGAAGCAGGGCAGAGATTAATGGAGTTTTGTGAAGATTACTCACTGGTCATAGCAAGCATTTTTTCAACAACCCAAAAGGCAGCTCTCCACATGGACCTCACCAGATGGTCAATATCAAAATCAGATTCATCATCTACTTTGCCACCGAAGCGGAGAAGCTCTAGACAGTCAAAACAAGATCTGGAGCTGACTGTATCTCAGATCTTGAGCTTCGTATTGCAAAATTCAGACTTATATGGAAGAAAATAGGGGAAACCCTTAGGCCATATAGGTATGACCAAAATAATATCCCTTATACATAGGAAGTAAAAGTGATGAATAGACTTGAGGGATTAGATCTGATAGATGGAGTGCCTGATGCACTTTGGACAGAGGTTCACAATATTGTACAGCAGGCAGCCACAACTACAACAACAAAAACATCTCAAAGAAAAAGAAGAGTAAGGAAGCAAAATGACTGTCTGCTGAGGCTTCACAAATAACTGAGGAAAGAAGGAAAGCAAAAGGTAAAGGAGAAACGGAAAGATATAAGAAACTGAATGCAGAATTGTAGAGAATAGCAAGGAGACATAAGAAGGTTTTCTTAAAGTAATCTTATTCCAGACTCTTCCCAACCCCACTTCCAGTTGCTAAAGGAGAAGACTGGGAAGACAAGAAAGACTCTGGTAGTCACCATCTTGTCCCTACTCTCAGCTTGTTACACGAGAGAGTTCAGGAAATTTCCTCTTCGAATTTCTCTTATTGGTCCTCAACATGATGCCCAAGTAAGAGACTCTGACCTCTAAGACAGCTCTTCAGAAGAACTTCCCAGAACACACACCTATTGATTTCACCAAGGGATTTCTTTGCAAAGGGGCTGCCCTATAGGCTGGACCCCCCCTCAGGTTCATTCCAATTCTTCCAAGCCAAGTTATTCAAATGAACTATGAGACTTCTGGCAGCAAGATAGAGGAGTGAGGTAGGAACTTCCCTGAGTTTTCCCCAACTTACATTCAAACAAATTTGCAAATTTGTCTCAGAACAAATTTTAGAGTAGTGAAGCAGTTTTCCAGCCCAAGATAGTTTGGAAGATCAGTAGGAAAGGTGTGTTGTATTGGGGCAGAAAGGAAGCACAACTGGGCAGCAGCAGGGGCAAGCTACAAACCAGGGGGCCAGCAGCAAAGATCTTCCTCCAGCGCAAACCGGTAGGGAAACCTTAGAGCAAGCCAGCAGTCAGTGCAGGCCAGCAGTGAGGCCCTGAGCTGTGGCATAAGCAGCAGCTGTGAAAGTCAAATTAGCTAAATGGAAAAAAGGTACAAAAGCTCAGTTCCTTAAAAATTAGAATTGGGTAAGTGGAAGCTAATGACTTCATGAGACATCAAGAAATAATAGAGTCGAATCAAAAGAATTTTAAAAAAGAAGAAAATGTAAAATTTCTCATCAGAAAATCAACTAAACTGGAAAACAGATGGAGAAATAATATAAGAATTATTGTACTACCTGAAAGCCATGATCAAAAAAAGAGCCTGAAGGCTGGGCCTGTCAGATTTATGGAGAAGGGAAGAATTTATGACCAAACAAGAGACAGAGAACATTACAAAATGAAAAATGGATTATTTTGGTTGCATTAAATTGAAAAGGTTTTGCACAAAGCCAATGCAACTAAGATTAGAAGGGAAGCAGAAAGCTGGGAAATAGTATTTACAAGTCATTCTCCAATTGATAAATGGTCAAAGGATATGAACAGGCAGTTTTCAGATGAAATTAAAGCTATCTACAGTCATATGAAAAAATGCTCTAAATCACTATTGATTAGAGAAATACAAATCAAAACAGCTCTGAGGTACCACATTACACCTATCAGATTGACTAACATGACAAAACAGGAAAGTGATAAACGTTAGAGAAAATGTGGGAAAATTGGAAGAGTAATACAATGTTGGTGGAGTTGTGAACTGATCCCACCATTCTGGAGAGCAACTTGGAACTATGCCTTTGGCTATAAAGGCTATAAAACTGTGCATGCCCTTTGATCCAGCAATACCAGTTCTTGGTCTGTTTCCCAAAGAGATCATAAAAATGGGAAAAGGACCTACCTGTACAAAAATATTTATAGCAGCTCTTTCTGTGGTAGCAAAGAATTAGAAATTGAGGGGATGCCTATCAGTTGGAAAATGGCTAAACAAGTTGTGATATATGAATGTAGTGGAATACTATCATATTATAAGAAATGATCAGCAGGTGGACTTCAGAAAAGCCTGGAAAGATTTATATGAGCTGATGCTGAGTAAGGTGAGGAGAAGCAGGAGAACATTGTACATAGAAACAGCAACATTGTGCAATAACTAACTTTGATTGCTTTTCTTAGCAATGCAAGTATCTAAGACAACTCCAAAAGACTAGTGATGGAAAATGCTATCCACATCCAGAGAAAGAACTTTGGAGTCTGAATGCAGATGGAAGCAGACTATTTGCTGTCTCTTTTTGTTGTTGTTTTGTCTTCTTTCTTCCTTCTTGTGGTTCTTCCCATTGGTTTTAATTCTTCTTTACAACATGACTAATGTGACAATATGTTTAATATGAATGTATATGCAGAGCCTATATCAGATTGCATGCTGTCTTGGAGAGGTGAAGAGGAAGGAGAGGGAGAAAAATAAAAATCTCAAAATCTATGGAAGAAAATGTTGAGAACTATAAATAAACAAATTCATTTTTAAAAAGAGCCTGGACATTATATTTCAAGAAATTATGGTATTCTAGAATCAGAGGGTAAAATAGAAATTCAAAGAACCTACCGATATCACCTCCTGAAAGAGATCCCAAACAAAAACTCACAGGAATATTATAGCCAAATTCTAGAACTCTCAGGCCAAGGAGAAAATACTGCAAGAAAGGAAAAATTAAAATACTGTGGAGCCACAGACAGGATTACACAGGATTTAGCAGCCTCTACATTAAAGGATCAGAGGGTTTGGAATATGATATTCCAGAAAGCAAAGCAGCTAGGATTACAACCTAGAATCACTTACCCAGAAAAACTGAATATAATCCTTCAGGTGGAAAAGGATATTTAATAAAGTGGATTAATTAAATTAAAAATGAAAATAAAGTGGATATCAAAATGGACATATAACCTAGATACAAAGAGAGATTACAAGAAAATTAGAAGGACATGGAACATATTACTGATCAGACTTATGAATAGTTGAACAATTTTATGAATAAACAAGAGATAGAGAGCAAAGTTAGGTGTAAAATGGATCATTTTAATTCCATGAAGTTAAGAAGCTTTTGTACAAATAAAACAAATGTAGGCAAAATTAGAAGGAAAGCAGAAAATTGGAGGGAGGGAAATTTTATAAACAGTTTACCAGATAAAAGTCTAATATCTAAAATATATGAACAACTTTGTCAAATCTATAAGAATATGAGCCATTCTCCAATTGTTAAATGGTCAAAGGATATGAACGGGCAGTTTTCCAATGAAGAAATCAAAACAATTTGTAGTTATATAAAAATACTCTAAATCATTATTGATTAGAGAAATGCAGATTAAAATGACCTTCAGATATCATTTTATATTTATCATATTGGCTAAAAAGATAGAAGGGGCAGCTACATGGCGCGGTGACTAAAGCACTGACTCTGGAGTCAGGAGGACCTAAGTTCAAATCCAGCCTCAGACACTGACACACTAGCTGTGTGACCTTGGGCAAGTCACTTAGCCCCAATTGCCCTGCCTTCCCCCTTGCAGAAAAAAAAGATAGAAGAGGAAAGTGAGAAATGCTAGAGAAGATGTGGAAAAGGTACCAGATCATCTTACTTATCTCCTGAGGAACCAGTATGCAAGTCAGAAGCAACAGTTAGAACTAAACACTGAACAACTGATTGGTTTAAGATTGTTAAAGGAGTATGACAAGGCTGTGTATTGTCACCTTATTTTTTTAACTTATATGCAGAGTATATCATGCAAAATGTCAGGCTGGATGACTCAAAAGCAGGATTCAAGGTTTCTAGGAGAGATATCAATAATCTCAGATATGCAGATGATACCACTCTGATGGCAGAAAGTAAAGAACTAAGAAGCCTCTTGATGAGAGTGAAATAGGAGAGAAACCTGGCTTGAAGCTTCACATCAAAAACAAACTGTTTCTTTGAAACACTAAGATCTTGGCAACTGCTCCCATTACTTAATGGCAAATAGAGGGAGAAGAAGTGGAAGCAATGTCAGATTTTAGATTCTTGGGCTTAACAATCACTGCAGACAGTGACTGCAGCCATGAGATTAAAAGATGCTTGCTCCTTGAAAGGAAAGCTATAGCAAATCTGGAGAGCATACTAAAAAGCAGAGAAATCACCTTGCTAACAAAACTATGGTTTTTCCAGCAATAATATATGACTGTGGGAGTTGAACTATAAAAAAAGCTGAGCACAGCAGAACTGACACTTTTGAATTATGGTACTAAGAAGACTTTTGAGAATTTCTTGGACAGCAAGCAGTCAATAGTTAAAGAAATTAATTCAGACTATGTACTGGAAGAACAAATACAGAAGCTGAAGCTTAAATGCTTTGGCCACGTGATGAGAAGATAGGACTTACCGGAAAAGACCCTGACATTGGGAAAGACTGAAGGTAAAAGGAGAAGGGGATGGCAGAGGATAAGATGGGTAGATAGTGTCATAAAAGCAATGAATGTGAGCTTGGGCAGACTTCAGGAGATAGTGGAGGACAGAAAGGCCTGGAGTGTTATGGTCCATGGAGTCACGAAGAATTGGACATGACTGAATAAATGAACAACAATATAAAATATATTTATTTTATGCATATATGTATATATTTTATGTATTTGCAATATTTCTATGTAAAAAGACTTAATTTTTCTATCCTGAGCAATGAATTTGAGTCAAATTAAATAGGAGGAGAAGAGAGGGCAGAGTTGCCTTTGGGAAATTAAAAAACTTCTTTAAGAACCTGAAACTTCTCCCTGAAACAAAAGCCCATCTTATTAAATACCAGTATTCTACCAGCGTGTTGTACGGCTATGAGTCAGAGAACACGACTGTTCCCAAAGTATTTAAAATGAGCATCACAAGGGGAGGAGAGAGAGGTGCTAGGTGGGTGGGAGCAAGCTGACACACATAAGGAATAAGGATTTGTAGAAAGGCAGCAAGGATGACATCAAAGAAATGTGTAACTGAAAAAAAGATTGGTTTATTTCCATCACAAGAGTAAGGGAAAATAGAATGGACAGGTCGTGTGCTCCTCTGGGATCCTTGCAAGGTGAGGAGAAAGGCAGGAAAACTCTCAGCCCTTTGGATTTCCTGTGGCACAGACTGGGCAAATGGGCAATCTGTATGGTTGGAGTGAATCTCTACATCAATAAGATCACATATTCATTGGAGTATTTGAGTAATTATAGTAGTTAATATGTATATAGCACCTACTATGTGCTGGGCACCATGCTAAGCACATTACAAATATTATCTCATTTAATCCTCACAATAGTCCTAAGACATAGGTGCTGTTACTATCCCTATTTTACACTTAGGGAAACTGAGGCAGGTAGTGGTTAAGTGAGCTGCCCAGGATTACACAGCTAGTCTGAGACAGAATTTGAACTCACATCATCCTGACTCCAGGCCTAGTGCCATGCATATAGTAGGGATATGTCTACCCCAAGCATGTGAAGACTTCTCCTAGCAGAATGGGTGGATGAGAACAATTTGTTCCTTTGGCCACAAAGGTGGTTGAGGCAGGCACTGCAGAGCTGCTTAGAGCTCAGTCAGCCGAGGTTATCTACTGCATCCCGGGCCATCGCCAGTTGTCTTGACTTTTGTCCTGCCACTGGGCTTCAATGACTGAGGAAGAGAGAGTGAAGCTAATGACTTTGCACAAGTCTGCCTCACTTAAATCCAATTTACACTCGTCAGGACATCGCCCATAATGTCACTGGTCTTCAAAAATGAAGGATGAACAACAAGAGGACCCTCAGAAACATTTGTTGAATTAATGAATCCAAATTGACTGAGTGAAACTGAGCTAAATTCTAACTAAATTAGGAGCTGGTTAGCAGAAGGTTGGCCACCAAATAATGAGTTGTTTTGGATACAACTCATATAACATTCTACTAAAGACATGGTGGGAGGTCATGGTCTTCAGCGATGGAAGAGGTGCCATGATGGATGAGAACACATATCTTTTCTAGTATGGAAGTAATATAACACCGTCCTTTGTATATAAAGACAATGCTTGGCAGACATGCATCTGGAATTGTTCTTCCATGAACCTGGATGGTTTCTTCCAATGATCTACTCACACTTTGTTGTCAAATCACTCTTACGAGCAAAGAAGTTTTAGATAATATCTAGCCCCCTCATTTGATAAATGAGGAAACCAAAATACAGGAAGCAAAGTCTGGGGGCTTGTGACTTTTTCCAAGGTCACCTGGCAAGTTAGTGGCAGATCCAGGTATTAAACTCAGGTATTCCCGACTCTAAATCCAAGACTATTTCTTTGTATTGGATCAACCTGCCCCCAACTACATATGAGCCCGCAGCCTGGTTGGGACTGATGCCCAATCCCAAGAGTGGCCCCTTTTCCACAATCACTGCCTCCCGTTCTTATCCTGACCTCTATCATTCAATCATCTGCTCATGCCCGGGTTCCACTCCCATTAATTTATACATATGTTGTACATACTTGTATAGGTTGTCTCCTCCAATAGAATGTGAGTTCCTAGAAGTCAGATATGTTTGCATTTTTATCCCCAGTGCCTAGAACCTACCTGAATAAAGTAAGCACTTAATATATGCTTGAAATCCATAGCAATTTCCAAATTGATTTACAATATAAGCTCTTCCAGGTCAGGAATGGTTTCAATTCTTCTTATCCCCATCACCTAGCATAGTAATTGCAGAAGGAGGTGCTTAATAATTGTCTACTGATTGAGTTCAACTCAATTATATATGCATTTACTAAGTGCCTACTATGTGCCATCCACATTGCTAGCTTCTAGAGATACAAAGATGAAATAGCTCCTGTCCTCAGAGAGTTTACATTCTATTCTTTAAAGTGATTTATAAATCTTAAAGCATTACATATATTTGAGCTAGGCAGTGAGGTGACAGAGTGGATAGAGTACCAGGCCTGGCATCAGGAAGATCTGAGTTCAAATTCAGTCTTAGAAACTTACTAGTTGTGTGACCCTGAAATGTAAAATGAGGTGGAGAAGGAAATGGCAAACCACTCCAGAATCTTTGCCAAGAAAACATCAAATAAGATCACAGACAGTCAGCCGCTACTGTAATGACTAAACAAAAGCAACAATTGTGTGCTATGGAGTGGGGGGGGGAGGGAGAAGATAGCATGTATTCAGGTAATTAAATACAAAATCTAGAGGAGTAAATACAAAGGGATTTCAGAGGGCAGGGAGAAGCTTTCCAGAAATCCCCATTTTGGAAAGCTGAGTTGACTGAAGGCTGAATCGTGGGAAGTGACAATGAATAACAGAGAAGAGTAATATTCAACAGAACTTACTTTGACTACGGCACGATGCGGGACTTCCAGAATCCCATATTTTTAGAGTTTTAGAGGGGTCTCAAGGGCCATCTAATCCAACCCATATCTAAATACATGTTCTTTCTACATCCCCAACAAGTAGCCATCTAATCTTTTTAAGACTTTAACTTATACTTTAAGTTTCTTTAAGACTTCCAACAAGGGGGAGAACTCACCATCCCCTGAAGCAGCCTATTCCATTTTTGGCTAGCTTTAATTGGTAGAAGTTCTTCTATACGTGGAACCTAAATACCTCTTTTCATCCATTGCTACTGGTCCTACCCTTGGAACCAAGAAGAACAATTCCAATTCTGCCCCTTAGAGATAGTTGAGGGCACAATGGACAGAGCATTGGGCCTGGAGTCAGGAAGACCTTAGTTCATATCTAGCCTCAGACACTTAACTGGCTGTGTGGCCCTGGGCCAGTCACTTAACATTTACTCAACTGTAAAATGGGGATAATAGCAGCACCTACCTCCCAGGGTTGTTGTGACGATCAAATGGGATAATATTTGTAAAGTGCACAGTGCCTGGAACATAGTAGGTGTTTAATAAATGCTTATTTCCTTCCTTCCATGTGACGTTCTTTCAAACACTTGCAGACAGAGATTGTGACCTCCCCTACATCTTGTCTTTTCCAGGTTAAACATCACTCATATTTTCAAAATTTTTGGAATGCAAGATCTCAAGTTTCTCTACCTTCTTTAGATACTTTCCAACTTATCAATGTCCTTTTCAAAACGTGCCACCCAGAACCGAAGACAATACACCAGTGGGCATACCAAGATTGCAACCCATAATTTTCATATCATCAGCTCAGCAGTTGATGTCTACAGGTCTGCAGGGGAAGGAGTAAGCAACAGAGTCAGAGGCCAAAAGAGTTTTCAGCAGGGACAAAGCCCCAGCTACATGTGTACCCTATGCACAATCTCACTGTCATTCATGTTCCTTGTCAGACATATTATGTCTCCTACTAGTAGTATGGAAATCTGTAGAAAGGTTTCATTTATTTTGGTATGCTATTAAGTGTTTTTTGCTTTGAACTACTATGTACAGATTCAGATTAGGATAAAAAACACTGATGGGGGCTTGTGAGCTATGGTTTTGAGTAAATGTTAGCCTTTGAACCTGAAGTAGCTTTCCAGAGAGCCATGTCTAAAGGTCCCCATAGGCTACATAAATATGTGTTTAATTAACAGATGAACAATTTTTTTTTATGGAACCCAAGAGATCTCTTATAAGCACTCTGTAATTACCTCTTGTTAAATTAGCAAATAAAGATCTAGGGCTCTTTTTGACTACTCTAACAGCCTGACTTTCTAGTTTGGTCTTTTGGGACCCTTTCTGCCTCTGAGGCCCTAAATGTTGCAGAGGCTACTCATGCCATGAGGGATACATGACATCACCTCCTCAGGAGGCCAGGAATGGAAGGCTCCCAAAGTAATCAGGGTAGTCCTCACCGACTAATTTATTTATTTTATGCGAGGGCTCAAGGAAATTCATGCAAATGTATGCACACCAGCACTGAAATCTATGTGAAAATAGCATGCAAATAGACAGCTCTGAATTCATGGAAAACAAATAGGGTAGTTTTATACTATTGAATTTTCTAGTTATACTAGGTTTCCAATTTAATACTTTCAGAGTCTCACACCTGGGTGATGGAGGCGGTGTGGCCTGTGTGTGTGTGTGTGTGTGTGCGCGCGCGCACGTCTGTGCTCAATCACCCATATATTCATCCCTATGTTGGGAGAAGGAGTGTGGAGGGGGATGGTGAGGGTGTGCTTGTATGCTGCTCAGTAATCACACTTTGGGCTTATTAAAAGTAGAGAGGCACTGTGGTCTGATGGAAGAACAAAGGAGCTGGAGTCAGAAGGCCTGTTTAAAATCTGCCTCAGCCATTTACTAGCTGTGTGAGTCTGGGCCTCAGTTTGCCCATCTGCAAAATGAGAGAGTTGGTCTAGATGGCCTGCATGGGATATCATCCTGTGACTTAAAATCCAGATACTTTCAGAGACTTGTGGCTGATTGAACATTTATTTGGCACATTGAGAATCAAAGCACCTTGGGATACTCACTTGAACCCTGAAGGATTTTGCAGTGTAGATGTTCCCTCCTCTACCTCCTAGCCTCCCTGTGCCTTAGTTTTCAATATCTAGAGTGATTAATGCATCCTCTGCAGGCAGTATGACACAGCCAAAAGAAAACTAGATTTGAAGCCTAAGAATCCGGGTTTGGGGGGTGGAGCCAAGATGGCAGCTGGAAAGCAGAGACTAGCATGAGCTCCCTGCCAAGTCCCTCCAAAAACCTATAAAAAATAGCTCTGAACCAATTCTAGACCTGCAGAGCCCACAGAGTGACGGAGGGAAGCAGAGCTCCAGCCCAGGACAGCCTGGATGGTTGCTGGGTGAGGTTTTTCACACACAGAGTTGGGAGCAGAGGGGAGTGGAGTTGAGCAGATGAGAGCCCAGTGTGGGTGGCTGAGACCAACGAGACCAGGAGCCGGGTGAAGTGTGCCCTAGTGCCCTGAATCAGTGAGCTGCAGCAGTTACCAGACTTCTCAACCCACAAACACCAAAGACAACAGAGAAGGTTAGTGGGAAAAGCTGCTGGTGATGGAGTGAAAAAAGGAGTTTGTGGTTCAGCCACTGCCCCGGGGGGCAGTGGAGGTGGGGCAGCTACAGAACTACAGCTACAGTTGCTTCTGGCCCCAGGCCCACATGGTGGGAGGAATTAAGTGGCAGATCAGAGCAGGAGTGCAGAGCCTGCTGAAGATCTAAGTCCAGTCCAGGTTGGGGGTTCTTGAGGAAGGAGGAGTGCTGGTGTGGTAGAGTTGGCACATCCCCCCAAGCTTGGAACATAGTTCTCTTCACTCTACAAGCAGTCATACTCCGCTGAAAAACTCAAGGTTCAAGCAAGTTGGTTGGGAAAATGTCCAGGCAGCGAAAATGTACCCAGATTCAGTCTCAGACTTTGGAATCTTTCTTTGGTGACAAAGAAGACCAAAACATACAGCAACATGTCAATACATGTCAACAAAGTCAAAGAGTCTACAACAAAAGCCTCCAAGAAAAACATGAACTTGTCCCAGGCCATGGATGAGCTCAAAAAGGATTTGGAAAAACAAGTTAGAGAAGTAGAGGAAAAATTAGGAAGAGAAATGAGAAGGATGTGAGAAAACCATGAAAAACAAGTCAATGACTTACTAAAGGAGACCCAGAAAAATACTGAAAAATAAGAATCTAGGTTTGAGCCTTGCCTCTCTCATTTATTACCTGTGAGACCTCAGGTGGATCACTTATCCATCTCTCTGTGCCTCATTCTTCTCCTCTATAAAAATGGAGGGGGTTTCACCAGATGATCTCTAAGGTTCCTTCCAGCTCTAAATCTACAATCTGATAAACCTAAAGATTAGCCTCTGCACTTAGCTAGGTTGATGGGCAGATGACAGATACAAAGGTCCATCCTTAGAAGTGTGTGTTGGAGCCAGCTCTAACCAGCTTATAAGAGCTGAAAATTTTCAGTGTGAACATTTATACCTCAAAAAATCATGAATAACTGCAAATCAGGGCGTGATTTGCTGTTTTGTTGATTGTCTGAGACTTAATAAAGTGTTCATATTGCAGATTAAACTTAAAAGTATGTTTGCATCCAAATTTTCTTCTTCTAAGAGTCTGGTTGTTAAACACTTACCAACACAATCCCTTCTCGAAGTTCTGGCTTGGTAGAGCCCTCCAAAGCTTGTGTTAGCCTTCAAGAATTTGATTCAATTCAATGAGCACTTATTAAGCGTCTGCTAAGTGCCAGGCATTGTGCTAGGCACTGGAATAAAGGCCAAAAATGGACAGACCTGCCTTCAAGGAGTTTATATTCTACTGTGGCAAGGGAGATGGTGGAAGAGGTAAATACAACACAAAGCATATACCAAGCAATTTCAGGAGGGAGAGAGCATTAACAACAGGGAGAATCAAGAAAAGAGTCATATAGGAGGTAGCACTCGTTACCTAGATTTTAGGAGGTTAAAGTGAGGATTAAGTCTATTCCAGGCATGGGGCTCAGCTTGTGCAAAAGTCCATAGGTAGGACATAGAAAGTTGTGTGCAGGGAACAGAACTCAGAGTCACCTGCTCACCACAAAGAGGCACTGAATGAGGTGTCTAGTAAGGATCTATTTGGAATACTGTAAGAAAGCATTACAAAATGAATGGCTAACCCTTTGGGTTAGCTGAGAAGCATCATTTATCATTATGTATCATTTTCCTTAGATGAGGAAGATTTAAATCACTTTCTCAATTTGGGCATTTTCTTTCACTATCCAGATCTGGAATAGCATTTTCTATTTCTTTTATGCATTGATCATGTTCAATTTAGCATTATAGCTATTGCTGACCCCATCAACATCCCCTTCATTCGATAAATTCCAATGGTTCTCTATTACTTCTACGATCAGATATAAAATTCTCTGTTTGGCATTCAAAGCCCTCCATAACTTGCCCCCCACCTTTCTAGTCTTCTCATACCTTATGCCTCACCACCCCACCCCACTCCTATCTGTGATCAAGTGATGCATTTGCTCTTCCTCTAAAATGACACTCCGCCTTACTCTATGCCATCCCACTGGATGTCTTCTATGATTGGAATGTTCTCCTTCCTCCTCTCTACCTTTTGGCTTCCTTCAGACACTTGCTAGCTGAGAGACCCTGGGCAAGTCACTTAACCCTGTTTGCCTCAGTTTCCTCATCTGTAAAATGAGCCGGAGAAGGAAATGGTAAACCACCCCAGTATCTCTGCCAAGAAAACCAAGCGACAATGACAAAGACTCAGCTCAAATATCACTATCTTTCCCAGTCTCTCACCATTGCTAGCGTCTTCCCTTGGAGGAAGTTCCAGCTCATCCAGACACATAGCCCTCTCCATTAGAACATGAGCTCCCTGAGGGCAGGGACCGTTGTTTGCCTTGCTTTTCATCCCCCATCAAGCTCAGCATCCTGCCTGGCACATGATAAATGCTTGATACTGTGTAACTTCCCAGCAGAAAATAAAACTCTGGGAGGGCAGAAGTTGTGGCTTGTTCCTGTTACTATGTTACTTTGTGTCTACTCTATATTTTCCTTTATGCACATGTTGTGTCCTCTCAGGAGAATATAAGCTCTCTGAGGGGCGAGGACTACCTCATTTTCGTCTTTGTATCTCTAAAACATAGCCCAGGGCTTTGGCCATATTAGATACCCACAGAGCATTTGCTGAATGGAACAGGGCTAGTGGAACCTGAGTTCTTGCCCCCTCCCCACACTGACCTGGGGCATAATTCACCAGACAGCTGGCCAGGATTAGGAGGCCTATTTCTGACCATGGAAAAGGGTTGGGAGGATTTTTTTTGTTGTTATAGCAAGCCGATCATCCCAGGCAAGGCAGGATGGAAAGACATCCTGGGAGAGGGTGGCAATGGGAAATCCAGAGGAAAAAAAGAGCAGGAATCTGTTACTGAGGGGTAGGACTACCTGGGACCCATTCCAAGTCTGCAGCCTACCATCTGTGAGCCCCACTACTGTAGGCCTGTTTCTGCAACTGTAAAATGATCGGGCTGCTCTATGCCATCTCTAACATCCTGCCCAGTTTTAAATATCCTGCTTCCAAAGGACCCTCCAGGGTCTGATATTCCATGTCCTGAGGGCTATTTCTGCTCTGATATATTAAGTTCTAAGGTTCCTCCCAGCTCTGTGACCTATGAGTTCCTCAACACTCCCATGCTGAAACCAGCTTGAAATAAGAAAGATCTGGGTTCAGATGTTACCTCAGACACTTAACATCTGTGTGACCAGTAACAAATCATATAACTTCTCTCAACCTGTTTTGTCATCTCGAAGAGGGAGGAAGTAAATAGTATCTGCCTCACAAAGTTGTCCTGAGATCAAGTGAGTTAAGGTTTGTAAAGTGCTTTGTAAGCTTGAAAGTGTTATCTAAACATTATAGCAGTAGTCACAGTAGCTCTTGTTATTATGGAAGACAGGGCTGTCCAAAACGCGGCCTGCCCGCTGCTTGCGACCCACAATTCGATTTATGCGGCCCACCTATAAGCATAGACATTTACATAAATGCTTTAGTAAACTAAGCAGAGCTACTGCAGAGCTCTCACCAAAATGGCAAATCAAAATATATTGTCTATTGTTTCAATAAAAACCTAACGTTGGACAGCCCTGATGTAAGAGATGGCATGGCGTGCCAGAGAGAGAGCCAGTCTCAGAGGCAGGAAGACTTGAGTTCAAGCCTCACCTCTGACCCATACTGGCTGTGTGACCCTAGGCTAGTTCCCTAACCTCTCAGCACTGTAGGCAACTCTCTAAGGCTGAAAATGGTAGAGAGGGAGCCATCTCCACTGGTGGATGGAGTTTCCTCACCCGGGAATTTCCTGTACCAGTGAAATTACAGGTTTAGTCCTTTTCCTCCTCTCCTTCTCCCTGCTCCTCCCCTTCCTCTTACCTCTTGCCCCTTCTCTTCTTCCTCCCCTTCTATTCTCCTCCTCCTCCTTCTTCCTAGGAGTAGGATTGACATAGTTTTTTCACCCTGCCTACATAGTCAAAGCAAGGGGTTAATGTGATGATAGGGTGTGTGTGTGTGTGTGTGTGTGTGTGTGTGTGTGTGTGTGTGTGTGTGTGTGTGTGTAGTTTGAATGGAGAGTGGTTAAAGTGGGCAGCCAAGCTACCGAATCCCAAGAGATGGAAACTCCCAGTGTCCACCTGTGGATGCCCATCTCTTTATATCAGGGACAAAAGAAGTCAGAACAATCCTGGGAGAAATCCCTCGGGCATTTGCCCCACTCCCTTTGCTACCCCATCACTGAGCCCAAGAGGGGCTGTGTGGGGGAGATATAGCATTGAATATGGAGTCAGAAGTTCTAGGTGGGCATCCTGGCTAAGCTACTGTAAAACCCTGTCTAACCCTAGGCAGGTCCCTTAATTCTCCACACCTTAGTTTTGGCATCTCTCAAGTGAGGCAGAGAAACTAGGCCAGCTCCAAAGTTTCTTCTGGCTCTCAATTCTATGAACCTGCACTCGGACATTCCGAAGAGTGGAGGGTGCTCTGTTCTTGGAATCAGGAGAACCTGGATTCATATTCTGCCATTCCTATATGTTGCCTCTGCGACCTTAGGCAAATCACATAACTTTGCCTCAGTTTCCTCATCTGTAAAATTAGGGGGCTAGACTCAATGTCATCCAAGGTCCCTTTTGGCTCTAAATCTGTGATCCTATGGTAAATACCGTCTCACTGTAGCCAGATTGGCAGGGAGGGCGGGGTCCATTGCCCTCTGTTCTCTATTTCATTTCGTGGTGAAATGTTTTTCCTCAAATCCCAAGAAGTTCATTTCCTAGGGGAGAGGGGAGAGAGAGTGGGGCCAACCTCATCTGCTAGGGAGTTAGGATTCTTGAGTTCTATTTCTAGCTCCTGCCACTGACTCATGATGTGACCTTCACTAGGTCATTTGCCCTGTATTTTTCTTGCCAGGGGAAAAACAAAGGTGGTGAAGCTCACATTTGCCTGAGGGTCTGGGAAACCTCATCTGAAAAGAGAACAATCCTCAACTGAGTCTCATAGGAGCATAGGTTTAGGACCGGGAGGGGGCTTGGGAGGCCTTGATTCCAATCCCCTCCTTTTACAGATGAAGAAACTGAGGCACAGAAAATTGAAGTGACCTGCTGGGGGTCTCACAGCTAAGTGAGTGTCTCAGGTGGGATTTGAACCCAGTCCAGTATTCTTTCCACTATCCCAAGCTGCCTCTCCAGTTCGATCCAAGTGACCTTTATGGACATTGTCCGTATGTTTAGCTCTAAGGGACTCCTTCAGGAGAGACATCCTGTGTGACAAAGAGAATGGGTCAAAGAGACAACAACCAAATTAATCCTTTCTAGGACTTTGTGTTTTTCAAAGAATTTTCATATACCTTCTCTCACGTGACCCTCACATGCATGGAGGTAAATTAGTTGATACTGTTCCCATTATATAGGCGAGGAAACTGAGGCTCAGAGGATCAGATATGTGGTCCTGGATCTGGAGTCTGAAGGCCTGGTTTCAAATTCTGCCTCTGCCACCTATGACTTGTGTGACCTTGGACATGTCCTCTTACTTCTCAGGTAGTCTTAGTTTCTTCTTTTAAAATAAAGTGATTGGGGATAAATCAACCAGCCCTGGAGTCAAGAGGACCTGAGTTCAAATCCAGAGTCAGACATTTACTAGCTGTGTGACGCTGGGCAAGTCATTTAACCCCAATTGCCTCAAAAAAAGAAAGAAAGAAAAAAGATAAAAAAGAAAAGGAGTTGGATAAGGCAGCTTCGGGTGTCTTTTTCAGCTCTGGATCTAAGAGCCTATAAATTTGCCCAAGGGCATAACAGTTAGTCATGTCTCCTGATTTCTAGTCCTAATCTCTTGCAGACCAGCTGTTAGAGAAGGCAGGTGCATGGGCATGCACGCACATGTACACACACACACACACACACACACACACACAGACTACCAAGGCAGGAAGACGGCAAAATCAAGACTGGGGAGCTCTGAGGCAGTGAGACCAGGGGCTTAAGCCAGGCGCAGTTGGATATTCAGAATAGCGCCCAGGCTGTGTGGAAAGATCCCTAGAGCGTTGGCCTAGAAGTCAGGAAGACCTGAATTCTAATCTAGTCTCAAACAACTACTAACAGTGGGACACTGGACAGGTGGCTTAATCTCTCTGAGCCTCTGAGTTTTCTCATATGTAAAATGAGGCTACTCATAGCACTTAAGGGACGCTAGGGGGTGCCATAGTGCACAGGGCACCAGGCCTGGCATGCTGAAGACTCATCTTCTTGAGTTCAAGTCCAGCCTCAGTCAGACACTTACTAGCAGTGTGACCCTGGGCAAGTCATTTCATCCTGTTTGCCTCAGTTTCCTCATCTGTCAAATAAGCTGGAGAAGGAAATGGCAAACTCTTCTAGTATCTCTGCCAAGAAAACCCCAAATGAGGTCACAAAGAGTCAGACAGGACTGAAACAACTGAACAACAATAGAACCTACCTCGCCAGGCTGCTGTGAGGTCAACTGAGATACCCCAAGTGAGGAATGCTTTGAAAACTGGGAGACCTGAGCTAGTGCTATGAGTGGGGGGCTCTCCCTGGATTGGGGAAGGGGGCCACAGGTGAGGCCAAAGTCATTCAGCAAGGCTGTGGGGGTAGAGCAGGATCTATTCAAACTGCCACCTGCCTGTACTTTGTCTGGCTTTTAATTAATCCACCATTTATCTAGGGAATTTTTAAAATTGCTCCATTCTCTTTTTCAGGTGCATCCACCTACTGTCATGCAAGATTTTCCTGCTAGCATCAGACTCTTCAGAGGAGCAAAACAACAGGGCTGGGCCTGGAGCCCAACATCATTGTCCCAGATGTGCAGAGGTCAAATCAAAGAGGGAGCCTAGGACCTGCCTAGCAGCAAGGGTTGGGCGGCAACCCCAGAAGAAAGAGCCTGTTGTCCTGAGGTATGAGAGATGCCATTCAGGAAAGAAGGAAGAATTCAGGATTCAGAGTCAGAGGTCCAGAATTCAAATTCTACCACTGCTGCTGATTGCCTGTGTGATCACCTGAGACATTTATAAAGTGGTTGGCACAGTGCCAGCATATAGTGGGTGCTTAATAAATGCTTGTTTCCACTCCCCTGCCCATGAGACCTTGGGCGAGTTATTTTAACTTTCTGTAACTCCGTTTCCTCATCTGTAAAATCAGAAGGTTGGATTAGATGGCCTCTCAGGTGCCGACTAGCTCTGGAGCTAAGCTCCTCTGAGCTTATATGTCTTCTTCCTACCTGGAAGGGTCAGCCTCTGCCTCATTTCACGAATAGTTGGGCCTATGGTCTGGAATCCTGGCTATTTGTACTCATCGATCTGGGGAAAGCTTATCCCCAGTGGACCTTGCAGGTGTCTCAGGCAGACATTCCCCTCATGTCCTCCTTCTGGCCTGGTGCCAAAGAAGGCCTAAAGTCATGGCCTGGGTAACTCAGTGGCCTTGGTGAGGGACAGGATGCCGTGTACCTTGTTAGGGGTGGGGGTGGGGGCGGGGGTGGGGGTGGGGAAGCCCAGAGGCTTAATCCCCTGAGTAGACGTTAAGACCCAGAGGCCTCAGAGGCCTGCAGTCACACAGCCGTCCTCTGGATTACTTCTGTCCAGGAGGAACCCAGCGATTGAGGGCATGTTATTCATAGCAGCCCGCACCTTGGGATTGTGGAGGGCCTAGTGTCTCAGCCCATTGGGAGGCAGGGACCAGGAGGGGTAGGGGTGGAGATGAGTGCTTACATCAGTTACTTGGGCCTTCAGCCCTTGAATGATCTCCATTTTATCTAAGCAGAACACAGACCTTATTGACGGGTGGCTCTTGGGAGTGGGGGAGGGGCAGGTGGCGTGAGTGAGACAGAGGCAGGAAGCAGGGGAGGGGAGTCCAGCAGACCCTTAGAGTCCTGTTCTGCTGCAATGCCTTCCTTCCTCACAAGTCCAGAACACCAGAGATTCAGAGGACATCTCCGCCAACCCCATTATTTCAGAGAAGGGGAAACTGAGGTCCAAGGAACTGAACTGACTGGCCCAAGATCACTCGGAGACTAAGCACTGAGTGTAGAACTTTTGTAGCGGGGGGGATGGGGGAAGGCAGGGCACTTGGGGTTAAGTGACTTGCCCAAGGTCACACAGCTAGTGTGTCAAGTGTCTGAGGCCAGATTTGAACTCAGGTCTTCCTGACTCCTGGGCTGGTTCTTTACTGTGCCACCTAGCTGCCCCAGGTCATAATTTTTTTGTTGTTGTTGCTTAATAAATGTTTATTGACCAAGATTTCTTCCAATTCTAAATCCTATGATCCTTTTCATTTAAATCGCCCTCCCAATTTACTCTTTTTTTTGCCTCTTCTTTTTTTATTTAATATATTTAGTTTTCAGCATTGATTTTCACAGGAGTTTGAATTACAAATTTTCTCCCCATTTCTACCCCCCCCCCCAAGATGGTGTATATTCTGGTTGCCCTGTTCCCCAGTCAGCCCTCCCCTCTGTCACCCCATTACCCTCACATCCACTTTTCCCTTTCTTTCTTGTAGGGCAAGATAAATTTCTATGCCCCATTGCCTGTGTATCTTATTTTCCAGCTGCAT
>CM053622.1:782381372-782451828 GCA_028646595.1 Phalanger gymnotis
TTTTTGGAGCTCTTTTGCCATTTGAGTTAGTCTATTTTTTAAGGTGCTGTTTTCTTCAGTATATTTTTGGGTCTCCTTTAGCAAGTCATTGACTTGTTTTTCATGGTTTTCTCTCATCCTTCTCATTTCTCTTCCCAATTTTTCCTCTACTTCTCTAACTTGCTTTTCCAAATCCCTTTTGAGCTCCTCCACAGCCTGAGACCAGTTCATGTTTTTCTTGGAGGCTTTTGTTGTAGGCTCTATGACTTTGTTGACTTCTTCTGACTGTATGTTTTGGTCTTCTTTGTCACCAAAGAAGGATTCCAGAGTCTGAGACTGAATCTGGGTGTGTTTTTGCTGCCTGGCCATGCTCCCAGCCAACTTACTTGACCCTTGAGTTTTTCAGGGGGGTATGACTGCTTGTAGATTAAAGAGTTCTGTGTTCCACGCTAGTGGGGATGTGCCAACTCTGCCTCACCAGCACTCCTCCTTCCCCAAGAACCCCCAACCTGGACTGGACTTAGATCTTCAGCAGGCTCTTCACTCCTGCTCTGATTTGCCACTTAATTCCTCCCACCAGGTGGGCCTGGGGCCAGAAGCAACTGCAGCTGTAGTTCTGTAGGTGCCCCACCTCTGCTGCCCCCGGGGTGGAGGCCAAACTGCAAACTCTCTCCCAGTCCCCAGCAGCTTCTTCCACTAACCTACTCAGTTGTCTTTGGTGTTTGTGGGTTGAGAAGTCTGGTAAGTGCTGCTGCTCACCGATTGAAGGCGCTAGGGCACGCTTCACCCGGCTCTTGGTCTGGTAGGTTCGTGCCGCCCATGCTGGGCTCTCGTCTGCTTAGCTCTGCTCCCCTCTGCTCCCAGCTCCGTGCAGGATAGACCATACCCAGAGACTATCCAGGCTGTCCTGGACTAGAGCCCTGCTTCCCTATGCTATTTTTGTGGGTTTTGCAGTTCTAGAATTGGTTCAGAGACATTTTTCATAGGTTTTTGGAGGGACTTGGTGGGGAGCTCATGCTAGTCCCTGCTTTCTAGCCGCTATCTTGCCTCCACCCCCAGGTCATAGAATTTTTAACTCGGATCCTCATCCATTTTACAGATGAAGAAAACTTAGGCCCAGATAAGCCAAGGTTCATAAAAGCTAAAACAGACTTTAGAAGCCATCTAGTCCAGCACTCCCATTTTATAGACAAGTAAACCAATACTCAGGGCAAAGTGACTTGCCCAAGGTCACACAAAACTTGAACCCAGTTTCTCTCCCATTTTACAGATGGGGAAAACTGAAGCTCAGATAAGCCAAGCCATAGGACCATAAGACCAGATAAGTCAAAGATTTGGAGCTAAAAGGGACTCCAGAGTCTGGACGAAGATTGAAGCAAAATGTTTTTTCATGGTTTTTTTTTTGGTCTATATTTTCTTTCACACCATGACTAATATAGAAATATACTTTGCGTGACTGCACATACATAACCTCTATCAAATTCCTTGCCTTCTTAATGACGTGGGAGGGGAGGGAAGGAAGGAGGGAGAGAATTAGGAATTCAAAATCTTAAAAAAATTGATGTTAAAATTTTATATGTAATTAGAAAACAAACAATTTTTTAAATTATAAATTTATTTTTTATTTTTAGTTTACAACTCTCAGTTCCATAAGCTTTTGGGTTCCAAATTTTCCCTCCCTCCCTCTCCTCCCCCCTCCCTCCCAAGATGGCATGCAATCCATTGTAGGTTCTGCATATACCTTCACATTGAAGTTATTTACATAATATCCCAGTTGTAAAGAAGAATTATGACCAATGGAATGAATCATGAGAAAGAAGAAACAAAACCAAAAAAGAAAGGAAAAAAAGACAGCAAATAGTTTTCCTCCGTCTGCATTCAGACTCCATAATTCTTTCTCTGGATGTGCATGGCTTTTTCCATCATGAGTCAAAAAACAATTTTTTTTTAAATGGGGGGAGAGGCCTATGGCAGTTCTGTGACTTGCCCAAGGTCATACAAATGGTAAATATCAGAGGAAGGATTTGAACTCTGATCTTCAGAATCAACGGCCAGTGTTTTTTCTGACATATTGCCTTGTCTCCTATTTGCTTCAAATCATACATCTAGGTAGTGTGAGAGCTGGGAGCTAGAACCCAGGTATTCTGACTCCTAGACAAGAATTGTTTTCTCTTTAATTGAAATGTTTCTCAATCTCAACATTATCAAATTGTTTGAGGAGAGTTCCCATGATTCCAAGGGAGCACAAAGAGCCTACATGGAAAATGCACACGGCCCTATTCTACCTCCACCTCCCACCACCCATTTCCCAAAGCTTTTTGAATTGTTGTTGTTCAGTAGTGTCTGGTCTTTATGACCCTAGGAACCAAACTGTCCACGGGGTTTTCTTGGCAGAGATACTAGATTGGTTTGCCCCTTCCTTCTCCAGCTCATTTGACAGATGAGGAAACTGAGGCGAACAGAGTTAAGTGACTTGCCCAGGGTCGTGCAGCTAGTACGTGTCGGAGGCTGGATTTGAACTCAGGAAAGCTTGACTCCATGCCCAGCACTCTACACACTCTGGTGCCAAGTAGCTGCTTCCTAATGGCCTAAAGTCAAGGCCAGGGCAGTTGCCCTTAGTGGAGAATTATTTGATTGCAGAGAGTGACTTCATTTTTTGGCCTTGGATCCTCTAAAGCTCAGAGCAGAACAAGTAAATGCTGGATTTTAGAGCTTTAAAGGCCTGGGTTCAAATTCCAGTACGGCTGCTTAGCTCCCTGTGGGATTTTTGAACAAGCTATTTCCCAGTCTCTTGGATAAATCGGGGAATTGGACAGGTGGCTTCTAAGGGCCCTTCCAGCTCCAAAGACAGGACCCTAAAACCTCTGAAGTCATACGACAGAAGGTAAGTTTCTTGAGGGCAAGGACCATTTTATTTGCGCTTTTGTATCTCCAGCATTTAACACAGTGCCTGGAACACAGCAGGTGCTTAGTAAATTCTTGTCGAATAAAGTCCTTCCTAGCTCTAAATCTGTGACCCTGAGATGTGCTCTAGGGGTTCATGATCTGAAGTCTATAAATTTGTTTGTTTCTTTTTGTTGTGTTTTAAATATTTTGAAAACTATTTCAATACAATTGGTTTCCTTTGTAGTTTTATGTATGTATACATTGAAAAAGATTTCTCCGGGAAGGAGTCTTTAGGATTCACCAGACACTGGAGGGGTGGGGGTGTGTGTGACGCAAAATGAGTTAAGAACTCCTGTTTGAAATATCTTACACATTCAAACATGGCAGCCCTCAGTCACCATAGAAGTGGTTTTGAATTCTAAAGGTTTAGGTTATCATATTTAGGTGAGAGGGGTCTCAGAAGACAAAATCAACCAGCCGATAAGTATTTATGAAATGATTTCTATGCTACATGCTGAGATAAGATATCAGACTATTCTATGCCTGGAATGATCTTTGTTTTCCACTCCTCGCTGCCGACCTCCCTGGCTTCCCTTAAATCCCAGCTACAATCCCAGTAAGGGTGGACCGGGTGCTCAGGGAGGACTAGCACCTCTGGTGTGAGCCCTTTTCAGGACTGCTCACGCACCCTTGGTATGCACTTGATTCACTGAGAGGCCTGTGGCTTCAAGACGCTGTAGCATGCGCAGCAGCCACACCCTGGCAATCCATCTCTGCAGATGGGCTAATTCAGGTTGATGGTAACTGACAGGCTTTGAACCTGATGGTGAGTTAGGGGTATGTCTACTCCAAATATCTGAAGACTTTCTCCTGGTGGAATGGACGGATGAGAACCATTTGTTTCAACGGCCTGAAGCGGGTGCTGTGGAGCACTTAGGGCTTGGTCAGGCATCGAAGATGCCAAGGCCACTGCATCCTGGCCTTGACTTTTGTCCTGCCATTGGACTTAGGTGACTTGAAAGAGAGGGTGAGGCTGACCACTTTGTGCAGCTCTGCCTCACTTAAACCCAATTCACTCACAAGTCAAGGTGTGACCCGTGATGTCACTGGCTCTTTTCAAAAACAAGAGTTAAATAATCTCTTCTTTACAGGAAGCCTTCCCCAGGCCCTCTTATTTCCAGTGCCTTCCCTCCATTAATTATTTCCTATTTATCCTGTATATAGCTTGCTTTGTATACATCTGTTTACATGTTGTCTCCCTCAACAGATTGTAAGCTTCTTGAAGGGAGTGACTGTCTTCTGCCTTTTTTTGGTATCCCCAGAGTTTAGCATAGTACCTGGCACACAGTAAGCACTCAATAAATGGTGATTGAATTGAACTGAAGAAAAAAAAAGTTCCCTCCCTCAAGGAGCTTACATTCCAATGGGAGGAGCTGAAAAGGGAGAAATGTTGTGGCAGGCCGTGGGTACTTACTAGAAATGGAGGTTCTGGGGGGAATCTCACCAATAGGAAGAGGGAGCCTACAGGGTCATAGAAAGATCTTCCAGGGTGAGAAAGCAAGCTGAGGCATGGTAGTAGAGAGTCAGGGGGCGAGCTTTCTAGCAGTATCAAAACAATAAATGGATTCCAATTCCAAATCAGAGGGCCTGGATTCAAATCCCAATTCTGCTCCTTAGTGGACTAAATAAACCCTAAATAAACTAAATAAGCCCTTCAAACTCTAAATGTAGAATCTTTTAAGTGTGAATATGAAGACTATATTCACAGAAGTAATCTGTAATTCTGAATGTGTATGGCTCAGTCAGCCTTCAGCTCTAGAGCTGGAAGGGACCTCAAAGACCATCTAATCCAACTCTTCATTTTACAGAGAAGAAAACTGAGGGTCAGAAAGATGAAATCATTTGCCCAAGGTCAAACAGGTAGTAGGTGGCAGGGCCAGGATTCAAGCCCAAGTTCCTGGACTCCATTCAGCCAAATCGATAAAAATGCCATCTGCCGCCGCCACCCTACCGCTCCAGCCTCTTTGTCCGCTATGATCCGGCCACATCTGAGCAGTACTACATACCCAGAACTTTGGGGGATGGGGGTGGCGGGGGAGGGTAAGAAAGGAGCCATCCTGGACGGCACAGAGGAAAATGCCCGGGTTCATTACCCCTACCCCCACTTATTCCCAGAGAGCCGATGGGCAAATCACAGGGGCAGGTTTGATTTCACCGTCTCGGAAATCAGCAAGGAATACTCTGAGAGGCTCCTGAAAGCCACTGATATAATCCAGTCCCTTATCCCTCCTGTTTCTCCCCCACTCGATTTTCCCCTCAGCAGGACAAATTCTCCTCTAGCAGTTCCCTTCCTCCTTCCCTCCCTCCCTTTCTCTTCGGCTGCTCTCCATCTCCCTCCGCTCCCCACCCCGCCCCCCACCCCCTTCCACCCGCTCCTCCTTCCCCAGCCGCCGGCTATTTGAGCTCCAAGGATATGTGATCTCTGGATACCACCGGGCGCGCTGGCACACAGACGGACTCACACACGGAAACACACACGCGCACACACAGCCACACAGCCCACGCGCCGCGCACACAGGGGCGCACGCACACACAGAGGCGCACGCACACATAGAGAAGCGCACAGAGCCAGTGCGCTTCCTTGGCAGAGGCCAGATGTTCCTGCCCTAACCTAGAGATAGCCGCCCTGGCCTTGGAGCCGGCCGGGATCTCCCGGAGCCCCGTCAGGAACCCTGGGCCAGTATGGGGCCGCCGCCGGGCTCCCCGCCGTCCCTGCTGCCCGCCGCCGCCCTCTGCCTGCTTTCCTGCCTCCTGTCTGCGCCCCGGAGCCACGCGTGCCCCGCGGGCTGTGTGTGCGCGGACTCCCATACGGTGGACTGCCGGGCCCAAGGGCTGCCCAGCGTGCCGAGCGCCTTCCCCCTGGACGTGCGGAAGCTGCTGGTGGCCGACAACCGCATCGAGGCCATCCCGGCCGACTTCTTCATCTTCTACGGGGACCTGGTGTACCTGGACTTCAGGAACAACTCTCTGAGCTCCCTGCAGGAGGGCGCCTTCAGCGGCTCCGCCAAGCTCATCTTCCTCGACCTGAGCTACAACAACCTGACCGAGCTGGGCGCCGGCACCTTTCGCTCGGCCGGGAAGCTGCTCAAGCTCAGCTTGGCCAACAACCGCCTGGCTGGCGTGGACGAGGCCGCCTTCGAGAGCCTGGAGTCTCTCCAGGTGCTGGAGCTCAACGATAACGACCTCCGGAGCCTCAACGTGGCCGCTCTGGCCGCCCTGCCGTCCCTGCGGACCCTGCGCCTGGACGGCAACCCGTGGCTCTGCGACTGCGAGTTTGCCCAGCTCTTCTCCTGGCTCCAGGAGAACGCGTCCAAGCTGCCCAAGGGTGAGCAAGGCACTGGGACTGTCCGGGAGGGTGGCGGGGTGGGGAGAAGGGACAGGGGCGCTCGGCGGAGAGGGAAGCAGGGGTGCTGGGTATGGTGGGGCCGCGGAGCTGAGGGCTGCTGAGATCTGCACCGGGAGATCCGACCGAAGCCAAGACAGCCGGCATTTCTGAAGTGACCCGGCCTCCTGGCCGCCTTGCTGCCCCTCACCAGACACCCTTCATGTCCCGACTCTGGGCATTTTCCCTGGCACGCTCTCCCTCCTTGTCTTTGCGTCCTGGCTTCCTTCAAGTCTCAATCAACGCCCCCCCCCCGCCCCACCTCCTCCAGTCCCCCTTTTTCTTAATGTCTTCTCTTCAGTACTATTTCCCATTTCTCCTGCATAGAGAGAGCTTCTTTGTACATAGTTGTTAGCATGTTGTCGGGCCCCTTAGCGAACTCCTTGAGAGCAAAGAGACCGTCATTTGTCTCTCCTTGTGTCCCCAGTGCTTAGCCAATGCCTGGCACGTAGTAGGATCTTAATACATGGCTGTCGACTGACGACCTACTATGTACCAGGCACTGTAGCTGCTATACCTGCCCTTCCAACTGTATATTCCCATGGGACTGTCGCTGAGATTGGAGAGAAACAGACTTCCTTTGTAAGAGAGCCGGACAGCATATGCCAGGTGATGAGGAAGCTTGGTTACTAAGAAGCTCCCCTGGGAAAGGAACATGGTGCCAGAGAAGGAGCACTGGGTTTGAGTCTCAGGATCCAAGCTATGAGACCTTATGCAAAGCTCTTCCAGGCTCTGGGCCTCAGTTTCCTCATCTGTCAGATGAGCCCCGTTGTTGTTCAATCATGTCTGATTCTTTGGGACCCCATTTGGGGTTTTCGTGGCAAAGATGCTGGAGAGGTTTGCCGTTTCCTTCTCCAGCTCATTTTACAGATATGGACACTAAGGTCAGGTGACTTGCCCAGGGTCACATAGGCAGATTTGAACTTGGGGAGATGAGTCTTCCCCACTCCAGGCCGGGCACTGTGCCACCTAGCTGCCCCTAAATGATCCCCTGGGTGCTTTAGAGCTCTGAGGATGTCTAGATGGTCCCCAAGGTCCAGTTCTGAATCCTGTGATGATGTGAACCCAAGCCAAGACTCCAGTGAGGAGTACCCACAGCTAGGAAGCTCTGGTTTTCCCCCTCTGACCTTCTTCCTGCTGCCTAGTGAGGACAGGACACCTAGCAGGCCCTCAGTCAATGGCCTTTCTTTCTTCCCACCTTCCTTCTCTCCTACTGAGAGCTAGCATAGTAGAGGGAATTGAGTGCTGGTCCAGGAGTCAGGATGACCTGGGTTCAAATCGAGCCTCTGATATCATGAACAAGTTATTTCACCCCATGTAGCTAAAATCACAACTCCTTGTCCTATGGACAAAGGTGATACAGAGAAAATCAAGTAGTCCCTGTCCTTACGAAATGTAGTCTGCTGGGGAAGATAGGCTGTGGGTACAAGCAGCTACGCTATAGGAAAGAGCATGAGGATGTGAACCAGGTGCTGAGGCAGTGAAGTTCAGTGGGGAAGGCACTAAAGCTAGGATCAGGAAGACCTGGGTTCAGATCCCACCTCTGACTCTTAGCTGGGGGACAATGGGTAAGTTGCTTCCCTTCTGAGCCTCAGGCAACTCTAAAGCCTTAACTAAATTACAGACTGACCATCCTGTACAGACAGAATCATACCCATGACATATTAGTATATTGTAAAGAATCCAGAGCCTAGAGAGGTCTCATAATAATCATTCCAATTCAAATGGCCCTTTAAGGTTTCCCTGGCTGGGAGGTGAGCAGCACAGTGATTGGGGAGCAGATGGCACTGAGGTCTTTCATCACAAGTTCTGTTCCAGACAGACACAACAATATCCACTGATCTCCAATTGTAGCTGTTCCATTGTTTTCAGAAATGTCCAACTCTCTGGGACCCCACTTGGGGAGTTTTCTTGGCAAAGATACTGGAATGGTTTGCCATTTCATTCTCCAGCTCATTTTTCAGATGAGGAAACTGAGGCAAACAGGGTCACACAACTAGCAAGTATCTGAGGCCAGATTTGAACTCTAGAAGATGAGTCTTCCTGACTCCAGGCCCAGAATTCTATCCACTACACCACCTTGCTGCACTCTGACTTCCAGTATAATACATAACAACACAGGCTGCAGCACAGGCTTGGGGAGCATGGTTCAGTGGTCAGAGAGAGAGAAGTCAGAACTGAACATCCTGACCCTTCCCCAAGCTTTGAGGTCCTTCTCCATCTGTTCTTCCATTCCCAAGTGTCATCCTTTCTCCTTCTCTGGTTGCTACAGAACAGCAAGATACATAAGCCAAGCCACTCTGATGTGGAGGCACATTTCTCCCCCAGTTGTGTAAGCCGTTGCCTTGACTTCATATGCTCACTACCATAGACTTTCTCAAACATCATGCCATATGTATTTCAAAGGCCACATATTGATTTATCTACAAATTAGACTTGGCATTCGAAGCACCTCACAACCTGACCCCCACCTTACTTCCAGATCTATTCCACATTCCTCCCCTTCACAAACTCTCCAATTCTGCCATATTACTGTTCCACATGAATGACACTCAGGTGCCTAGCTCTGGCCACAGGCTATCATCCTGTCTCTTTTGCTTGCCCTTTTCTCCTACCTCCAAGAGTCCCTGGTTTCCTTTGAGATTCAGTCAGGTGTCACCTTGTACATAACACTTTTCCTGATTCCCCCACCCTTCCCTGCTGCTTGACTCCAGCTGCCAGTGCCCTCCCTTGCCTTTCTTCTATTTTGTGTACACCTAGGTGGTGTGGTGGTTAGAGCACCAGGCCTGGAGTCAGGAAGACCTGAGTTCAAATCTAGCCTTGGACACTGACTGGCTGAGCAAGTCACTTCACCCTGTTTGCCTCAGTTTCCCCATCAGTCAAATGAGCTGGAGAAGGAAATGGCAAACCACTCCAGTGTCTTTGCCAAGAAAACCCCCAATGGGGTCGCGAAGAGTCAGACACATCCAAACAACATATCTGTATGTGTTTATCTCCCCTAGAAGACCCATAATGTTTTTGCTTACATTCATTTATTGATTTTATCTATCTATCTATTTTTTGGCCTTGGGGTCATTTTACGGTGACCATTTTGGAAGTGTGGAAGGTAAAGGCCAGAGATGTAATGACATAGCCAAAGTCACACAGAAAGCCAGCGGCAGATCCAGATGTCCAGATGCGTAGCTTTCTCTGTGGTTTTGACTGGCCATCCCTGTCCCTGGTGTTCTAGGCTGTTCTCATTCTCACAGTCAAGACAGTGTGGGGAGATAGAGATCTGTCCTGGAAGCCAGGAAAAGCTGGGCTGAGGGCCTGCCTCTGGGGCGTAGAGTGTCACATCACCGTGTGGCCCTGGGCAAGCCTCTGAGGGCTCAAGGCAGCTCTGTAGGAACAGAAGTTTCCAAGAAGTTGCTACCCTTCACTGGTAGAGGAAATTTCCTCATCTGGGAGAACCCTCTACCAGTAAATAACAGGTCCACACTCTCTCTCCAATCCCTATCTCCTCTTATTCCCACTTGAATCACTCAGTATCAGGTTCAATTGCCTGGAGCCCCATTCCATGGGGAAAGATCCTGGCCTCCTAAGGAGGTGCTCTATAATACTGGGGAAGCTAATATGGGTGGGGGGAAAGGAAGGGAGGAAACCATTTCTGGACTCCTGGGGGATCTAGGCTGCATATATGCTCCTCCTAGAAGTAAGTCTAAGTAAATGGGGAAAGGTGCCATCTTAGCTATTAAAATGGGGCCAGAGGAGAATAGAGAGTTCTGTCCCAGTGACCTTGATAGCTCCCATTGTGTTTATTTGTCTGCCAGGTAAGATTCCCTGTGCAGTCACCCATCTGATAAGGCACTCCTAGCCCAGGAGAATGATCAGAGGAGAAAGGGAAAGAGGAGAAATCTAAACTGATGATTTTCCATCCAATTCCTGGCCTAGGAAATGCCTTGATTAGGGCAGTGGGGCTTGTGCCTGCCTCACTGGCCCCTTCCCAGAGCAGTGAAACAAACCCTGGCCTGGGGAGCAGAGGGGCCTGGGGGCTGGCCCTAATCTCTGGCATTAACTTTGGGACCGCCTTTGGGCTGTAGCTCCCTCCTCAGGAAAGAGAGTGGTGGACTTAGTGATTGATTTCTAAGATTCCTTCTAAGCCCAGCTCTCTGATGATAGATGGGAGAATGGGGTCCCTGGGAGCTAGGGCTCCTGGCCATAGTCTCGGCCTCCCCCCACCCCGATTCCATTCCCTATCTCTCTCCTAGCTAGTATTCATCTCTATTCCATACCATTCTGGGAAACCGTGTGGGTCAATGAAAAAAAGGTACCAGCGTTGGCATCCAGGGACCTGAGCTTGATTCTCATGGTACAATGAATAGAGCTCTGAAGAGCTGAATTCAAATCCTGCCTTGCATTTAGCTTGTTACTTTACACAAGTCACTAACCCTCTCTCAGCTCCAGTTTCCTCATCTGTAAAATGGGATGATAATAGCACTTACCTTTCAGGGTTACCGTAAAGATCAAATGAGATCATTTATGTAACGCGCTTTTCAAACTTTAGAGCAGATTTGCACAACCTGTGGCCCGCAGGTGCCTAAGGATTTCAGGTGGCCCATGAAAAACGTAAAGGAAGAGTCTACATTCTTTGAGGGCCATCCGAAATCCTTTGGTGGGCTGCAGGTTATGCAGGCCTGCTTTAGAGTGTTAGAGAAATCTGAAAACCAGTCTCCGAGGCAGGAAGTCCCACTTCTAACATATACTGTGTGACCTTGGATGGGTCATTTCCTTCTCAATGCCCCAAGCAATTCTCTAAGACTAAGTCTGAGAGAAAGTGCTCAGCGTTGATGGAGGGAATTTCCTCACTAGAAGTTCCCTGCACTCAGGAAATCATCAGTCCTGGTTGAAAAAAAGTGACATATTGGTGGGTGATTATTAATACCTGTGGGACCTTGAATAAAACACTTAAATTCTCCAGGACTTGGTTCAGGGGTGAGGAACCACATGTGGCCTTCCAGGTCCTCAAGTGTGGCCCTTTGACTGAATCCAAATTTCACAGAACAAATCCTTTTATTAAGAACCAAGTGTTGGTCTTTTCATCTCTAAAATGAAAATGGTAGAGACTAAATGACCTCTGAGGTCCCCTCCTCCTCAAAACTTATTATCTTAATAGCTAAGATGGCACCTAAGAGCAATTTCATCAGATTTGCTAAGCCTGGTAGAAAGTGCCTCTCCAGCTGGGGGCCCTGAGTCATTTCTGAGTTTCCTTCCCTCTCTCCCACCCATCACGACTTTATAATTGAATGTGACTATTCCATGCACACATGCCCCATCCCAGACTGCCCCTTCTGCCCTGGGGCCAGAGCTCATCCTGTTTGCCAGCTCAGCTGAAAGCAGGCGGTGTAGGCTCCTCCTTCTGCTGGGCACACGTACCACTTATCTGTGGCTGCTGTGGATCCCCAGCCTTTGCCTTTCCAGACAAAATAGAAATGTCATCTGGTCCTCCCTTCCCCCTCCCCCACATCCAATGGGGAGGAGCTGTCCATTCGAGTCTACGACCAGCTCTGTCCTATCCCTCTCCTTGTTAAAAATGTCCTTTCCCAAGCTTCGACTTCCTGTCAACTGCTTCCTCCAGAAAACTCCTCCTCTTGAGATGCAACACACACACACACACACACACACAGAGGCAGCACTTTAAAAAGAATTCCTCATTGGGACAACTAAGTATTGCAGTGGATAGAACACCAGCTCTAGAGTCAGGAGGACCCGAGTTCAAATCCAACCTCGGACACTTCCTAGCTGTGTGACCCTGGGCAAGTCACATCACACTGCTTGCCTTCCCTCACTCAAAAAAATTCCTCCTTGACCTTATTATACTTAGAGAGAATTCCACTGATATGGTCCCTCCCCTCCCCGGTGTTTGCATTCTAAAACTTGTCCAAATGTACTCATGATCTTATTGGTAGAACCAAGACTAGAACCAGAACTAAAAAGGATATTTGCTGCCTGTGAAAGAAAATTATGGCCCTTTCTCTGGATCTTTCCCTTGCCTATAAAATGACAAGCTGAAAAGAACACTGTCTTTATGGTCTGAGGGCCTGGGTTCCAGTGTTAACCATGCCTCTTACTCTTCGCATGATGTCCTAGGGCAAGACTCCCTCCTCATCTGGGTCTCCTTTTCCTCCCTTGTAAAATGAGGGGGGCTGGATTCAAACATTTCTAAAGTCCCTTCTAGCTTTGACCCTATGAGCCTGTGATACCTAACTCCGGGTATAGTACATTGGAAACAGTATTGACCTGAATTCATAGGACTTGAGTTCAAATTCAGCATCTACCTCGGACTGGCTGTGTGATCAGGTTAGAGGTTTTATCAATTTAGGCCCCAAGGAAATGTAGAGTCTGTTTGGTCACAGAGATCACAGATCCAGAGCTGGAAGGTCCAACTCTCTCATTTTACAGATGAAGAAACTGAGGCACATTGTTCGAGGTCGCAAGGCGATAAGTAGAAGTGGCATCGAACTGAGGTTCTCTGCCCTTTGCACTGTGCTTGGCAGGGCGGGTGGATTCCCATTCTGAGGACTTGGCTTCTCAGCTGTGACATGAAGAGTCTGGGGGCTCCTTCTAGCTGGACAGTCCTGAAACTAGACTTGGTTGACTGGAAGGAGGAGCAGCGAGAGTCTGCAGTGGCCTCTGGAATGGGGCTTCCAAAGTCGGCTGTGGCTGGTGCTCGTTTTATAGTCTTTCTTCCCAGTTTTCTCCATTTTCTTCTGAGCAGAAGGGAAAACTACGTTCAGGAACCCTGGTTTGTTGTTTTGGAGTGAATAGTGTTTTGGTGATGTTGGCAAACTTGCCCAATTAGCACAGGTCACACAGGGCCCAGCACATGTATAAAAGCAAGAAATGTGCAGGTCCTAGGGTTGGAGACAGCCTTCTTCAGCTCACCAGCAACTTCAGTGTGGAGAGATCACAGCTCATGATAATAAGGAGAGTTGGGAAACAGCCTTGGGCAAGCTTGATTGACTTGGTTGGAGGGTTAGGGGGAAGGGGCAGAGGCTGAGCTGGCAGCTTATTTCTATGGGGACGCTAGACCTGAGTGGGACCCTTTTCGGTGGTGATCCTGGAGAGGCCCTGCCTCAGAGATGGAGAGCTGGAAGGGAACTCCAAGGTCATCCAGTCTAGGTCCTCATTCTACAGGAGAGAGAACTGAGGCAAAGAGAGCCTAGATGGCTTACCCAGGGAAATGAGGTGGTAAGCAGAAGAATTTGCATTAGAACTCGGGTCCTCTGACCCCAAAGTCACATTGACATACTATCATGAAAAGAGTGCTGAATCTGGGTTCAAATCCCAGCTTGGGTACTTGTTAGCAGTGTGACATTAGACAAGATGTCTAGCCTCTTTAGGATGTGATGTCCTCATTAGTAAAATGGCCCAAGAAGATGAGGCAGGTAGACAGAGATGGAGGCAGATCTCATATATGCCAAAATAGTCATAACAGTGTGTGTGTGTGTGAGAGAGAGAGAGACAGAGAGACAGAGAGAGACAGAGAGAGAGAGAGAGAGCACGAGCACACAAAGAGCCAGAAACAAAGTGGACAAAGGCAATATGGTAGACTAAAAGCCAGGAAGACTTAGGTTCAGATCCTGGCATTGATACTTACCAACAGTGTGACCCTGGACAAGACACTCCCCCTCTCTGGGCCTCAGTTTCCTTATCTATAAAATGGAAATGTTGGTCCCTTCCAGCTATAAATCTATGATCTATTGGCTGATGGGTGTGCATCAATTGAAGGATGGTTGAACAAAATATGGCATGTATATGTAATGGAATGTGCAACCCATTACACACCATCCTAAGATCTGTGCTTTCATGGACCAAGTTTCATCTTAGGGGTATCCCCCAATCCCTATCACTTTGTCTTATTCCCCCAATTGCCTCTGGGAAATTTCAAAATACAAGTTTCGTCTGAATCTCTACTGATGTGAATAAAAGGGTTCTTGGCTTCCATATGGGCACTTGAGCTAACGATCCATAACGGCAGTGGCACGCATGCTGGTAAATGTTTAATACCAGCTCTCAGAAAAGATGTCTGCAAACCACACTTTCAAGTTTAATCTTCAATATTAACATTTTCTCCATCACTTCATCAAGTCTAGAAAATCAACAAAGCCGCAAATCAAACCCGGCTTGTAGCACCTGCTGATTTCTGAGGTGCGAAGGCTCATGCTAAAAATGTAACAGTTGGCTCTTGGGAGCCATTTTGAGCTGGCTGCAACACAGCCCTGAATATGGGGTACAGGACAGTCTTTATTTTCCTCTGCAGAGAGACAAAAAATGCAGAAAGACTTGGATAAATTCATAAACGATTGACATAATTCCTCCTTTTTGGTAAATCTCACTTTCCACATATACTCCTCAAGAATGTCATACAGAGCCCTAAACATATTACTTACCATGTGGTTTGAACTAAAGAGACAGTTCCCTGACATTCACTTTAGGAATACATACAAGTCTCAAGCCTTAGAGCACGACCATAAAGATTAGGACCAAAGAAAAACAAAATTGGTGTTGCTAGAGAGGCATCCCCCTTCCTGTTGAACCCACTCTGTCTAACTTATGACAGTAGCAGAGGGCAAAGTCTAGGCCTTTTACTCCACCGTGTCGTGCCTTAGTCCTTTGACTCTTGGTGGGGAGTGGAGGCATCAGCCTCCCCGTGAGGCTGATGGGACCCATGAACTTTATCTCCTCTCTTTAAAAGGCTAGGTCCCTTGAACTCTCTAGAAGCTCCTTATTGATCAGAACATCCCCTATTCTGTCTAGAAAACTGGGTCCTAAAGGTTTCCAGGGACTCATCTTTGTCTGGGAATTCCCCCTCCCTTACGCAGGGAAGCTTGGGTTTTGATAACATTCCCCACTGCCCCAGAAGGCTGGGGCAAAAGGATCTCTCTTTGTTTGGAGATATCAATAAAACTTTAAATTTTTATATTTTAAAATATAAACAAAATAAAATGAAGGCATTGGACTAGCCAATCTCTAAAAGTTCCTTCCGAGGCCAGGTCTTAAGATCCTATAGCTTTAATCAATCAATAAGCATTAATTAAGCTCTTACTGTGTAACAGACACAATACTGGGCTTTGGGGATACAAAGACAAAAAATGAAACATTCCTATACTTAAGAATCTTTCTTTCTATTAGAAGAAGCAATATATATTAATAATGATGGTAATGATAATTATGATGATATAATTTATTATAACAACTTTTATGTAATGTTTTAAGGTTTGTGAAGTGCTTTGCGCATATTATTTCATTTAATGCTTTTTTTAGATCAGACCTATGATTTTATCATTTTAGGAAATTCTCAGCAAGGGGCTTCCTTTAACAATATCGATCTGCAATTTATAGAGACAATACTTCTCTACAATATATAGTAATAATAATAAATATTTATATAAGACCTACTATCTCATTTAATTCTAAAGACAGTCCTGAGATTTAGGGGCTATTATTACTCCCATTTTATAGATGAGGTAACTGAGACTGAGAGTGGTTAAGTGGCTTGCCTGAGGTCACACAACTTGCAAGTATCTAGGCAGAATTGGAGCTGAGGTCTTTCTAACTCCAAGCCTGGGATTCTGCTCACAGCATCTGTGAAGTGCCTCACAGTTATCTTCAAAGATAGCTGTATATAAATTATAAAGAAGGCAATTTTAGAGTTGGGGCAGCTAGTAGCTAAGGGTCAAGGGGAGTCAGAAAAGACCTCATGTCCTTCAGTTTCTTCAAAGGAGCCTGGGCAAATGCCCCAGATGCCAGAGCATCCAGAGACTTGGGCTGCCGCTATTTGCTTCCCTTTGAGGAAAGGGACCCCAGATTGGCACACTCACCTAGGCATAAGTCTCAGAAGCCCCTGAAGAAATCCTCCTTCTCGTACATTTCCACAAATCTTTTTGCCAAAGCCAAACACACTTAGAAGGCTGTTTGGAAAGTATAAGAAACAAGGATTGTGTTTATATTGGCAAAGCCAAGTGTATTCTTTGACTGTTTATTTGGCCCATTTTTGCTTTTCTGGAGTCATGGAGGAAGGAGCCAGCAGCACCATGGGGAGCTCCTGGAATTCCCTTCTGTCAGAGGGCCACTCTAGTATTGCCACTTCTTGACAGAGGTTGGGTGAGGTCTCTTGCTATTTCCAATCTCTCTTAGATCTTCTTTGCAGCTCTCTGAGCATCTGCTTGTATTCTAACAGCTAATGAATTTTTAATGTAACTCTTAATTACAGCTGGTTTCTGTGGTGTATTCTTTCCCTTCCTGCCTTTGGTCTGTTTGTAATAGCCTCGCCTGTGTTATCTCAGAGATCTTGTCCTGAGATTTGTCCTGTCCCTCTGGAGAGACAACTAGAGATGTTACTCATTTCTGAAGAGATCATAGAGGTCATCAATGATTTCAGAGCTAGAAGGGATTCAAGGACCAATGATCCTGGACCGGAATGGTCCACATCCCCATGCCTAGAATGAACTCCTCCCTCATTTCACTTAGATCTGTTCATGGGATCATGCTTCCAGAGCTGGAAGTGACCTCAGAGGCCATTTAGTTCAACCCCCTTCATTTTACAGAGAAGAATTCTGAGGCTCAGGGTGGTTAAGTGACTTGTCCAAGGTCACAGAGGTGGTATTAGAATTGAGATTGGAAGCCAGGTCCTTTTCCCATGTCTTTCCATTCCTGCCTCTTAACATCCCTTGCTTTCTTCAAGGCTTAGCTCCTGCCCCACTCTCTATGGGCAACATTTCCTGCTCCCTCCCCTATGACATTAGTGTTCTTTCAGGGGAGTTTATGAACTTGGATGGGAAAGATTCCATCTTTGTTTTCACCAACTTCCAACTTCAATTTAGTATTTCTTTCAATTATTTAAAAGAATCTTATTCTGAAAAGAAGCCCATGGACTTCCTCGCACTGCCCAAGGGGTCCCTGGCACCAAAAGAATTTAAGACCCCCTAATCTAGATCAACACATGCCCAAAAAATGTCCTTTCCACTATATGTATGTATTGTCTTTCCCAATAGAATGCAAGCTCTCTGAGGGCAGGGACTGTTTCGTTTTTGTCTTTATGACCCCAGGGTCTAGTAAAATGCCTGGGCTTAGTGGGGGCTTATTGGGGCAGTGGATAGAGCCAGGAACACCTGAGTTCAAATCCAGCTTCAGACACTTACTAGCTGTGTGACTCTGGGCAAGTCACTTCACCCTATTTGCTTCAGTTTCCTCATCTGTCAAATGAGCTGGAGAAAGAAATGGCAAGCCACTCCATTATCTTTGCCAAGAAAACCCCAAACGGAGTCACAAAGAGTCAGACATAACCGAACAACAACAACAACAACATTGATTGATGCAACATTCTAGACAGGTGGTCATCTGGTCCCCCAACATTTGTTTAGAATGGGTCTTCCTGAGAACACCGTACTCATAGGGTTTGAGATTTAGACCTGGAAGAAGCCTTAGAAGTTACTTAGTCTGGAGGTGTCCAACTAGCTGCTTGCAGGCCACCCAAAACTCCCTAGTACTGCCTAAAACAAATTACAATGTAATTGGGAACTATTTAACAAAATAAATAAAAATAAAGTACAAAACAGGTAATGTTAATTTGTGATTTTCTAAATTAATCTAAGGACCTACCTCTATTTAAATTTGATAGCATTGGTCTAGTCTAACCCCCTTATTTTTCAGATGAAGAAACAGAAGTCCAAGAAGTTTATGAAACTTAGGCCCATACAAGTTTTAGTATATGTATCGGGTGGCATTCTAGTGTGCTATAGGAAATGGTTAAAGGGACAATTTCAGAGAAAACTGGGAAGACTTATATGAACTGATTGATGCAGGGCGAAGTGAGCAGACCCAGAAGAACAATTTATACAAGACAACAATATTGTAAAGTCAAATAGCTTTGAAAGACTTGGGAACTCTGATCAAAGGAATGACCAACTACAATTCTAGAGGATTCAAGTTGAAACATGCCAGCCACCTCCTACTAGAGAGGTGATAGATTCAGAGGACAAATGAGCTTTCTTTTTCTTTTTCTTTTTTGAAATGGCCAATGTGTGGATTTGTTTTGATTGACTCTACATGTTTGTAACAGGGATTTTGTTTTTTCTTTCTTTCTCAGTTTGGGGATTGAGGGAGGCAGGGAGAGAATGAGAATCTAAAAATAAAATTAAAATTTCCTTTAAAAAAGGAATCCTATGTTCACAGATCTAGAGGTAGAAGGGGTCTTAGAGATTATCTAATCTAAATTCATTTTATAGATGAGGAAACTGAGATCTGGAGAGATTCAGTGACTTGCCCAACGTTGCACAGTAAATAGTGGAGTGAAGATTTGAACACTGGGTCCTCCTACTCCCAACCCACCACTCTTCACTAATTAGAACATAAGCTCCCTGAGGGCAAGAACTATCCTTATGCCTGTATTTGTATCCTCAGCGCTGGGCATAAGTGCCTGGAGCATACTAAGTGCTTAATGAGTGCTTGTTGCTTTCCCTTGCCATTTGGCTGACACCAAGGCAAAAGATGTAGCTTAATTTGTTTCACCTAATTCCAGGTGATGAGCCAACTTCTGACAATCCCCTGGGTCATTGTTCTTTTCAAATATCGGTGAATGTTGAGGCAGCCTTAGATCCCTTTTGGTTACAACAGGAATTGAGTTTCATTGAAATAACAGTTTGTTATTGTTGAGTCTGTGACCCTATTGGGGGTTTTCTTGGCAGAGACACTGGAGTGGTTTGCCGTTTCCTTCTCCAGCTCATTTTGCAAATGAAGAAACTAAGGCAAACAGGGTGAAATCACTTGCCCAGAGTCGCACAGCTAGGAAGTGTCTGAGGCTAGATTTGAACTCAGGAAAGTGAGTCCACCTGATCTGTGCACTATGGCGCCACCTAGCTGCCCTTGACATAATAATACCTATATTATAACATGCCTGCTTAGCATGTACATCTTTATACGCATATGCTCCTGCAGGTCAATTCTCTCCACTTGAAAATAAACGGTGATATGTAGTTAAAAGACTCATGGTTTAATGGACAGAAGGCCAATCTCAGAATCAGGAAGACCTGGATTCAAGTTCTGCCTCTGAAATGTACTGTAGGCAAATCACTTAATCTCTCAATGGCCCAAGACAACTGTCTCAATTGAAAGTGACAGCTTAGAGGCTGATCTGCATCAGAGGAGTATGTTTCCACATGGAAAGCTCACCACATTGATGAAATCACATACCTAACCACCACCTCCTTCCCCATTTCCTTCCTCGTTGTTGCAAAACCAGATGTGACAAATCGAGCTTCTCTTCTGTCTTTGAACAGCAGTATCCTAAAGGTCTCCTACTATATAAATAAGGCAGCTAGGTGGTACAGTGGCTACAGTGCCAGGCCTGGAGTCAGAAGGACTCATCTTCCTGAGTTCAAACTCCCACCTCAGACACTCACTAGTTGTGTGACCCTGGGCAAGTCAATTGACCCTGTTTGTCTCAGTTTCCTCAGCTGTCATATGATGGAGAAGGAAATGGCAAACCACCCCAGCATCTTTACCAAGAAAGCCCCAAATGGGGTCACAAAGAGTCAGACACGACTGAAAAATGACTAAAAGACAACAATATAGCTAGCATTGGCTACCATTGTACTTGTTGCATGATGGCTGGTGCCATGCTACAGTAGATATTTCTAGGATTGTTTTCCAAAGTTAGGGGATGACAGTAGACTCTAGGTCTAAGGCTATGCCTTCTCCATGGCAAGAGTGAGGGATATGGAACAGATATCCTACCTACCATTGGGTCTGCTTAGATTTCCTCTCTTTTAGAGGTAATAAGTTCCATTAGTTTATTATCACAGAATTATAGAATTACAGGGTTGGAAGGGCCTTTAATGGCTATTAGCGTCTTAAACTCAACACTTCTGAAACACACCTTCCCTAGTACTGTCATGGGTATCATCATCTTCCCAGTCACTCAGGTTCACAACCTAGGTGTCATCCTTGATATTCCTTTCTCTTACCTTCCCCCATTTCCAATTAGTTGTCAAGTTCTGTTTTTGTTTTTTGGGGGTTTTTTTGGTGAGGCACTTGGGGTCAAGTAACTTGCCCAGGGTCATACAGCTGGTAAGTGTCAGGTGTCTGAGGCCAAATTTGAGCTCAGGTCCTCTTGATTTCTGGGCCAGTGCTTTATCCATAGTGCCACCTAGCTGCCCCTCTGTTGGTTTTTCATAGCATCTCTAGTATATTTCCCCTTCTCTTCTCTGACATTGCCACCACCTTGGTATAGGCTCTTATCATCTCATTCCTGTACTGTTGTGATAGCTTGCTGGATGGCCTCCCTGCCACAATTCTCTTTTGACTACAATCCATCCTCCACTCAACAGTCAGACCAATTTTCCTAAAACACAGTCCTGACCGTTTCACATCTTCTGCCTTACTGCCACATTGAATACACTCCAATGGCTCCTATTATCTCCAGGATAAAATGTGAAATTCCCTATTTGGCTTCAGAGCCCTTCAGAGTCTGGCACCTTCTACCTTTCCAGTCTCATTACAGCTTACTTCTCTCCATGGACTCCATAATCCAATGATAATCCTTGCTATTCCTCAAACAAGACACTCCATCTCTCAGCTCCGGACATTTTCTCTGGCTAGTTCCCATGCCTAGAATTCTTTTCTTCCTCATCTCCACCTCTTGACTTTCCTGGCTTCTTTCTACAAGAAGTCTTTCCCAGTTCCCCTTAATTTTAGTGCTTATTCTCTCAGGTCATCCCAATTTATCTTGTATGTATCTTGTGTGTACTTAGTTCTTTGCATGTTGTCACCTTTATTAGAATGTGAGTCCTTTGAGAGCAGAAACTACTTTTTTATTTTGGGGAAGGGTCTTTTTGCCTTTTTCGTTTCCTCAGTGCTTAGCACCATGCCTGGCATATGGTGGTCATTTAATAAATGCTTAGGTGACTGACTATTGAGGCCAACTCCTACCTGAGAAAAAAATCATCACTACACAGTAACTGACAAGTAGTCAGCCAACATTTGCTTGAAGACCTCCAATGAGAGACAACCCACCAAGTCCACTGGCCCTATCACTTCTTGGCAAATAGAGGGAGAAGAAATGGAAGTAGTGTCTGATTTTATATCCTTAGGCTCAAAGATCACTGCAGACAGTGACTGCAGCCATGAAATTAAAGGACTCTAGCTCCTTGAAAGGAAAGCTATGGCAAATCTGGACAGCATACTAAAAAGGAGAGACATCACCTTGCCAACAAAGGTTCACATAGTCAAAACTATAGTTTTTCCAGTAGCAATGTATAATTCTGTGGCCCAGGTGAAAAAAAGGTGAGGTCCTGATCAAGGGCAGGTGAAGTGGAAGGGGAGGGGAGGGGCCAGATGTGATAAACGTTTCAAAGGTAGAATCGACAAAATTTGGCAAATGCTGATGCAGGTGGGATGAGCTAAAGTAAGAAGTCAAGGATGATTCCCAGATTATATGCCTGAGAAATTCAGAGAGAGGATGGTGGTGGAATCAATTGGAACGAGAGAAGTTTTGGGAGAAAGATGGTGAATTCATTTTGGATATGTTGAGTTCAAGGTGCTGGCAAGCACACTGTCTGGGTGAAGATATTCAGCATGCATATAGAGATAAAGGAATGGAGCTGAGAGGAGAGATTGGGATTGGATTACAGACTTGGGAACCATATGGATGGAAGTGATCATTGAACCCATGGTGGGAGATGAGATCACCAAGGCAGAGAATGCCAAAAGGGCAGAGAAGAGGACTAAGAGAACATCTGTGTTTAAGGAATGAGAAAAGGATTGGGATACAGCAAAGGAGACTGAGAAGGATCCATCAGAGAGCTAGGAGGACCACGGATTTAGACCTGAGAGTATGATATCATAAAAACCAAGGAAGGAGGGAGTATCCAGAAGAATGGATTGTTAAGAGCTTCAGGCAAGTCCTGGAGGATGAAGACAAGAAACCAGCCACTGGATCTAGCAATAAAACCATTAGATCCTGGAGAGAGCATTTTAGTAGAGTGGTGTGGTGATAGAAGCCAGATTAGAAGGATTTGAGGATTGAGGGGGTGATGAGAAAGAGGAAGCAGCAGGTGTAGACGCCTCTCACTCCAACTTTAGCAGTGAAGAGGAGGAGAGATCTAGGGCGAGAGTCTTTCCTAATCTTCCTCTACACTCAATCACATTCCCATGGATCTCCTGCCTAATTTAACTGCGTTATTTTGTACAGATATTTACACATACTTATTCACACATGTCTCTCTGACAGACAATCAGTCAAAAAGTGTTTATTGAGTGCTTACTATGTGAAAAAATAAAAACATTCTTGGCCCTATTTTCTAATAATAGAAGGGAAGCTTCTTGAAGACAAGGACTATTTCATTTTTGTCTCTGTTTCTATTACCTGGCATAATGGTGAATGCTTAATGATTGGTTAATTGGAGACATTGGCTGAGGGAGGATCAAAGGAAGGATATTTTTTAGGACAGGTATAGGACCTGTTTGGAGATTGAGTGAAAAGAGCCAATAAAGGAGGAGAGGTTGAAGATGCATGGGAGAGAAGGAGATGAGATATGAAGGAGATGGGAAGAAATGGGACTGAGGCCATAGGGGAAGGTAAGGAGGAGTGGCTCCTCATACTCTGAGACTGAAAGGAATGAGGAGGAATGTTGGAATTAGGACCTTAGAGATCAGCTAGTCTTACAGATGAGAACACTGAGGCCCAGAGAAGGGAGAGGGACTTGCCCAAGGTCATGGAGATGGTAAGGAGCAGAGCCAGACATCAAACCTAGATCATCTGACTTTATATCCAGCAGTCTTTCTGTCAGACCACACATCTCCGATCACCAGACTGAGAAGACAAATAAAGACCCTGAGGGGTCCAGAGGAGGAGTGTTGAGGGAATCATGGGAGATAGCATCGATCTTCTCAGTAGAGGGAGAGCTAAGGCCATCTGAAGATGACTGGGGTAGGAGTAGAGTTGGGGACCTGAGGAGAGAACAGAGTTTGAAACTTCCACAGTGGGGAATAGGACAGAATCAAACAGGAAAGAACAGAAGGATGGCACTCCAGTGGTGGGGGACCAGTGGAGGTTAGAGAGCCAACAGTGATGATACCTAGGTAGTTCCCTTCTGTAACGATAGTGGCAGAAGCTACACAGTAATGCATTCCACAGATTAATGGGGCAAGAAAGATGGCTATATCATGATAGTATTTAGTATTTATGTAGCATTTTTAAGATTTGCAAAGCATTTTACATATATTGTCTCTTTGAACCTCATAAAAATCCTGGTAGGTAGGTCCTCTTATCATCTCCATTTTACAGATGAGAAAGCTGAGACTGACAAAGGTTTAGTGACTTGGGCAAGGTCTCATAGCTAGTAAGTAGACTAATGAGGTATGATTTCTGGGCCATCAAGAAGAGTTCTTTTCAATGTCTTTGTAAGTGGCTCCATTCTCACAGTTCATACAGTGGAAAGAGTGATAGGTTCACTTGGGACCATATCCTAGCCCTGCCATTCATACTGCTGCTCATGTGACCTTGGGCCAGTAATGACCCTTTCATGAGCCATCGTTTCCTCATCTGTAAAATCAAGACATTGCACTAGGTCCCTATGCACTCTAAGGCTGGGATCCTGCTCTGATCTTTCTAGGGGTCACTGACTGATTCTATGACCCTGTGCCTTACGACCTGTGTGACCTCTTCCAGTCCCAGTTTTCTCGTTCTATGACATAAGGGGTTTAGGTGAGTTGACCTCGAAGGTCCCTGCCAGTTAGGCTTAAGTCATGTGATTTCTCAGGATCATATCACTGGCTAAGTGATAGGAGCTATTCCTTAGGCAGTGTGCTCAGGCTCGGATTCAAATCCTTTCCTCCTCCCTGCACACCCTAGCAAATGCCAGAGCCTAAGAGTAATTCCAGAAACTCTTGTCCCTTTAATAATCTGGCCTTTTGGGCTTAGACCAAAAATACACTTGGTTTTTTCCTTATATTTACCTGAGTTGTAAGCCCTGGTGTGGCCCTCCAGTAGGATGGAAGCTTCCTGAGGGCAGGGATCACATACATCATTTTTTCAGCTTTATATCCCTAGCTTTGAGCATACATAGGTAGGTGCTTTGGTGAATTTCTTCACTACATGCTGCACTGAGCTCTGGAGATGCAGAGACAGAAAGGAAATGGTCCCTGCCCTGAATTGGAATGAACTTCACCTTGGCCAAGAGAGACCAAAATAGACTAGGGGCTGTTGAATGCAAAAACAAGTTCTCTCTTGCCCGTAGGGAGGAGGGTCTGGTTTGGGACACAGAGGAGCAAGTGTTGAGCTGATGGGGACCTTTAAAGGAAAGAAGTCCAGGCCTCTCCAATGGAGAAGGAGAAACTGAAGCCTAGAGGGGAGCTAAGGGACTTGGCTAAGGCCATACTGGTGGCAAATAAGATCTCAGGAGCATAGATCCACAAGCTAAAGGGACCTTAGAAACCTCTAGTCCAGCCTCCTTATTTCATAGAGGCATAAACTGAGTTTCAGAGATGTTAAGTGACTCGTCACACAGGAAGTGTCAGAGGTGGGATTTGAACCCAGGGCCTCTGATGCCAGAGTCAGTGTTCTATCTGATATGTCACCCAGTAGGGCTCCATATGAGGATGTAAACATAGGCACACAGGAAAAAGGGAGAGAGGAATGGAAGAAAGAAGGAAGGTAGGAAGGAAGGAAGGAAAGAAAGAAGGGATGGAGGGAGGGAGGGAGGAAGGAGGAAAGGAAGAAAGGAGACGGAGAGAGAAAGGAAGCCAAGGAGGGAAAGGAGAAGGAAAGAAGGAAGGGAAGGAGAGAGGGAGGGGAGGGAGGGAAGAAGGAAGGAGAAAAAGAATGAAGAAGGGAAAGAGGAAGGGGCAGGGGCAGACTAGATTTCAGAACAGACAGTGACCTAACCAGTCATGCATCATCTCCCCTTTGGTGGACAGAAGAGATGTAGATTGTCACTCCTGAATTCTCAGTCCATCCCTCCTCCCAAGCTATGCTAACTTGTGCCTGGGACAACTATCCCCAAGTCTTTTCTCTCCATCTTCCCCTTGTTATGATCTAAACCTAAGCAGACATGATGTGTGAGCAGGCAGATGAAGAAAGAAGTGGAAGCCTCTTTGCATGTCCCAGGGCTCCTTCTGCTCAGGCCCAAGCCCCTGCCTGTGACTGGATCCCCTGCTGGCAGGCAGAGTCTGTTTCTATATATACTGTGCACATCTAGTTCACTTCCAGTCCATCGTCATCTAAGACAGCTGACCTTCCACGGCCCTCTTCTGGGAGCCCACACCGCTGGGGCTTTCCAGATGCATTTGTACCCACTTTGTGACTTGTGGACTGGTACACATCTGCTCCAAGCCTCAGGGAAGCACGGAGCATCAGAGCTGAGAGGGCCTTAGAACACTGTGAGTCAGAACTGAAAAAGGTCTTAGGACACAGAATGTCAGAACTGGTAGAACGCCTAAATGGCATGTCAGAGCTGGGCGGGCCTTTAGAACATAGAATGTCAGACAGAGCTGGGAGGGTCTTTAGAGCCCAAAATGTCAGAGCTGGGAGGACCCTTCAAACTGAGGATGTTGGAGCTAAAATGACCTTTAGAACATAGAATGTCAGAGCTGGGTGGGCCTTTAGAACATAGAATGTCAGAGCTGGGAGGATCTTTAGAGCCCAAAATGTCAGAGCTGGGAGGACCCTTCAAACCGAGGATGTTGGAGCTAAAATGACCTTTAGAACATAGAATGTCAGAGCTGGGTGGGCCTTTAGAACATAGAATGTCAGAGTTAGGAGGATCTTTAGAGCCCGAAATGTCAGAGCTGGGAGGACCCTTCAAACACAGGATGTTGGAGCTAAAATGACCTTTAGAACAGAGAATATCAGAGGTAAGAGGGCCATTAGAACCCAGAATGTCAGAGCTGAGAAGAGACTTAGAACACAGGATCTCAGAGCTGGGAGGGCTCTTAGAACACAGAATGTCAGAGCTGGAAGAGAAGTTAGAGTAGAGAAAGTCAGAGCTGGGCTGGACTTGGAGCACAGAAGGTGAAGGTAGGAAAGCCTTCAAACCCATAAATGTCACGGGCCTTCCAACCTCTTCTTCCTGCTTTAGAAAGTGCAGCTGGTGACAGCCTCCAAGGGCCCAGTCCAGGAGGTCAGAGGTGGGGGAGTCTGGTAGGAAACCTCCTGGATTTGGAATCAGTAGATCTGCCTCTTGTGAGCTTGGTGACCCTGAACAAGTCATATGACTTTCTTAAAATTCAGTTTTCCCATTCATAAAATGGGATGGTAATACTTTTGTTGCCTAACTCACAGAGGTATCATGGGGAGCACACTTGGTAAACCTCAGCATGCAGGTTCCTTCACTTGTCTGGTGTTTATTTTCTGCACCTGTAAAATGAGGAGACTGAAATAAATAACCTCCAGTATCCTTCCCAGCTCTGACCTTCTATGTCCTAAGGAACCAACTCTGACCTACGTTCTAAGGGTCTTCCAAGCTCTGATATTCTCTGTCCTAAGGGATCTTCCCACTCTGACCTATCTCGGGGGCAGCTAGGTGGCACAGTGACAGCGCCTGGAGTTGGGAGGACCTACCTGAATTCAAATCTAACCTCAGACACTTACTAGCTGTGTGCAAGTCACTCAATCTCAGACTGCTCAGCTGTAAAACTAGGGAAAATAATACCCCCTAACCCCCAAGGTTGTTGTGAGGGTCAGATGAGATAATAATCATAAAGCACTTAGTGCAGTGCCTAGCACGGAGTAAGTGCTGTATAAACGTTAATCTCTTTGCCTTCACTTTTGTATTATTCCCTTCTAAGGTCCCTCCCAGCTTTAGCTTTTTGTCTTTAAAAACTTGCAGTTTTTGTCTATAGTTTCCTATTTTTTCCTCCAGACCTAGGTAGAAATTTCTAGGCTCTAAGCCAGGGGTGAGGAACCTGCAGCCTTGAGGCCACTGTGGTCCTCCAGGTCCTCCAGTGCGGCCCTTTGACTGGAGGCTGCAGGTTCCCCACCCCTGCCTAAGCAATACTCCCTGAAGAAGAAGGGAGTGAAACAAGACTCTCTAAAAAGGGAAGGCCCTCCCTCTGGCCTATGTCCACCGCAAGGGTGTTTCTGCAGTACTGGGCTGGAGGAAGAAACCTTTGTCTAGGGCTGCCCCCCAAAACACCACTGGCTCTGGAAAGATCACGGACTCATTTAAAACCAGCTCCTGATGTCCCAGGAAGATTAGGATCATTTTTTATTTAAAAAAAACCACTTATTTTTTGGTGAGTAAATTGCTCTGAGAGTTTCAATGCAAGGGAAAAACATTCACCCCTAGTAATGAGCTGGTGAAGAGAGTCCAGTGGGCCTTTAGCTATTCTATTCTGGGAATGATTTTCATAACTAACGCCTGCTGAACAATCCCAGACTGAGGAAACAGAGATGGAATCAGTGAACTCTGGAGGGAGGAAGAGTTATTGGGAAGGGGCCAGCAGGATGAATTTAATAATAGGAGAAAATTTAGAAGGAAGTTAATAACCATAAACAACAACATTTAAATAAAAAAGAAAAATAAAACATAAAACCACGATCACCAAACTGCAGCTTACAAGAAAAAAAAAAGGAAGCATTAGCGTCACCAAATATAATATTTACTGGAGTCAGGAAGACTTGAGTTCAAATGCAGCCTCAGATACTTACTAGTGAGACCATGGCCAAGTCACTTAGCCATTTTCTGCCTCAGTTTCCTTATTTGTTAAAAATAGTGTTAAGAATAGCACCTACCACCCAGGGTTGTTGTGAGGATCAAATGAAATAATTATTGTAAAGTAAAAAGAAAAATATGGTAAAAAAATTATAGTAAAGCATTTAGCGCAGTACCTAAAATATAATAAGTGCTATGTGAACATTATTATAATTATTATAAATTAGGATGGAGGAATTTCAGCTCCAACTGCTCCATAATTTACAACCCTAGAGAATTGCCCCAGGGCAATGATTAGCTAAGTAACTTGTCTGTGATCACATAGCCTGTATACATCAGAGACAGGACTCAAACCCAGATCTTCTCTACTTAAAGGCCAACTCTTGACAGCATCATACTGCCTCTCCTGCATAAATTATAGAATTTTGTTTCTGTTATTATTTTTAAAGATAATATTTCTTGGTTTTATATTATTTTTCTAGCCTAATATATCCTCCTTCCCCCATCCCAGAAAGCCTTCTCTTATAACAAAGAGGAAAAAGAAGAGCTCTGAAAAACTAATCGACCCAATCTGACATCATCTGCAGTGTTCCACACCCGCAGTCCCCACATTTACAAAGAGAAGAGGGAAATGTCTTCTCACATGAGCTTTTTCGGTATGATTTCACAGACTTTAGCTTGGATTGTCATATTGGTTCTTTCCCTTGACATTGTTGTAGTCTCTGGGTATACAATTTCCCTGGTTCTTCTTCCTTTACACTGCATCAGTTCATACAAGTCTTCTCTGTATTTATAATTTCTTATAGAACTGTAGCCATGTATTCCTAGACCACAAGAGATCTCTATGGCCCTTTAATGAGCAGTTATCTTTCTCTAAAATATAGACAGGATCTACATTAAGACCTTAGACTCATGAAGGTGAGCAAGCACAGTCTCTAACAATCCCAATAAAGATTTTGAGTATAGACCCTGTAATCAGCTGGATGTTTATCTGTTCCACAAGAACCAGCCTAGCTAAGTTGGGAAAGGTTCCTTATCAAACTGGCCCCAGGGGATGAACATTTTAGCCAAAGCACCCCCTAAAGACTGTCTGCTAAGTTACAGAGATATCTGTGATCTACAGTGGTAGGGAAAGTACCTCCACCAGAGAAATCACAAGTCCTTGAAAGTATTAAAATGAGTCAGAGGCAAAGTATATATTCAGAGCTGTCACTAGGGTGGGGTGACTGGGACTTTACCCCACACCGATATCTTGGGGAGGAAAACAATTCTTTCCCTTGGCAGCCCTTCAGTCTACCATCCCTGTGCTTCATGGCCTTCTTCTAGTTTCAGATTACATGGAGTGATTGCCCCGTCTCCTTCCCCTAGCCCTGGAACACTACTGTCCCCACCCCCACCCCCCCAGTCCTGTCCCTGGAGGAAAGTTCAGTTGAGGCAGATAATCTGAGATAGCCTCCCCTGGTAAGTCTTAGTGTATTTATTTCACTTGTTTTAGGTGGGTTTCCTGTTAGCTAGAGGTTGTATAGGTAGCTGGGTTATCAACAATAACCTTTTCCCCTATGTTGGTTATACTATATCAAACCATACTGTGCCTTGCTATTCTATGATGTATTTTACTGTACTAAATACCATCCAATATCCTACCTCGCCCTACCCTACTCTACCATATCCCATCCTACCTCATCCTACCCTACCTTACCCTATGCTGTCCCATCCTACCCTGTTCTACTCTATCCTACCCTATCCCATTCTACTCTATCCTATTCTATTCTATCCCATTCTAACCTGTTCTATCTTATCCTACCCTGATCTGACCTGTCCTGTCCTAACCTATCCCATCCTATTCTATCTCAACCTGTCTTATCCTATCTCCTATCCTGTCCTATCCTGTTACATCCTACTACTGTGCTTGGCTACTTGGATTCATATAAAGTCACTGCCAGTCAGTGTTTGGTTTGTAAATTCAAGTCAGCAAACATTTATTAAGTGCTCACAATGTTCAAGGCAGTTGGCTGGCAGATGGGGCTACAAAGCCTCTTTCCTCCGGAAGTAGAGAGGAATACATTGAATATAGTAGTAAGTAACAAAAGTAATTTCCAAAGGGAGAGAATGCTAAAAAACTGAGAGGATCAGAAAAGGCCTGATGTATGAGGGGGCATCTGAGCTGTGCTTTGAAAGAAGACCGGGAGTCTACAAGGCAGAGGGGAGAAGAGAGAACATTTGAGACATGGGGACCACTTGTGCAAAGTCATGGAGGTGGGAGATGAAATGTATACAGAAGACAGGAAGCAGAACAGTCTGACTGGTACAGAGTGTGTGAAATAATATGAAATGAGACTAGAAAGATAAGCAGGAGTCAGACTGTGAAGGGTTTTAAATTCAAGGCTGGAGGTTTTGTATTTTTATCATAAAGGCAATAAGGAGCCATTAACAATTTTTGAGAGAGAGAAAGGGAGAGAGAGACAGAGAGAGAGAGAGAGAGAAAGAGAGAGAGACAGAGACAGAGAGACAGAGACAGAGAGAGACAGAGAGAGAGAGATCTATATTTAGGAAAAATCTATTTGGAAGCTATGTGGAGAATGGAATGGAGTGGGGAGAGACTGGAGGCAAAGATACAATTAAGAGGTTATTTGCCATAATTCAGCTAAGAGGTGGTAATGGGCTGAACTCATATGAAGCTATATGAGTGGACAGAAGAAAAAACAGATGTTGTGAAGTGAGATTGACAAGACTTGGCAATTGATTGGGTGTGAGAGAGAGAAACAAGAGGGTCAAAGATGGTTCCAAGTTTGTGAAGCTGGGAGATCAGAAGGATGCTCATGCCACCATCAGGGAGGGGGAAGTTTGGGACAAAATGGAGAGTCCCACCCCATCACCAAATGAATTTGCCCATGCTCTCAAGAGCTCTTTGTTAGCCCTCAATGTATATCACTGTTTTGATTTTGTTTTCATCATTCTCTGCATCCTTCCATGTTTCCTTTTTATTCTTCATTTTTTGCTCATTCTTAACACAAATACAAGAAGGATCTGTGACTTCATGATTATAAAGACCACCCAGTGTGGAATCTCTCTCCATAAATGCAGATTGCAACCCTTCCATGACTTAGTAGCTAAATTCTAGTGAGTCGCTAGAGGCACAAAGAAGAATGCCTTACCCTGGGGTCCTGCACAGGTGAGTGTCAGAGGTAGAATTTGAACTCAGGACTGGCTGACTCTAAGCCTGGCATTCTCTACTGCCTCACAGCAGATGCTGAAGGAATGTCATTGATGATATAGAAGGTAAATTAAGCAATTCAAGCCAAGCCTTTAGAAAAAATGTCCTATGCCTCAGTCACTATGCTAGGTAGGTCCTCCTCAAATACGTAGTGTTTGCCCTGAAAAAGCTTCCATTGTAGTGGAAGGGATGTAACCTATACACATACCACAGTGCTAGGTGGAGCAGTGAGCACCAGTGTTAAATATGAAGCCTGGAAGACCTGAGTTCAAATCCCGTTTCAGACACTTAGTAGCTCTGTGAATCCTAGGCAAATCACTTTACCTCCCTCAACCTCAGCTTTGTTATCTGTAAAATGGGGATGATAATAGCAACTACCTCACAGGGATCTTGTGAGGATCCGATGAGTGAGTATATGTAAAGCATTTTCCAAACCTTGAAGAGCTAAAAAAAAAATTCTAGCTATTACTGTTATGCCAGTAAGTCAGAACTAAGTACATACAAAGTAAATACAAGATAATTATGGGTTGGGAGAGTCACTAAGAAGAGAGAGACTCAGGAATATGAAAGGGAGGAGGTGGCATCTGAGCTGAACCTTGAAAGATGCCACTAAAAGATTTGAAAAGGCAGAGGTGAGGAGTTTGGACTTTATCCTGGAAAAAGGGAGTCATGAAAGTTTCCTGAGTAGGGGAGGGACAGGGAGAGAACTATAGGAATAAAGCCTCATTATTCCACCCCACTTCTTCTGCCCTGCCTCAGTTTCCCCACATGAGGCCAATCCTAAAGATGGATCTTGCACTTGATGAGACAGCTGACCCTTTCACTGAACAGAAATCAGTGTCCTGCTTAATAAGGTGAAGTATCTCTGGCTGAGTGCATCTTAGCTCAATGGAGATTTTTAAATGTAACGGTGGATATTTAATGAAAGAGCCTTCAGTGGGCAAAGGTTAGCTAGCACTCTAGGGAATCACAAGGCTACTTTGTGGACGGCTTTTCTCCCTGGGGGTAGGAGCTCCCTCTTGGAAGCCTCCTCATCAAGTTGTCTTTTGCAGTAAGGAAAACTGAACAAAAAGGCAACACCTTCTGATATAATGGAGTCAAGAGACCTGCATTCAGGCTCCATCTCATAAATTGAGAGCTGGAAGGGACCTTAGAGGTCATTGAGTCTAAATTATTTTTTGATAAGGAAACTCAGTCCCAGAGAGGTTAAATTGACTTAGCCAAACCCATACAAGCAGAACTAGGATTCAAACCCAAGTCTTGGCTCCAAATCCCATGATCCTTCTACTATGCCATGTGGTCTCACTGGGAAATGTTTGGCAGGCCTCAGTTTCCATTTCTGTCAAGGGAGAGAATTGAATCGGATGGCTTCGAAGGTCCCTTACAGCCCTAAATCTAGGATTCTATTGTAACCTTAGGAGTCATCACATTAAGTTCATGTCTGATTAGGCAGATTTTAAAAGGCCTCGTAATCCTTAGTAATTCTGTTCTCAAAAGTATAGTTATGAAGCCTCTGAATGACTTATGACAGTAGGCTGAAAGATTGAGATCTCAGAAAGATCACTTTCTCCCGTAGGGCTCCCGGAGCTGTCCCAGGCCCTCAGGTCCTGAACATAGGCTCACAAGAAAAACCTGCTGAATTTCACGTCAAAGGACCTAGACTCAAATCCTTCCTCAGCTACATTCTCCCCCTCTGACCTTGGGAAAGTGAGTTAACCTCACTAGGCATCAATTTTTTCCTTTGAAAAACAAAGGGGTTGAACTAGATTCCCTCTCAGGTCCCTTCCCCATAGCATCTGTGATTGTTGAATGAATGAAATCAGGATAGGACACATGACAGTCAGATTGCAGACTGAAAAGACATCACATTGACAGGTTTTTCTTCCTGCTTCTTCCTGGGTGAGGTGTTTGCCATGAAGAAGAATCCAGGGTGTTTTATAAGCACTTGCTGCATCACCTGAGTTCGGAAGCAAAGGAGAGACTGGAAGCAGAATCGGGCTCCTGCTGGGGGCAGTGTGCCCTATACCAGGGGCCAGGGAGGGGAATCTGTCCTATTAGGCCTACTGGGGCAGAAGGAAGGCAGACTCCCCTGAGCCCCTGGATGCTCTGCCCCACCTCCCTGCCTCCAGTCTCTGTGCCATTTGCCTGTAATGCAGTCCTTCCTTAGCTCCCCCTCTTAGAACTCCCAGTTCCCTTCAAGATTCAGCTCATATATCAACTCTTACAGGAAACCTTTCCTAATTGTCAGGGCTTCATCTCACCTCCTCAAATTAGCACATATGTGGGTCCGTGTCTATGGGTTGTACACTCTAATAGAATGTAAGCACTTTGAAGGCAGGGACTGTTTTTCATTTATCTTTGTATCTCCAGTACTAATCCCTTGACTTACACATAATAGGTAATTATTAAATGCTTGTTGGATGTTCAGGGGGAAGGTGATAGCTACCATCAAGCATTTGAGCGACTATGATGGAAAAGACAAGGCTTTCCCCTTGGCCCTAGAGAACAGAATTACAGCAATGGGTAGCAAGTATAAAGAGGCAGATTTAGGTTTAATGTCTGGAAAAAAATTTCCTAACAAAGACATTCTTTTTTCCTAATTTTTCATGACAAAACCTTAGGCAAGCCATTTAAACTCTCTGAGACTCAGTTTCTTCACCCATAAAATAAGGGTTGGACTAGGTGTCTTCCCTAGAGGCCTTCCAGATCAAATTGCTAGGCTCTGAAACACCAGTGGGAATCTTGACCAGTGTTTACCAAGCCACTTGAGCTTTAGTGAAAGGGCAGTCTGTTCTAGGGACCCTCAAAGCAGTGGAGATACCCCAGAAAGAATGTCTTTTACCACAAGGTGAAGGGAAGTCTGTCCCTACAAGACTCCTCACTGGCAAGGAACAGACCAAATGGAGATTCATCTTAATCTTCCATCCTCTGTGTCACCATCTATTTCGGGAGAATGGCAAATATTCAGTCCTTTCAGGCTTGGGTGTCAGCTGCTTCCGTGAAGTCATTAGTCAAGGGGAGACAGGACTCGGAGAGAACAGGCAGTTTTGAAAAAGCCTTAGATGGGAAGCCAGGGTGGCTAACAGGTCCCTTCAGCATAGTTGTGTCATCCCTTCCTCCACCATGTTAAATATGGAGCAAGGCTCAGAATGGAGATAGCCATTGCCTAACTCTTCTGAGTCTAGAATAAGATGAACAGTTATAATAGAAGACAGAGAAGGGGAGGGGTATGTTTGGAAGGACCACCTTCAAGGTCTATAGATAGAGATGGAGCCTTCCTTCAGTTGACCTTAAAGAGGTTTTATTATTTTCTACTTGTATGGCCCTAGGCCAGCCTTTACCCTCCAGATTTCTCCACCATCCTTCAGCTGCTTTGTCCTTCTTCCTCTATGGCCCCATTCTTCCATTGGTGAAACTTAGAGGCCTCCATTTTGGGTAAGTACCCAGAGCAGCCATCCTTTATTCTTGATTTCACTGCCATGGCCTGGCCAGAGTACCTTTTTCCTCACCCCCTATCCCACTTTCTCCATCCCTAGAACAAAACTCAATTTCCTGGTCACTTATTTTCTATAGGCTTTGTCTTTTCTCGTTAGGATGTGAACTTCCTGAGGGCAGGCACTGGCTTTCTTTTACTTGTATTTGTATCTCCAGTACTTGGTGCAGTGCCTGGCACATAGTAAGCCCTCAATAAATGCTTCTTGACTTGGGCTGATCATTTAACCTCTCATCTATAAAATGAGAAGATTGGATGAGGTGATCTAAGGCCCCTTCCATCTCTAATGGTTTATGATTCTGTGATTCTCTGCACCAAGTTTTCACCAGTAAAAGGAGGGAGTTGGATCAGACCTTAATTTAATGGTTTCTGTGAACTCGAATGGGAAAAAAATTATATCTTCAATGGCACAGTGGATAGATCTACATGTCTGGAGTCAGGAAATCTGAGTTTAAATCTGGCCTCAGACACTAGCTGTGTGACCCGGGGCAAGTCACTTAACCTTGTTTGCCTCAGCTTCCTCATCTGTGAAATGAGCTGAAGAAGCAAATTGCAAACCTCTCCAGTATCTCTGCCAGGCAAATCCCAAATAGGGTCATGAGGACTCAGACATGGCTGAAAAAAAAGAATGAACTGAAAACCAAAATTTTACAGTTCCCTCAGTCATAAATGTAAGTAACAAACATTATCCTGAGAAAGGCGTCCATTGGATTCACCAGACTGCCAAAGGGGGCCAAACCCCAAGAAAGGTTAAGACCCTGTAATCTAGAAGAAAGAACATTGAACTTGTCTGCAGTCAGAAGGCTCCTGCTCTCAAGCCTGGATTCTAAAACTCTCTACCTCTGTGATCTTGGATTCTAATCCTCTACATTTTCACATCTGTGACTGATTGGATGAATGGATGAATGAACAAATGAATGGAAAGGAATCTACTATTTACTATGGCCAAAAAGTCTGCTGAGCACTAAGGATTCAAAAACAAGGAAGCAAGACAGCCCCTGCCCTCAAAAAGCTTACATTCTAATGGGGGAGATAACACATAAAGGAGAACTAGAGTTGGAAAGTCAGAGGAGGCCAATGCACTTGTGGCAGCACAGCGGCATGATGGCCTGATTCTTAGTAAGGTGCTAATAATTACAACAATAATAGTAATTTGTTGTTCAGTAATGTTGCATCAACCAATGTTTTTGTTGTTGTTCAGTCATGTCTGACCTTTCCTGACCCCATTTGGGTCTTCTTGGGAAAGATAAGGAGTGGTTTGCTATTTCCTTCTCCAGACCATTTGACAGATGGGGAAACTGAGGCAAACAGAGTTAAGTGACTTGCCCAGGGTTACAAAGCTAGGAAGTGTCTGAGGCCAGAAGAGTCTTCCTGACTCCAGATCCGGGGTTCTGTCCACTGGACCACCTATCTGCCCAATAATGGTAATAGCTAGCATTTATAAAGAACCTTACAAATATGTCATTTTATCCTTACGATTACCCTGAGATATAGGCACCATTATTATCTCCATTTTATAGATGAGGAAACTGAGGCAGACAAAGGTTAAGTGACTTGTCCACAGTCACACAGCTGGTAAGCGTCTGAGGCTGGATTTATACTCAGGTCTTCCTGGCTCCAGGCCCAACCCCTGCACCACAGCTTATCCGTCAGAGCCCAAGGTCACAGAACTGGGAACCCAAGTCCCAGTGGTCAGAGAAGTGTACAGGGTATGGTTTGAGGCTGGCTAGAAAGTGGTGTTATAGTCAAGTTCTAGGCAAAATCAGCAGAAAGCTCACCTGTCAGAGCCCAGTGTCCTAGAAACAGAGTCTGGAGGTGGGAGAGAAGGGCCAGAGTGGAAGTTACAACAGAGCTTAGACTGGGAAGTATCAAATGGGAATTAGTAGAACTTTCCCTTCCTGCTTCATAGGGTGGTCGTGAGGATCCAATGACCTAATGTATTAAAACGCCACATAATAAATGAATCGGTATTTAGTAGCCAGCAATTTAATAAAGACTTTGAACCAAAGAGAAATCTTAATAATAGTTCACATGTATATAATGCTCTGAGGTTTACAAAGAGCTTTGAAGTCCACCTTCTTTCTTCTTTGCTAACATTGGTCCCCCGGAAGATCGCTCCACCCCCTTTTTCTGTTTGGTCAATTCTTCTTGAAACCTCCATGCTAAGGAAAGTGCCCGAGCCAACCATGTTCTCTCCTTCATTCCTGTCTGGGTTCCACTCCCGGCACTCCGCGCTGCTTTCTCTTCCATGATCCGATAGGCTTCTTAGCCTGGAAGTTCCATCTCCCCCTGAGACCACTCCACCCGTACAGTCTTCTGATTGTTCAGTTCCTCCCATAATGTCCGTTTGAAGACAGCTGCCTAGGTCAGCCGTATTTGCTCCTTCATTCCTCTGGGGCTTCACTCCTGACTCTCTGGACTCATTCTTCTGGGGCTTCACTCCTGACCCTCTGGACTTCCTTCCCCACCACCATCTCCTCCCATCCCCTCTCAGCTTCTTTTCGTCTATTGTCCTCCCCCATTAGAAGGTAAGCTCCTTCAGGAGCAAGAACTGTCTTTTGCTTCTATTTGCATCCCCAGTGCTTAGCACAGTGTCTCGCATATACTATGTACTTAGTAAATGCTTTTTTGTGACTTGATGTACCAATATAAACCTTTGAAGGGTTTCCCTGTGCATACATACATGGTCTCCTTGAAGGCAGGCATTGTTTCCTTTTTGTCTTTTGTCGACCTGAAAGTTTGGTTAAAAGAGGCAGACAGGCTAGGTGATACGTAAATTCATATTGTTTTTCTCTTAAAGCTAGGGAAGCTGGCAAACATGTATGTACACAGAGCCAAAATGTAAGTTCTGACTGTCTGAACAAAAGAATGAGAAGGATTAAATACATTTTAGAACAATCCCAATTCAGGACCCAAATTTATGATCTCCTTATATGTTTAATCATAGTATGAGAAAGGAATTTTCTTAATTGAATAGGTGGTAAATACGTTGTGTTTGTCCTTTGTTTTTGAAGAGGACCATGGCATCAGGGAAATGTGTTTACAGTTTTGTGAAAGGAGAGAGAAAGAGAGACAGAGAGAGAGAGAGAGAGAGAGAGAGGAAGAAAGGAAGGAAGAAAGAAAGAAAGGAAGGAAGGAAGGAAGGAAGAAAGAAAGAAAGAAAGAAAGAAAGAAAGAAAGAAAGAAAGAAAGAAAGAAAGAAAGAAAGAAAGAAGAGAAAGAAAGAAAGAAAGAGAAAGGAAGGAAGGAAGAAAGAAGGAAAGGAGAAAGAAAGAAAGAAAGAAAGAAGAGAAAGAAAGAAAGAAGAGAAAGAAAGAGAGAAAGAAGAGAAAGAAAGAAAGAAAGAAAGAAAGAAAGAAAGAAAGAAAGAAAGAAAGAAAGAAAGAAAGAAAAAAAAAGAAGAGGAAGAATCTAGCCAGTAAACCCCAAGTTAAGTGGGCAGCTTTTGGCCATCAAAATTTACCTTCCTTTGGAGAGGAGAAGGAGAGGGAGAGGACAAGCCGAGTTACCCAACTAGCTGGGTCTCCATTCATACAGCTCGGTTTACTCATAGGTTGTGTTTGTCCTTGATTTTCAAAGAGGACCATGGCATCAGGGAAATGATGACATGACTTGCAGTTGACTTTGATTTGAGTGAGGGAGGGCCGTGCAAGGTTACCAGCCTGATTTTCTCCTTGATAAAATGTCAATTGAAATTACGACCCAGGATATCTATGTTTTCCTTACCATTAACATGACATAACTTAGTATATGTCCATAAAATATTACGATAAGTCCCACTATACGAGACAATGTCTCGGGTTAAGGATCTCATCCTTAATAGCCATAAACAGAGGAAAACATGCTCTTAAGTCAATTCCATCTGGCCTTGTCCACATAGGAAGAGGTGGTCTCTGAGTTCACTCAGAGAGCAAAGGTGCTTCTTCTGGTCGATCGGTTCAGGCCCTGGCCCTCTCTGAGGTTCCAATGATATTGAATGACTATTGCTTTGCATCCCCATCCCCTAGGACATTACCCAGCATCCTAGGAGGTGTTTGTGGGTGGATCGATTCATTGATCAATTGAGTGTGTAAGCAGAAAGGAAACAGAAGAAGCAAGCTGCTGTCTTTCCTTACAGCCCAGGGCAATCTGAATTTAGATTCTCTCTTGTATAAGAATATTAGATCCCAATCTGGCTTCTGCTGCACCTCAGCCTTGCTCCCTGTGTGTTCAGGGAAGGCAAATGCATTTAAATATTTGGCTCAGCCAGATATAATCTGTTGCTGCAAGAGAGAAAGGGCAAACGAGCTGGAATTGAGCAGGTGGTGGAATCAATGAAAAACCCAGGGATTCTAGAAATAACCTCTGGGGGGAAGGGAGTCTTTCTCAGGAAACCTAGGCTGGGTCGGTGTGACCTCTTCAGCAATAGGAGAAAGGCTGGAATGTCTCCAGGGCTTGGACCGTGTGATAAGCCCGAGCTAGGGCAGGGCATTCTTATGGGGTAAGAGTAACTAGAGCTCTAACTGGCATAGGGTAAGCAGGGCTTCATGCCAGGACACCAGCATAGTGGGGGTTCTCTTTCTCCCCTCTCTTGGATCCCTAGTCCTCGAGCTCAGCAGCCCTGGTGTCCCATCACAGCTTTGTCCTTCCAGGCTCCACCTCCTATGCTCCCACACTCCTTTCCAGAACTGTTTGTGCCAGGTACAGATACACCTGCTTGTGTATCTGAGCTTGACCTCACTGGCCCTGCTTGTCCCCACTTGGCCCTGGGGAGCTGAGTAGATGAAGACTAAGTAACTGAGGTCAAAATCAAATCAAAGCCATTGGTAGTTTAATCCACAGCCAGGATTAGCAGCATCTCCACCTTCTTCAACCTGGGTTTGAGGTGTGCTTCCATTACTCACTAGCTGTGTGACCATGGGCGAATCACTTAACCTCTCTGGGTTCAGTTTGTTTATATGAAAAATGGGGATGATCTTACCTTTGAGACTGATCTTGCAAGGTTATTGTGAGAATCAAATAAGAAGGCCTTTTCTAGCTACTATTACTAATAACAAACATCTCTGCTTTTCACTTTAAGATTTGCAAAATATATTATCTCATTTGATCTTTATACCATCCCTATGAAGTTGGTGCTCTTATTAGCTCTATTGTACAAATGAGGTGGGTGGGGAGGGCAAGGGGGTGGGGGAAGGGGAGGGACAGGGGGAGAAGGAGAAGGAGAGGGAGAGGGTGAGGGAGAGGGAGAGAGAGGGAGAGAGAGAGAGAGAGAGAGAGAGAGAGAGAGAGAGAGAGAGAGAGAGAGAACAAGAGAAAGAGAGAGAGAACGAGAGAGAGAGAGAGAGAGAGAGAGAGAGAGAGAAAGGAGAGAGAGTAAAAGAGAGATGATGATGATGATGATGATGGTGATGATGATGATGATGGTGATGATGATGATGATAGGTAAGTAGATAGATAGATAGATATAAATAGGTAGGTAGAAATAGAAAGATATATAAATTGATAGGTCAGTAAATAATAGATACAGATAGGTAAGTAGACAGAGGAGGAAAGATAGATATAGATAGATAGATAGATAGATAGATAGATAGACAGACAGACAGACAGACAGACAGACAGACAGACAGACAGACAGAATTTATTGAGCACTTGCAACTAGGTACCATGCTGATTAGTGGGAATGCAAATACAAGCAAAAAGAGAAATAATCCTCTCTAATGGGGGAAGACAACACACACAGTGGCATTGGAGTGGGGAAAGGGGTGGTTAGGGAGAGAGGACTGGTTCCCTCTCAAGGAACAAAGTAGAAAAGTGCAGAAAGGCAGGATGGCCCTGGGCAGAGACTCCCCAGTCAGAGGACGAGGTGAGAGGGGTGGAAGCAAGATGAAGAGACTGCTTTTTCCTGGGCTACGCTGGGATTAAGTGTCAGAGGCCAGATTTGAATTTAGGTCTTCAGTGGCCAAATCCAGTACTCTCTGCAGCACACCGCACTGCCTTCTAAAGGTATAGGTTATGCTTGGAGAGTACTTTGCAGATCTCAAAGGAGTATGTGTCCGTGATTATTATTACTGTGTCGTTGGAACAGGTATCTGAGGGCCAATGCGCTACATTCGTTCCTTCTGAGGAGGCAGGGTTGCTGATATGGAGACCTCAGCTAACTTTTCAACAGACCAGCCTCTCATCCCTACCACCCTAGCTAGATCTCCCACTTCTCTGTTTTTCAAGTCACCTTTGAATCAATGGGCTAAGTAACAGCTTAATTCAAGAGGCTACTCTCATATCTCTGCCAGGGCTGGGTGCCAGGCACTGCACAAAGTACATGTCCCTAAGAGCCGGAGGAGAGATCTGTGCTTATCCAAGGAAGCGAAGTGTCCAGGAGATTTACGTGGAGTGTGACTAGAAGCAGCTAGACAGTGACCTCCAAAGCCCTGAGTTCGGATCTGATTTCAGCCGCTCCTAGGACTTTTGTCCTGGGCTTAATCCCTGCATCTTTCAAAGATTAAAGCTCCATGTTCTGCTTGGGATGAAATAGAGCTATGGAATGACAGCTGGATGTGGAGGCCTGGATCCAGAGGACCTGGATTCAGGTCCTGGTGATGTGGGGCAATTCATTTTGCCTTCACTTTCAGTTTCTTTCTCTATATAAAAATCTGAGGATTGGACCTTGGATGAGGGCCAGAGTCCCTCCCACCTCTAAATCCTATAATTCTATGGAAAAATCAAATCAGAGAAGAGAGGGTCCCTAGAGGTCATTTAGTCCCATTTTAAAGATGGAGAAACTGATACCCAGTGAGACAAAGCCACTTGTCCCATGGTCACCCAGCAAGGGTGTGTTAGATGTGGCATTCGAGCCAAGGTCTTCTCAGAAGCCAGTGTTCATTCCACTGTGCCATTAGTAACCAGCTCATTTTACAGATGAAGAGACAAGGGCCATGAGAAGTGAGGAGGCAGAGGAGTAGCATGCTACAAGGGAAGGCACCCTGGATTTGGATTTGAAGGACCTGAATTCAGAGCTGATTTTTGCCAATATTATCCATGAAATCTTGGAAAAGTCACTTAACCTGGATCCTCAATTTCTTTATCTAGAAACTGCCATATCTGGAATCTGGACTAGGGTAGCCTCTCCAATCTCTTCTATTTCTAAATCTACAATCTGATGGGCAAAGCAAGGATTTGAACCCAGGTCCTCTGCTGCTGAATCCAGGGCTCTGTCTTCTATCCCAGGTTGAATCTTTCATCTGTCTCTCTGTGCCTTTGTCCCAGAGGCCCTCACCATCATGGGTTTCTTGTGTGCCTGCCTGTAGCGATAGATGAAATGTGAGACCTGTTTTTTTGGAAAGAGGCAATCTGTCCTGAGGCACACCTCAATCTCTGGTGCTGAGACTGATGCCATAAACAAAAGTCAACCCGTGAAGGCGGCAGGCCAGTGGAGGCTCATGGGCCTTTAATTAGCTGGCCTTCTTTGTAAGCCGATGTGAATCAACAGCTAAGTGGTATGGTGGGGAACAGTGATGGAAGCATTTGGAGCTGAGTGATCCTGGGCAAATCAATTAATAGTCAACAGATATTTATTAAACACCTACTATGTGCCAGGCACTGGGCCAAAAGTCAGGCAGTGCTGTTGAGCTCACAGCCTGATAGGAGAGACAACATGCAAACAATATGTATGTATGCATACATACAAGCTAAGTACAGGATAAATGGGAGATAATCAACAGAGAAAAAACACTAGAATCTCTCAGCCTCAGCTTCTTCACAGGGCTGTCGTAAGGATCAAATGGAATGTTATTTGTAATTATTTAAAGCCTTGTAAAGGTGCTAGCTATTATTATTAGTGTTTAGAGATAATAAGAGTTGAGATGATTTTTCCTCTTTTTTTTCTGTCTGACTCTTAATAGAAAAATGACCCAAGGATAGAAAAACACATTTTACAAGAGATGAAACACACATTGGAAATAGTAACCTGAAAGTGGGTTCTTCCTCTACACAAAATGAAGCAGTGATAGTTAGAAGGTACCAGAGGCAAGATTCGAATACTGATTTCAAATCCAAAGCTCCTTCCATTACCCCACACTGCCTTTCTGTGAGGAAACCGCTCAGGCCAATCAAATTGGCAAAAATAATTAAAAGTGACAAAATTCGATGTTGGTGAGACTGCCGGAAAACAGGTACAATTCGCTGTATAGTACATCCGACTAGCAGCTTTGGGCTGCAGGGACCCAGATTTAAATCTGAGCTCTACCACTGGTCACTACTGTGACGTTAGACAAGACCCTTCTCCTCTCCAGGTCATAAGGTCCTCCATGGTAACACAAAGGGGTTGAACTAAACATTCTCTGAGGTCCCTGCTGGCTCTGGCATTCGACGTTCTAAGATTTCTTCCCTAAAACCCTACAACATTCTCTCCCATCTTCATGCCTTTTCGCTGGCCATCCCTCATGCCTAGAATGCTCTTCTTCACTTGGGTCTCCTGGCTTCCCACCTACCTACCTGAAATCCTACCTTCTGCAGGAGGCCTTCCCTAGTCTCTCTCAGCTGCCAATGCTTTCCTCTCTGTGATTACCTCTCATTCGATTTGTGTATCTCTTATGTCTACATAGCTATTTCCATGTTGTCTCCCCTTTAGAACGTCAGCAGGGCAGGGGCTGTTTTTGCCTTTCTTAGTGTCTCCAGGGCATATACTATAGTGTATGTTATGTTTTTGTTGCTCAGTCTTTTCCATTGTGTCTAACTCTTTGTGACCCCATTGGGGGTTTTCTTGGTGAAGATACTGAAGTGGTTTGCCATTTCTTTCTCCAGTTCTTTTTACAGATGAGGACACTGAGGCAAACAGAGTTAAGTGACTTGCCCATTTATTCTGAAAAACAGATTAAAACTGGGCAGAGGCTTAGTAAGGAAGAGGTAAGAATTTTTATCCCCACTTTTCAAATTGAGAAATTGATACTCCTTAGGACATTATTGGGTATTTCTTTGTATACCCCTAGCCCCCTCCCCCTAAAACACATGCGTGCACGTGCACACCCACACCCACACCCATACCCATACATCCACACCCACACCCCCCCCACACACACAATTTGTTCAAAATATTTCAAGTGGTCTGAGAAAAGCTTTGGTCCCTTTAAGGAAAGAAGAAAGTCTGTCTCCCAAATTGGAGATTATAAGAATCAGTTCCAGTAAAGCTTCTCGATATGAAGCTCAAGTTTGGTTAAGGAGATGACTCAGGAGGATATGATCGCTGTCTCCAAGCACTGGAAGGGCCGCTATGTGGAAGAGGGATTAGCTTTGTTCCAGTTGGCCCTAACAGACAGGATGGGGAGCAGCAGTGGGTGGAAGCTGCAGATAGATAGATTTAGGCTGGATGCCAGAAAACACTTCCTAATCATTTGAGCTGTTCCTCGGTGAACTGGGCTGCTTGGCTGGATGGTCACTTATTTGTTCATAGATTGGGAAGAGGGCATTCTTATTAAATCATGGGTTTGACAAATGGGTTTCTAGGGTTCCTTCCAGCTTTGAGAGTCTGTGAACTGTGTGGACAATTGCGTGCCTACTATCTAGGAAGGAAAGAAGAAATTGTTCTCTGTGTTTCTCATTCTTTCATCTATTCATTAATCTTAGCCAGTGTTTAGCACCATGCCTGGTATATGGTAGGTGCTTAATAAGTGGTTAGTAACTTGTTGACTTGACTTTCTATAGAGCTAGGCTTTTCTATCTCTTTTGACGCTTCTTCTTTCTCATCTTTCTCGTCTTACTGGGGCTGAGGTGGTGATTCAGAGTCTCTGGGTCTGTCTACATGGACCCCTAACAACCTTCCCATTATTCCATAGGAGAGTTTCTTCATCAGCGGAGTGGAAAAAGCATTATATGTGGGTTCAAATCTCACCTCAGATACTTACCAGCTATGTGTCCTGAAACAAATTGCTTGATCTGAGTCTTAATATCCCTTGGGGTAAAATAGGAGTGCTGGTAGCTCCCGCCGCCTCATAAGATTGTTGTGAGGTTCAAATGGGATGTATGTGATGCTTTGCAAACCTCAAAGTACTCTATAAATATCCGTTGCTATTACTATTACAACTGCTTTTTCAGCCTCAGTTTCTTCATCTGTAAAATAGGGATAATTATGGCTCTCACCTCATTGGCTTGTGAGAATCAAGTAAGATGTTATATGTAAAATTCCTTATAAACCTTAAAGCATTGTATAAATAAATATCAGTTATTATCTGAGTAAGCTTGTGTAAGTCACTTATTTTCTCTAGGCTTGATTTTGCTCTGGAATTATGGACCTAGAACTGAAAAGGAATCTCAGAGTTCTCTAGTCCAACCCCTTTATTTCACAGATGAGGAAACTGAGGCCCACAGAGGTTAAATGACTTACCTAGAGTAACTCAGGCAATCTGTTCAGTTGTTTTTCAGTCCTTTCTGGCTCTTCATGACCCCATTTGGGGTTTTCTTGGCAAAGATATTGGAGCAGTTTTCAATTTCCTTTTACGGATCACTTGACAGATGAGGAAACTGAAGCAAACAGGGTTAAGTGACCTGCCCAGGATCATACAGCTAATAAATGTCAATGTCTGGATTCAAACTCAGGAAAATGAGTCTTCCAGACTCCAGGCCTGGCACTGTGCCACCTAGCTGCCCCAACATAGGTAACAGAAACTGGCATTTGTATCTAGCAGCTTAAGATTTGCAAGAGTAGAATATAACTAATTGAGAGCTGACCTCCAAGGTAGAAGGCTGGATTTCCATCCTGCCTCTGATTTGTGTTGGCTCAGTGTCCCAGGAGACTCTCAAAGATGGTATTATGGAGCCTTTGCCAATTTGCATTGATAGGGAGAGTTTGCAGGACCAATGTCTTTGCAATACCGAGTCTTGTCTAAATTTTTTTTAAAGGTTTGCAAAGTGCTTTACACATATTGTCTAATTTGGTCCTCACAAAAACTCTATGAGTTTGGTGTTAAAGCTCTAATTATTCCTATTTTATAAATGAAAGAATTGAGGCAAGAGAAGATAGACAATTTGCCCAAGGTCTTATGGGTTGTAAGTAGAATAGCTGGGATTGGAATCCAGCACTGTTTCTACCAAATAATCTGTCAAGTCCTTTCCAGTTCTAAATCCTAGGGTTGAATAACTAGTGGGTTCTAAGCTCTCTTCTCTGCCTGGTTTTTCCCTCTTTAGGCCTCAGTGAAATTCAGTGTTCCCTGCCCATGGAAAACAGAAGGATCTTCCTGCACGAGCTGTCTGAAGCCAGTTTTAGTGAGTGCAAGTTCAGCCTCTCCTTGACCGACCTCTTCATCATCATCTTCTCAGGCGTGGCCGTGTCCATCGCCGCCATCATCTCCAGCTTCTTCCTGGCCACTGTGGTCCAGTGCTTCCAGAGGTGTGCTCCCAACAAAGATACAGAGGAAGAAGATGAAGAGGAGGATGACTGACCAGGGAACTCCTTGCACTTTGTGTCTGAGGACCTGAGCCAGGAGCCCATCTCAGAGGAAAGAAGGGAAATGGTGGCTACTGGAGAGTGTTGTCTGCCATCAGTACGAGGTCAGCAAGACCTTTCTCCCTCCTCTAGACCTTGAGGTCTCGGACCCTGTTGGCGTGGCTGGGGGCCTTTGTTCTCAAGGCTTAGAAGTCAGCAGAAAGAGAGAGGCCCAAGGGAACCATCCCTTTGTTGTCCAGCCTCTGGGTTGGGTCTACAAGAAGAGTAAAAGTCAAAGCAAGCTCTCTGCCTGAGGATGAGGAGGCCCAACCAGGAAATTATAGGGGACTCACAGCCTTTGACTAGAATGATGATTTGAGTCCATTCATTTCTCACTGACCTTACTGAGGTATTGGCCATGGTGGGATAGGACCAAAACTTCCTCCATCCCCCCAAGTGACAGCTTGGGGTTCAAGCCCAGACCCAGACTGACTAGAGAACTGTGACTCAGAGTCATGAAGACCTGGGTTTGAATCCTGCCTCAGACACTTCCTAACCACATGACCCGAGGCAAGTCACTGGACCTCCCAAGCCTCGATTTCCTCATCTGTAAAATGGGGATGGTCACAGCACCTACCTCACAGGGTTGTTGTGAGGGCGAGAGGAGATAACGTGTGTCAAGTGCTTTACAAACTCTAAGGCACTTTTATCGATATTTGACGTTATTATGACTCTTTCAATGCTGAATAGCAGAGAGCTTGCTTCAGAAACTAGAAGTTCTAGGTGCTAGCCTTGCCTCTGCCTCTCACTGACAAGGGACTTAGCCTCCCAGTGCCCCAGGCAGGTCTATAAGTCATGGACCAGGTGGTGATCTGCCCTGGAAGAGAAAGTTATTTCCCAGGAGCTCACAATAGTGATGAAATCACAAGCCTGATCCCCACCTAAAGAAATTATTATTGCTATATTTCTCATTGGAGCAAGAAGTAAACACATTTTTTTTATAAAAAATAAGCCACAAGAGCCAGTTAATGACTTGAGCTAATGAGTTAGATTCTTAAATCTAGCATTTTAAGGGAAGAACAAATGAGCTGATGATCCCACCCAGGGAAAGCAGCTGAGTACCGGCAGTGCCAGCTAATAACTTGGGTTGGGGAGAGAAGATACAAGAGGGGATTGGAGGAAGGCAGTGAAACTCACTCCTCATCTATGAAGTCAATTTGGAGAACCAAGGAAATGGAGGGCAATTGAAATTGTGGCATCTCCCCAGAAGAATGCCACCCCCCCTAAAATGCTATCAGTCAGGAAACAAACATTTATTAAGTGCTTATTATGTGCCAGGCACTGTGATAGGCATTAGGGGTACCAATAAAAGGCAAAAGACAGTCCCTGATCTCAAGGAACTCACTGTCTGCCTAGTGGGAGAAACAACATGGAAAGAAGAATGTTTGAACAAAGTCTATAACATGGTGATGATCACGAAGGGAATGGTGTGAGCATTAAGGGGGATTGGGAAAGGCTTCTTGTAGGAAGTAAGACTTCGGCTGGCACTTCCAGGAAGCCAGGAGGCAAGATAAGGAGGGAAAGCATTCTAGCCATGGGGGGCGGGGCAGCCAGTGCAAATGCAGAGTCCAGAGATGAAGTATCTTGTGGGAGGAACAGCAAAGAGGCCAGTGCCATTATAATAAGACTGGAAGAGTGGGAAGGAGCCAGATTACGAAGGGCTTTCAATGCCAAACAGTCATTGTGTCCATTTTCATGGTCTGCCATCATTCTTGACCACTTACCTCTTGTGTCACAAAATTTTCCAGGGATCAAGATCCTAACACCCTCGCGTTCCACAAAATCACCTGTCCTCTTGTGGTTCGAGACTGGAACTTTCTCCAAAAACCACCTCACCCATGGCTGTCAGGAAGAATTGAAGGTTCTTTGGAGCAGGCGAGACCATGGTGGTACTTTCCCATTCATGGGATACAATTTCCATCTTTCAAAGAGAATATGAAAACCAAACTAGTTCTTCCTAGGTTTGTTGCGGAAGAAAATTATTTCAGTGAAATTATTCTGTTACAAGGGACAGGTGTTAGAACAGCCACCAAGAGCTGGAGGGGATATTGACCATCTTATATTTTTCTTTCTTCATTGGTTCTTTGTCCTTTTTTCTGTCTTCCATCTATGTCCTTCTCTACTCCATTCTCTAATCATAATTATGGAATTTTTAGTTTATTTTAGATGTTTCATTAATGGCTTTTATCTTGACATCACAGTCATTTCCAACTCCTGCCCCTTCTAGGTAGAACTGTTTCCTGTGACAAAGAAAATCAATTAAGCAAAAATTATCTGATACAATCATATAATTTTAAAGATAGAATGGACCTCGATCACCTCTGGTCCAACATCCTCACTTTGGAGTTAAGGCTTGTTGAGCTGGAATGAGTTGTCCCAGTTCAGATAGCTTGTGAATAGCGACTCAGTGTGAGAGGTGAGGCCAGGCAGCAGTTCACTGGAAGATCTGGGGGTTTGAGTGGACCTCAAGTTCAATATATGTCAACAGTGTGACATAGTAGCTGAGAAACCTAATGTAATCCCAAGGAGTTTACCAATTGTGGGAATCAGTTGAGGGAGGCCATGTGCATAAATGCTTTGAGATCCTTTAAAGGTCTATATAGATGTCAATTATTATCAATGTCACCTCATCCCACTCCAGTCTCTATATGACTTACTAAATCATCTTCAGGATGGGCTGGAGCTGAAAAATACATCTCCCTCCTACCAGCTTGGATATCAGCCTCTTGCACTTTGCAAGGTTGGTGCTGCGATGGCAGATATGGAATCCCAGCCTGAGCCTGCTTGGCATCACTGGCCCCACCGGCTAGCGATATATTGGCAAACTAAAACTGACGATCAGCTATTTCTACAAATCTCACGGGGCCGTTTTGGAAGAAACATTTATTTTTGCTTTCATTTGTAATTATTTTAAATGTTCATATGCGATTAAAGATCATATTTTTATTCCAATGAAAGAAGTCATAGCAACAGAGTATGGCAAAACTCTATTAAGGAGAGAGGGAGTGTGCTGTAGTGGCCAGAGGGCTGGCCTTGGAGTGAGGGAGGGCTGGGCCCATCTACCCCCTTTTACACAGACTGGCTCTGTGACCCTGGACAAGTCACTTAACTTTTCAGTTCCTCCAGGAAATGCCATAAGATTATTAGATGCAAAGAAGATGCATTACTGAAGAGAGTTTCTTTCCAGGATATAAATGTGATGAAACCACAAATCTGGTCCCAAAGGAAAAAAGGAATGGGGGAGGAAGGCTCAAATAGCCCTGGGTCCCAGAGTCTAGGTGTGATGAAGGCTGTGTATTCCTGATTACCATGGAGTCACCACCAGGGTTCACCCACTAATGATGTCCTGGCATTGTCTTTGTGGAGATTTATGGGAGAAAGTCACCAGGAAGTGTTCGATGAGTTGGGAGTGATAGTTCTGAGTTTGCCCACCATTGTAGGACTAGGGCCCATATGGGCAGGTGCCAACTGGGCCTGGCATTTTGCTTCCCAACTTCTCCTCCCTGCTGAGAGATTGTGATGAGGCACTGCTGCAGCTGGTGATGGGTCCTGTGCAGAGTAGATAGAAGCAGGACCTAGGAAGAAAAAATCTGCTGAGATGGTGAGAGTGATGAATGGGGAAGCTTCTCTTTCATTGCCTTGGCCTACAGCGGGGATAGGAATAACTTCCATCAGCTGCTCTGCCCCCTCCAGATTCTGACCTGAAAACCCCTCTCCATCTAGGCAGCTGGGTTGCAGTAGATAGAGCACTGGGCCCAGACTCAGAAAGACCCAAGTTCAAATTCTGCCCCAGAGACTAGTTGTGTTACCCTGGGTAAGTCACTTTGCCTCTGTTTGACTCAGTTTCCTTAACTATAAATGGGGAAAATATCGCCATCGTCGACCCACATGCGTGAGGATTAATTCAGATAATATTTGTAAAGTGCTTAGTACAAGGCCTGGCACACAGTAGGTCCTTAGTAAATGTTTGTTTCCTTCCTTCTTCCTTCCCCGCCACCCCCACCGATATCACTGTGACAGAGATAGTAGTCTAAAATAGGAAGAGCTGATTTCGGTTGCAGCTAGTGGTGCCTAGCTCTGGCTGAGGATATCTATGAACCCTATACCCATTGCATTCCAGTCTTTCATTCCTATCACATATTTATCTTTTACATGAAGAAAACCAAGCAGCTGCTGATCTTGGCTGCCTGGTTAATGCTAGCAGCACAGATTAAGGTCTGGGGGGAGTCAAAAGGGAGAGACCCATTGTGCTCCAGCTGAGGCTAAGAGTGGTGGACAGAGGCAGTGCCTCCTACTGGAGATCAGAGACACTTTGGGGCCACTTGGCCATATTGTTCTGGACCCAGCTGGAGCTGATATGGAGGGAGAAGCCAATAACTTAAGTTGAATCAAAAGCCTGCACAGATTACCAGGAAGTTCCTTGAGGCAAATGCAAGCCAAGGACCTAGAAGTTTCAATTCAATTCAATTCCATAAATACCAGTCTGGGGGTAAGATTTGTCCCACATGAAGTCAGAGTTAGAGAAACTCTAGGGCAAAACAGCAGAAAAGAAGGCTATTTTTATTCTGAAAAAGTCACGTGGAATAAATATTTGGGGAAAATGCATGATTTCATTTGCATATTTTATAGAGAAAAATAGCTTGCATCTCAGTTCTCTCATTGAGGCCCCACTGGAGTGGCCTGGCTTCCCAGGGCTCAGGGGACACACTCAGGGCAGGCCTTTCCTTGATTCTAGTCCTCTTTCACCTGACTCCTTTATAAGCACCCGTTCCAGGGATGCTGGCCCAATTGCTAGTCCTTGCAGATAACACCATATTCCATCCTGTGCTTAGTGCAGGGCCTGGCACATGGGAATGGCTTGATAAATGTTTGTTGACTGGCTGTTTGATTTGGAGAAATGATTTCCCTAGGAATCAGCTCAGAAGGCAGCCTTTCCCAACTCTGATGTTCTGGGTTCTAAGGCCCTCCCAGCTCTGACATCCTGTGTTCTAAGGGCCCTCCCAGCTCTGACATTCTCTGTTCTAAGGTCCTCCCAGCTCTGACATCCTGTGTTCTAAGGGCCCTCCCAGCTCTGACATTCTCTGTTCTAAGGGTCCGCCCAGCTCTGACCTCCTGTGTTCTAAGGCCCTCCCAACTCTGACATTCCCTGGGAATGATGCAGTGCATAGTCCCTTTCCTTGTTGTTGTGGGCCCAGCCTTTCCAGCATCTCTCTCTCTCTCTCTCTCTCTCTCTCTCTCTCTCTCTCTCTCTTGCACTTGTGTTCCTACACAGCCCTCCTGGATAGTCCTTCACCTCCCTCTTCATAGGCTATTCTGGCATGCTGGCACTTAACCAGAACTTAGTGGAGGAATTGGACCAGCCATTCAGTATGGAAAATAACAGGCAGTAACATTTGGCATATTTAAGGGAAGGCTTTGTGGTTTAGTCAGCAATATCAAGGTTGGGCGTGTCGAAGAGGAGTCCAAGAAGAACAGCAAGACAGCCCTGTTACCCCACCTGCAGACTGGGGCAGAAGCGGATACTTCTGTAAGTCAGTCAATAAGCATTTATTAAGTGCCTGGCACAGTGCTGAGGATACAAAGAAAAGCCAAAGTGCAGCCTCTTCTCTTATTTGAAAAATGAGGAAACTGAGCCCAGAGAAGTAAAATAACTCATCCAGGGTCATATGTGTAGCAAATGGAATATCCAAAGCCTCTGACTTCAAATTTAGGTTTCACCCTGTGATTTTTCTGATTATCCAAACCTTCCCTCCCACTTCCAACCTATAATGACCTACATCTGATAGATAGTTAAGCAGTCGGCCTTTATTTGGCATGTTTGATACAGAGTCAGATAAATATGCCTGAATGCTGCTGCTGGATAATTCTCTTGCCTGATGACTCTGGGTCAGAGATCCAAGGCCAAATTGAAAGCAAAGAAATTTATTAGCACCCTAAGGCAGACTGCTGTCTTTGAATAGCGGCTTTAACTTCCTAGGGTACAGATCTAGTTTTTATAACCTTTTAAGCCTGGTTAGAGTGCACAGCCAATCAGCAGCCTTCTGTGTGGCAACTTAGGATAGATAAGTAAAGCATTTCATAGGAGAGGAAGCACTGGAAAAAGTGGGAGATCGACCAAAGGAGAGGGAAAGGGAGTATTTGGAATGAAACAGGCAGGATTTATTATAAGAAAATGTTCCCTGCTCAAGGGCAGGAGGCAAGAAGAAGGGACCAAACACCTTTACAACTGTGGAAAAAAAGGTCTTTTAGGCAGAACTGAATATCCAAGGACACCAAGTGGTGGTTATAATAGTGGATGAGACCATCCACTTTCGCACATCCTTGCCTAGTTTATTCTATTTTATTTCTCCTTCAACTGGGACTTTCTAATACTAGGCTACCAGGTGATTTAGGGGTTTAGTCCTTCAAGACATTGCAAAGTAACTGTGGTTCCTATTCTCCCCCCCCCCACGTATATTACATATAAGTTTTTTTTGAGAGGGGCATTATTCAGTATAGAATTGAAAAGTAAATTAGCAATATATAATACTGAGAAAACAGAATATAATAAAGTGAATGCTGTGCATTTATAAGCCTGCTGCTCTCCTACACTGCAGAAGTCTCCCCCAGATATAGGATTGTTTCTAACCCAGGAGTTCTGGAAAATCTATAGCTTGAGACTTCTCTGAGGCTGGCAAAGGAGCACAACCAATAAATCTTCCATGGAAGCTTTGACTCATAAGTTCAGCAGGATCAGTCATCAAATGAAGACTGAGCATTTATGTTGTATTATATTTATATTTATTTACCTTTGAACTGCTAGGTGGTGCCATAGTGCACAGAGCGCCCAGCCTGAAGTCAGGAAGACTCATCTTCCCGAATTCAAATCTGGCCTCAGACACTTACTAGCTGGGTGACCCTGGGCAAGTCACTTCACCCTGTTTGCCTCAATTTCCTCATCTGTAAAAATGAGCTAGAAAAGGGAATGGCAAACCACTCCAGTATCTTTGCCAAGGAAATCCCAAATGGGGAAGAGAAAAGTCAGAAATGACTGAGCAACAAAGAACACATTGTATTGTGCTGGTAGAATGTAATCAGGGACCATCTCACTTTTGTATCCAGGGCCTCTCACGGGTCTTGGCACATGTAAGCCCTGAGAAAATGCTTGTTGATGGATTCATTCATTGATACAGAAATACTGGACTCCATATCTCGGCTCAGCCTGGGGTGTGTAATGCTGGATCAGGCTAAAGCCAGAATTGAGGAAGGTCTATGATTTCCCTGGTCCCCACTGTCCAGTTACTGGCTGGCACCTCTTAGAACTTTTGACCTTGGCTAGGCCTTCATGGGTTGAGTAGACTCATGACCTGCCTGGGCCTGACTCAAGCCAGTCTCCTGGCAGTTTAGGCTTGATATCAGAACAAAATGAGATACTGGTGAGTCATTTAATGTTTAACAACAGAAGAGACTGATTTGGCCATAGCAGAAGAATATTCAAGAGGGAATGTCATTGAGGAAAGAGACCTCAAGTTGATCAGCCGAGCAAAGATTCCTTTCCTCAGTTACCCATCATGGTCTATCAGTCAAATATGAGAGTGCCCCTGGAGCTCCTTGCTGCTGTGCTCAAGTGATGAAGAAGTGACATCGGTAGCCTAGGGCCCCCCCATTCCCAAGTTTCCTGAGTCAGCCAAGTCTTTAACCTTTTTAAGGTTAAAAAAAAAACAAACCAAACCTTAGCTAACTATCCGGCAGGTAGGGTTAAGAACTTGCTCATACCACAACTCAGCAGCCAACCTTGGCAAAGAGTGGGCCTACCAACCTGCTATCCTGGCATCCATCCCTTTCTCTGACCTAAAGCTTTATCTACTATGTCCCTTGTCACTTCCTCTTGCTGTCCCCAACCGTACACAAGAGAGTGGGGAGGAGGGTAGAGAAAGCGAAAGGGGTGCTTCTCCAGCAGAAATTATCCTAGCTGGGACACCCCTATGATCAGGGCTCCCTAGAGGCAACCAGGTAGCACAGTGGCTAAAGCACTGGACCTGGAGTCAGGAAGACCTGAATTCAAATCCAGCCTAGACTTGACTTCGGGCAAATCACTTAACCTCTTTGTGTCTCAGTTTCCTCCACTGCAAAATGAGATTAAGAATAATAGCCCCTACCTATCAGGGTCGTTGTGAAGGTTAAGTGAGATTCCTGTATTTCACCGCATAATTGTTGCACCCTGTTTTTGTTTCCAATCCAGAAACTGACTTATGACCTTTCATCATAGAATCATTGCGTGGTATAATTCTGTTCATCACGCCACTTAAAAGGTAAACAGAGCAGTAGTATATTCACCAGTGGCATGTGGAAATGCATTTATCACTCATGCATTGGAAGCTGCAAGCCTAGAGTTCTTAGTGTGTGGGCATTTTGGGTATGTTTCCAAAAGCCAAAGGTGTGGTTTGTTTAGAGCGCTGCTGTACAACGGTGTTGTCACTCAACCCAATGAAGAGCCATAGGCGCAATGGGCATGGTGCGGGCAGGTGAAGCTGCTGTGAGTAAGTCACATGATATGGTAAGACTTGTGTCTTCCCAATTTTGATGTATATTCACTAGTATTCCATGCACCCTATTCTTGCACCAAAGACGGTTTAGTAACAAATGATTTTTAAGTAATACCAGCACAATTTTTTAAAAGCTTCACAATGGTCGCACCCTACATTTTTACAAAAAAAAATTGGCATAAAATCTGTGATGATTATGTGGTGAAATATGGTAATATTTATAAAGCAGTTAGGAAAAGGTTCCTGGCACATAGTAGATGCTTACTAAATGCTCCTTCCTTCTCCTATCCCCCTCTACTTCACTAAGAGAAAAAGCTTTGCATTAGATAGGGGAGACACATGGTCTCTAACCTCAGGGAGCTACCAACCTGGGAAATAATGTTAGCGCCTATTATATTCGGGTTTTAAAGTTTATAAAGCATTTTTTGTTTTATTTCATTTCCTTCTCAGAAGAACCCTGTGAGAAAGGTGCTATTATTATCCTTAATTTACAAATGAAGAAACTAAGATTCAGAGAAGTTAATTGATTTGTCCATAGTAAGTAGCTGTGGCAGGATTGAAATCCAGATCTTCCTGATGCCAAGTCCGGGGCTCAGTCCATCATGAGCCACCTCTAGCAAAGTGGCAAAAGGGTAAGATGTAGTCTGGGCCGTGCCTGGGCCAGAATTCACTGTGCTTAATTTTTCTACAACTTTCTATTCACTGAACGGCTCTGTAAATCTTCACTTTGTCCGATGATATGAGAGGGAGATGCTGGGATGGCTTGTCACCAGGTAGTCTGTTGGGAAGGTTTAATGCCAAATGGAGTATTTTTCAACCTCTGCCCAACTGATGAACTTTTGAGGCTCTGGAATCCAGTGGGGGTCATAGATTTAGAACTGGGAGGGAGTTTAGAGATCCAGGCTATTGGCCTGGGACTCAGAAGACTTGGGATCAAGGCCCAACTCTCCCACCTACTAGAGGTACGGTCTTGGCCAAGTCCCTCAGTCTTGGTTTTCTTATATGTAAAGTAGGTTCCTTTTGATTCTGATGGTCTATGAGTCTGTGAATGCTTTAAGGAATAATTTCAGTGTAAGGAAAATTCCCTTCAATGCCACAGGGCACAAAATTCAAGGCACTCGGGCTCTGCCCAGGGTCTGCCCAGATAGCCACTGCCCCTTAGGCAGGCTACCCCTGGGGAAGGAAAGAAGGAAGGAAGGAAGGGAGGAAGGAAGGAAGGAAGGAAGGAAGGAAAGAAGGAAGGAAGGAAGGAAGGAAGGAAGGAAGGAAGGAAGGAAGGAAGGAAGGAAGGAAGGAAGGAAGGAAGAAGGGAGGGGAGGGGAGGAAGGAAGGGAGAAAGGAAGGAAACAAATATTTATTAAGCACCTACTCTGTGCCCGGCACTGGGCTAAGTGCTTTATAAAAATTACCTCATTTGATCCTCACAACAACCCTGGGAGGTGGGGGCTATTATTATCAGATAAGGAAACTGAGGCAGATAGAGGTTAAGTGACTTATTGAAAGTCACATGGCTAGTAAGCATATGAGGTCACATTTGAACCCATGTCTTCTTATTCCAGGCTCAGTACTCTATCCATGGCACCACTTACCTTGCTTAGCCAGGTATTTAAGCAGCTATGATGGGCTCAGATTTTCAAGGAAATAGGAGAATGAAAGATGGTTGTCTCCTGGGAGCTGTCCAATAGCTTCCCCATTAATCAATCAACTATTATTCATTAAGCATCTACTATGTGCCAAGCAGTGTGCTAGTAATACAAACACTAAATTGAAATCGTATCTGTCTTCCAAGAGCTTTATCCTATTAGAGGAGATTATCTATTTGTCTGTCTGTCTGTATGTATGTGTGTATGTATATGCAAGACGCATACAAAGTGGACACAAGGTAACCTGAGAAGGGTTTATTTTTGAATGAATTCTGGTGGCAGGTGGTAGTTGCCTCTCCTTTTGAGGAAACCCAAGAAACCTTTTCTCTTTTTTTAATAAACGGATTTATTTAGTTTTAGTTTTCAACATTCACTTCCGTAAGTTTTAAATTTTCTCCGCCTCTCTCCTCTCCCCGCTCTCAAAGATGGGATGCAATCCAATATAGGCTCTACATATCCATTCTCATTAAACATATTGTCACATGAGTCATGTTGTAAAGAAGAATTAGAACCAACGGGAAGAACCACGTGAAAGAAGAAAGAAGACAAAACAACAACAAAAAGAGAGAGCAAATAGTCTGCTTCCATCTGCATTCAGACTCCAAAGTTCTTCCTCTGGATATAAATGGCATTTTCCATTATGAGTCTATTGGAGTTGTCTTAGATCCTTGCATTGCTAAGAAGAGCAAGTCTATCAAAGTTAGTCATCTCACAATGTTGCTGTTACTATATACAATGTTCTCCTGGTTCTGCTCACTTCACTCAGCATCAGTTCATATAAGTCTTTCCAGGTTTTTCTGAAGTCCATCTGCTGATCATTTCTTATAACATGATAGTATTCCATTACATTCACATACCACAACTTGTTTAGCCATTCTCCATTTCATGGGCAATTTCTAGTTCCTGGCAACAACAAAAAGAACTGCTATAAATATTTTTGTACATGTGGGTCCTTTGATCTCTTTGGGATACAGCCCTAGAAGTGGTATTTCTGGGCCAAAGGGTATGCAGTTTTATAGCCCTTTGGGCATAGTTCCAAATTGCTCTCCAGAATGGTTGGATCAGTTCACAACCCACCAACATTAAGAGACTTTTTTCTTGGCCAAATAGAACAGAGATGTCGGGAGAAGACTGATGCAAAGCAAAGGACTTGAAACTCTCTGGGGCCAATGCCTAAAGAAACTCCCAGAGAAGCTTCAAGGGCCCTGCATCAACCACGTTCTTCATTTGGTTCACAGATTTAGAACTGGAAAAGACCAATAGCATCACAGGTCTAGAGCTGGAAATAGGATCTCAGGGCCCATCTAGTCCAAACTCTTTATTTGACAGATGAGGAAACCAAAGCCAATAGATGGGAAGTGACTTGTCCAAGGTCACACTGGTATAAATAAGTAGCAGCCCCAGGTCCTCTGATTTCGAATCCAGCCCTCTCTTTATGGCACCAGATGCCTCTCATGGCATCTCTAGGAGAGGCTCCCTCAGGGCACTAAATTTTCACCATTTCAATGTTCAAAAGTCTAACTTCACATGCTACAAACGTGCAAGTAGAAAACCCTTTTTTCCTCAGCTCCCAATGAGGAGCAACAGTGAACTGAAATTTCTGGTTAGTTTCTATCCTGGAAAGCAAGAGAAAGAAAGACCAATGTCAACCCCCAGAGGATTCCCACCCTGACATGGCCTGATTCCAAAGATCTAACGGGAGGCATGGCTTATGTCTGTGTTAAGACCCCAGCTCTGGAGCTGGGCAGGACCTGAAAGGCTACACTGAGGAATGTGTGCTCTTTATCATACTTTTGGTGTTAATTAGATGCTTATTACAATATGTCTTAGAGACAAAAGATCCTTGATAATAGAGATGGAAATAGGATCTCAGAACGCATCTAATCCAACCGCTTCATTTTACAGATGAGGAAACTGAGACCCAGAGAGGTTCGGTACCTTAGGCTCCTACAGCTAGAGATGGCAGGGACCTCAGAGCCCATCTGGCCCAACTTCCTCATTCATTGTACAAGTGAGGAAACTGAACACCACACAGGTAGTGTCAGAGGTGGGATGAGAAGGCTGGACCTTAGACTCTACAGCCACACTTTTTCCAGTGTGTGAATCAAAGAAACATGCAGAAGGAATAGGAGGAGAAGAAGTGTTCCCTGGTGGGATGGGGGCTGAGGCCCCAAGAAATCTGACTGGATAATCCCACACACTAAGTCTTTAGGCTACAAAGGAGAAGCCTCAGTTTTCTAATGAGAGGGTTGGATTAAATGAACTCTAAGGTCCCTTCCGTCTCTGAATCTGGAATCGTGGGATGCTGTGAAAGTCAGAGATGTCTTTGCTAAACAGTGGGACTGCAGGTGTAGAACCTTGCCTACAGAGTCAGACGTTGGTTAGTTTTGCTGAACTCCTTTTAAAAAAAATCCTTTGTTATGAGTAATGGCTATCTGAGAGAGACATATTGGGAAATAAAGGTACTATAAAAACAAAAGATATTTTAAAATTTAGAAAAGAGAAAACAAACCCGAGAGCTTGGCTGTTGCCCTGAGTGCCCTCTGGTGTTGGCTGGTATGCATTACAGCTGGTGATGAACCTTGATTGACAGGCAGCCTGCTGGTGGAATAGATCCAGGGGATGACCTCCGGTGTACCCCGGCTGTCTCATACGTAAATGGGATTACAGTTACAGTACACCCTGTGAGTGTTTTCTCCTACGACAGCTGTCCAAAACATAAGATAGAAAAGGCTTTCCCACTTTGTCATGGTCAGTGGTACCATGTAGGCCCTGTGACGGCCAGAACTAGTTTTGGGTTCTGTATGTCCTCTCTGAGATTACCTCCCATTTACAGTGTCTATATTTTGTTTGTATATGGAGGTTTGCATAATGATAATGATAGTTATTATAATAATAATATCAACTGGCTTTTATGTAATACTTAAGGTTTGCAAAATACAACTATCTTATTTGTTCCCCCACAGCAAGCCTGGGAGGTGGATGCTATTATGATTCCTATTTTACAGTGGGGATACTGAGGCAGACAGAGTTTAAGTGGTTTGCCCGAGTGTGTGAGGCCAGATTTAAACTCAGGTCTTCCTGACTCCACTGCACTACCTGGTTGCCTAATAATAATGTTTATTGAATTGAATAACTTGGTTAAGTAGCCTGGATCCATCTCATGCTATTCTGAAGAGCCCCAGGATCCAGACAGTGCCCAGTTTGGAGGCAGGTGTAGGTAGCCAGCTATTCGTGGGTTTCTTCCACACACCCCCTCAGCATCTCCTTTGTGTGGACAACCTTGGCTTGAGCAGCGCTAGAGTCTGGAATGATTGCCATTTGGGACCATCCGATCCCCAGGTGTTTCAGTTAATTGCTTGGGCAGGATGCCTTGGAAGACAGTTTGCTTTTGTTTGCTTTTACACCAAGAAACAGCAGGAACTAGCTGTTCCTGGTCTGTCCTTGCCTCCAACAAGAGGGGTGCATTGCCCTGGTGGGGGAGGGAGGGATGAGTTGAATTTTCAAGTGACGCAGTTTCTCAAAGAGCTGCTATCTCAAGGATTATGAGCCCAGGACAGTCTTTTCTGAGCATTCATCCCAACTTTCATCCTCCCGTCATTTCTAAATCTTCTAAACTGACAGGCTCCTTCATTTGGCATTTAAAGCCCTTCATGGTCTGGTTCTCTCCTACCTTCCAGGCTTAGTTAATATTATTCCCCTTCCAGAGCTCTTGGCCTACTTACCTCCCATGAACTCAGAATTCCGTCCCTCACCTCAGAGCCTTTACAAGGTCCCCCAGGCCTGGAATGTGGTTGTTTTATACATCTGCCTTTTGAAATTCTTAGCTTTCTTCAAAGAGTAAGATCTGAGATAATGAATGGACCTGGTATTTCAGCAGTAGAGGAAAATCCTAGGTGAGAAAATTCTGTCTGCCAATGTAGGTTGACATTTCTTCTATAATTTATAGCCTTAGAAATTTGCCAAGACATGGAGAGATTCAATGAGTTGACTAGGGCCTCCCAGCCAGTACAGGCAAGAGGCAAGACTTGAATCTAGGTCTTGTTGGATCCAAAGATGGCTCTCTGTCCACTCTGCCATGCTGCTCCTCCTTCCTTCAGAGCTCCACTCAAATGCAGCTTCCTATGAGAAACCTTTCCCAAGCCCCTAGTGATGGTACAGAGAACAGAGTTCTGGACATGGAGACAGGGAAGACCTGAATTCAGACCCTCACTCAGACACTTACCAGCTGTGTGACCTTGGGCAAGTCACTTAGCTTCTATTTCAGTTCCTTCATCTGTAAAATGGGGATGATAATAGTGAATAGGGAAGATCAAATACTTGTAAAGCCCTTCACAAACCTGAAAGCACCATATAAAGGGTAGCTATTATTGTTGGCATTTTCTCCTACCTCAAATTATCTTAGATTTCTTTACCTATGTCAATGTTGTATGTCCACCCTTGCCAAGAGACTATAACCTCTCTAAGGTAAGGGACTGCTTTTCTTTTGGTCTTTTGATTCTGTCTTGGAGAACAGTGACTTTAACAAGATAAATAAAGAACTTGTTGAATTGAATCGAATGGGAATAAACTCCATTTTATCGAGTTGAATCCACTGATAAAACCCCCAGTTTATAGCGCTTTGCCTTGCTCTTTTCCTCCCCTGTTACTCTCCTTTCCATCCCAAGCTGCACCTCACTTATTCTAACACCCACTGGCATTCCAGAGTCTGCCCTCCAGACCTGCCTTCCCTGGGAACAGGCCCTAGTCCTTGAACCTACAGCTCTCTTCTTTGCCCAGTCAAATGTTGCTCATAGCTACTAGTTCCAAAGGGTCACTAGCATCTCATGGGGTGGTTGTGAGCAAAGCATTTAAGAAGCCATCAAGCACATCTAGGTCTAAGGAAGGAGGTTTAGAAGTGATCTGATTCAGCCGCTTTGTTTTCCCTTCATTAGTTTGGAGGAAGAGGAAGGGGCTTACCCAAGGCCACACTGTACAGTGCCAGAGTCAGGACTTGAACTCAGCCTCTGTGATTCCAAGTTCAACACCCTTTCCACCTGCCTCACTTATGAATTCAAGTTCTGGTATTTTGGAAGAACTCAGAACAGGCACATGCTCAAAGATTGAGGCGAGTCTCACAAACAACCAATCAACGTACTCAAGTCTTGAGGTTACTTCCTGGAAAAAAATCAAACATAAAGGGGGCACAGGTGGAGGAACTGTCAAAGAAATGAACCTCAGGTCATTTCTAGGGTCACATCTGTAACAATGAGGGTCACTTTTTGTTATGCTTCATGTCAATCCAAGGAGAGTTTTCAAACAAGCATAGCATCCCCACAAATTTCTAAAAACTCAACAACAGGACCCAATTGCTGCTATGCTAGCTTTCATAATCTAAGGATTAATCTAGGTGGTTATTTCTGATTTAACACTTACATGTAAAATGTTCCAGATCAGAATAAAATTGTTTTCTCGAGGACATCTAAAACCCTTTGCTCTGTTAACAGGATAGAACATAATACACAATCTCAAGTGCCTCCTGTATGGGATCTTATCAAGTGCAAAGATTTAACCAAGTGACTTTAGTTCTTGTCATTCCATTTTCAGAACAAAGAATTTGGGGTTATTATTTACCAATGACCTTCTTCCTTCCCTTCCAGCATGTACAAAGTGAAGGTCAATTGTCATCTGAGGCCTTAATTTCATATGGTGTGGATGGCTTTATCTGCGTTGTTGGAGAGAGGACCAGAAGTGATCACAGATGTATTGTCCTTTTTACTATGTGCCAAGGAACTGTGCTAGATTCTGGGATGCAAAGACAAAAATGGCAATCCCTGCCCTCAAGCAGCTAGCATTAAAATGTGAAGGGGTGAAGGTTGGATGGAGAGAGATACAACATGTGTAATAGAATCATAGGTTCACAGAATCTCAGAGTTGGAAGAGATATCAAAGGACATCTAATAAAAACTCATGTTGTTAAGTCATTTTTCAGTTGTGTGTCCGACTCTTTGTCACCCCATTTGGGGTTAATTTTTTAGCAAAGATACTGGAGTAGTTTGCCTTTTCCTTCTCCAGCTCATTTGACAAATAAGGAAACTGAGGCAAATAAAGTTAAGTGACTTGTCCAAGGTCACACAGCTAGTAAGTGTCTGAGGCCAGATTTGAACTCAGGAAGATGAGTCTTCCTGACTCCAGGTCTGGCGCTCTATGCACTATGGTACCGCTTAGCTGCCTCATATTCGTACTGTGAAAACCTGTATCTGACTGCAAATTTCCTCAATAATATCTCCGACAAATCATCATCTAGCAGCAACTTAAAAACCTCCAGTAAGGTCTTTGTCATGTTCTAAGGCAGCACGTTTGAAAGAATGCTGTTTGTTGAAAAATTCTTTTTTCATATCCAAGTGAAATTTTCTTCTTGCCACCAGTGGTTCCCAGTTCTAACATACAGACAGGGCCAAGCAATTCAACAAACATTAAATACCTGCTGTGTACAAGGAACTGGTCCCCCTCTACTTGTGTGCCCTGTCCACACATGTTCACTACGTGTGTGCACTCTTCCTGCTGATAGCGAGTACACAGATAACATACCCTTGGGTTTATGAGTGAAATCTTTCATTGCTGCCTTTTCTACTATGCTACTATGCCTTTGCTTTAAACTAACTTGTTTTCTCTAGCTGGTTAATAAAGGTAGAGACACTAATGGGGGCTCATGAACTATGGTTTTTAAGTGAATGCCAACACACAAAGTGCAATGAGTCTAGAATAGCTTTGTCCGGATGACCCACTGTGCAAATGGGGTAGGTAGCCTATATAAATTTGTATATATGTAGCATTTACTTACATTTGTTCAAGTTGTATTACCCCTCTTCCTCTTTCTCCCCCCTCCCCCGCCCCATCTAGAATGCAATCTCCCTAAGGACCCGGGCTGCTTTTTCTTTTTTATTTGTGTCTCCAGCCCTGGAACAAATGCCTTTTGAGTCCTAAGTGCTTAATAAATGCTTGTACTATTAAATGGAATGAATTGTTTGTTCTCATCTTCCCCAAAGTTTCTTTATTAGTTTAAGTAATCAGCGAGTATTCACTCCTAGCTGTGAAAAATCCAAAACTTATCCAGGGACATTCACCGTTCTCTTCTCAAATAAAGATAGCAGCTGACATTTACATAAAGCTTGAAGGTTTGCAAAGAGGAGGCAGTGGATCAATGTGGCTCAAACCCCAGTTTGATTTCCTGAGTTGTTCAGTTTTCAGTCGTGTCTGACCGTGACTCCATTTGGGGTTTTCTTGGCAAAGATACTGGAGTGGTTTGTCATTCCTTCTCCAGCTCATTTTACAGATGAGAAAACTGAGGCAAACAGGGTGAATGACTTGCCCAGGGTCACACAGCTAGTAAGTGTCTGAGGCTAGATTTGAACTCATAAAGATGAGTTTTCCTAAATCTAAGCCTAGTGCTCTATGCACCATACCACCTAGCTGCCCTGAGAGAGTATACAATTAACTGGAGGCTAGGTGGATTTGGGGAGTCCCTGATGAATGTGAGGAGGTGCCCAGTCAACTGGATGAGATTATCACATGTGGGCTATTGTTTGGAGACAATAATAGTCCACAGGGAATAAACACCTAATAGGGAAAGAGCCTTGGCTCTGGGATAAGAGGAGCTGGGTTTGAATGATGCCCACTGCCTATGGGATGAATGACTTTCCCTTGTTTCTCAGGGGTTTTTTGACTATAAATTAAAGGGGTTGGACTGGAGGCCTCCAAAACCCTGTTCGACTCGTGCGCTTTGACTCTATGATCCCTGAGGGAACAGGGACTCTCATGATCCTCTGCCCCTTATATTAAATGTCTCATTAGAGAAGCACCCACTTGAGGCACATCTGAGATAGTTTCCACTGCTCTTCGTCCTACTTTCTTCAAGAGCGACACACTAAGCATTCCTACTGTGCCACGGAACTAGATCCTTTTCAAAGAAAGATGGTGGGGAGAGGGGAGGGGGAAAACCAATGGATCTTATGATTACTATGTTGATTCCAGTGAAGTAAAAGTAGCTGATTTTTTTTTTTAAATGTAGTTTAAAATCCCCGAGTAAGGCACTCAAGCCAGGCAGCGTGCCAGAATAGGTAGACTTCATGGAAAGGACTATTCCTAAATCCCAAATGAATATTCCTTCCCCCCATAGCCTCTCTTCCCATTTTATTAGTATTGAATTCCCCAATTGCCTGCCTTCTCTCCTCCAAAAAAAGGGGGGCAGGGAAAGTATTGAATTCCATGCAGGTTGACTGTGGGTATTGGAGTAGCCTGATGCTCAGACGCAGATGCCCCACAGAATGGAGCATTCTCCACTTAGGACAGTATGTAGCTTGGCAAAAGAAGTGTCTCCTTAATTGAAACTGTTGGGGGGCAGGGCAGGGAGGGCACGCAGAGTTGCAGAGGTTCAAGGCCATTGAGTACTTAGCTATCAGCATGCATCCAATCCTGTAAAATATGAAAGTAGAACTTCCTGGATACCAAGCTTTAGGGCTAGAATGACTCTCAATTAAACAGTCAGTCAACAAGTGCTTAAATTAAATGCCTATGACATGCCAGGCTGTGTCCTAAGCACTGGAGGCACAGGAACAACTATGAAGTAGTCCTTCCATTCACATAGCTTATATTCTACCAAGAGATACAATATGAATACAGAGAAACATATACAAAGAACAAATTACAAAGTTATCAATCATTCAACAAACATTTATTAAGTATTTACTCTGTATCAGATGGGTTGCTAGGTGACTCAGTGGATAGAATGCTGGGCCTGGAGTTGGAAAGACTCATCTTTCTGAGTTTAAATACAGCCTCAGACACTAACTGTGTGACCCTGGGCAAGTCCTTTAATCCCGTTTGCCTCAGTTTCCTCATCTGTAAATTGAGCTGGAGAAGGAAATGGCAAACTACCCCAACATGTTTGGCAAGAGAACCCCACGTGCAGTCACAAAGAGCTGGACACGACTGAAACTACTGAACAACAACAAACGTACCAGACGTTAGGGCAAACATCGGTGATACAAAAAGAAAAGTGCCATATTCCCTTTACTCAAGGAACTTTACATCCTATGGGGGAAAGAGTGAGAACTCAGCTCACAACCTAGGTTCAGGATAGAGAAGCTTTGTTCTGGAGCCCATAACTACAGGGTATTCAGGAGGAAGAATCAAATCTCTTGCCCCACCCTTCCCCAAACAACAAGTTATCATACTGCAGACTTTTACACTTCAAGAAAAACAACATGTTTTTGTCTCTAGGTGGCCTTGAAAAAGGAAGGAGGGCTGCCTGTGATAATGTGAGGTTGGCCTTGCAAACAGAGCAAGGAAAATGTTTGGGGTGGGTGGGTGGTTTGGTTTGGTTTGGGGTTTTTTAGGTGTGGGGTGAGATGAGGCCAAATTCTGAAAAATATGCTACAATAATCACCTCTTTTAAACCTAGAGCAATGCAATGACCCCTCAGGCCCATTGTGGTTTCCTCCTGGCAATCTCCCATGCTTGGGATGCTGTCCCTTCTTGTTTCTCTGGCTTCCTTCAAATTTCGAGAAGCCTGTCCTAATGCCCCTTAATACTAGTGTCTTCCCTCTGTGGATTATCTTCAACTTATCCTGTTGCTTGGATATAGTTGTTTGTGTGTTGTCTCACTAATTAGACTGTAAGCTTCTTGAGGGCAGAGATTGTCTTTTGCCTTTCTTTGTATCCTCAGTGCTTAGCATAGTGCCTGACACTTAATACTTATTGAGCTAACTTTGCTGCTTTAGGGAGTCTATAGTAAATGAAAAGTTAGGAGTGCAACTGCAGTCATTCCAAGCTCCCAATTAGGAAAATGTCTAATATTTAGCAAAAGGTCTGGCTGTCTACCTTCATTTCCATTGGCACTTCTCTCTTGTTAGCTCCTGGCCTCTTTGTGGTTGTATGATAGACAGACATTGGAAAAGGAAGTTGGGCAGCATAGACCTTTGCTTGGAACTTCTCGGTTCTTGAGGAGGTGAGTGCAACTGGTGGCATCAGCCCAAATCAGTGGCTTCCAGATGCCCAGCTCCGCCCTTCTTTCTCCTCCTTCTCTTGCTATTTACCCCTGATCCTTGATGTAAGCTCTAAGTCTTCACTTCTTTCTCTCCTCTCTCAGATCCTTAAAATCCCTTTCAAGTTCTGACTGAGGTTCTGCTTCTGTCCTCCCTCCAAAGGGCGTGAACAAGCGAACTGCAACAAATTTCCTGTTGCATTTAATTGCAATGTCTTTGATTCCAGTAGGTGTATGTCTGTTCCTTGTTTATACCTAGTTAAGAATGAGTGATGAATTGCTTCAAGAAGTATTCTTCTAGAACAAAGATAATGACTTTTAGGTGGGAGTATGATAATCAATGGAACCCACTCCCTGCCTGACAATGGTATCATAGATTACAACTGGAAGGCCCTTTAGAAGTCATACAATCCAACCCCTTCATTTTACAGATGAAGAAACTGAGGCCCAGAGATGTCCAAGGTAGTCTGTGCCAGAGACAAGGTTGGAATTCTGGTTGAATATTCTTCCAAATGTACCCATAGATTCCCATTGCAGACACTAGCTGCGTGACCCTTGGAAAACTGTTTTAATCACTGTTTGCCTCAGTTTCCTCAAATGTAAAATGGGGATAATAATAGTAACTACCTCCCAGGGTTGTTCTGAGGATCGTATGAGATATTTGTAAAACACTTAGCACAGTGATTTAGCACTTAGTAGGAGCTTAATAAATGCTTATTTCCTTCCTTCTTTCTTTCCTTCCCTCTCTCCTTCCCTTCTTCCACCTTCTTTTCTTCTTTCCTTCCCTCCTTCTCTCCCTTCTTTCATTTTCCTCCTTTCTCCCTTCCTTCTCTCCCTCCCTTTCTTTCTCTACTTTCTGCCTTCCTTTCTGCTTTCCCTCCTTTCTCCCTTCTTCCTTTCCTCCTTCTTTCCCTCCCTTCTTCCTTCCTTCCATGCTGCTGCATAAGGGAGATATAGGTCCCTTCTCTTTGGTTTCCACAATTCAAAATTAACACAGGCTGATTTAGGGAGGGAGGGCACTAGCAGGTGGGATTCAAAAAAGTCTTCCTGGCCAAGGGGAAGATTGAGCTAAGTCTTGAAGGGAACACAGTCCTCTAAGAGGCAGAGATGAGGAAGGAGTATACTCCCCCATCCTCCCCCCTCGTGCCCTCCACCCCTGCATGGGTGAGAGAGGCCAGAGAGGGTCAGGATAATACCTTCATTCATCCAGAAAACATTTAGTAAGAACCCTGGGAATATAAAGATAAAATGGAACAATTCCTGCCTTCAAGGAACTTACAGTCTCCTGGGAGAAGACACACAAACAGCTGCAAGTAAGTGTAAGATGATTTGAGTTAGGAGAAAGATCACTAAGACCAAGGCAAGGAGCAGGAAAGATTTCCCATAGAAGGTATTGTTGTTCAGTCATTTCAGTCCTGACTGACTCTTCATGACCTCATTTGGGGTTTTCTTGGCAAAGATATTGGAGTGGTGTGACGTTTCCTTCTCCAGTTCATTTTGCAGATGAGGAAGCTGAGGCAAGTAGGCCTTGCCCAGTCACACAGCTAGAATCTAAAGCCTTGAAGAAAGCAAGGGATGCTAAGAGACAGAAGTGGAAAGAGTAGTGGCTCTTGAGTCAGAGGACCTGAGTTCAAATCTCAACTCTAACACTACCTTTCTGACCCTGGATAAGTCACTTAACCTCACTGGGCCTCAGTTTTCTTTTCTGTAAAATGAGAGGGGTTGGGCAAAATGACCTCTGAGGTCCCTTTCAGCTCTAGATGTATGATCCCATGATCAGGTCTAAATGAAGTGAAGAAGAAGTACATTCCAGGGATGGGGGTGTGGAGGTATAGGGGTGGGGAGGCAACCTGGGCAAGGATACAGAAATAGGTAACCTAGAGTTAAAGGGACTCTGATGTTTACTCCCTGAGTGACCTCGGACATGTCCTTTCATCCATCTCTCTCCTCTCTCTGTCTCTCTCTGTCTCTCTATCTCTGTCTCTGCCTCTGTCTCTCCCTCTACTCCCTCTGTCCCCCACCTCTGTCTCTATCTCTCTCCTCTCTCTCTCTCTCTCTCTCTCTCTCTCTCTCTCTCTCTCTCTCTCTCTCTCTCCCTCTCTCTCTTTCGTTCTCTCTCCTCCTCTGTCTCTTTCAGTTTCCTCTTCTGTAAAATGACTGGATTGGCCTTCAAGGTCTCTTCCAGCTCTCTATGATCCCATAGAGCCAATGACCTGATCTCAAATATTGGTTTTGCCACTTATTAGCTGTGATACTTAGGCAAGTGACTTCCTCACTCTGGCCTCAGTGTTTTCATCAGTACAATGGGAAGATTAGATTAGATAAGCTCAGAGATCCTACTAACCCTTAATACATGTATATATGTCACCAGATAAATGTATATGTGGGGGAAAAAAGAGAGAGCAGTCATGTATTGAGATGAAGAATGACTGGTGGATAGCCTTAGTACTGTGTGATGTTGGGAGAACTCAGGGAAGCCTTCTAGCATGACAGGCCAATACCCTGTGGTGAATTTATTTAAAACATTCTAGTTCCTGTTAGGTATTTCAGAGGTTATCACCTCATTTTGAAGATGAGGAAACTGAGGCCCATAGCGGTTAAGTAACTTGCCCAAGGTCACATTAGTGAGACCCATTCAATGTGGAAAGGTTACAGCAAGTCTGGGAGGAGACTCTAACTTCCAAAATACCTTCCGCCTCCAAAGCAATGAGTGATGATATAATCTCTCCATCTGGTTCTCCTTCAGTCACCTCAGGCTTCTGGTGCTGCCCACCTCTAGGAAATCTCCAGCTCTTGCCCTGCGTTTGCTGGCAGCGGGCTAAGGCTTTAGTGGCTCACCGCGTTGGTGAGTTTCTGCTAAAAAGGGGCACCTTCACACAAATGTGTGGGAAAGTCAAGAGATTTGTAAATAGTCAGTTTCTTACATATCCTTGATGATTTAAAAGTCCTAATCCAGCCAGTGTCCTGGGTTCTCCCTTCCCCTCAGAACATCATTTCCCCTGCTCCATCCTGCACCAGAGGAGTAAACGAAGACATTTGCACATCAGACAGAAACTGGAATTAGAGGTGGAAAGCTGAATGGGCAGGAAATGTGCAATAAATTTGATGGTTTATGGCTTGTCTGATTTGGGGAAGGAGGGTATCCCATGCCCCTGACTATAGCAAAAACAAACAAACTCTTGGGTAGTGCCTTTGTGTTTGTATGTGTGTGCATGAATGGCAGGGTATGTGAGTGATTTTTTTAATTTTTATTTTTAGTTTGCAACACATGATTCTACATAATTTTGAGTTCCAGATTTCCTTCCCTCCCTCCCCTCCTCCCTCCCCAAGATGGCATGGAATCCCATGTAACTTCCATGTATAACATGGCATTGAATTAATTTACACACTAGTCAAGTTGTGGAGAAGAATTATGACCAATGGAGTGAATCATGAGAAAGAAGAAACAGAACCAAAAATAAAACCAAAAACACAACCCAACAACAAATACAAAAGAGAGAAAAAAAGGGGGGGGGAGAGAAAGGTGAGCATGAAGTGTGCCTCGATCTGCATTCATACTTCACATTCTTTCTCTGAATGTAGATAGCACTTTCCATCGTGAGTCCTTTGGAGCTGTCTCTGCATATTGTGTTGCTGAAAAGAGCAAAGTCTGTCAGGTTAGTCATCACAGAATCCTTATATCTGTGGTTGTGTATAATGTTCTCTGGCTCTGCTCCGCTCACTCAGCATTATGTCGTGTAGGTTCTTCCAGGTTGTTATGAAGTTCGTATCTTCCTCATTTCTTATAGTACAATAGTATTCCATTACCTTCATATACCACAGCTTGTTCAGCCATTCCCCAACTGATGGGCATCCCTTTGATTTCCAATTCTTAGCTACTACAAAAAGAGCCACTATAAATATTTTTGTACATGTAGGTCCTTTTCCCACTTGTGTGATCTCTTTGGGATACAACCCTAGCAGTGGTATTGCTGGGTCAAAGGGTATGAACATTTTTATAGCCCTTTGGCCATAGTTCCAAATTACTCTCCAGAATGGCTGGATCAGTTCACAATTCCACCAGCAATGTAACAATGCTCCAATTTTCCCACATCCTCTCCAGCATTTAT
>CM053622.1:782452328-782467901 GCA_028646595.1 Phalanger gymnotis
CTACTGAAATTTTTTACTGAGGGCCAGGGAGTTCCTTTGTACACCTTATTTCTTAATCAGCTGTTGTCTTACTTTGAGGTTCTAGTTAAAGAGATTGGGCAGTGTGGTGGAGTGGAAAGAGCACTGGACTTCAAAGATGAACTGGCTGAATCCAAGCCCTTCTATCTCTTTGTTCCTGGTCTTCAGACAAGTCACTTCCCTTTCTGGGTCCTCTGCCTACTCTTCCACATGTAAACATCTCTCACTTCACTGCCTACACTTTGAGGTTCTCAAGGTCAAGAACTATTTGATTTTATCTTTGTATCACTAATGATGAGCACAGTGCGGAGAATATAATAGACGTTCAAGAAATATATCATAGATTTTCAAACTGGGAGGGACCTTAGAGTCATCGGATCCAATCCCCTGCATTTTACAGATACAGAAATTAAGTTATTTGCCCAAGGCCCCATAAGGAAGCAAGTAGCAAAGACAAGATTCAAATACAAACTCTAATACCAACTCTATTGAGTTCAGCGAAATGAGATGGTTGGACTAGATCATAGATTCTTAACCTTTTTTTAAATCATGAACCCCTTTGGCCATCTGTTGAAGCCTATAATTCCTTTCTCTAAATAATACATTTAAAATAATTCAAGGAAATGCCAAATTTCAGTTAGAGGTTAGTAAAAATAAAGATAGTTTTCCCCATTCAAGTTCAGAGACCCCTTGAAATCTATCCATGTTGCTCTGTGGAACCAAAGTTAAGAGCCCCTGGATTAGATGGTCTCTGAGGTCTCTCACGTCCTATAATTCTAATGTAGGAAAGAACATTTAAAGGCAGCATCAGAACATCAATTAAATTGATTTCTTGACCCCTTGATCCTTTGTCCCAGTCATAAGGCATGTTCTCTCACTCTTCTTTAGTTACCGCTTGGCTCCTGAGCACAAGAACCCTTCTGCATTGAATGACTGCATGGCTGCTTCCATCCACTTTCTGAGAACCCTGGAAACGTATGGTGTAGATCCTTTTCATGTCATCTTCTGTGGAGACAGTTCTGGAGGGTCACTTGTGGCTTCAGTTTGCCAAAGCCTCGTGACCCGACCAGATCTCCCCAAGATACGAGCTCAGATTCTGATCTATCCATATCTCCAGGGGTTTAATTTCCAGCTGCCTTCCTACCAACAGAACAAAAACGTCCTATTCCTCACTCGGAACTTTGCCATTTCCTGTATGTTTCAATATTTTGATATCAACCCCTCTTGGAAAATTGCTATCCTCAATGGTGCCCATCTGCCCCCTGAGATGCGGGAGAAGTCTAAGGAAAGGCTGAATGTCCACGACATACCTAAGAAGTTCAAAGAGAAAGGCTACCAACACATGTCACTTGGCCCTTTTAATGAGAATGCCTACCAGGAAAACAAACACCTCTTATGGACAACGAATTCACCCCTAATGGCTGAAAATGACATCATTGCCCAACTTCCAGAGACCCTGCTTGTGAGCTGTGAGTTTGATATCCTACGGGATGATGCACTGTTGTACAAGAAGAGATTGGAGGACCAGGGGGTACCAGTGAGCTGGCACCACATTGAAGATGGTTTTCATGGAGTGCTCCTTACCTTTGACAAAAAGTACTTTTGTATCCCCTGCTCCTTAAAAATTCTGGATAGTATTGTCCATTTTATTAAGAACCTATAAACCTTACTCCCAGCACTTTGAGAAAAGAATGGCAAATATGGACTCTATCCAACATTAGGTTCCCTGTTGAGTTTCAATTTGCCAATTCAGGGGATAGGACAAGTTCTGGGGCTGAGGTGAAGAGATTGGGAGTATAGTCCTGCCTTAGATTCAAGAGTACCAAAGTAGTTTCTGACGGATGAATAACGAAGAAAGATATTTTGAAGTACTGCTTGTTCACACACATGGTGATAAGAAAGCCTGGTAATCCTTATTTCATCTTTTCTAAATCTGTATTAGCATGAGTCCTAAGATAAAATATAAGTGTTCAGATAAATTTATGGATGGTCGCAGGGTGATAAAGCCCCAGTCTGACTAGAATACAAGCCTTTGTATACCTCTGGTAGCTAGGCTTAAGAATGTCCTACAGGATATCTGGTATGACCTTTAATGGCTTCTTTGTGCCCAAATTGGGAGCTGGAAAGATGAAGCCCCTTGTCAGTGTGTCAGTTCTTGTTTTATTCTTTGTATTTAAATCCCCAGGACCTAGAGAAGTTGTATGGTACAGTGGATAGAGAACTGGCCCATGTGCTTGAAAGGCCCAAGTTCAAGTCTGTTTCCACAATCCAGCTAGCAGCTTCTGTGGGGGTAAAAGATCCACCAACAACAAGCACCCAGAAAGCACAGGTTCTTTTAATCTGCTTAACTAAGGAAAGCAAGGTGAAGGGGTTGACAAGCTCACTTTAATTCAGCACACAAATATAATTCACTTAGTTCAGGGGAAAAAGCCAGCACACTGAACTTCAGAGCAAAATACAAACAAATTACAAACATCAACAGACAGACCCAATACAATTCATAGTTACCAACTTCTAGGTTCATCCTGGGAGCTCAGAACTCACACTCAGAGTCACACTCACCACCACTGCTTCAGAAATTAGCTCCAAGGAAGAGGAGGCCAAGATCTGGTTTTATATCTTTTTCAGTGCCAGGGGTGAGTCACACATGTGACTCACCCACGTGACCTAAAATCATCACAAAGAGGTGACTTAAACCTACCTGGTCTAAGAGCCTCTGCTGTCCCAGACATGTAAACTAGGCCCTCCCTGGAGTTAGCCCCACCTTGGGCCCCACCTTAGTTGCCAATCCACACCCACATAGGTTTTACACCTAATAGGGGTTTGGGCCTGGGGCTTAGCACTTAGTAAGATTCAATGAAATAGCTGAATTACTCAAAGCAAACAAAAACCAAACTCTTCAAGGGCACTTGTTGAACTAAATGCTAAGGAGCCCATTTTGCTTACCAACATAAAGTCCTACCTCTGACATATATTCCTATATGACCTTGATGGGGTATGGGACCTGGACTCCAAAAACACAACACAGCTCCTGAACTTCCCTACACATCTCCACCTAGATTCTCAATAATCCTTTCAACTGTTGTATCAGTGTGGCCAGCCCAGCCCTCCATTCTCTGTCACTTCTGACCCAGCCCAGCCCTTCATTATGTGTTACCTCTAGACCACCCCAGGCTACTTCCTACCCCTTAATACCACCTAGATCCCTTTTCTGTTACCTCAGAATCACCCCTCCAGACTATTTGCCCCTCCTTGATCTGATCCAAATCTTCCCACAATCTTTTTCCTTATAAAAAGACTCAGTCTTTTTTACATTACTTTACATTACATTTACATTTTTTACATTACTAAATGTACAGACTCACTAGGAATCTCATATACCCCAATTGATGTTTTAATAAACTACTTGGACTGAAAGATGGCTTGAGTGGACAAATTCTTTTGAGGCAGTTCTGCACCCTTTGCCCTTGAGTTTTGGGGTTCCAAAGACCTCTAGACTGCAACAACCCCAGGCAAATCACTGAACTCAGTGCTCTAGGGAACTTTTTCTTTTCTTTTCTTTGATGGCAATTATGGTTAAGTGACTTGCCCAGGATCACACAACTAGTACGTGTCTGAGGCCAGATTTGAACTCTGGTCCTCCTGACTCCAGGGCCAGCTCTAACCACTGTGCCACCTAGCTGCCCCAATTTAGGCAACTTTCTAAGTTTATAAGTTGTAGAGAAGGTTAGGACTTAGATTGATGGGGGAAATTCTCACAGGGAACTCTTGACACTAGTAAAAATTCTCAGTCCAATCCTTATCCCTATACATAAACATATACATATGCATGTATACAAATGTACATATAGGTAAACAGATATACACAAGTGCATGGTTTTAGGGTAGGTTTATTTAGATATTTTAATGGCTATCACAGCCAGAAAAGGTATCACACTAAGATATGTAGCTTCAAATAAAAAAAGTGCTTGATTGGCTGCCCTAACTCACAATACTCATGTTTCAATCCTATATACAATTATGCAAAAGTTTTTGTTGAAATTCAGTTAGTAAATTTTTATCTTCCCTGATGTTGGCTGTTCATACTTGCAAACTAACCAGAAGATTATATTTTCAACAATTAGGTTCAAAATCCACTAAAAATCTTTATTTGGAATATTTTTTAAATGGGCAGGAAGAAAATTTTTCCCCAATTTTTAAAAGTGTGTACATTTTTGATAGGTGACATATAATTTTTAGAAAATAAATCACACAATGATAAAAATATTTCCAAATAACCATGTTCTCACTAATATGGAAATATGTTTTGCATGATTGCACATAAATTGCATACGGTCTTAGGGATAGGGAATGGGAGAGTGAGAAGAAAAAGAAAATTTGGAACTCAAAATTTTTTTAAAAATAAATGTTAAAAATTGTTTTTACAAGCAATTGGGAAAAATAATATACTATCCAGAAAAATAAAAAAGCATTAAAAAATCCATGCATCTACTCAAAAATCAATTACTTTCTCATTCATTGTTAAAATGTGACTTTTGTTAGATATCCAGGAAATACAGGAAGCTAAAAGAAATACATAAAACTAAAAGCCATCTCCCAATGGGTTAAGTAGTCAAAGGAAGAATTGTAAACTATTAATTACCATATGAAGGACTGCTCCAAATCATTAATAATAAGGGAAATGCAAATCAAAATAACTTTGATGTATCATGTCACAACCAGCAAATAGGAAGGAATAACAGAAGATGGTAATAGTATTGGAGGGGTTATAGAAAGGCAGGCACATAAATACACTATTGGTAGAGCTGTGATTGACTTAATTATGCTAAAACAATCAGGAATTGTTTGGAAAGTATATCCCAGGCACTGTGGTGATTAAAAAGGTTCGAGATACATGATTTATGGGTAATTGTGTGGTTTTGTGGTTATGTGTGTGCTTTGTCCTTTGTTTCTGAAGAGGACCAAGATATCAGGAAGATGATGCCATGACTTGCAAATGAATTGGATTACAGTGAGGGAAGACTGTGCAAAGAAACCAGACTCACTTTCTCCTCCAGAGCCATCTGGGTCCAGTGGCCAGATGCAGATCAGGATGACTAGAAATGGCCCAGGATGCAGTGGGAGACCGTGGCCTTTTTAAGCTGAGGTCTTTCTGAGGTCTGACTTTGAGTGAGGCAACACTCAATCAGTGAATAGACCTGTTTCAGAAATGAGCCAAGGGATGGCCCCTTCAATCAAAAAAAAAAAATCAAACCGTGAGGGGCACACCCTCAGGGTTCCTGGCTAGAAGAGGAACAATTATTATTTACATTCACTCTGAGCCAGAAGGCCCAAAAATTATTAAGTGGTGCTTGGGCAGGGAAATCATTTAGTGTTTGATAAACCCAAAGATCCAAGCTTTTGAGATAAAGACTCATTATTTGACAAAAGCTGCTGAGAAAACTGGAAAACAGTATAGCAGAAACTAGGTATAGACCAACATTATCTATCTATCTATCTATCTATCTATCTATCTATCTATCTATCCACACACACATAGACATATACATATATACACATTAGAAATATATATAGACATTTACATATATACACATTATATACATACATATATATTACAAACACACACACCAAGATAAAGGTCAAAATGGGTACATGATTTAGCCATAAAGGGTGATACCATAAGTAAATTAAGAGAGCATGGACTAGTTTACCGGTCAGATCTATGGATAAGGGAAGAATTTATGACCACACAATGCAACCAAAACTATAAGGAAAGCAGAAAATGGGGGGGGGGGATTTACAGTAAGTATCCCTGATAAAAACCTTGTTTCTCAAATACATAGAAAACTGAATCAAATTTATATGAATAAAAGCCATTCCCCAGGTGATAAATGGTCAAAGGATATGAACAAGGCAGTTTTTAGACAAAGAAATCAAAGCTATCTGTTGTCATATTTAAAAATATGCTCTAAGTCACTATTGATTAGAGAAATGCAAATTAAATGCAACTCTATCACCTCACACCTATCAGATTGGCTAACATGACAGAAAAGGAAACTGATAAATATTGGTGGTGACACAGAAAACTGGGATTCTAATACACTGTTAGAGGAGTTGTGAACTGATCCAATCACTCTGTAGCACAATGTTTAACTATGGCCAAAGGGCTATAAAACTGTGCATACCCATCAACTAGGTCTGTATCTTAAAGAGATTAAAAAAGGGGGGGGGCAGAAACTGTTCGTACAAAAAATATTTATAGCAGCTTTTTTTGTGGTGGCTAAGAAATTGAAGGGAAGCTCATTAATTGGAGAATGGATGAACAAGTTGTGGTATATGATTATAATGGAATATTACTGTGCTATAAAAATGATGAGCAGAATTATTTCAGAAAAATCACGAACCGATGCAAAGTAAAGTGAGTAAAACCAGGAAAACATTGTACATAATAACAGCAATATTGTACAATGAACAACTGTGAATGACTTATCTATTCTCAGCAATACAATGATCCAAGACAGTTCCAAAGCAAACATGATGAAAAATGCTATTGTCCTCCAGAGAAAGAAATGATGGAGTCTGAGTACAGACCAAAGCATACTGTTTTCTCCCTCCCTATCCCTCCCTCCCTCCTTTCCTCCCTTCCTTCCTTCCTTCCTTCCTTCCTTCCTTCCTTCCTTCCTTCCTTCCTTCCTTCCTTCCTTCCTTCCTTCTTTCCTTCCTTTCAATTTTCTTCCACAAAATGACTAACATGGAAGTGTTTTATATGGTTACTAATGTATAACCTGTATCAGATTGCTTACCATCTCAGGGAGGGGTATGGGGAGTGAGGGATAGAATTTGTAACTCAAAAAAAGAAAAAACAATGCATGTTAAAAATTGTTTTACACGTAATTGAGGGAAAATATTATTTTAAATAATTATTCCTCCCTCCCACTGATTCACCTTCCATAGAATAATAAAAACAAAATCTTCACAATAAGCTTTAATAAAAATGTTCACCAGCACAAGGCCTAACACAGATCCCTAGCGTACTGCACTAGAGACCTGCCACAGAGATAGCTACTACTCTTTGCTGAATTTTTTTCTTGTTGTTTTTTAGAGGGGAGAAGGGAAGGCAATTGGGGTTAAGTGACTTGCCCAAGGTCACACAGCTAGTGTGTCAAGTGTCTGAGGCTGGATTTGAACTTAGGTTCTCCTGACTCCAGGGCCAGTGCTCTACTCACTACACCACCTAGCTGCTCCCTGTAACTACTACTCTTTGAGTTCAGCTATCCAACCAGTTTTTAATCCATCAAACTGTATTGTCTTTCAGTCCACATCTCTCTATCTTTTCAAGAAGAGTCATATGTGATACTTTATCAAAAGTTTTGCTAAAATCTAGGAAAATGAGATTCACTGCATTCCCCTCTTTGCTTAATCAATTCTGCCAAAAAAGGAAATGAGGCTAGTTTAGTATGATGAAACCAATTCTCTGTAATCACCACTTCTCTTTCTGTATGTTTGCCAGTCGTCTCTTTAATGAGTCTCTCTAGAATTCTGCCAGGAATTGAAGTCAAGTCCACTAGCCTACAGTTTATAGACTCTCTTCTCCTCTGTGTCTCTCTTCTCCAGTCTTACAGTGTCTATCTCATTTTCCATGATAGTTCAAATAAAACTTATTGTGGCTCAACAATCATAGCTGTCAATACTTTCAGGACTTTCAAAACTATTGTAGTTTATCTCAGTCAGGTGTCCCAAGTTCAAGAACAATCAGGTGCTTTCTTACTATCTCCTTAATAATCTTTGGTAGCTGTTGTTTCCAGGTCAAAAGTTTATTCTCCTTGGTAGAGAAGACAGAAGCAAAGCAAGAATTGATTAGCTCTGGCTTCTTTTTGCTGTCAGGTGTCACCGTTTCATCCACACCAAGTGAGGCATATCCCTTCTGAGAGCTCCTGTGATCATCAAATGAAAAAAAATAAAGGGAAATGAGAAGAGGGCTCAGGACAGAGGCTTGGGGGATACCCACCTTATGTAGGTATGACTTGGAGGAGACTGAGAAAGAGCTGCAAGACAGTTGGCGGGGGGAACCAGGAGAAAGGAGTGTTTTGAAAACCTACTGAGAAGACAGTATCAAGGAGAAGTGAACCATGTCAAATGTGACGCAGAAGACAAGAAGGATGAGAACTGAGAAAAGACCATTAGATTCATCAATTAAATCATTGGTAATTTGGGGGAGAGCAGTTTCAGTTAAATGATGACAGGAAGGGGGAAGGGAATGAGCATTTATTAAATGTCTACTCTCCTAAATGCTTTATCATTATTATTTCATTTCATCTTCATAGTAACCCTGAAAGAAAGGTGCTATTATACCTCCACTTCATAGCTGAGGAAACTGAGGCTGAGGGACTCCATTTCTAAATGTTCTAAACTAAGTGATTTACCCAAGGTCACAAAACTAATAGGTGTCTGAAGCCAAATTTGGACTCGGGTCTTCTTGACTACATATCCAGACTTCTATCCACCGTATCATCTACCTCCAGTGAGGTCAGAAGCCAGCCTGCAAAGAGTTAAAAAGAGAATGAGAGGAAAGGAAAAGAAGTCATTGATTGTAGGTGCTCTGTCAAGGAGTGTAGCCATGAAAGAGAGTAGAGATATAGGACAATAGCTAGAGGGGATGAACAGATCATAAGACATTTTTTGAGGATGGAGAAGACAAAAGAGTATTTGTAGGCAGCAGGGAAGTAGCCAGCATGCAGAGAGAGAGCAGGGATGATAGAGGGGGCAATCTGCCAGAGAAGATGGCCGGAAATGAGAACACTTGTGCATGTAGAGCAGTTTGCCTTGGCAAGGAGACAGAACGCTTCTTCCTCTGAAACAGGGGTGAAGGAAGAGAGATATATCTTGCCAATCTTTCAATTTTACCTGAATTTGCTTTTATCTTTTGAATATTTATTTTTAAAGCCTAAGTTCTGGGTAGTTCCCTAGACATCCATATCAGTTTCTTCCAATAAATCCTAATGTTCCTCTGTTGAAATTGTTTCACAAAAACTGTCCTTTGCACCTTCAGAATTTCACTCTTGACCATTTCCCATTCCTCCATCATTCAGAACTCAGAAATTCCTTTATCTAGACATAATCTCCCATTCTTCAACTTTTTTCTGTGCTTTACTCCTCCTAAACCTGTTTATTATCTGTCATTACCACAACTCTTCAAGCACATCTCACCTATTTCTACTTGGCATATATAATAACTTCATTTGGGGAGAAGGTTAGAAAGATTGTTTCAGTTGAATAAGTGCCCAGGGTATTCATGCAATGATAAGTACAAAGGAATAATCATAAGTTTAGGTGAGAGCCAAAGGTCCAACGGTGAATTGGGCCAAAGGGTTCTCCTCAAGGTGGTCTGATCTCCATTATCCCTCCAAAGCAGCTTTCTCCTCCTTAAACTTAGAAGGATTACTAGGGATAAGGATGACCTTAGAACCACCATCTAGAAAGTCACAGAACTTATGAATATTGCTGTCCACTAGTGGGCTATGAAAGGCTATGGGTCATAATGGAAGGGAGGACAGTAAAAAAGACTTCACTGTATAGAACCTGCACTCTTCTGGGGTCCTGAATAGGGAGTCAAGTTGATCAATAAACATTCATTAAGAATGTACTATAGGCCAAGCACTGCACTAAAATACTGGGGATACAATTAAAGGCAAAAACATGGTCCCTGCCCTAAAGATATCTATTTTAACTAAGTATCCTTGTTTACTTATAGTTAACTCGTAATTTAGGTATTTCTATTGTGAGAAAAATTTATGGCATTGTTAAAAGTCCTTGATGCTTATTTAATTTGATCCCTCTGACTAATGAGTTGCTACCCATCTGGTCTCTATCACTCCTTAAAGGAATTCTATCAAACTCTTGATAAGGTGAGTAGTAAAGGAGATACTTCCACTGGTTTAGGATTATTTTAAACCTTAACTATTACTTCCGTAATTGTGCTTCTGCTGGTATAGAAACATTGGACTTAAAGCCTAAAAAGGGGTAAATTGTGGGAAAATTTTATGGCATTGTTCTAGCCTTGCATGGCTGAGAAACTAGAGAAACTAGACATGTTGCTTAGAGACCAGCTTCGTTTAATGCTTAAAAGATTATAGACTTGTCCTATGGCCAGATTATGCTAAACAGAAACCCAATCAGATCCAAAGATTGATGCTAGGAATGTAAGGAATTTTCTCCCATTACATATCTCAAGCAACCCAAATCTCATCTGGAAACTGCTTCCATGTTAGCCAATCAGCTGTTATTTCCTTGTTCCTTTGTTTAAATCCTATATAATGTGTCATTAACAGACACCTGGAAGTAGGCCCCCACTTTTTGAGCCGTCCCCCTCTACTGGAGGACTTAATAAACTTATTTCTAAAGTATTCTAGTCATGACTTTGTTTTCAGATCACACTATCTACCGAATACAAATGCTGTCAATATCCCCTAAATTTTAGCCTCCTAGGGCAAAGTCCCACTAGCATCCCCTTCATTAGAGTTTTATTCTAAAGACTCTTTTAATTTTAAATCCTATGGCAAGTAGCTATTGTCCAAAGAGAATTAATTAGTGCTTCTTTCAGCTGGGTAATTAAAAGAGAGAATGTAGATGATTGAAATGAACAGAAAAGGATCTAAGTGCTGGGAAAACAAACAGAAAAAGAAGACAGCCCCTGAAGTATACAATACATATAGGAAGGTTTAGCTGTAGGCTGGATGAAAAGGCCCAGGAGTTCTTAGAGTACGTAGTGATACCTGCCTTGAAGGGTAGGGAGCCTGAAGGGGACTGATCCACTACCACTAAGGGAGGAATGGACCAAATGGTTGGATAGAGCCAGGATTCTGGGTTCCCTCTGGGAAGGGTGAGGATGAAGGGTTAGCTTCTAGTAGGAAGGGAGAAGGAAAGAAGGAAGATTGGCAGAAAGGATGGGGGTGGGGTTTCGGTGGTCTTGGCACTAACTTTGGCAGAGGCCTTTCAAGCATTAGTGACAATGAACAGTCCAGAAGACTAGGGATTAATATATAAAGTGTTTGAAGGATGGACACATGTAAGAGGAATTAGACCTACTCTACCTAGCTCCAGAGGGTGGAAGAGTAGTTAGTGCTCTAAGTTGCAAAGAGGTAAATTTAGATTTGATATCAGGAGAAACCTAACTAGAGTTTTTCAAAAGTGAAGAGATAGGCTCAGGTTAGAACCTAGGAGGTAAACCCACATTTAGGGGTATGATAGAGATGCCGAGTCGTCAAAGGAGACAGATGGAGCGGTAAGATGGGTAAGAATCCCAGAAAAGAAGAGTGTCACAAAAATCCAGAACGTAGACAATATTCAGGAAGAACAGGTGGTCAATAGTGTTAAACAGAGCAGAGGTCAAGAAGAACGAGGACTGAGAAAAGACCATCAGATCAGGCAGCTAAGAGATCACTGGTAACATTGATTGGTGAGGTAAGAAACGACTACAAAGGGTTGAGGAGAAAGAGAAAGTGGAGGCAACAAGTATAGACAGCTTTGTCAAGTTTATACATGTAGGCAGGGAGAAAATTGAGGATGGTAACTAGAAAGGATGATAAGAACTAGTAAATTTTTTTAAAGGATGGGGGAGGGGAGACTAGCACGTTTGAAGGCAGTAGTGAAAGAATCCATGGACAGGAAGAAATTGAACATTAGAGAGACAAGTGATGCCTGAGGAGGCAATCTGCTGAGAAGATAGGACTGGATGTCATCGCTTTTCTTTACTCTTTCCTTGTCTGCTGGCTACTTCCAGACTGCCTGCAAATACTCTCATGTCTCCTCATCCTCAAACAACGACAACAACCCCTCACTTCATCCATCTAGCCCTGCTTTCTGCAATTGGTGTCTCCACTTCTTCTCCACTCATTTCTTGACTCTACATTTTGGCTTCCAACCTCATCATTCAAATGAAATTGCTTTCTCCAGTTAATAACAATCTTTTGATGGTCTTTCCTCAATCTTTCTTGACCTCCATACAGCCTTTGACATTGTCGATCACCCTCTCCTCAATATTCTCTTCTCTCCAGTCTATCGTAACTGTCAAATTGATCTTTCTACAAGGAAAGTCTGACTATGATCCGCCCCCTCCACCTCCCCCCCCATTCAAAAACTCCAGTGGCTCCTTATCACCTCCAGGATCAAATATAAAATCCTCAAAACCCAGCCCCTTCCTACCTTTCCAGTCTTCTTATACCTTATACTTTCCTCACTTCCTGCCCTCCCTGCCCCACACACACCACAATACACTGACACTTGTTTCCTTGCTATTTCTTGCACAAGACACTCCATCTCCCAGTTCTGGGCATTTTCATCGACTGTCCCTCATGCTTTCCCTCTTCATCACTTCCTGGCTTCCTTGTCTTTCTTCAAGTCCCAGCTAAAATTGCACCTTCAAGAGGAAGTTTTTTCCAATAATTATGTTGGAGACGATGTGGGTGAATTAAAACACTAACGCACTGTTGTCAAAGTTGTATACTGATTCAATCTGAAGACCAATTTGGAACTATTCCCAAAGGGCTACAAAACCACATATACCCTTTGACCAAGCCATACCACTACTGGGTCTGAATCCCAAAGAGATAAAAAACAAAAAGGAAAATGACCTATATGTACAAAAGTACTTATAGCAGCTCTTTTTGTGGCGGCAAAATAGCAAAAATTGAGGGGATGCCCATCAATTGGAGAATGCCTGAACAAACTGTGATATATGAATGTGATGGAATACAATTGTGCAATAATAAATGATGAACAGGCAGATTTCAGAAAAACCTGGAAAGACTTGTATAATGTGATGCAAAGTGAAATGAGCAGAATTAGGAAAACATCGTACACAGTATCAGCAACATGGTGTGAGGATCAACTACGAATGACTCAGCTCTTCCCAGAAACACAGCAAACCAAGACAAGTACAAAGGATTCAGGAAGAAAAACGCTATCTATATCCAGATAAAGAACTGAGGGACTCAGAATGCAGATCAAAGCAGATTTTTTTTCACTTTATTCTTTCTCATGGTTTTATTTCCTTTTGATCTTTTTCTTCTTCCATAACTGTGACAAATATGGAAATATATTTCATATGATAGCACATGTATAAACTACATTAAACTTCCTACTGCTTTTAGAAGAGCAGAAAAATTTCAAACTCAAAATCTTGTAAAAATGAATGCTAAAAATTTTATTGATATGTAATTGGGAGAAAAGTAAAATGCCATTTAATTTTTTAAAAAGAAAGTAAGGGTTTTTGTTATTTTTGTTTTCTTGATTTTAAAATAAGAGACAAGAGGAGAAGAAAGGAAAAAAAGACCAGATAATGAACCCTGGTCAAATGTTATCAACTTCCACTTTGTGTGTTATATGTCTTTGGACTTCCTGATTTACTCCAATTTATAATGATTAAGGAGCAGGATGAAACCTGGATTTTGGGCATCCTACAGAACACCTCCTGTCATGGCAACTTTTGGTGTTTCTTAGAAGGAAGTGTCAGAAAGAGGAAATCAAAGATTCTGAACAAATGTTCTGGTCTCTTTCAGTTCATCAAAACTTCAAAACCAAGATTCCAAAGCACCTTCCAAAAGGATTTTGCCTGGTTCCCAGATCATAAAGCAGATCATATAACAAAATGGTATTATATGAGAAGAATTGAGGTAATAAGAATAGCAATTTAACCATTTCCCAGGGTTCTGGGCAGTCAAGGATAAGATACAGGCCTAGACCCCTAATATAGACCAGCAAAACATGTCTATTCCTTCTTCCACAGTATAACTCTTTAAATATCTGGAGACAAGTTATCCTGATCCTCTAAGTCTAGTCTTCTCTACTCCAAATATTATCCATTTCCCTCAAACAAAGCTCATACAGCATGAGCTCAAGGCCATCTTGGCTGCCCTTCTCTGGATGCTCTCCAGCTTATTCAGGTCCCTCCTTTTGGAATACTTCATATACAGGAATAAAATATAAATTATTTCTATAATATGATACATGAAAACCTCTTTATGAGGCTTCAGGAGCTATATAAGTTTATTTTTGTTGTTGTTCAGTCATATCTGACTCTTTGTGACCCCATTTGGGATTTTCTTGGCAGAAATATTGTTTGCCATTTCTTTCTCCAGCTCATTTTACAGATGAGGAAAATGAGGCAAACAGGGTTAAGTGACTTGCCCAGGGTAATACAACTAGTAAGTGGCTGAGGCTGAATTTGAACTCAGGAAGGTGAGTCTTCCTGACTCCAGGCCCGGTGCTCTATCTACTGTGCCACTTTGCTGCCCCAGTATCATTTCAAAAAAGGACATTAATAAGCTAATAGCCTACAAAGTTTCATATTTGACATATCGCTGGAAAAAGACTAAAATGATAACTCTACAGTTAGACAGGTAATAGGAGCTATTTATTAGAATCAAAGAATTTCAGATTGATAAGGGATCTGAAAATATATAATTAGTCATAAAATAATACAACAACATAATTTAGAGTTGGACGGAATTCAAACATTCATCTGGTCTAACTCCCTACTCCATGGAATGCCCTTTCTACTTTTATGTAACAGGTATTATCATGAAAAGCACACTGCATTTTAAGTCAGGAAACTTGATTTTGAATCCTGGCTCTGCCACATACTAACTTATGAGTCACCTTGGTCAAGTCACCTAAGACTCTGTTTCCTGGAGTGTAAAATGGGGAATGGATGGATCCAATTCAACATTTGTTGGGCACCAAGGGCACCAAGGATGTTCAAGACTCTCTCCAAGAAGCGGGACATACAAAGACAAAATGCTGAACTCTAGGTATTTATAGTCAATAAGAGGAAATACAACATACATACAGATAACTATAATACAAAAAAGAATGAGTGGAAAGAAGATGCATATATGAAGTACCATGAAAAATTAAGGAATGGGAGATTGTTTCCAAGGTCTTAGAATTTGGGACCTAGTTGGTTCTTAAAGGAAAAGATGTAATCAGATGTTGGAAGGGCTCTTATGGAGAAGAGGGATTAGATTATTCCATGTAGCTCCAGCAATAAATGGGTAAAATCCCAAGACAAAGATTTTGACTTAACATAAGAAAGAACTTTCACACAATTAAAGCTGTTCAAGAATGGAATGGGCTCAGAGCCAAGATGGTGGCTGGAAAGCAGGGACTACCGTGAGCTCCCCACCAAGTCCCTCCAAAAACCTATAAAAAATGGCTCTGAACCAATTCTAGAACTGCAGAACCCACAAAGTGGCAGAGGGAAGCAGGGCTCCAGCCCAGGACAGCCTGGATGGTCTCTGGGTAAGGTCTATCCCGCACGGAGCTGGGAGCTGAGGGGAGCGGAGCTGAGCGGAGCAGAGTCCAGCAGTGGCGGCATGGCCCAACGAGACCGGGAGCCGGGCGGAGAGTGCCCTAGCGCCCTGAATCAGTGAGCTGTGGCAGTTACCAGACCACTCAACCCACAAACACCAAAGACAACAGAGGTTAGTGGGAAAAGCTGCGGGGACTGAGTTTGTGGTTTGGCCACCACCCCTGGGGCAGCAGAGGTGGGGCAGGTTT
>CM053622.1:782468401-782497147 GCA_028646595.1 Phalanger gymnotis
AGCATAGGATTTAAAGGTGGGTTCTGACTCCTAAACCAGAATTTCACTCCACATCAGCTAAATTGTCATCAGAAATAGCACCTCCCCTCTGACCATGGGACCGTGAGCATTCCATCCCCTCCACCACTTGTCTCCAACCCAATATCCAGGCTCCTCTGACAAAAGCAGTGGCACCTTCCACTCTGTGATGAGCATTCTCACACCTGCTCATCTGCTTGGCAGGTTCAAGTTCCATCTCCTGCCTAATGTCCAAGCTCCAAAAAGAAGAGAAGTGAAACAGGGCTTCCCACCTTGCCATATGCCTTCCATCTCTTCCATGCTATGCTTGTCTCCTAATCTCCCAATGCCTCTGGGAAGGGGAGGGGTGCCTTCTACTCAGTGATGAGCATACTCACACCTGATCTTTTCTCCTTTTAGCAATTGCTGAAACTTGCCCCCATCCCTGATGACACACTCTCTGGCTACCCTTTCCACTGAGCAATGGTAGAAGGGGGTCATCTGGCATCATCATCATCGTCTATAGCTAGCATTTATGTGGTACCAACTATGTGTCAGGCACTGAGCTAAGGGCTTTTTGCTAAATATCTCATTTCATCCTTACAACATCCCTGGGAGGTAGGTGCTGTTGTTATCCTCATTTTACAGTTGAGGAAACTGAGGCAGACAGAAGTGAAGTGACTTGCTCGAAGTCATATAGGTAGTATCAGAGGCTGGATTTGAACTCAGGTCTTCCTGACTCCTAGCCCATCAGCAGAATGGTGTACTGGAAATATTAGGCACTTCCATTATGTCTCATGCTTTTCACATTTCACTCCTTGCATCCTCTCCCAACTTGACTCTACCTTAAAGAGCCTACACGCACCTTCATACATTTCACTCTATGTCTGGATCACCCATGTCCAAACAATACTGCAAAGGTCATGCTTGCCTATTCCTTCTCAAGCGTGTCTTCTTTTCTCCTTTTAATCTGTCAAAACAACCCACAGGGTCCCCCATATGAATGCCTCAAAAAGCACAAACCCAAGTTGCCATTTTTTATTTACTTTACTCCTTTGGAAACATACATCATTTCATACCTAATATTTTAGAGGGAAAATATTTCTAAAATTGAAGAGCTCTCAAAGACAGAGCTATTAACACAACACAGATCATCAGAGCTCAATGAACCACAGTTTGACAAACACTGCAACACACGGTCCAAAACTAATTGACTAACTGTGGTTCCAATTACATATTCAAAATATGTGGAAGGAAAGAAAATCTTATCAATTAATAACAGCAAAGCACCTGTTCTCTTAAAATCCACTTGAATGCAATTAAAATATATTTAAAATATTCTCTTGTAATTCATGTATTCCTTCCTTGTTAAGCGTCTCCTGCATGCAAACACACTGCTAAGAGAGATCTAAAACTTGAGATAAGCCATTGTCCTTGGTATCATGGAGTTACTTTGGATTTTTTTCTGTATACATCTGTTTGTGTTTTCTTCCAGCCTCTCCTACCCCAACTTAATCCTAGTGCCTTCTCTTTGTTAATCATTCTCTACTCATCCCATATATAGCTTGTTTGTACCTATGTGTTTGCCTGTTGTCTCTCTCATTAGATTGTGGGCTCCTTGAGGGCAGGAGATGTCTTTTGCCTCTTTTTTGTATCCCCAGTTCTTAGCACAGTGCCTGGCTTGTAGTAACCATTTAATAAACGCTTATTGATTGACTCACTCTGTGCTGGGCACTGGCTTAAAATAAGAGAGAGGACTGGTATAAGAAATGAATGAGACAAGGATAATCAATGTCTTAAGGAAGCCCAATATTCATTTTGCTTCTATTTTCATCCAAAAGGATGACTTTTGAATCAGAAAGAATAGAACAAAAAGTTGATACCTAATCTCGAAAAGGTACTAGCAGAGAACACTGAATGATGATGAATTCAAGTCATCTGGCCCAGATAATTCCTGCTTGGGTAATGAACATAGTATTGTATGTACTTGCTGTGGGTCACTAACAGTCATGGAGGAAAGAAAGATTGTGGAGAACAAATGAAAGAGGTAAGATTAGAGAAAGGCAAATGTTCTGATCTTCAAAAAAACGAGAAGAGGAGGTCTCAGGCTTGGAGACCAGGGAGCGTGAATGTGATCCCTGAAAAATTCCAGAATGTATTATTAAAGAGATGCATAGTGGACATTTAGGAAAAGAAGCAGTGATGACAAAGAGCCAACCTGGATCCAGCAAGAACAAGTCATGCTAGTCTAACAGAAAGAGTAAAGAGCCTCACTTTGCTCCCACATAAAGATCAGCCCAGGGAAATGTTGGAGAACAAAAAACTCAGAGAAGACTTTCAAGTTGTCTTCAATTGCCCAATGGGTTTTCCACATAGAAAAGATATTAAGCTTGTTCTGTTTGGCTCCAGAGGGCTGTGTTGGTAAGCAAAATGGCCTTTGTTTTGTTTGAGTAATTCAGTGTATTTCATTGAGCCTTACTAGGTGCTAAGCCCCAGGCCCAAACCCCTATTAGGTATAAATCCTATGTGGGTGTGGATTGGCAACTAAGGTGAGGCCCAAGGTGGGGCTAACTCCAGGGAGGGCCTAGTTTACATGTCTGGGACAGCAGAGGCTCTTAGACCAAGTAGGTTTAAGTCACCTCTTTGTGATGATTTTAGGTCACGTGGGTGAGTTGCATGTGTGGCTCACCACTGGCACTGAAAAAGATATAAAACCAGGGCTTGGCCTCCTCTTCCTTGGAGCTCATTCCCAAAGCAGTGGTGGCCCTTGTTCTGAGCTCCCAGTCTGAACCTAGATGTTGGTAACTATGAATTGTATTGGGTCTGTCTGTTGATGTTTGTACTTTGCTTGTATTTTGCTCTGAAGTTCAGGATGCTGGCTTTTTCCCCTGAACTAAGTGAATGATATTTGTGTGCTGAATTAAAGTAAGCTTGTCAACCCCTTCACCTTGCTTTCCTTAGTTAAGCAGATCAAAAGAACATGTGCTTTCTGGGTGCTGGCAGCTTTCTGGGTGCTGGTTGTTGGTGAATCTTGCACCCCCCAGAAGCTGCTAGCCAGATTGTGGAAACAAGGGCACAAGTAAGAGGAAAGACAGGAAGTTGCAAGGAGGTGAATCTAGGCTAGACTTCAAAAAAATGTATAATTACAGCCATCCCAAAGTGGAAGGGGCTACCTTAGGAGGTGGTAAGCTGCTCCTTGCCGCAGGCCTTCAGGAGGCTGGATAAGCATTTGCCATGAATGTTGTAGTCAGGATACTTTGCCAGGCTGTTACTCATATCTGTTAAGGTCTGAATTAACACGATTCTATGATTCTGTCTGAACTACTGCACTAGCCCCCTAATTAGGTCTTCCTGCTTCTGTCTTTTCTCTCCCCAATCCTTTCTCCATAAGACTGCCAAACTCATATGCTTAACGCACACTTTTCACGGTATTATTTTACATTGCTACCCCTCATAAAAAGCCCTGTAAGCTTTCATGTACATGACATTCTAGTCTCCAGCCTCCATGTCTTTGTTCCAGTGGTCGCTCCTTTCTACAATACACTCCCTCTTTGCCTCTATCTCATGAAATCTTTAGTTTCCTTCCAAACAGAGCTCAAGTGCAACCTCATATATGAGACATTTCCTGATCTTTCTATTAGGACTTTCTCCCTCCTGAAATGTTTTTGTATGTAATTTGTACATTTGCTATATTTCCTCTTCTTCCCACTCCTCCTAGTAGGTAAGCTTCTGGAAGGCAGGGATTATTTTGTTTTTATCTTTGTATCTCTAGGGCCCAGTTGATATTCTAAAGAATAGTAGGAACTTAATAAATGTTTGTTGAATCGAAGCGAACCAGGCTGAATCTGTGGGTCTCTCAGAACTCAAGCAGGACCTAAAGCTACTTAAGCCTACACCTTTTGTTCCCCTGAATCTCTCTTCTTTTCCTCAGACAGCCTTCAAGGTCTCTACCTTGCTTATTTATCCCATATATTGCCCTGAACACTACCTTAAACACTACTGATGGAAAAGAACACAAAATCATTAGACAGGAATGATTCTTCCCTTTTTCTTGGCCAAACACCAGCAACATCACCTGCACCATCCTACCCCACCCCAGACCAAGAGGATGGTGAGAATCTTTTTTGGCCTTACCATTGAGGAAACCTTTTGTTGTCCATATTTCCTTCCTTTCCCATGGGCCTTCTCAGACTGCTCTTATAAAGTACCATTGTGCCTAATCAGCATTTGTCCTTTAATCAATGGGAAACCCAACAACTCATTTTTCCTGGCCTTAAAAATGAAGTCAGATAGCACCCAGGGAGGTAGCCCTTGGAAATCCCTGGCTAACTGTTCATCCCCATCCCATCCTCTTGCTTTAGCATTGTAGTGTGACTTATTTATGGAATCACTGTTTGAAATATTGGGCTTAGCTGGCATGTCCAGACCATAGCAAACACAAACCTTACTGTCTTAGCCAGACATCAGGGTGGGCATGAAAATCAGGATTATCCTCCTGATAAATCAGTCCACTTTCTGGACAACAGGATTTCTTAGGAAACTCACTCATTTAAGAAAATCTTCCTCTCCAGGGAAGGAGGAAAATATGGCTTTATTTTCCCAGTAAATAATTGCTACCAAAGAAAACATTCTCCCAGATTCCAGCTGGGGAAGCCTGTAAAACCTTTGTGGCAGAAGACAATTTATGGAGATCTCTCTGCCTCTACCCATAGTAACTAATTGAAAAACACGGTATAAACATCAGGCTTGGTATTCACTATTTCACTCTTTTGAAGCAAGTATGAGTTTGTGATGGATTTGTATAAATCAGAATATAGCAAAAGGGATGCAATTTCAGCTTACAGGGACATGAATTAAGTTAACCCTCTGTCTACTTAACCTGGCAGTACTGATTGTTATTTTAATCATGCATAAATTACATCCAAGCTGAGAATTAACTTGGCATTCATTAGATGGGAGTCCATTCACATGAGAAGCAAATTCAGGAAAGTCATTTGAGACTACATATTTGAAGGTGAGTCCAGAGAAGAGATATATCTTTTTAACAGACTCTCAGACTCTTGGAGCTTAAAGAGACATAAGACATCACTGAGCACAGTCCATAAGGTTAGTTAAACATCATCTGTTCTTGGCTTCACCCTACCCATTCACCTTCTCCTTGTTATAACTATTTTCAAATTATGCATAATTTTACACATATATAAAACACACGTACATATATACACACATGTACATGTATACACACATACATGCAAACATATGGGTGTAAATGTAGATATATACACATATCTTTTTTTTTTTTTACTGTGACTCAGCTTTCAAAAATGCTTCTAATTCTTGGATTTTAAAAATTGGCAAACACTTGTAACACTAGTTACTTCATAACCATTCCTAGGATAAGATTTAATTTTTAAGGCAGAGTAACTATAAAAGCATATGTATCAAGAGAAAGTATATTTATGCTACTAAGTAAACAAATGATGAAATGTGATCCTCTAAAATGACAATGATGTGATAAGAAGAAAATCAAAATTTCCCCCAAAGAACAAAATGCTAATTTGATGGTATTAGCAAATGACTAGGCTGAATTTTAGATAATGAAACCAATTAGCCGAATAGATTAATGAATAGTTTTCCTTGCTTTGGGGTCTAATTAGTTGGAGAAGCTGCATCAATTGGTTGTTACTTGAAGGCAACACCCCTATACTGTACTGCTAACTCCACACCCTCTCCCCTTTCCCTTCCAGAATCAACTTGTCTGTAATTCCCCCAGTTACCCTCCCCAAAATGCCTAGATATGTCTGTCCTTCCAAGGTCTGCCATATAAGAACCTGACGACCCACCATGAGGAACCAAAACATCGGAATTTGATCAGCACATATGATGACCATTTCCACCGACACAGCTACAACATTGCCTTGCCACCAATCCGTACTTGGAACAGGCAGAAACTGGTGTGGCTGCCAGAGAAGTCGGACTTTCCCCTTCTTGGTTACTTCTCAATCCATTCCACGCCGCCCCCCCCCATACAGATCACCACAGGTTCCAAAATACCCTAAAACCTTACCATAATGCTCCCAACCATGTTACAAGGTCAGCCTCAGACTCCAGGGGCGTCACTGAAATTGACAAAGTCATAATACAGTTTCACTTATAATAAAATAAGATGCAAGGACTCTGGGACAGTATTATGAGACACTGGTAACATTGTGCTTCTCTTCTCAGGGATGCCTTTGCCTCTTGGCCCCATTATACCGGCTACATTGAACAGTGCTGAGTGGCTGTCTCTAGAAGCACAATATTTGTGGCATAGCTGGCATAGGGACTCATCTATGTTCCTATACCAACCCTAGGCTCTATCTGCCACACTCCACCCACCTCGACCCCATCAATCCATCACACAATGCCTTCTTCTAGAAGTGCACCTGGTCCCAGAGAAGTGACTTTACCCCTACATGAAGCTAGAGACCAAGGGCAGCTTTCTCCAGCTTCACCACAGTGAGAATCAGTTTAGTGAACAATTTGAACATCACTTCTCATTCGGTTAATGTGTATTAGGTCTCACAACAATTTACACAGAAATGCCAAGACTTTCTCTTATAACACTAGCTCCTCCTCTCTAATAGGACGGTAACAACTTAGCCAAGAACAGAATGGATACATCTCTGGCAAATGTCCAGGAGCGCAACATGCCTTGCACACAGTAGGCATTTAGATGTTTGTTGAATTGAACTCAAGAGATCAGGCTGTTGATGTTTGCTCCCACCAGGAAAGCAGGCTTCCTCCTAGGCCCTAGGTCCTTGCTCTCATGTGTCTGGAGTCTTCTAGGGGACTCTATGGGAGTCCAGCCTTGCCCTAACTTCCCCTCCTTTCCTTCCAGTACCTCCCAGAGCTAATTCCTTCCTTTTAAATAGTCTCAAACCCCCTGTCACAAGTTTGTCTCAGTTCAACCTAAGAAAACTACAAGGAAGAACCCACCTCCCTATCCCTTTGCTCCCTCCTGGGGTTGGGCCCAATTCTCCACTCGTGATTTCACATCCTGACTCTGATTTCTATTGCAGCTCCCCCCACCAATTATGGCCTCTTTGAGAATCTCAGGAAAAAATGGCAAGAGCCTACTAAGACTCACCCTATGAACAGTGTTTACACCTTGCCTTATGTGAGACACCCAGTGTCTGCTCTGTCCCGGCACAAACATGCAATCCCAGTCCCTCTTCCCTGCCTCCAGTGAGTCGTCTCGCCCATCCTTTGACACCTGCTAACTTCCCTGGACAACATGAAACTATACCAAGGCATCTTTGAGATCCAAGGACAACCAACAAGGGAAGCAAGTACAAGGCGGCCTCCTTCCCCCACTGGCCTGCTTGAGTAGCTATGACATATCAAGAAGATGTGCTGCAGAAAGATCGATGGGACACCCGTGACATTTGGCCTATTTCTTTAGAAGACAGAAGGACCTTCTCCAAATTGCAGGCTGTTCTTCCCTTATTTTCCACAATTAAATGTGTATGGAGCTATTAGAGTCGATGATGTTAACAAAAGATACAGAGCTTGCTCTCATTGGGCTTCTAGCATGATGGGAACAATTGGTCAAGCGCATTCTACAGAAAAATACAGCTCCAATCCTCTTTTGTTAAACTCCCCAAATGGTCAAATATCACATTCCTGAAACAGAAGGAGCATAAGCTTTGCAGGTGGAGGACTGGGTTCAAATCTCATGTCCAGACTTTCTGCCTGTATAACCTTGGACAAGTTCCTCCACCTCCCTGGGTCTGTTTCCTCATCTGAAACAATGAGGGGGTTGGACTAGATAGCTTCTGAGGTCCTCTGCTGACATAAATCTATGATGCTAAGTCCTCTAAACCCTATAGGGGTAAATGGGAAGCCCCCCACACACAAACATGCATGCATGAGTGCAAATATACACATGCACACACATGCACATGCACACACACACACACACGTACCCCATGTATTTTTCATCCTCCAAGCTCTACTTTGCAGGGCTCTGTTTAGGAAGGTGATGGTCTGGAAATTTAGGTTTTTTTCCCCTAGCAGAATGGCCTGTTCAAAAAAGCTAACCAATGCACACAACCAGCAAGGACTGAGGTTTGCTGAGTGACAGATTCTCAGGTGGGACACCTGACTCAGGCCCAGATGTTCTGTATGCATGCATGTCCTGATGTGTTGGACCATAGGTGTTTGCTTGTGTGTGAAAGCTTATCTGCGCCTTCCTCAATCTGCGCCTTCCTCAATTAGATAATAAGATCCCAGCATCTGGGTTCCCTAGCATGTGTAACCTATACCTGCATTCAGCCTCACCCATGCCCCAATGTCTACTGTTCTCCTTATTCACATCCTACTACCTAGGCACAATCTCATTCTTATCTATACTCTCATCTTCATCCCACTCTGTATTCCCTCTTTACCCATCCCCCTATGGGGTCCCTTCTGTATTGCTTTGAAAACTTCTTTATCGTAAACTTACTTCTGTCTTCTTCCTTTCACCATCACCAAAATGAAACTTAATTCTCTCCGTAATGACAACAGAATCAAATGCCCTGTTCACTAGAGACCTCAATTTCTCCCACTCCTGATCTGATGGTAAAAGGGAAAGGGAGGACTGGCCTTTTTTTAAAGCTCAGTTCAGCTTTCCTCTTCCTGTCACCCAAAACACGTATAATCATATACTCAAGTTATAAAGACACGAAAGTTTCATGAAAGATCATGTTGTGTTGAATTATTAGCTGACAAGAAATCACCAGGACTAGATTAGATTGAAAAATGGCATGTGGCTCTGATCCAAATTGTGAGCAGGGAAATAATTGTGTTATACACAACAATATTTTTGTAATAAGATTTCACATGTCTGGGTATACATAGCCAACTCGTATTAATCTATGGGTGGCTTATCCATTTTGTTAATCCTCAATAGCAATACTATAATCCCTGTGGGCATCCAGATTGCAAACAAATCAAAAATAACCTAAAACCTAATTATGAAGGTGAATCTGCTGCTGCAATAAATGAATAATACATAAAAGGATCTGTGATCTCACTGATTCAGAAATAATGTAAGTCATAACCCTGCCCATCCTGGCCAATTTTTTCTATGACCTGACATAAATTCACCCCAGTGATCCACCCAAGTGTGCTGAGGCCACCCTCAGCACAACTCATGAGACAAAAATGAATAGATACAAATATAACTCTGCAATCCAAATATATTAAATCTATATGGATTATCTCAAGTTTTGAACTTTCCAAGCACCTGTTCTTTTCCATAAACATGAATAATCAAAACTTGATTGTGTAAGTGTGACATTCAAATAAATATCTGCAGGTAACTAGAAAAAGAATATATGTTGGATCTCATTTCCTCCATGTATAGGAATATCCATGATACCACGATGACAATTCTGAAAACTTACCTTACTTCCCCTCCTTTTCTTTTTGTCTGAGTTGCTATATCACACGTTGACAGTGAATGCCACTGTCCTCCAGATTGAAGATTCTTTACTTCTGGGGCTTTGGGGATGTATAGTAAAGCAACCTAGTGTTACATTTGCTCAATCCTGTAGGTGTCAAAGCTTTTTTTTTTCAAATGCAATTGGCTTAAAAAGATATCTTCTTACGGTGCAAACCAGGTACAAAGGTCTTTATTCTACATTCTAAGGAAATGTCCAATCTCATAGAATCTAAATGAAAACAATAAAACAAGTTTTCCCTTTTCAAAGAAAAGGGAGAACAATTGAAAGAGGTGGATCTGTACTTATGATTCACGGCAGAGGGGAAGGTTTATTGAGAGTATAACTGTACATCTTGTCCCAGTCCTGGGGAAATGCATGTTCTTGTATCTTCCCAATGACATCCAACTTATTGAAACAACCTAGTCCCTAATGTGCAGCATGGGCTGGCTGCTGATTCCATAACCTTGTCCCTAGGCCACAGTTACAATAAGATATCCAGATATCAGTCTCATAGTTGAATTAATCTGGTTAAGGTTTCATTTTGTCATTCCAGAAGATAAAGACTGAGGTCACCCTAAGCCACAGAGGCTTGTTATTCCGGAAGGAAGCATAAAGGAAGGTATAGAGCATGGTAGCTCTGGTTTCAAAATGTGCCTTCAACTCTTATTTGCTGAGTGACCCTGAGAAAGTCAGTAAAGTTCCTAGGTTACATCACTTCATCTATAAAGCAGGAATGAGTATGTACCTGAATTGTGAGAATCAAATGAAATAATGTCAGCTATTCTCTTGACTGAGCTGAGGGCCTGATGTTTTCCTCAAGCACTCCAGTGGAAATCTAGCTACTGACTCTTTCCGCCTCTGCTTCCCAGACCTATAGAGCAAAGCAGGACTTTGATCTAACAAGACTTAACAAGATATTCTGCTCTTCCTCGCGATAATGATTGTGTAACCTTGGACAAATCACTTAACCTCTCAGTGTTCTGAGCAACTCCAAGACCATAAAATGCAGAGAAGGCGCCAACCTGCACTGACAGAGGAAGTTTCTTTATAAATTATGCCAATGAAATTAGTCCAGTCAGTATTCCTTCTTCCAAACTTTTCAGTGTTAAGAGTTGTGCTAAACAATGTGACAAGGGACATAAAAGCTGTTTTTAAGTACTTTCCAGGCTCTCCTATGGAAGAGTTCAGCCCCATCCTGCTTGACCTTGCAAAAGTTAGAATCAGAAGCAATGGGCAGAAGTTGAAAAGAGGCAACTTTAGGTTTAAAAATTTGGAAAAAAAAAAAAAGTAACACTATGTGATGTAGAAGATTGTGCACCTGACTTGGATTTTGGAAGCCCTGGGTTCAAAGCCCACCTCAGACATTTACTACCCCTGAGATGCTGGGAAAGTTCCCTTAAAATTTCTGTGCCTCACTTTTCTTATTTTTAAAATGAGGTGGAAGACTCAAAGCTTCTAAGACCCCATCCAGCTTAGTCTACTGATCCTATTATGTGGAATGGGTCACCATAAAAAATAGCTCTTCATCCCTAGAGGTCTTGGAGGCAAGGCTGGAAGCCTGAGCCTGGGCTCTTCATCCCTAGAGGTCTTCGAGGGAAGGCTAGAAGCCTGATTTCGGGGCACGGTAGAGAGCTGAATCCTCTTCTGGGGTGCTGGGCACTGAGGTCCCTCCAGTGCTGAGGGGTGGGGCTCCCAGAAGCCTCTTGGCTACTCCCCCGCCCCCCCCCCACCTCACTGAGGGCCCCAGGTCTGAGGCCCTCACTGGTCCCTCAGCACGCAGCTGCCTCTTTGGGCCTCAGCCCTTTAGCGTCAAACCCTGATCCCAGGGCCTGGGCGGCAGAGCTCCTGAGTGCCATCTCTGATAGTCGCTGTCGTTGCCCCAAACCTGCCGCAGTGAGGGGAGGTGAAGCATGAGATGCCATGCCCTCTTCTCCTCAGGGAATTCCACTCGGATTGCGCCTACGCACTCCTTGCGGCCCAGCAACCTCGTTTCCAAACCTTACTCTCCCATCTTCCCCTGGGGGAGGCTTGCTCCTGGGTTTCCCTAGTCAGAGTCTCTGAAACCCATCACTTAGAGGAGGAAGGGCATTTTAGGAGATCATTCTGACTCCACACTTGTACTTGGCGTAGCAAAGACCCAGGATCATATCCTTCCTCTGACACTTAGGTGACTTATTTGTGAGGATGCTGGGTCCGAATTAAGAAAGAGTTCACATCCAGCCTTAGATGCTTAAAAGCTGTGTGACCCAGCCAAGTCTCTTAACTTTTGTCTGCCTCAGTTTCCTGCTTTGTGAAATGGGGATAATAGCAGCACTTATCTCCCAGGGTCCTTGTGAGGATCAAATGAGATAATATTTTGTAAAGCACTTAGGCTAGTGCCTGGCACATAATAGGGGCTTGAAAACTTTTGTTCCCTTTTTGCTTCATATACTGAATAATGTATAAAATATATAATATAAAATAAATAAATATAAAAATACAGTGGGAAGAGATCTGTATTCTGACCTTTCTCACCTTACAGACGAGGCAAGTGAAGCAGAGTGACTCGTCTAAGCTCACACCAATAGTAAGAGACAACTTATAGGATCCTGGCTATGGCCCTGGGCTCCTGACTGGTGGGAGTTCTCCGTATCTACCCTGACCTAGGCCCTTCCCCTACTTCCACCCTTTCTTTTCACTTCTGGCTCTGGATACATTACCCAAAGGAACACTACCATTCATGGAAAGAATGTGTCAATTAATTGTCCTATGGCTCTACTCACTGTCTCTATGCCTTTTAGACTAGACCAAGGCACCACTTCCTCCCCTACAGGTTTTGTCTTCTCCATTAGAATAATAACTAGCTTTATAGCCAGCAAAGTGCTGGCTAAACTCTAGGGTTTGTCTTGCTTTTTGTATTTGTATTTGTAACCTTGACACTTAGCACAGTTTCTGGTATAACTGTTTTTCGTTCATTCATCATAGGTTTAGAGCTGGTATCAATTAATCAATAAACAAATATTAAGTGCCTACTATGTACCAAGTACTATTGGGCTTTGGGGATACAAAGAATCAAACAATCCCTATTCATAATGAGCTTACATTCTATTGGGAAGAGGGTCCTCAGAGGGAATAAAGTCCAGCCCACTCATTTAAGTCGTGAGGACATGGAGGTCTAGAGAGTGAAGTGACTTGCCAAAGTCACAGGTAGTAAATGGCAGAGCCAGGATGTGAATTCTCTGACTACATATTGAACCCTCATTCCACTGTGCTTCATACTGAGGTTGGCTTCATTACCTAAGTGACTAGCCTATATCCTTCTTAAGGAGGCTACTCCATTGTCCACCCCTACTTCTGTGGAAGCCATTGTTCAATGGACTTTGCTACCCACTCTGACCACAAATGGAACTTCTTAGAGGACCTCTGGATTTCCCCAACTCACCACATTGCCTAGGCACTCCCATCAAGGAATGCTTATTCACCTAAGCCCAGAAAAGAATAAACACAAAAGAAATTGACATGTATGGCCAGCTGCCTTTTCTGCATCCAGCAGCTCAATGCTGTCCTTCTCGATAGAAACCACCAAGTAAAGAGACAGTGAGTGAGTTGCATCTTCTGTAGGTACACTCACTTCTAGATCAACAACTGCTTATCAATTTTTCTTCCCCTAAAAGCAATTAAAGGGCCTTGGCCATCAATACAGTACTAGCCTTTTGGTGACTACAAACTGCTTCCAATGTTCCACAATTTGGATTGGAACTGTCAGGGAATATCTGGACATACTGTATATAATCTATTTTTGTTGTTCAGTCATTTCAATCATATGCAACTCTTCATATCTCCATTTGGGGTTTTCTTGACAAAGATACTGGAGTGTTTATTTCTTTCTCTGCCTCATTTTACAGATAAGGAAACTGAGGCAAACACAGGTAAGTGACTTGCTCAGAATCACACAGTAAGTGTATAAGACCTGATTTGAGTTCATGAAGTTGAGTCTTCCTGATTCCAACTGGTGTTTCAGATCTGTTGACAAAGTATGTGGGACAAGGGTTAGCTCCTACTCAATTACAATGTCAATAGAGAGTACTAACACCTCCTAGTTCCAGTTTGGCCAGTGCCTCGTAAGTGTGTGGGAGTCATTCCGAAGATCTGTAGAGCAGGTGAAAGGCAAAAGGGTTGATGATGCAATCCCTGACATGGAAGAGGCTGGAGAGCCAGCTTTTAGAAAGACATGATAACATGGAATAGAAATATCCTGTTCCTAGTGGTATGCTGGTAAATGTTTAACAACCAGTTTTTTGTATGTGGGAGGTGGGGTGGGGTGAGAGGAGATGTATGCACAACACACTTTAAATTTAATTTGCATTATTAATATCTTCTCCATTATTTTCTTAAGTTTAAGTAACCAGCAAAACAGTAAATCAAACTCTGATTTGTACTTTGTCTTTTTCTGAGGCATAATGCTCACTGAAAACTTAACATTTGGCTCTCTCTTAAGATGGTCTGAATTGGCCCCAGGTGCCCTAATTTGGGAGCATACACAGACATTCTATGGCTGTTTGTTTCCAGGCTGCTAGCCATGAGTTGAGGAGTGGGACAGTTGATTGGTTTTGTGGCCAGAACTTGGGTTCATTCAAAAGGCACTAGTTAGCCACAGCTTAACCTTCACTTGCATTGGTTCACTGTTTTCACTGCCTAGCTACTGGTCAGGTTAGAAGGACCATGATATAAGGGACAAGGCTGCAGGTCTTTCCTCTCTGAGGTCAACATGTGGTCTCCTTTGCTTCATGTGCTTGGTCTTCCTATTTTAGGTGAAGGAGATTGGAAATGGCCAAATGAGCCTTGAAAGGTCATAAGAATGTTCCACCCATCCTGGGATTTCCCAGAATCCAGATAATGAGAAATGAAGTGCTGAGAGACTTGCTTGGTCCAATTAACCAGCAGCAAACAAACAGGCTAAGCTATCCATGTTACTTTTGGGAGCGAACTTGCTGGAGCTAATGCTATGTAGAAACTACATTAAGTTGAGCCCACTCTCTCCAGGGAGTGAAGAAGGTTAGGGGGAAATATGCCTGGAACCCAGGTGATGGGGAATGTTCACAACTTTTCTCTTGCTGTATCTTTGGAGTAAACAAACCTTTGTAAAAGCTAGTCAATGTTAATTGGCTGAATGGAGCTGAGATGTTAATCACTGGCATTGGTGGGGCAGGGAGCACACCAGAATGGGAGTGTGAGCTGATACTAGAAAAAGACCGGTGACCTCTCAAGGGTAACCCTAGAACCCTAAAGGGGAAATGTAGCCATATTTGCTCAGGAACAGTAAGTCCAGAGCATTACACTGGACTAGAGGATCATGGGACCAAAGTTTTGAGGCTAGAAGGAACATTAGAGATCACTTTACTCCACCATCTCATTTTGCAGATGAGAAATAAGACCCAGAGAATCTTTTATTTCCTTCAAAGCTCATCTTCTGTGCCACCTCCTATAGGAAGCTTTTCTGGATTTCCCTGGTAGTCTAAGTCCTTCTATCATCATATACAGGGCATCCCCAAAATCTTAGTGCAGTTTTAAGCTTTAATAGCTTATATAGCTATCAATTAAGTTTTAATAGTTTAAAAACAGCACTAAGACTTTTGGGACAAACTGTATGCTATCTGTTCAAGTGTTGTACCCTGACATATGCAATTTCACCCAATCCCATCACCACCAACCCTTCTCTCTCCCTCCCCCAGGAAAATGTAAGCACCTCAAGGTCATGGACTGCTTAATTTCTATGTTTTTAGATCTCCAGTGCCTAGCATGTAGTAGGTACTTATGAATGCTGGTTAGATTTGACTGGATTAGTTTTTATCCAAGGTCATAATGGTAGTAAATTGCAGAAGTGGGATTCAGCCATCTGAGACCCCAACTCCATGTCTCTTTTCACTGTATCTAGAAAAATAAGGAATCCGACACACTCTTGCCCAAGGACAGTGGATTTTTTGTAACGCAGGGTTGATACCAACCTAGCAGAGATATAAAAGCAGTCTAGATTGAAACAAAAACCATGAGGCAAATGAATTTGTAGGAATGTATCCCTAGTACCTCATTTATGCTTAGTAACTTTTTGCTGAATTGAATGAAGATCTGTCCAAAGAACTGGCAGTGTTTAGTCTTTCCAGGTAAGGTGAAACATTACAGTTGTTTTCAGTCATGTGAAGAATGGATTTGGCTTGATCTCCTTGGGCCCAGAGGGGAAGTACTGGGGATAATGGGTTGAAGACACAAATTTCATTCCCTTGCAAACAAAACAAAACAAAGCAAAACAAAAAAACCTTCCTAAAATAAGAGCTATGCAAAAGTATAAAATGTGGGTAGGTGGTGACTCGGGGTCTTTAGGTAAAGCTGGTTGACTACTTTTCAGGCATATTGTAGGAGAGGCTTCTTGTTCACATACAAGTTGGATGAAATATCCTCTAAGGTATCTTCCAGCTCAATATTCTCTGATTTTGTAAAATAATTTCTTAACTCAGGTTGGAAATGAATGCTTGAGGATTAAACAAGTCTGACATCTAGTGGTACACTTGGGATTAGCATACTGCCCCATCAGGTTCCAAACACTATCATAGGATCATAGGGATTCCATCTGGAAGGAATTAGAAACCTAGTCTAGCCTCTTTCATTCTGGGAATGAGGAAGCTGAGGCACAGATGACCCAAAACAGGAGAAACATAAAGCTGTGGAATGAGTCCTGTGTTTGGAGTCCGAAGTTAGAATCACAGTTCTGCTACTTACTACCTGTGTCAGTCAACAAACATTTTATTCATAAAGTACATGCTATGTACCAGGGATCAGAGAACAAGATCTCTAAGCACCCCCTTCCAGCTCTAGATTCTATCATTAAAAAAACTTCTATTTTGTTATGTAATGTACTCTGGAGTTTATGTGGGAATTTCAATTTTAATTAAACCTCACAATCTTCAACTCTTATTTTTCTCTCCTAAGAGAATGATAGTTTTTTTTTTAAAGGAAAGCACCAGACATGCTTCATTTTATTCTCCCCAGACCAGTCATTCTATAACACTCCAGGCAAGCTCTCTGGCCTCCTACAGCTTCACATTAGTTACTTTGTCCCCTTACTCCTACCCCCTTCACCAACACCCTCACAGAGACCCTCATCTACACACTGTTGCCTGATGCCCTCAGAGGACTCCACCCTGAAACCAAACCCTTAGGGATGATGATAACCTTCGAATCATTACTCAATGATTCATTTATTCCTACTCTATCATACCCTGGACACCCCAGGGATTAAGCCCCATTCTTTACCACTCCCTTCCCTTATATCCATCCCCTCAAATGAATCCCTTCCCTCCACTCTAAACCTTCCAACTTGAATCTTTTTTTTTCATTCTTATTATCTTGTACCTACAAAGATCTCACTGCCCAGTAAAGAAACAGTTTCCTTGGTTACCTATTCTAGCACTGACTACACTTTCATTCATATCCCTCAATCCACTTACTAGTCTCAGTGGGAGAATTGCAACACTCCTTACTCCCCATTGCCATGTCTGGGCCTTCCTACCATCTTTATTCACCAACATCTTCTCCCTTGAGGTTTCTTCAATCTATATTTAATCACTCAATTAAGTTGCTGGTGCCTAATGTCCACTAGACCTACAGGACACACTCCTTCCTTCTTCAATGAGTTCAATGCCTGGTTCATAGTCTTCCTCTGCTCCCCAACTCCTTCCCTCACAGTAGGGGAATTCAACAAACATATTGACACTCCCTTAAACATCCAAACCTCTTACAAACAACTTACTCATTTCCTATAACTTATTCCTCCATCCTATGTCAGCTACACACAGACATCGTTCTAACCTTGATGTTGCCATCACCCACAAGTGTTCAATATCCATGTTCGTGAATTTCAACATACCTTTATCTGATCATAATCTTTTATCATTTCATCTTTCCCTCTGCCTTATGACCCCGATACTGTTATTCATCCTGTCTTCTCCATTCTCAAAAAAAAACCTCAAAAAATTTGATCTGCCAGCTCCTGTTAGCTATTGACCAATATCTCTTCTCACTTTCATAGCTAAAATCTTTGGGAAGGCCATCTACAACTGATGCTACCACTTCCTTTCTTCTCACTCTCTTCTTAACTCTTTGCTGTCCGGCTTCCAGCTTCATCACTCAACTGAAACTGCTCTTTCCAAAGTTGCCAGTGATCTTTTAATTGCCAGATCTAATGGCCTTTCCTCAATCCTCATTGTGTTTGACCTCTGAGTAGACTTTGATAGTCGATCACCCTCTTCTTTTTGACATTCTCTTCTCTAGGTTTTGTGGCACTGCTCTCTCCCACTTCTCTTCTTATCTGTCTGATCTCCCCTGTCTCCTTCTTTGGATCTTCATTCAGATCCTCCATGCCACCCCCCAATGTAAGTATCCCCTCTGGCTTTGTCTTGGACCCTTTTCTCTTCTGCCACAATACTATTTCATTTGGTGCTCTTGTCAGCTCCTGTAGGATCAATTATCATCTCTATGCAGATGATTCTCAGATTTGTTTGCCAGTTCTGACCTCTAGTTTTATAGCTTCAATTACCTGTTAGGTATCTTGGACTAGATGTCTCGTAGACATCTTCAGCTTAATGTGTCCAAAACTAAATTCACTATCTTTCTTACCCAAACCCTTCTGTCTTCCTAGCTTCCTTATTACTGCTAAGGGCACCACTACTTGTAACCTAGGTGTCCTCCTTAAGTACTCACACCTTCTCACCCCTATCTTCTATCAGTTTTGAATTTCTGTGGAGTCTGCCTTTGCATCATCTCTCATAGATGCCTTCTCTCCTCTGATGTTGCTGCCACACTAGTGTGGGGCTCTCATCACCTCATATCTAGCTTTTACAGTACCTTGCTGGTTGATTTCTAGTCCACAAGTCTATGCCTACTGCTGCTCACCCTCTACTCAGCTGTCAAACTGGTCTTCCTAAAGTGCAGACGTGGCCATGTCACCTCCTTATTCAATAAATTCTAGGGGCTCTATCAAATATAGTTATCTGGCTTTCAAAGCCCTTTATAACCTGACCCCTTCCAATCTTACCAGTCTTCTAACTCCATAGGGTGGTGGAACACTCCTCCATCAACTCTGTGATCCTCACTGGTCTCCTCACTGGTCTCCTCGCTGTTCAAACAAGACACTCTATCTCCTGACTGGTCATTTTCTCTGCTTGTCTTCCATGCCTGGAATTCTCTCCCTCCTTATCTCTCCCTCCTGGCTTTCTGGCTTCTTTCAGGTCCCAGCTAAAATCCTATCTTCTGCAAGAAGCCCTTTCTGATACTTTTTAATGCTAGTGCCTTCCCCCGTTGATTATTTCCAATTCATCCTGTGTATATATTGATATTATTTACATAGTTATTTACATGTTGTCTACCTCATTAAACTGTACAGCTGTAAGCTCCTTGAGAGTAGGGACTATTTTCTGCCCATCTTTTCACTCTCGGTGCTTAGCACACTCCTTGATACATAATAGTTGCTTGATAAATGTTTTCTGACATGTCCTGACCTGACTTCTTTGCCTACCTAGACTGGGGATATGCTGGTAATTACTTATCAACAGACTCTCCAGAGAAAGTGCAGTATCTCTGAACACACTTTCTTTTTTAATTATTTAAATTTTTCCTGTCACATTCTTAATTCTAAACAATCAACAAAACAATGAATCAAATCCTGCACTTAGGATTTGCTGGTTTTCAAGATATAAACTGTCAGCAATGAAAATTTAAGAACAGACTCTCCTATTTTAGCATCCACCAGCTCTGCCCCTGCCCTAGAGAAAATTCTTCCCTGGGGCCCCTCTCTACTGATTGGTGACTGCCCATTGAGGAAGACAACTTAAGGAAAATCTCAGCCTTAATTCAATTCCTCCAAGATGACTTCTCATTAGTGACTTCCTGGAACATTCCACTTGGCTATTGATTCCCTTCTCTTTTTTCTCTTCCCCTTCTCTCCTCCCCTCTTTTACTGGAATCAGGATGGTCCACTCCACTATTCTTCCTGGCTGTGCATTGTCAATCATCCCTAGGGCTCTGTTCACCATCCCTGTAGCTTTCTGATCCAAAGTTCCCTCCAGACCACCACTCCTCTATGAGTGTTATTAACCTCATTAGAAGACAGCCATAGTGCACAGAGTCAGGAAGACTCTTCTTCCTGAGTTCAAATGTGGCCTCAGTCACTTACTAGCTATGTGACTAACTGAGCAAATAATTTAACTCTGTTTGCCTCAGTTTCATCTGTAAATGGCAAACTCCTCCAGTATCCTCGCCAAGAAAACCCTAATTGAGGGTCACAAAGAGTCAAATGTGACTGAAAAATGACTGAACACTGACTATATAGCACTAAAAACTGCTTTTTTCCCACTCGTTCATCCATTTATATAGTATAATATAATTCCTATAATAAAGAAAGAATAAGATTTATGGGTTATATGACCAACAAGATGGAAAATTAAACATTTTCTCCAGACCTCATCTCTCAAAAACTCCCCTGTCCCCATCCCCCAAAAAGAGGAATTAAGAGCCAGAGGAAAATCAGTTATAGTCTCACATCATCCAAAGGTCAGAACGAGAAGCCAGCTTTCCTAAGGGAAACATTCAAGGGAGACCTGCTATTAAATGATTCAATTAGTGCAGCTGGTGGTAAAGTGGACAGAGCGCTGAGTCTGGAGTCAGGAAGACCTGAGTTCAAATATAGCCTCAGACTCTTACTAGCTGTGTAACTAGCAAATCACACAACCTGTTTGCCTCAGCATCCTCAGATACAAAATAGGGATAACAATAACACCAACCTCTTAAGGTTGCTGTGAGGATTAAATGAGATAATATTTGCAAAAAGCACTTAGCCCAGTGCCTGACAGTTAGTAGATGCTATGTAAATGCTTGTTCCTTCCTGTTTCATCCCTATATCCAGATCAGATCATGATTTGCATGTCAGGACTTCTATGGGCCTCCATCAGAATTTCCTTTGAATTTACCTTGCCCAGGATAACTCCCCAACTTTAATGTTCTGACATGAACATTCATGATCCACCTCTCTGCCATGGCATCCAATAGTGTGCCCTTGGCAGATAAAAAAAAGCAGTCTTGGTATTCTACCTTGGCCAGGATCTATTGGCCTTTCCCTCCATTGCACCTTTAGTAGCTTTTATGTGAGTCCCTGATTCACGGGGATGTTAGAATCCATAGTCTGTGTTTCAAGACAAGGTCACATAGGGGGCTTAACACTGCCAGTGAACCTGAGCAACTCTTCTCTCTGGGGAGGGGGCAGTGTATCAAGCATTACCTAAGCCCAAAGGTACAAGGTAATTAGCAGACACAGACTAATCCCTAACTTGCCCACACAGCATTCCCAGCCCCCCAGCCCCTATGCTAAGGCAGTATCCACAAGCAGCCCCTATGGCTTGTGCTCTGGAATCCCCTCAGCAATTTCTCAGTTACTGCTATAGTCTCTGTTGGCATACCTAACCCCTGTCCTTAGCACAACATTCTCTGCCCACCCCCATGCAGAAGAGGGGGAGTTATAAGAAAGCAGAAGCATGCTCTGAACAGGGAAGCAGCATAACACTCAAAAAACTAAAGACCAGAGGAAAGCGGCAGTGTGCCAGTATTTATGGATATCTACACCAAGCTTGAAAGAAAGGAGACTAGTATTTAGTTAAGACTAGTCTTGTCCCTCCCAAAAGACTGAGGTTCAGCCTCCAGAGACCTGGAATGAAGGCATAAAGAAGTCAGAAAATGAGCACAGGGGAATATAAGGTAAGAACCCTAACACTACTAAAGATCTCAGGAGGAAGAACAGTTAGTTTGAAACCTAGAGCACAAACAGATAAATCACCAGGAAAGATATTAAAATAAAAGAGAAGGTAGTCACTAAAGCATCTAAAGGAGCACAAATGTGTCTAAGTAAATAGGGCAAGGCAAAATTGAAACAATACCTAATAAGACAGAAAACCCTATGGATTCCCAAGAAAACACAGAATGGAAGATTTTCCTGAATCAAGAGAGAAATTAGAATCTTGAGAGAAGTTAAAAAGAAACAAATGCCAGAATTTATGGCCTGCAAAGTAGCCATAATTAGCAGAAGAGAAAAACTATGATGGTGGTTCTTTCCAAAAAGGCAAAAGAGATCTCAAATGATTGGGAATAAAAATATATTGAAGTAAAGGAAAATGTAGGAGATGCAAAAAAGCAATGAGATTAAAAGAACACATTAAATGCATGTGTGTGTGTGTGTATATATATATATATATATATATATATATATATATATATATATACATATATAAGCAAAACACAGGATGTGTACAGAGAATTTAAGGATTACAGGACTTCCAGAAGAACACAGCAAGTCAAAACACCTAAACACTGAAAGAAAAAAAAATACAAGGAAACTCACCAGAGCTTCCCCTTTACATTTCAATGTGTATCTTTTACCCCTTATATCCTTAAGATCCAAATGAGACATCCCTTATATGTATAAAGAGATTTGAAAACTTTAAAATAAAGATGCAAGTATCAATTATTATTATATTAAGCTAATAATTTAATAAGTTAACTACCTTGTTTGGTCATCTGATTGCAAATCAGGCTAAACCAAAAGTTGAGTTTTCTGATTAATTAAAAGAAGCCTCCTCATACTTGTTCAGTCATATCCTACTCTTCATGACCCCATTTGGGTTTTTTTTGGCAAAGATACTAGAGTGGTTTGCCATTTCCTTCTCCAACTCATTTGACACACAAGAAAACTGAGGCAAACAGAGTTAAGTTATTTGCCCAGGGTCACACAGCTAGTAAGTGTCTGAAGCCATTTTTGAACTCAGGAGGGTGAGTCTTCCTGGCTTCAGCACTCTGTCCATTGTGCCATCTAGCTGCTGTAGTTCAAACACAAGTCATTGCTCCCAAACACTTTGCTTTCAATATGGTAGATGCCCTTGGTGTTTCATTATATTACCTTCTGGACTCTAGCTCCCTTGATTCTTCTATCTTGGTATGATACTACATTAACAAAGGCAGAGACATAGAATAATGAAATGCCAATGCAAAGAGTGACATATCTGGACATGGATTCAGAATCAGAGGACCTAGGTTCATATCCCAGACTCAGGTTATTAAGAAGGTCACTTAACCTCTGTATACCTGAGTTTCCTCATTTGAATAATGAGGAAGTTTTATTTGATGCCCTCCAAAATCCCTTTCAGTTCTAAGTCTGGGATCCTATGACTTCATCTACACTAAGCCAAGCACTAGATGCTGAGCCAGGGCCCCCAGGTTCAAATCTCAAGCTCTGACAAGTTTTCTCCTGTGTTACCTTGGGGAAGTCATTTAAACATCAGTTTCCTCATCTGTAAAATAAGAGAATTGGGCTAGATAGCCTCTAAGTTCCCTTTCAGAACTAGATCTATGATCCCACGTTCATGTTATCCTGTGAATCGGGGATGTTTGTCCTGGAGAAGAGAAGACTAACAGGAGACTTAACTCTTGTCTTCTCTTCAAACATACAAAGGATCATTATATGAATCACTGATTTAGAGGGAAGGTCATGGAGTGCAACCTCCTCATTTTACCAGTGAGGCTACTGAGGCCCAGAGAAGTTCCATGACTTACTCAGGATCATACAACTTGTAATTGTCTGAAGTGGGATTTGGAATCAGGTCTTCCTAATTAGCAGTCCAACATTGTATCCACTATACCACACTGCCACCTTAACCTGCAAGAGATTAGACTTGTGCTAGTTGGTCCCAGAGGCTGATAGGTGGTGTAGTGGATAGAGCACTATGCTTGGAGTCAGGAAGGCCTGAGTTCAAAGCTGGCCTCAGACACTTATATGTTGGTAAGCAAAATGGGCTCCTTAGCACTTAGTTCAACAAGTGCCCTTGAAGAGTTTGGCTTTTGTTTGCTTTGAGCAATTCAACTATTTCATTGAGTCTTACTAAGTGTTAAGCCCCAGGCCCAAATCCCTATTAGGTGTAAAACCTATGTGGGTGTGGATTGGCAACTAAGGTGGGGCCCAAGGTGGGCCTAGTTTACATGTCTGGGACAGCGGAGTCTCTTAGACCATGTGGGTTTAAGTCCCTCTTTGTGATGATTTTAGGTCTCGTGGGTGAGTCGCATGTGTGACTCACCCCTGATGCTGACAAAGATATAAAAGCCAAGGGTTGGCCTGCTTTCCCTTGGAGCTCTTTGCCACAGCAGTGGTGGCATGTATGACTCTGGGCCAGCCCTTGTTCTGAGCTCCCGAGCTGAACCTAGATGTTGGTAACTATGAATTGTATTGGGTCTGTCTGTTGATGTTTGTACTTTGTTTGTAATTTGCTCTGAAGTTCAGGGTGCTGGCTTTTTTACCTGAACTAAGTGAATGATATTTATGTGCTGAATTAAAGTGAGCTTGCCAACCCCTCCCCCCTGCTTTCCTTAGTTAAGAAGATCAAAAGAACCTGTGTTTTTGCAGCGTACTGGCAGCCTTCTGGGTGCTGGCTGTGGATGGATCTTACACCCCCACAGAAGCTGCTAGCCAGATTATGGAAACAACTTACTACCTGAGTGACCCTGGGCAAGCCACTTTGCCCCGTTTGCCTCAATTTCCTCATCTGTAAAATGAGCTAGAGAAGGAAATTATTCCAGTATCTTTGCCAAGAAAACCCCAAACAGGGTCACAAAGAGTAAGAAATGATTGAGACAACTAAACAACAACAACTTGGCCCTAGAGGGCACAACCTGAGAACTGAGTGGAAGTCATAGAAAAGGTGATTTTGACCTGATGCAAGGAAAAACTTCCTATCAATTTTTGAACTATCCCAAAGGGGAAATGGGCTTAGTTGGGAAGTTGTGGGCTCCCTCTTCAAGCATTTATCCATTTATCAAGGATCACAATCATGATATTTCAGTTGGGTCATAATGGCCTTGTTGTAATGAACATTTAGTCCAACCTTTACCCTCAATAGAAATTCCTACTACAACATACCAATAAATGGCCATTGGTCTTTGCTTGGAGACTACCACAGAGGGGACCTCATAGCTATTTAGGGAAACCTATTCTACATTAGCAAGGCTCTGGACATTAGGAAATTTCCCCTGATGTTAAGCTATTTGTTCATTCATTCATTCATTTAGCAATTCCTTCCCCACCTGTTTGCTCCTGTTTCTGCCTTCCAGGGCAAACTAGATCAAGTCTAACTCTTCTTTCACATGACAGACTTTTCAATATTTGGAAACAGTTATCTTGTTCCCCCTGTGTGTTATCTTCTGCACACAAAACATTCCAATTTCCTTATTTGGATCTTCAGACTTAAAACCCTTCATCTGCTATGGATGTCCTCCACCTCTTCCTAAAGTGTAGCATCCCAAACTGAACACAATGTTTCAGAAGTGGTCTGACTAAAACAGAGTAGCAAACATCTTCTTATTCCTGGCAGCTAGGGTTCTCTTCACTGGAGCTTAAGAGGACATCAGCTTTTTTAGATACTCTATTGCACTGCTGACTCATACTAAACTTTACAATCCCTTAAAATCCCCGAATAGTTTCAAGACAGACTGGTGTCTAACCATGCCTTCTTTGGTTAGGTTGTGACTATCTTGTACTTGTGAAGTTGATTTCTTGAGCCCAAATGAAAGACTTTACATTTAACCCTATTGAATTTCATCATATAAAATCCAACCAAATTTTTTAGCCTTTTGGAATCATACCTGTCATCCAGTGTGTTAGTACAAATCTTCTTCTGCCTTTGTATAATCAGAAAATTTGATAAGCATTCCATCTATGCCTTTATCTAAGTCATAGATAAAAAAAATCAAATAGTACTGGGCCAAGTACAGACCCCTAGGGTCATCCAATCCAAGTTGACATTGAGTCATTAATGGCTGCTCTCTTAGTTTGGCCATTGAACTAGTACTGAATCTATTTAATTGTACTACCCTCTAGCCCACATTTCTCCATAATTTCCATAGGAACAGCAGGAGAGACTTAATCAATGCTTTCTCTAAGTCTAGGTAATCCACATTTAAAACATTCTCCTAATCTATGAGTATAGTAACCTTGGCAATAAAGGAAGTAAGGTTGTCATTGACTATTGTTGATGAGGCCATGCTGGCTTGTTGGGCTCACCATATCCCTGTCTAGATGTTCATGAATCTCCCTAAAAATCTAATCTAGAAATTTCTAGAAAATGTAAATGCAATCTAAAAACTTCTGAAAAGTCTCTCTAGGATCTTTTCAGAAAACCGAATCAAGATCTATCCCCTCCCTCCTGATAGCTTGTGGACTCCATTGTGTTCCCTTTGTTGATCATCATCATAGCCAGCATTCGTGTAAGATTTTGAATGTTTACAAAGTACTTTACCTATGGTATTTCATTGGATCCTCTCAATAACTTGGAGATATATATATACTATTATTATCTCTATTCTATAAATGAAGAAGCTAAGACTGAGAAAAGTTGCCCAGGGTCACCAACTAAGTTAGCATCTGGGGCAGGATTTGAACCCAGGTCTTCCAGATTCTACTCCAAGTCCTTTGGGACTTCTCCCTGCCTCCTTTATCTTTCAGAAATCATTGACTATGGCTTGGCCGGCACAGACGCGAGTTGTTTCTGGATCAGAGAATATACTTCACCTAGGCCGGTGACTTGAATTCATCAAAGACAGCTAGGTGCTTCCTGATTATGACCTTACTTATCTTTGGGATTAACTCCTTATCTGACGTTCTGTTCTATCCTTTATATATTTTAGTGAGGATTCTTGTTCATTTTCAATTTGGACCAGACAGCCTCTTCCCTTCCCTGCTCTGAGAAGTTGTGATTCTGTGAAATCCACTAAAGGGACGGGATTTCATAAAGACTTTTAAAGAGCAGTGAGCAATGTGTCAGAACTAATTGTTTCTTTGCTCAAGAACTTTTTAGAGGTCTAAATATTCATGGCATTGGGAGAGGTTGTCTGAAAGTGAACTTGGCTGTCAAAACAGTGGTATTTTTCTTCCACTTAACATGGTCTGATTCCACATCCTCACCATCATGGTACAACCCAGAAGCACAGGAATAAGAAATATTCTATTAACTTCAGTGTGGCGCTGGGCCAGGTGCCAGCTTTAGATTTGACAGTGAAATCTGTTAGGGCTGATCAGTGACCTACTTTGAAGTCCTTACACAGAGACAGAGGGCTCAGCCTCCTTGAAAATTGAATTCCTTCCCTAACCCCCAGAGGGAGCAAGTTAGCCAAGCCCTCTCTGATGATTTTGATGAGTGGCTTCAGTCTCCTATACTTACCTGAAAAGTTTTCAACCTTGCACAAATCCACACCTCCAGAAAAAAAAGGAAAGAAAAGGAGAAGTGTGAATGATTTACTATTTATTTTTCCTTTGTTCTTTCTTTAATAAGAACATTTTTATGTTCTTATTATAAAAATGTTCTTATTATAAAAGAACACTTTTATGCGAGATAATGTACCCTATTCTATCTCTCCCTATCTCCCTCTCTCAATATATTCCTCTCTCATCCCTTATTCATCATCAACTCACCCTGTGCCCGTTCTTTCTTTAATAAGAACCTGAATTATCCTTTAATCTTCCAAGCAGCACCAGCATGGCCTGATGTGGCTCAACTCTAGTTAGGTGTGGTGGTGTCTTCACCTTCAGACTAGAGATCAGGACAGAAAAGACCAGGACAACTCCAATGCTAAGAAAGTATAAAGGGAGGGGAAAAACAAGCTGAGGAAAGCATAGGAGGTTTTCTTTTTCAGGTAAGTTAGTTGAAGGGGAAGTGGGTTTGATGGGGTGAGGGAACCTGGACCCTGACTTTCCCACACAACCCAGTCCTTGGCATTTCTCCTGAGGCATCAGGCCCATCCCAGTCTACCTAGATACTCAATAATTTTTTTTATTTTTTTTTTATTATTTAATATATTTAGTTTTCAGCGTTTATTTTCACAGGAGTTTGAATTACAAATTTTCTCCCCATTTCTACCCTCCCCCCAACTCCAAGATGGTGTATATTCTGGTTGTCCAGTTCCCCAGTCAGCCCTCCCTTCTGTCACCCCACTCCCCTCCCATCACCTTTTCCCTTTCTTTCTTGTAGGGCAAGATAAATTTTTATGCCCCATTGCCTGTGTATCTTATTTTCTAGGTGCATACAGAAACTTTTTTGTTTTTGAACATCTATTTTTTAAAACTTTGAGCTCCAAATTCTCTCCCCTCTTCCTTTCCCACCCACCCTCCCTAAGAAGTCAAGCAATTCAACATGGGCCACATGTGTATCATTATGTATGACCCTTCCACAATACTCATGTTGTGAAAGACTAACTATATTTTGCTTCTTCCTAACCTATCCCCCTTTATTGAATTTAATCCTTTGACCCTGTCTCTTTTCGAAAGTGTTTGTTTTTGATTACTCCCATCTGCCCTCCCTTCTATCATCCCCCCTTTTTTATCTTCTTCCTCCTTTCCTGTGGGGTAAGATACCCAATTGAGTATGTATGGTATTCCCTCCTCAGGTCAAATCTGATGAGGGCAAGATTCACTCATTTCCCCTCACCTGCCTTCTCTTCTCTTCCTACAGAACTGCTTTTTCTTGCCACTTTTATGCGAGATAATGTACCTCATTCTATCTCTCCCTATCTCCCTCTCTCAATATATTCCTCTCTCATCCCTTATTCATCTTCAACTCACCCTGTGCCCGCTCTCTGTCTCTGTCTCTGTCTCTCTGTCTCTCTCTCTCTCTATACATATATATATGTATATACATATACATATATATATGTATATACATATACATATATATGTATATATATAATACATATGTATATATATACATATACACATACATATATACATACATACACACTCACATATACATATATATACATAAACATATGTACATACATACACACTCACATATACATATATATACATAAACATATATATATACATGCATATTCTCTTCAGCTAATACCGAGGTCACATGAATCATACACATCATCTTTCCATGTAGGAATGTAAACAAAACAGTTCGACTTTAGTAAGTCCCTTGCAATTTCTTTTTCTTGTTCTTTTTCTTGATTACCTTTTCATGCTTCTCTTGATTCTTGTGTTTGAAAGTCAAATTTTCTATTTAGCTTTGGTCTTTTCACTGAGAAAGCTTGAAAGTCCTCTATTTTATTGAAAATCCATATTTTGCCTTGGAGCATGATACTCAGTTTTTCTGGGTAGGTGATTCTTGGTTTTAATCCTAGCTCCATTGACCTCCAGAATATCATATTCCAAGGCCTTCGA
>CM053622.1:782497647-782518958 GCA_028646595.1 Phalanger gymnotis
AAAAAGGCGAGAATGAAGTGTGCCTTGATTTGCATTCATACTTCGTAGTTCTTTCTCTGGATGTAGATAGCCCAGTCCATCATAAGTCCTTTGGAGCTGTCTCTGCATATTGTGTTGCTGAGAAGAGCAAAGTCTGTCAGGGTTAGTCATCACAGAATCAATATATCTGTGGCTGTGTATAATGTTCTTCTGGCTCTGTTCCGCTCACTCAGCATTATGTCATGTAGGTTCTTCCAGGTTGTTATGAAGTCCGTATCATCCCCACTTCTTATAGCACAGTAGTATTCCATTACCTTCATATAGGGTTAGCCTATTTTTTAAGGTGTTATGTTCTTCACTATTTTGGGGGGTCTCCGTTAGCAAGTCGTTGACTTGTTTTTCATGGTTTTCTTGCATCACTCTCATTTCTCTTCCCAATTTTTCCTCTACTTTTCTTACTTGCTTTTCCAAATCTGTTTTGAGCTCTTCCATGGCCTGAGACCAATTTATATTTTTCTTGGAGGCTTTTGATCTAGACTCTTTGACTTTGTTGACCTCTTCTGGCTGTATGTTTTGATCTTCTTTGTCACCAAAAAAGATTGAATAGTATGAGTCTGAGTCTGAGTCTGAGTCCTTTTAGGCTGCCTGGTCATGTTCCCAGCCAACTCCTTGACTCTTGAGCTTTTTATCAGGGCATGACTGCTTGTAGAGAGTACTTTGTCCCAAGTTTTAGGGGCTGTGCTGCTGTTTTCAGAGCTACTTCTACTCCATAGTCACTGCAAGCTCTGCCACACCAGTGCACTTCCTCCTCCAAGACCCACCAACTAGGACCAGGACCCAGATCCAAGCAGGGCAAAGCAAGAGAACCCTGCCTCTGTACCAGCAAAGCACTCCCCGCACTCTGATCCACAGCTTGATTCCTCCTACCATGTGGGCCAGGTACTCTGGAAGCAGCTGATGCTGGAGCTCTGGAAGCAGCTGCAGGAGCTTCCTGCCACTGCCATGTCACCTCCATTACCCCTGGAGCTAGGGCCAGACTGTGTACTTCTCTTCCCCCAATCCAGCAGTTTTCCTACTAACCTGCTTCATTATCTTTGGCGTTTGTGGGTTAAGAAGTCTGGTAACTGCCACAGCTCAGTGACTGGTGGCCCTCAGACCTGCTCTGCCTGACTCCTGGTCTGGTTGGTCCTGGCATGACCCATGCTGGGCTGCGCTTTGCTCCCAGCAAGGTGTGATAGACCCTTCCCAGCAACTATCTAGGCTGTCCTGGGCTGGAGACCTGCTTCCCTCTGCTATTTTGTGGGTTCTGCAGCTCAAGAATTTGTTCAGAGCCATTTTTATAGGTGTTTGGAGGGATTTGGGAGAGAGCTTAAGCGAATCCCTGCTTTCCAGCTGCCGCCTTGGCTCTGTCCCCCTCCATTTCTCAAATATAGAGAGAACCGAGTCAAATTTATAAGAATACAAGCCATTCCCCAATTGATAAATGATCAAAAGATATGAACAGTTTTCAGATGAAGAAATCAAAACTATCTATAGCCATATGAAGAAGTGCTCCAAATTAATACTGATTAGAGAAATGTGAATTCAAACAACTGAGGTACCACTTCACACCTATTAGATTGGCTAATATGACATAAAGGAAAATGTTAAATATTGGAGAGGATGTGGGAAAATTGAGACCCTAATACACCATTGATGTAGATGTGAACCGATCTGACCGTTCTGGAGAACAAATTGGAACTATTCCCAAAGGGCTATAAAACTGTGAATACCTTTTGATCCCACAATACCACTACTAGGTCTGTAATCCAAAGATATCAAAAAAGGGGGGAAAGACCTACATGTGCAAAAATATTTATAACAGCTTTTCATGGTGGCAAAATATTAGAAATTGAGGGGATGCCCATCAATTGGAAAATGGCTGAACAAATTGGGGGATTTGAATTAATGGAATACTATTGTGCAATAAGAAATTATGAGCAGGTAGATTTCAGAAAAACCTGGAGAGATTTCCACAAACTGATGTAAAGTGAAGCACACAAAACCAGGAAAACATTGTATACAGTAACAGCAACATTCTGTGATGATCAGCTATGAATGATGAAGTTCTCCTCAGCAACACAATAGTCTAAGACAATTACAAAGGAGTCATTATGGAAAATGCTATCCACATCCCTGAAGAGTTTAGAGAGATACTGGAAGATTTAAGTGCCGTGATAAAGAGTACAATCAATGGAACCAGGAAAATAATATACACAATAACTGAAACAATGCAAATTCAAAGAACAACAAAATAAAATTGAATGTTGTGTAATTGACCAACTGTATAAGTGGCTGACCTTGGCACTGGAGAAGACATGAGAAAGTGCATTTCCTTCTTTTCCACTAGATAAATGGAGAACTTTGCATGTGTCTATGGAAACATTCTAGCTATTATTTGGATTTGCTCCATTATTTTTTTAAAGTCTTTGTTTTAGGAAAAGCTTGACTAAGCAGTGAGGTACGTTAAAAGTAAGTTTGATTTAAAAACAAAAGTAGCAACTCAATATAGATTTATTTAGCACAACTACAGTGACATGAGTAAGTGGAAATACAAAACTCTGTTCATTTCAAATGGTTAGTCCAAATACCATACTGCTAATTAGGCCATTTTGGGGGCATGCGCTAAGTAAAGTGGATTATTTGGATGTGTTAGGACTGTTGTGTTCAGATAAAATACATCAATAAAATTACACAAAAAAGGTTGAAAATTTCTTTCCTCTTAAAAATCCTGGCACGTAGGCACTGCAGATATTTTTATTCTCATTTTGCAAAGTAGAAAACTGAGGCTTAAATAGGTCAAGTGACATGTTCAATGCCACAAAACTCCGGCGTGCAAAGAAGTCATAAATTTGAGCTTGGACTCCAAGTTCTTTGATGCTTTCACTATGTCTTTCAGGCTAAACCACATTTAGGAACCTGTGTAGCTCTTTATATAACTCTAAGTTGCTCCAAGTCCCAAAAGCCTGATCTTTTGAACACTGTTTTTCACCTAGTAAGTCTGTGCAGTCTTGAACCATACAATCTCAGAAGAATCAAAATTGAAGTTGCCTCTCTAAGATTTTCTTCTGACTTTCCACACTTTTTCCCTAGGCCTCAGCTGCCTTCTCACACTGAAAATTCCCTCCATATCTGGGGCCTTCATATCCTGGTACATCCATTGGTCCCTGTGACTTTTTCATCCTGAAACTATTCTTTTGTCAAATCAGTCCTTTTCTCTCACTGGTAAGCTTCTCTCAGGGCACACAGAAAGTGCTAAATAAATGCCTGGTGCTTCATCTTACCCAGAAGACAATTGAAAGGCATATGTGGATACAAATTTAAGTAGGAAGAACCAGAAAAACAATACACACAGTGACTACAACAATGTAAGTGGAAAGAACAATGACAAAATAAATCAAAACTGAATGCTTCAAAATTAAAATAACTAAGTTTGGTCCCAAAGAAGAGACAGATATGTGAAGGCACCTCCCCATACTTCTTTGCAGAGGCAAGGGACTATGGGTATGAAACATTGCACATAAAGTCGGACTTCTTCAGTAGGTTAGTTGTTTTTCTCTCTTTTTAAGTAAACATTATAAGACTCCTCTTTTCTATTATGCCTTACTTCCAGAACAATGCCAATTATTGTAGATGTTAGAGACGACATTGCTCCACAGTAGGGCCCCTCCCCCATTACGTCCTTGATTATGCAGCCCACCACTGATTTATACCCTCTCTTATTGATCTTTTTTTTTTCATTTGTCTGGAAATTGTGTACATACTCTCCCACTCCTTTAGGTGTCAGTTGCCCCCAGGGGTTTGAACTTTTCCCTTCCCGCAGACTTTTCAAGTACCAAATCACTCACACCTCATCCAGTGTAAGGTCCTCATCTCTCTTCATCTTTCTTCACCCTTAGGAGCAGTCATCAGTGGAAGCCCTGCTAACTCCAAAGTAAGGTCTCTTTCCTTTCCTCTCCCTTTTTAATATTTTCTCCCCTCCTCACCCACTCCTCTGTAGGTCCTTCTCTTTCTGAGATCACCAAGGTGACCTTCCCCTCACTGCTAGCCTTTAATTTAACTCAGCACACCATTCACTCTTCTCTAGCCTCCTGTTCCCCTCTCTCCCTTTTATGTATTCTCCCCCATTGTAATGTAGCCCCACAAAAGAAGCATTGATTCATCTATAGGCAGGGTGTCATGAGGTTCTGTCTATGATACCTCTTGTCTATCTCTCCGCTGTTACCTCTACCAGGTTTCTACCTTCATCTCTGTTTCCTTGTGTATATTTAGAACAAGGTTTATCAATGGTCTCTCTGTTGTCTGTCAGTTGCCGTTACCACCCTTGTCTACTACATTTTTTTCTTTCCTGCATTTTTGTTGCTTGCGGTATTTGAAAGGCAAACAATCTCTTCAGTAGGGGTCATGGCCAGTTGTCTTGAATTAACTTCTTGCTACTGGACTCCCATGACTCTGGAGAAGAGAGTGAGGCTGATGACCTTGCTCAGCTCTGCCTCACTTAAATCCAAATCACTTGCAAGTCAAGATATCACCCTTCTGAAGTCACTGGACCTCTTCAAGAATGAAGGATGAACAACAATCTGTGAGTAGTAGCAGCTGCCCCGCTGCAGATCTACCCAGCCAGTTTGAGCTGGGCAATGCTGCTATTTCTTCTTCCTCTCCTCCTCCTTCTCTTCCTCCTCCCTCTCCTCCTCCTTCTTTTGCTCCTTCTCCTTCTTCTTTCTCCTCCTCCTCTTCTTCCTCTGTCCATGTGGAAGTCATACCCTTACATGTAAGTGCTCTGTCCAAAGGAAAATGATTTTTGATTGCTTATATTTTGAAGATACCTTAGGGTTTGGGGGTTAAAATTTTTGGTCCCTATTTGTTTATTTTATAATTTTTTGTCAGAAAGCTAGGACGATTAACTCTTTTGTTTTATGTAGTTTTCATTTATGATTTCTTGAAATATAGCTCTGAAAAGATAGGCTCTGAAAAAGCCCATTGTGATTCAAATGGAGCTACTTGACTATACCTTTAAACCCAAATCACTCCAGCTTTCATTCATTGGCCAATAATAAGTCCTAGCCCAATCCTCACTTGCTCATTGTTTGGGTCTCCATAGCTCAGAATGAGTGTAAATAGAAATTGTTTCTGTTCTGGCCAGAAACCCTAAGGGTCTTCCTCTCCCAGACTGATTGTTTTGGGAAGGCAAACTAGGCCATCTTTTACCTCAATTCTTACCTATCCTTTACCTACTGAATGAGGGTTGCCTCAGACAAACCTGAGAAAGACCTTACTTTAGAAAGGCCAAGGTCTGCCACTGCATCCTGGGCCATCACCAGTCATTTTGACTTATGTCTTGACACTGGCCTTCATTGATTCTGGAGGAGAGAGTGAAGCCAATGACCTTGCATAGCTCTGCCTCACTTAAATCCAATTCACTTGCAAGTTAAGACATCACCCTCCTGATGACATTGGTCAACAAAAACAACAATCTCTTTAATTCTGGTTTTCTTCCTAAGAATGTTTCAAACTCTTTATTATTATGAATATCCATCTTTTGTCCTGTCTAGTTAAGCTCAGATTTGCAGGATAGATACCTCGAGCTCCATTATTGTTCAGAAAACATTCCATTTCCTCCTATTTTTTCTAGAGGGTGAAGAATATAGTGTTATGGTCCTTTCTCCATAATTTCTCCTCTCAGTGATGAATGTAGGAGATTTTTCTGACCACTATATGAACACTTACCTTGTGTGAGTTCTCCATAAAATAGTCTTTGTGGCAAGTGTACATTTGGCATTCAAACAACATGGCTAGCCCATTGGAGTTACACTCTCTGAAGCAGGGTTTGAATGTTTGGCAATTCAGGTGGAGAAAGAACCTGCGTGTCTGGTACCTTATTCTGTCAGGTGATCTTCAGAATCCTCTTAAGATAACCCAAATGGAAGCAATTCAGTTTCCTGGCATGGTGCTGCGATACTGTCCAGGTTTCACAGTATATATATACATATATATATATGTGTGTATATATATATACACACATAGAACAATGAGGTCAGTACAATGGCTCTATAGACCTTCAGTTTGGTAGTCAAATAATTCCTCTTTCCCATACTTTCATTTGGAGCCTCCCAAACACAGAGCTAGCTCTGGCAATGTGTGTGTTGACTTCATCATCAATGCATACATCCCTGGAAAGTAAACTGCCAAGGTAAGTGAACGGATCCACAGTATTCAAAACATCTCCATTTGCTGTGACTAATGCTATAGTGCTGGCTGATGGAGCACCAGTGTTTTCTTAGTGTTAATTTTTAGGCCAAAATTCACACAAGCAGCAGAGAATCAGTCCTTTGTTGCATCTCAGCTTCAGAGGCTGTATTGAGTGCACAATCATCCGCAAGCAAAAAATCACCAACCAACACTTCCTCCACTTTAGTCTTGGCTTGTAGCCTTTTCAAGTTGAAGAATATACCATGAGTGCAGTAGCTGGGATGGAGTGAAGGTGCAGATTATGGGACCTGAGGAGACTTATAGACTGAGGAACAAGGATATCTGAAAGAACATCGATACGTAAACTAAAGTCTACAAGTGTAAAGATAGGGGTTGGGGTGAAGAGTAAGACTATGAGTCAGGTGCAGAACTCCTTAAAAATGGAGGTAGAATGACCTTTGGACTGGTAGAAAACAACCACCACCAGGATCTGAATAGGGACATAGATTTAAATGTAATGAAACTCAAAGGAAGATAAGTTCCTGAGTGACAGTGGGAAGAAGGAAAAGACTATGGAAGACTGGAAATTAACAGTTCAGTGTCAACTTGGAAGAAGGCATCCAGTAGGAAACACTAAAGATCTGTTCTTGGCCCTGTGCAACTAGATGTTATTTTTCAACTAATAAACTTTTATTGAGCACTTATCTTGTGCCAGATACTAGAGATACAATGACAAAAGTCAAATACCCCTGATCTCAAGGAACTTATATTCTAAAGGGGAAAATAAGAGGAACATATATAACTGTATAAGTTTATATATCTGGATATATATATACATATATGTATATACATATTTGTGTGAATATATAGATATGGATACAAAATATACATGGAAATACACACGTAGGATCTCTATATATCTATATCTTTAGATATATAGATACACATATCTACCATAATAACTGTCTTCAAGAATTTAAAGGACTATCATGTGTAACACCGATTATATTTGTTTCATTTGGTCCCAGAGGGAAGAACCAGGAACAATGGGTGAAAATTTTAAATAGTCCAATTTAATAATAATAGCCAACATATAGTAGCAGGTATTGTGCTAAGTCCTTTACAATTGCTATCTCATTGGATACTCACAATAACTCTTCGAGGTAAGTGGTATCATTATTCCTATTTTACAGATGAGGCAACTGAGGCAAAGAGAAGTTAACTGACTTTCCCAGGCTCATACTTAGTGTCTGAAGTCAGACTTGAATTCAGGTCTTCCTGACTTTAGGCCCACTGACTCTGTTCCTGACTCTATCCACTTCACCACTTAGGTACCCCCAGTTTAGACCTGATGTCAGGTAAACTTGCTAATGATTAGAGCTGTTCATAAGTGGAATGGTCAGTTCCGAGAGTTAATAGATTATCTTCTCTGGAGGTCTTCAAGAAAAGGCTAGAGGCTTTTTGGGCATGTTATACTGGGATTCCTTTTCAAGTATGTGATGGACTAGATGGCTACTGAGATTCCTTCCAACTAAAACAATCCAGTGATTCTTTGAAACCAGAGGAGTTTTGGAAGAGGCATAGGACATAATAAAACATTGTTAAACAGGGAAAACCTAGGAAATTCTGACTCTTGGGCATTCCAGTTCAATGCTAAACAATATTGTAATCAACAGTTTATCTACAGAACCCAAAGGTTTTGCAACTCAGCCTTGGCCATGCCACAAAATCCTGGTTGGCATAGGTGGTAAAAGTACTATTGTTCAGTTGTTCAGTCATGTCCAACTCTTTGTGACTCCATGAATTACAGCATTCCAGGCCCTTTTATCCTCCACTATTTCCTGAAGTCTGTCCAATTCATGTTCATTGTTTCCATGACATTACCTATCTATTTCATCCTCTGTTGTCCTCTTTTTCTTTTGCCTTCAATCTTTCTCATCAAGATCTTTTGCAGTGAGTTCTCTCTTTGCATTATGTGGCCAAAGTATTTGTTTTAGCTTCAGTATTTGTCCTTCCAATGAGTAGTCTGAATTTATTTAAGTACTGACTGATTTGCTTTCCTTGCTGTCCAAGGGACTCTCAAAGGTCTTCTCTAGCACCACAATTCAAAAGCATTAATTCTGTGGCACTCAGCTTTCCTTATAGTCCAACTCTCATAGCCATGCATTGTTACTGGAAAAACCATAGTATTAACTATATGGACCTTTGTCAGCAAAGTGATGTCTCTGCTTTTTAGTATGCTGTCCAGATTTGCCATAGCTTTCCTTTCAAGGAGCCAGAGTCTTTTAATTTCATGGCTACAGTTGCCATCTGCTGTGATCTTTGAGCTGAAGAATATAAAATCTGACTGCTTCCATTTCTTCTTCCTACATTTGCCAGAAAGTTACTGGACCAATTGCCAAGATCTTAGTTTTATTTGAAGTCAAGCTTCAATCCAGTTTTTACACTCCCTTCTTTTACTTTCATCGTAAGAGTTCTTAATTCTTTTTCTGCATTTTTGAGATTGTTGCTATTTCATCCAGCAACCTTAATTCTGGCCTTCAGCCTTGTATGTTACACAATATACTTTGCATATAAGCTAAATAAATAAAGTGATGATATACAGTATTATTGTACTCCTTTTGAAATCTTAAACCAATAAGCCATTCCATGTTTGGTTACTGGCCCACATACAGGTTCCTCAGGAGACAAAATAATCTGTTACACCCATCTCTTTTAGGAATTGCCACATTTTGTTGCGATCCACATAGTCAAAAGCTTTGGTGTAGTCAATGAAGCAGAAGTAGATGTTTTTTCTGGAATGCTTTTGCTTTCTCTCTAATCCAGCAAATGTTGACAATTTGGTTTCTAGTACCTCTGCTTCTTTGAAAGCTAGCCTGTTCTTCTGGTAATTCTGGATTCATATATTCCTGAAGCCTCACTCGGAGAATCTTAAGCACTAACCTTGCTGTTACGTGAAATGAGTGCAATTGTCTGGCAATCTGAACATTCTTTGGCATTGTCCTTCTTTAGGATTAAGAAATAAACTATTTTTTTTTTCAAATCCAGTGGTACTTTCTAAATTTGAGGACATATTGAGTGCAGCACTTTAACAGCATTAGGATTTTAAATTGCTCAGCTGGAATGACATCACCTCCATTGGCCTTATTTTTAGTTATTGTTGTGTTTATCCTTCGTTTTCAAAGAGGACCATGGCATCAGGGAAATGATGACATGATTTGCAGTTGACCTCAATTTGAGTGAAGGAAGGCTGTGCAAGGTTTCCAGCCTCACTTTCTCCTCCAGAGCCATCGGGATTCAGTGACCAGATATTCACCAGAATGACTGGAGATGACCCAGGATGCAATGGGAGACCCTAGCCCCTTTAGGCTAAGGCCTTTTCACATACATTGCTTCCTAAGGGCCATCTGACTTCATTCTCTAGGATGTCTGGCTGTAGATTAATAGCCATACCTTTGTAGTTATCAATGATGTTAACATCTTTCTTGTATGGTCTTTCTGTATATTCTCGCCACCTCTTCTTATTTTCTTCTGCTTCTATTAATTCCCTACCACTTTTGTCTTTTATGATGCCCATTTCTGCATGAAATGTTCCCTTGATGTCTCTAATTTTCTTGAAGTGATCTCTTAACTTTCCCTTTCTATGGTTTTCTTCTATTTCTTTGCATTGTTCATTTAAGAGAACCTTCTTATCTCTCCTTGCTATTCTCTGTAATTCTGCATTCAGCTAGGCATATCTTTCCCTTCTCCTTTGCCTTTTGCATTCTTTTTTTCCTCCGCTATTTGTAAAGCTTCATCAGATAGCCATTTTGCTTTCTTGGTTTTCTTTTTTCTTTGGGATTTTTTTGTTGCTGCCTCCTATATAATACTGAGAACCTTTGTCCATAGTTCTTCAGGCACTCTATCTACCAGATCTAATCCCTTAAATCTATTCCTCTTTTCCATTTCATATTCATAAGGGATGTTATTTAGGTTATACCTATATGGTCTGATGATTTTCCCTATTTTCTTCAATTTAAGCCTGAATTTTGTGATGCAAAGCTCATGATCTGAGACACAGTCAGCTCCAGGTCTTGTTTTAACTGACTGCCAGAGCTTCTCCACCTTTGACCTCAATGTTTGTATCCAATCTGATTTTGATATTGATTATATGGTGATATTCGTGTGGAGAGCCGCCTTTTCGGTTGTTGAAAAAGTGTTTGCTATGACCAGTGAGTTATCCTGACAAAATCCTATTAATTTGTGTCCTGCTCCAAGGCCAAACTTGCCTGTTATTCTGATTATCTTTCGACTTCTTACTTTAGTATTCCAATCCCCTACAATGAATGTGACACCTTTTTTTCTTTTTGGTGTTATATCTAGAAGATGTTGTAGGCCTTTATAGAACTGATTCACTTTGGCCTTGGCATCAGTGGTTGGATTATAGACTTGTATTACTGTGATGTTGAATAGTTCGCTTTGGATTTGAAGAGATATTATTTTGTCATTTTTGAGATTATACTCTAGTCCTGCTTTTCTCACACTTCTGTTGACTATGAAGACTGCTTCATTTCTTCTAAGGGGTTCTTGACCATAATAGTTAATATATGTAATAAGCACCTGAATTAAATTCACCCATTCCCATCCATTTAAGTTCACTGACACCCAAGATGTCGATGTTTAATCTTTCCATCTCCTGTCTGACCACTTCCAGTTTATCTTGTGTGAGATATAGTGGAAGCAGTTTTGTTTCCACAGAGTTGAAAGTATGTTCTCTCTCCCCCAGCTTTAGAGCAGATACCAGGCTTCTGATTGTGTTAAAGTTTAGAGGCTTGTACACATGCTTAAGGAACTGTTTGAAGGTGGCATGATGTGGGCAGTTCAGGGGGCTGCATCTGGCCAATGAAGAGCCAGGAGGAAGATTTGAACTGGGAGCCAATAAAAGGATTGGCATTTGTCTGAGTGCCTTGTACTTTCTCCTGTACTCTGTTTGGGGGATGTACCTATTTATTCAGGAGAAATAAACGTAAGATATAATTTAAACCTTTTTGGCCTTCCAATGAGTATTGTTTATTCCTAGACAATGTATGGATGTTTCTAATACCTTGGTTCATAAATTTCAGGTTCCTATGCAATATTGATCTTTATAGCATTGAATTTTCCTTTTTTTCCCAGACTCATCTGCAGATGAGCTTTTTTTTTTTTACTTTGGCCCCGCTGCTTCATTAGTACTGGAATTACTTGTACTGTCCTCTGCTTGTGTTGGACACCTTCTAATCTTAGAGGCTCATCTTCTGGTGTGATATCTTTTATCATTTTAATACTGTCCATGAGGTTTTCTTGGCAAAGATACTGGAGTAGTTTGCCATTTCCTTTTCCAGTGGATCACCTTTTATCAGAACTCTCCACTATGACCTCTGTCTTGAGTGACCCTGAATTGCATAGCTCATAGTTTCATGGAGCTATACAAACTCCTTTGCCATGACATGGCAGTGATCCAAAAGGAGTCTAAGAGTATAGTCTGGTCAAATTTCATGGATGACATTGGCCTTGAGCTGGGTCTTTAGTTTCCAAAGTTCTACAATCAGAGACTAGGTGAAATATCCCCCAAATCAGTGATATGGCTTCTGTTTTTAAGAAGCAATGTTAAAACTGTGGCTATCGTCTTAGTCACTGAGATTTGAAACAATGGGATCATTCTGTATCACCCTATTTGGTACAGAAGACTAGAAAGAACTGGATATGTACAGATTATTAGACACTGAAAAAAGAGAACTAAAGTGGGTCAGTACATCATGTCATGAGCTTTTCGTTAGGCAGTCAGTGTATTTTAATGTTAATGACTATCATAATATATACTGTATGATCCACATGATAAAAGGGGGGAAGATACAGCCACTACATTCTCCATGGCTCCTACCCCAACATATACAAAATTAAAAAAAAAAGATGACATTTTTCCTTCCTCCCTTCACCCAGTCTAAGCCCAAACAATTTAGTCTTATGCATTCCTTTTCTTTGTTCAATCCTCCTTTATGATGAGCTCTATGTAACTGAAATTTGTTTTGCTTATGATTATTCTCTCCTCATATTCTACTCTCTTAAATCTCCCATCTCTCTTTCTGTTTCTGTCAGTTTTCCAGATTAATTAATATATACCTATGCTAAATTCTTTGTATATGTTCAGTTTTCCAATTCAGATAAGGCTGGGGTTTGTGAAATATCTGTTCTCTGTACCCCCATCTCTAGATTTATATATTCTTCTTTTGACAAGCTCCAAATATAAGAAATAGATTCTCCCTTTTCTTCCACATTTTTCCTTGCTGTATTCCCTTTCTCATACTTCAAACAAAACAGGCCTAAATCACAACTATTCCTTGAGTTTGATGTTTTTTTGTCCTTTGATCCTCAAGGACAGTGGGATTCTGAAGGACCAATGGCTTCTTCTTCCTTTATTATTTGAAAATGAAGCACCCCCTCTGAGGTAATTTCCCCAATTTTCACTTGCTTTGGCAGGCCTGGTCTCCAGAAGGCTTCTGGATTATTTCTCCCCTCAGGTTTTGAGGGTAATCCTAAGGAATTCTAAGGTTTCTGGTACTATTGCTCATGAGCTCCCTTCTTTTTGCTCTCCACTGATTATCAACTAGTCAGCCAGAGTAATATTGGTCCTGACGATCTCTAAGGTCATTCCTAGCTCTAAATCTATGATTCCATGATTTATGATCTCATAATGTCATAAACTTGGAAAAAATGAATGGATTTTCACTGTTGCTTAGCTCTAACAAGGAATATATATGCAATGTAATTAGCCAACCAGCATTTATTATGTACCTGCTATGTTCTAGGCACTATAGTGAACACTGGCGATACAAAGAAAGACAAAAATCAGTCCTCAATCTTGTGTTCACATTCTAATGGGTGATAATAATTTAATATCAAAATCATGACTTCAATAAAGGTCAGAACCTGAACTGATTAACCAGAGGAAGAGCCTGAACTGATTAATGGAGGAAGAGAATGAACTGATTAACCAGAAGAAGAGTCTGAACCTGAGCTTCTTTGTTCTCTGAGTACACTCAGAGAATGCCTCTTCTTATGTCAACAAGGCCAGATCAGGCTGACTTGAGCATTCTTTCCTCTGTCTATTAGCCATTAAGGATGAGACCCTTAACCCAAGAAATTTTGTTATCTTAATATTTTATGGGCATATACTATGTTATGGCATGTTAATGGTAAATTAAACACAGAAACGCTGGGTTGTAATTTCAATTGACACTTTGTCAACTCTCTTATCTCATTGTATTTACAACCTATTCAATTAAGAAAAGTCCTTTTCTTGTATCATGGTTAAACATATATGGGGATCATAAAATTGCAGTAATGCAGGCATGCTGAGTTAGGACTAAAAACGTATTTAAACCTTCTCATTCCTTTGTTCAGGCAGTCAGAACTTAAGTTCTGGCTCCTTATATGTACAAGTAAGCTAGCTCCACTAGCTTTAAGGGAATAAACAATATGAATTTACATATTACCTAGCTTGTTTGCCTACGTTAACCAAACTTTCAAGTCGACATGGGGGAGAAAACTTAGAAACAACTAAATACAAAAAATTATACACAAGATAAATTGGGGATAGTATCAAAGGGAAGGCACTAAAATTAAGGAGAACTAAGCAGCAGGTGAGATTTTGACTGAGACCTGAAGGAAGCCGGAGAGGATAGTGGGCAGAGATGAGAAGGGAGAGAGTTCCAGGAATGGGGGACAGTCAGTGAAAATGCCCAGAAACTGAAGACAGGATATCCTGTATGAGGAACATTAAAGAGACCAGTGTCATTGGGTCACAGAGTACTTGGAGGGGAGTAAAATGTAACAAGACGAGAAAGGTAGGAAAGGACCAGGTTATGAAAGACTGGAAAAACCAAACAGAATTTTATATTTGAGCCTAGACAGGTAACGGAAAACTTGTGGAATTGATTTAAAAGGAAAGTGAAATGGTCACACTTATGATTTAGGAAGGTTAATTTGACAGCTGAGGGGAGAATGGAGACTTGAATCAGGGAGACCAATCAGCAAGCTATTTCAATAGTCTAGGAGAGAAGTGATAAGTGTATGTACCAAGGTGGTGGCAGTGTCAGAGGAGAGTAAGGAACATTTATAAGAAATGTTTAAAAGGCAACAGGACTGTTGACAATTGACTGGGTCTGGTGGTGGTGGTGAGAAAGCGGGGAGTCAAAGATGACATCTAGGTTGTGAGTCTGGGTGGCTGGGAAGATACTGATGTGACCTCAAAAGTAATAATTATGTAGAGAAAAGGAGGCTTGAGAGGAAAGATGAGTTCAGTTTTGGACATGTTGAGTCTAAGATGCCTCTAGAGTCCAGTTCAAGGGGTCCAAAAGACAGTTAGAGATGCAAGACTAGAGGCCAGGATGGAGGTTAGGGCTGGATGAATAGATCTGGAAATCATCTGTATTGAAATGAAAATTGAAATCAAAGGAACTTCTGAGACCACCAAGTGAAATAGTGTAGAGGGAGAAGAAAAGACTAAGACAGAACCTTGGGGGAACCTCCATGGTTAGCAACCATGACTTAGATGAAAATCCAGCAAAGAAGAGACAGGTAACACATGTAAAACCAGGACAAAGCAGTTTCATAAAGAAGAAAATATTAAGAAGAGGGTGATCTATAATATCAAAGTCTGTAGAGCAGTAAAAAAAATAAGGATTTAAAAAAAATCATTAGATTTAGTAATTAAGAGATCTTTGTTAATTTTGGAGAGATATTCTAACTGAATGATGAAGCCAGAAGTCAGATTACAGAGTTAAAAGAAAGGATAGGAAATGAAGACATTGACTATAATTGACCTTCTTAGAGAGTTTTTAACCATGAAAGGGAAGATATATAGGATAATAGCTTGTGGGGATTGATAGAAAAAGTAAAGGTTTTTTGAAGACGGAGGATATGTAGCTATGTTTGTAGGAAGTAGGTAAGCATCCAGTTGGTTGTTGTCCTTTGTGCTCTTATAGGACCAAAACATCACTATGTTGGGGTCAAGTGTGTGATTGTGGCTGAATAGACCAATACAAACTCAGAAGGCTCTAGCACAAATTGGGCACAAATACTCCATGTGAGTATTTGGAGTGGCAATATCTCCAAATTTGTACATCTCATGTTTCTTTTGAGCTACTGCAATTCTGCTTTGCCCATAGAGCACAGCACCTTCTTTGATGTGGGCATGCCATCTGGGTCATCCTGCGCCAGTGTCTCCCAGATTATGCAGTCAATTCCAAAGTTCTTAAGAGAAACTCGAGAGTGTCCTTGTGTCTTCTGACCTCCATGTGAGTACTAGCCTTGTGTGAATTCTCTCTAAAACAGTCTTTTAGGAAAATGTATATTTGGTATTTGAACAACGAGGCTAGTCCATCAGAGTTGTGCTCTCTGCAGTAAAGTCTGAATGCCTTGGCAGTTCAGCTAGAGAAAGGATCTCAGTCTATGGTACCTAATCTTGCCAAGTGATCTGCAGAATCTTCCTAAGATGATTCAAATGGAAGTGATTCAGTTTCCTGACATAGCACTGGTATACTGTCCAGGCTTCACAGGCATACAACAAAGAGGTCGACACAATGGCTCTGTAGACCTTCAGTTTGGTAGGCAGCCTAATAGCTAAGGTATATGGTTAATGGCTTCAGCACTAGTTGATTAGATTCTCTTGAGAATGTTATTGAAGTATTCAGCCTATCTCTCTGGGATCATGTCCTTATCACTAATCAATGTGGCTCCATCAGTGCTGAGTGGTTGAAATGCATCATAGATTTTTGACCCATAAATAGCCTTCAGGACATGATAGAAGTGCTTTGGCTTGTTACTATCAGTGAAAACTGACTTTCATCTGCCTTCCTACTGAGCCAAGAATCCTGAATCTCTCTAAGCTTCATTTTGCACTTTACTTTTGATGGAGTTAAATGCTGCCTTTTTAGAGACAGAAAACTATCTTGCTGCTAAATCCTGTGGAGTCCTGTTTTTTTTTTAGTGGCTTCTGAATTTCCCCATAAATTTCATCAGACCAATCTTGATGTTTGCAAGTGCTCTAGCCCAGATGAGCAAATGCATTGTGGTACACAAAATCTTCAAAAGTTGCCCACCTCTTTTCTGCTCCACTGTTGCCAATTGTGTGTTGGCTTATCTTTCCTTCCAAGTTAGTAATAAACTTTCATGCAGAGAAGTGCTCTAATTTGTTGACGTTAAGTCTTTTGGTAATCTTTTGGGGCCACTTTTTTTGTTGAATATGAATGTTTAGCTGGAGAGTTATAAGTCTCTGATGGGTCTGGCACTCCGTGCAATACATTGCCTTCATCATTCTCACATCTTGTCTGTCTCTTCTCCTTACAATCACAGAGTCTATTAAATGCCAATGTTTGCTGCATGGAGTTTTATTGCATTTAAGCAAACAGAAGACAGTGTTGGTAATGAGAAGGTCAAGAGGCAGACAAATCTCCAGCATTAAGTAACCGTTGATGTTGCTGTTTCCAATTGCATTCCTCCCAAGGACTCCCTGCCGTGTCTGATAGTCTGAGCCTATTCTGGCCTTAAAGTCACCCAGAATTATAAGCTTGGTAAAATAGTACGAGTCTTTCGACTCATGCATAAACTGAATTTAAGGGAGGCAGAATTGCTTGAAGTTGTCAGCCTCACTTTCTCTTCCAGAGTCATAAAGGCCAGTGGCAAGACTATTGGCAATGTCTCAGGATGCAGTAGATGACCTTGGCATCTTCAGTGTCTAACCAAGCTCTAAGCCATTGGAACAAATTGTTCTCATTTGCCCATTGCTTCAGTGAAAGTCTTCACATGCCTGGGGTAGACACCCCCATAACTCACTGACAGGTTTAAGACCCCTAAGTTACTCTCAATCCAGTTTAGCCCATCTGCCAAGATGGTTTACTGGAATGTGGCCACTGTGTATGCTACAGCTTCTTGGAACCACAGGTGAGAGTTGGGTGAATCAGGTAGACACCAAAGGTGGAAAGTTCAGCAGCCCTCAGACCAGAGGCAATAGTCTTCCCTGCACATCCATATACCCCAAGCATCCAGTACAAAGAAAATGACTGAAGATTACTGAGAGGGTGAGGATTACAGAGGGAACAATATGCTGGTGAAGATGGGATAGAATGGGATCACTTGTGCATGTAGAAGAGTTTGCCCTGGCAAAGACAAAGGCCACCTCTTCATATAAAACTGGTGAAGGAGGAGATAGTGGCAGAAGACATTGGAGTTATGTGATATGAGGAACAGAGTAGAAGAGAGTTTTCTGCTAATGGCCTCAATTTTTTTCAATGAAATATGAGACAAAGTTTTTAGCTGAGAGCATAGGAGAAAAGCCATGGAAGATTTGAAGAGGTATGAAAAGGTTTGAAAAAGTAAATGCGGTGAGTGGAATGGTGTATCTATTAGGGAGATATAAAAGGATTGCCCTGCTCCAGTGAGGACCCAGTTGACATTATCTAACATAAATTTATAGTGGACTCAGCACGGTTTCATGATTTTTTCTCTAAATTCATTCAGTAGCATATGAGCAAAGGCAGAAGATGATAGGAGGCTGGAATTTGGCAGGGCACAATATTTGACAAGATATGGGGGGAAGAGACTCAAGAAAAGAGGACAGCATAGAGCTTAACTGGTCCACCAAGGGGTCAAGAAGGAGAAGAGAAAAGAGGAGCAAGAGGAGCAATGGATTAAGAAAGAATTGAGGCATGGAAGGATTTGAGGTATTGATAAAGATAAAGAACAAGCTTTAAAGTTGCAAGAGAGAGGAACATTTTTGTGTTCCATTATATCAATGTACTACAATTTATTTAACCATCTCAAAACAGATAGAACCATACTCCAAACTTTCCTGATAGTGTTGAGGACACCACCACCTTTGAAGTCACTCAGGCTTACAATCTTTGGTGTCATCCTAAGATTCTTATCTTCCCTCACTTCATACATCTAAGCTGTTGCCAAATCCTGTTGTTTATACCTTCATAATATTTGTCATATGTATCCCTTTATTTCCCTGGGCCACCTCCAGTTGTTCTGATCTATATCTGGCCACTAGATCCAGATGGCTCCGTAGGAGAAAGTGAGGCTGGTGACTTTGCACAGCCCTGCCTCTCTTAAATCCAATTCACTTGCAAGACATGGCGTCATCTTCCTGATGCCATGGTCCTCTTTGAAAACAAAGGACAAACCACAACTTGTCAGTAGTCTGAGCTGCCCCACTGGGAACCCAATTGGCCAGTTCCAATTGGGCAATTCAGGTCCTCCTCCTCTCTCCTCTCCTCTCCCCACATGGGGTATCATGCCCTTACCTGAGGTTGCTCTGCTCAAAGGAAGGTAAATTTTGAAGGCTAAAACCTACCTAGATATCTTGAGGTTTATTGGCTACATTTCTTTTCTAAGGACCATGCCTTAAACCCAATTTACTCTGGCTCTCATTGATTGGCCAAGAGGATATGCTATACAAATTGATACGATAATAACAAAATTCATTTGGAAAAACAAAAGATAAATAATATCAAGGGAAACAATAAAAAGAAGTAAGGACAAAAGGGAAATAAAACACTTCCAGATTTCCAACTATATTATAAAGCAGTAGTCCTCAAAATCATCTGATACTGGTTAAAAAATAGAGACAGGTCAATGGAACAGATTAAACAAGGGTGATTCTGAAAAAATACAACTCAATAACCAGTGTTTGATAAAGTAGAAAATATAAGTTACCTAGGGAAAAACTTCCTATTTGATAAAAAAAACTCCTGGGAAAACTGGACAGCAGGCTAGCAGAAATTACGCTAGACCAACACCTTATGCCACATTCCACAATAGGTTCTAAATGGACATACTGCCTTAATATTAAAGATCGAACTATTAAAAAATGTGGAAGAGAAACAGATTGTGTACCTCTAACACCTATGGGTAAAATATGTATTCTTAACCAAACAAGACATAGAAGCAATTACAAAACACAAAAATAGACAACTTTGGTCTAAAAAGATTCTACATAGACAACATAAATACATCTAGAATAAGAAGGGGAGTCGTTCAATGGGGAAAAAAATCTTTGTATCAAACTTTTCTGATAGGGGTTTAATATCTAAGATATCAAAATTATATATGTATATATATATAACATGTAGACACAGTATGTGTCTACATATAAACATATATATATATGTGTGTGTATATATATATATATATGTATATGTATATGTCACTCACAGTTACTTCCCAATAGATAAATGGTCAAAGGATGTGAACAAACAGTTTTCAAAAGAACTACAAAACTATTCGCAAGCACAAGAAAAAATGTTCCAAATCAACAATGGTAGAGAAATGTAAATCAAAACAACTCTGATATCTTACCTCACACCTTTCAAATCACCAAAAATGGTAACAGTCAGAGTTGGAGGGGTTGTGGGAAGACAGGCTTATAGACACATTGTTGGTAGAGTTTGAAATGGTGCAACCATTTTGGAAAGAAATTTGGACGTATTACAATAGAGTGACTAAAATGTTCATGCCCTTTGAACCAGAGACTCCATTATGGGGCTCACATCTCAAGGAAGCCGTTGATAAGAAGAAAGTCCTCATATATTCCAAAATATTTATAACATTTCTTGTGATACTAAGAATTAGAAACAAGGCAGATGCTCATCAATTGAAGAATGGCTAAATAAACTGTGGTATGTGACTATAATGGAATATGACGCTGTAAGAAATTATGCATATGAATATAGAAAAGCATGGAAAGATCTATATAAACTGGTACAGAGGGAAGCAGAGGCATGAAAAGAGTACAGAGAGTAACTACAACAATGTTAAAGCAAAGGATAATGACACCAAAAGCTAAAAGCAAATACAACAAAATTATAGAGATCAAGCAGGACTCAAAGAGATTTGAGAAGACATTCCAACCTACCCCTTCATGGGGTGCATTGCACATGTTTTCAGACTTTTTCAATATATCGATTAGTTGTGCTAACTTTATTTTTCCTCTCCAAAAAGAAAAAAATAAAACTATCACATGGGATAGCTCTCTGGAGGATGAGAGGGAGGAATACAATCAGATATTGTGGTGATGTAAACAACAGAAAACATCAATGAAAATCATTTTTTAAAAAGAGACTACATACAGCAAGAGACTGGACTTGATACTTCCTGTGAGTTCTAGTCTGTAATTCTAGATCTCATGACTGACCCAAGATCTAGAGAAAGAGTAGACTTTGTAGCCCTCCTTCCAGTGTGTAAAGGGAGACCTGACGGATTCTTCCCTTTGGGGTTAAAGTACCCTGACAAACTCTGATCCAGGAGAGACTGGCCTTCATTTAGGATTCTGGTTTCACTTGGCTTTCCTTCATTTTTGGAATTCCCTCCCTCCTCATCTCTGCCTCCTGGCTTCCTTTAAGTCCCAGATAAAATCTCAATTTAAAGAAGCCTTTCCTAATCTCCCTTAATTCTATTACCCTCCCACTATAGATTATCTCCAATTTATCCTATCTCAATCTTGTTTGTACTTAGGTGTTTACTTGTTGTCCCCCTCTTTAGACAGGTAGCTTTTGAGGAGGGGGGGTATCTTTTGCCTTTCTTTGTATCCCCAGGGTTTAGCTCAGTGCCTAGCATTGAGTAAGTAATTAATATTTAATAAATGTTTATTGATTGATCCATTCAATCAGGTTATTCCAGTCTAATTCATTTGAGGGAAACAAATCTTGAGAACTTGGCAAAGCTATTGTCTATAAAGAAACTGGACAAGAGTTGCAGAGAAGGAAGGGGGAAGGAGCTTATAAAGGCACCAGATCATTTGTCAAAGAATTTCCAAAGAGAAGCTCCCTCTCAGCCTTACTCTCAGGCAAAGCAGCATGATGATTTTGCTCTTCCTCCTCCTGGCAGGGTGCATCTTTAGCCTGGGAATTGGACTATGGGTGATCTATGAACATTTCTTTACTACAGATGTCCCTGCTGCCATTGGCCACACAACGAAGCTCCGTATCCTACACTGTATCTTTCTACTGATGATAAATTGGGTGAGTGTTACCCGTTTGCCTCTAAGGCCCTGCTAAGGGGTGGGTGAATATGGGTTGAATGGGAGA
>CM053622.1:782519458-782537394 GCA_028646595.1 Phalanger gymnotis
TTTTGGGATCTTTGTCAGGAGGCAATTGGTGGATTCTTTCAATTTCTATTTTATCCTCTGGCTCTAGAATATCAGGGCAATTCCCCTTGATAATTTCTTGAAAGATGATATCTAGGCTCTTTTTTTGATCATGGCTTTCAGGTAGTCCAATAATTTTTAAATTCTCTCTCCTGGATCTATTTTCCAGGTCAGTGGTTTTTCCAATGAGATATTTCACATTGTCTTCCATTTTTTCATTCCTTTGGTTCTGTTTTATAATATCTTGGTTTATCATAAAGTCACTAGCCTCCATTTACATCAATCTAATTTTTAAGGTAGTATTTTCTTCAGTGGTCTTTTGGATCTCCTTTTCCATTTGGCTAATTCTGCCTTTCAAGGCATTCTTCTCCTCATTGGCTTTTTGGAGCTCTTTTGCTATTTGGGCTAGTCTATTTTTTAAGGTGCTATTTTCTTCAGTATTTTTGGGGTCTCCTTTAGCCAGTCACTCACTTGTTTTTCATGGTTTTCTTGCATTGCTCTCATTTCTCTTTCCAATTTTTCCTTTACTTCTCTAACTTGCTTTTCCAAATCCTTTTTGAGCTCTTCCATGGCCTGAGACCCATTCATGTTATTCTTGGAGGCTTTTGATATAGGCTCTTTGACTTTGTTGACTTCTTTTGGCTGTATGTTTTGGTCTTCCTTGTCACCAAAGAAAGATTCCAAAATCTGAGTCTGAACCTGAGTTGGTTTTCACTGCCTGGCCATGTTCCCAGCCAGCTTACTTGACCCTTGAGTTTTTTGTTGAGGTATGACTGCTTGTAGAGTACTTTGTCCCAATCTTTAGGGGCTGCTCTGTTGTTTTCAAAGGTACACAGCAAGCTCAGCCACACCCATGCTATTCCTCCCCCAAGAATCTTGTCTCAGATTTAAGCTGACTCTGCACTCCTGCTCTGATCTGCCACTTAATTCCTCCCATTAGGTGGGACTGGGGCCAGAAGCAACTGCAGCTGTAGTTCTGTAGTTGTACCACCTCTGCTGCCCCCGGGGAGGTGGCCAAACCTCGAACTCCTTTCACTCTGGTCCAGCAGCTTTTCACATTAACCTCTGTTGTTTTTGGTGTCTGTGGGTTGAGAAGTCTGGTAACTGCCACAGCTCACTGATTCAGGGCGCTAGGGCCTGTTCTGCCTGGCTCCTGGTCTGGTTGGTCCATGCAGCCCATGCTGGGCTCTGCTCTGCTGTGCTTCCAGGTCTGTGGGATAGACTTTACCCCGCGACCATCCAGGCTATCCTGGGCTGGAGTCCTGCTTCCCTCTGCTATTTCATGGGTTCTGCAGTTTTAGAATTTGTCCAGAACCATTTTCATAGGTGTTTGGAGGATCCTGGGTGGGAGATCATGCAAGTCCCTGCTTTCCAGCCACCATATTGGCTCTGTCTTGCCCTGGGCCTCCCCCCGCCCCACTCAGATTCTTAAGAAGGTCAATTAACCTCTATATACCTGAGTTTCCTCATTTGAATAATGAGGGAGTTTTATTTGATGCCCTCCAAAATCCCTTTCAGTTCTAAGTCTGGGATCCTATGACTTCATCTACACGAAGCCAAGCACTAGATGCAGAGGCAGGGCCCCCAGGTTCAAATCTCAAGCTCTGACAAGTTTTCTCCTGTGTTACTTTGGGGAAGTCATTTAAACATCAGTTTCCTCGTCTGTAAAATAAGGGAATTGGGTTAGATGGCCTCTGAGTTCCCTTTCAGAACTAGATCTATGATCCCACGTTCATGTTATCCTGTGAATCGGGGATGTTTGTCCTGGAGAAGACTAACAGGAGACTTAACTTTTGTCTTCTCTTCAAACATACAAAGGATCATTATATGAATCACTGATTCAGAGGGAAGGTCATGGAGTCCAACCTCCTCATTTTACCAGTGAGGCTACCGAGGCCCAGAGAAGTTCCATGACTTACTCAGGATCATACAACTTGTAATTGTCTGAAGTGGGATTTGGAATCAGGTCTTCCTAATTAGCAGTCCAACATTCTATCCACTATACCACACTGCCACCTTAACCTGCAAGAGATTAGACTTGTGCTAGTTGGTCCTAGAAGCTGCTAGGTGGTGTAGTGGATAGAGCACTATGCTTGGAGTCAGGAAGGCCCGAGTTCAAATCTGGCCACAGACATGTACTAGCTGAGTGACCCTGGGCAAGCCACTTTACCCTGTTTGCCTCAATTTCTTCATCTGTAAAATGAGCTAGAGAAGGAAATTATTCCAGTATCTTTGCCAAGAAAGCCCAAAACAGGGTCACAAAGAGTAAGAAATGATTGAGACAACTGAACAACAACAACTTGGCCCTACAGGGCACAACCTGAGAACTGAGTGGAAGTCATAGAAAAGGTGATTTTGACCTGATGCAAGGAAAAACTTCCTATCAATTTTTGAACTATCCCAAAGGGAAAATGGGCTTTGTTGGGAAGTTGTGGGCTCCCTCTTCAATCATTTTTCCATTTATCAAGGATCATAATCACGATATTTCAGAGTTGGGTCCTAATGGCCATGTTGTAATGGACATTTAGTCTAATCTTTACCCTCAATATAAATTGCTGCTACAACATACCAATAAATGGCCATTGGCCTTTGCTTGGAGACTACCATGGAGGGGACCTCATTGCTATTTAGGGAAACTATTCCACATTAGCAAGGCCCTGGACATTAGGAAATTTCCCCCGATGTTAAGCTATTTGTTCATTCATTAATTCATTTAGCAATTCCTTCCCCACCTGTTTGCTCCCCTTTCTGCCTTCCAGGGCAAACTAGATCAAGTCTAACCCTTCTTTCACATGACAGATTTTTAAATATTTGGAAACAGTTATCTTGTTCCCCCTGTGTCTTATCTTCTGCATACAAAACATTCCAATTTCCTTATTTGGATCTTCAGACTTAAGACCCTTCATCTGCTATGGATGTCTTCTACATCTTCCTAAAGTGTAGCATCCCAAACTGAACACAATGTTTCAGAAGTGGTCTGACTAGAACAGAGTAGCAAACATCTTCTTATTCCTGGCAGCTAGGGTGCACCAGCTTCACTGGTGCTTAAGAGGATATCAGCTTTTTTAGATACTCTATTGCACTGCTGACTCATACTAAACTTTACAATCCCTTAAAATCCCCGAATAGTTTCAAGACAGACTGGTGTCTAACCATGCCTTCTTTGGTTAGGTTGTGACTATCTTGTACTTGTGAAGTTGATTTCTTGAGCCCAAATGGAAGACTTTACATTTAACCCTATTGAATTTCATCATGTAAAATCCAACCAAATTTTTTAGCCTTTTGGAATCATACCTGTCATCCAGTGTGTTAGTACAAATCTTCTTCTGCCTTTGCATAATCTGAAAATTTGATAAGCATGCCATCTATGCTTTTATCCAAGTCACAGATAAAACATTCAAATAGTACTGGGCCAAGTATATATCCCTGGGGCCATCCACTGAAGACTGCTTGCAAGTTGACATTGAATCATTAATGACTACTTTCTTAGTTTGGCCATTAAACTAGTCTTGAATCCATTTAATTCTACTACCCTCTAGCCCACATTTCTCCATAATTTCCATAAGAACAGCTGGAGATACTTAATCAATGCTTTCTCCAAATCTAGGTGTGTGGGGTGAGACCACCAGCCAGCAAGTAATTTAAAAAGTCAGAGGTCTCTGAACCCATAGACAATTGGTGGGGAGAGGCAGGGCCCAGAGGGCAGAGCTTAGCTTTGTGCTCTAATATAAACAACCCCCACCCCACCATCACTGGCCTTTTACTCTCATTGGTGGAGTCTAGGCTCACAATTTTGTAAGAAATATAACCCAGGTACAAGGGACAAGGAAATGCTAATTGAGCCAATAACAATTCTTAAGAACACTTTTATCCTAATTTGGCAAAGACATAGTTCAGGTGATTTTAGTAACTGGAAACTTAGGCCTAGCTGTCAATCAGAAGCCCTGAGCCATGCCAAAAGTTCCCCACCTCCGTTCATCCCACTTAACTCACAGAAAGACCCAGATCCAGATTCCAAGAGAGGGCTTCACCATCCCACTCATAGGTAACTCGTATTTACAACATTCTCCTAATTTATGAGTGTAGTAACCTTGGCAATAAAGGAAATAAGGTTATCATCAACTATTGTTGATGAAACCATGCTGGCTTGTGGGGCTCACCATATCTCAGTGTTTACAAATCTCTCTAAAAATCGAATCCAGAAATTTCTAGAAAATTTAAACGTAATCTAAAATCTTCTGAAAAATCTCTCTAGAATCGTTCTAGGAAATCAAGTCAAGGCCCATATCCTCCCATTTTATACCTTGTGGACCCCATTCTCTTCCCTTTTGTGATCATCATCATCATCATCACCATAGTTAGCATTTGCATAGCACTTTACTGTTTGCAAAGTGCTTTACCTATGGTATTACATTTGATCCTCTCAATAACCCTGGGAGATATATACTATTATTATCTCTAGTCTTTAAATGAAGAAACAGACTGAGAAAAGTTGTGCAGGGTCACTCATCTAAATTAGTGTCTGAGGCAGGATTTTAACCCAAGTCTTCTAGATTCCAAGTCTGGCATTCTATTCACTCTGCAAATGAGAACATTTGCCTTTCTCTAGTCCTGTGGGACCCCTCTCTATCTCCATTATCTTTCACACACCATTAAGAGTGGCTTGGCCAGCACAGATGCAAGTTCTTTCTGGACCAGAGGATATAGTTTGCCTGGGCCAGGCAACTTGAATTCATCAAGGGCATCTAGGTGCTTCCTCATCAATGCCTTACTAACTTTGAGATGAATTCCCTATACCATTTTTACTATATCCTTTACATAATTTATTTCTGGGTATGTGTTTTGATCTTTCTTGTCACCATGGTAACTTTTTATGGTCAGAATTTTTTTCTGTTCTTTGCTCATTTTCCAACCTATTTCTTGACTTTTGACTCTATGCTAAAGGGAGGCTCCACTTCCCAAGCAGAAGGAGCACTGTCCCAAGCTTCAGGTTTTTTGTGCAGCTGTTTTCAGAAGTAATTCTGAGGACCTGTAAATTTTTTGACTCTTCCAAGGAGGTATGATCTAAGGAGAGGTGTGTTCACTATTCTCCTACACTGTGCATTGGTTTGTGGGCAACCACAAGCACTCTCTGCCATCCTGGAAATGTGACTAGGTTCCCTGCTCCCCTGCAGCCACAAGCTCTGCTTTGTGTACTTCTTCACACTGGGATTAAGACCCAGGACTGCAACCCAGATCCAAATACAGGTAATCTAACAGAGGTCTGCCCCTAGTGCCAGCAAAGGGATCCCTGTAAATCTTCTTCTGACCTGTTGTCCAGTCCCCTTATCATCTCTGGGCTGAGAGATCTGGAAATTATGACCAGTGCCACTGATTCAGTCACTCCAGGTCTGCTCCTAGTTTGCTGAGACCTGGTCTATGCTGGCACAGCTTGCGCTAAAATGCATGCTTCTCTCACCCTGGTGTAACAGACCTTTCCTGCCAACCTTCTGAATTGTCTTGGGCTGGAAAATTGTTTCATCCTGTCTTTTTGTGGGTTCTGCTGCTCTAGAATTTGTTTAGAATCATCATTTAAAGGTATTTGGATGGATTCAGGGGAGAGTTCAGGTGAGTCCCTGCCTTTACTCCTCCATCTTGACTCTACCTCTCCCTTTATATTTGTCAGACAGGCAACATTGACTTTGCCAATTGTAAGGTGGGAGGTAACACAGGTGGACTTCTAGCAGGTTCACTCTTGATCTAGGCAGATAGGAAGACAGGAACAGAGACATAATAAGGGGTTAAATAATTAGCTTACTTTATTCTAGTCTTCTCAATGGGGTGCTGATATTGGGAGCACCAACTTTTATAGGATCCTCTAATTACTCTTCTTGCAGAGTGGATGAGAATATAGTAGGAGCTACAACTCCTACAGGTCCCCTAAGTCTCAATGGGGGCCAGTTGAAACTAACACTCATAAACAAATCACCCCTAAGCCTTTATGGGGGCTAATCAAGGCACACACAATATTCCAGCTTGTGCATTCTCCCCTAAGCCTCAATGGGGGCCAGTTGAGGCAAGCACACATGCATATTCCCTTGTGCATTCCTATTCCCCATTTACTGACCAGTGCCTACTTGATTTAAAGGATAGCAGACAAAGAAGGCAATTTGCCAGCAATAGCCTCACAAGTTTACATCATTTCATATCATTGCACAGTCACAGCGGGTAAATACAAGCTGAACTCAAATGTTTATATTATTTAAGATTATAATATGATGTACAAGCATGGTGGAGGTGTTTACAAACCATAAGCCTAGGAGCCAGAGATTGTTATGGCCATGGATCCTGGGAACTAGTATCTATGATCCTGGGAACCATTACCTAAAAAAGAATAACAAAAATCCACTTTACACACACTAAAATCGACTTTACAATATTTTACAGAGGATTCTTCTTCATTTTCAATTTGGACTAGACAGCCTCTTCCCTTCCCTGCTCTGAGAAGTTGTGATTCTGTGAAATTCACTAAAGGAACAAGATTTCATAAAGACATTTAAAGAGCAGTGAGCAATGTGTCAAAGCTAATTGTTTCTTTACTCAGGTACTCTTGGAAATATAAACATTCATGGCATTGGGCAGGTTATCTGAAAGTGAATGTGGCTGTCAAAACAGTGGTATTTTTCTTCCACTTAACATGGTCTGATTCCATGTCCTCACCATGATGGCACAACCCAGAAGCACAGGAATAAGAAATATTCTATTAATTTCAGTGTAGTGCTGGGCCAGGTGCCAGTTTTAGATTTGACAGTGGTATCTGTTAGGGCTGATCAGTGACCTACTTTGAAGTCCTTACACAGAGACAGAGGGCTCAGCCTCCTTGAAAATTGAAATCCTTCTCCAACCCCCAGAGGGAGCAAGTTAGCCAAGCCCTCTCTGATGATTTTGATGAGTGGCTTCAGTCTACTATGCTATGCTAAGGTGAAAAGCTTGCCAGTTAGGGCACAGAGTCATTCCATAGACAGAATCTAGGATTTTGGTGAGGAGGAGACAGAGCTTATGGCTTAAGTAGAAAAGGCATAGCATGGAAATGGCTAGAAATATTACACAAACATGGAGATGGGAAGACAGAGGAGTGAGGGATCCCATGAATAATCTCGCTTCTCTCTCTCTCTCTCTCTCTCTCTCTCTCTCAATGGAGACCAGTGGGAGGTCCTCAGCCCAAGTGTTCTGGAGCAGGCATTCACCAACACCAGAACCCCTTCATGTACCTCAGCATAGTCATAGGAATAGGCAGACACTAGCACTGGGACATAATGAAGGATAGCTAGGTGAACAGGCAGATTCCAGTGCCTGGACCCATCATATGCTTCAGTGTAGCCCCAGGCAAGCAGGCAGACATCAATGGAAGGACCTCCCACAGACCTTAACACATACCAGACACCAGCACTGGAATCCTAACTCACCACCAGGTAAGCTTTCAGACCCCTATGGCTTCCAATACTGCCAGCCACCTTCTACCCCACAGCACCAGACATGAGGGTCCCCCGTGGGCCTCAGGGCAACACCAGTGCAGCACCAGGCAAATAGCTAAGGTCTATAGCCACTGGCAAAAGAAGCGTGGGACAGTGCCGCTTCAACCCAAGAAGTAGAGCTCAAATTTAAAAGTAAGGAAAAAGGCTGGAAAGGAACAAGAAATAACAAAAAAAGATCCTGACTAAAAAGTTATGGTGAAAGGCAAGATCAAGACACAGACTCAGAAGAGGACAACAATGTCAAAACATCTATGGGAAAAGTTCCAAAGAAAAATGAGAACTGGTCTCAACCCAAGAAAGAAAACATGGAACAGCTCAAAAAGGAGCTTAATAATCAAATAAAAGAGGTAGAAGAAAAATTGGGAAAAGAAATGAGAAAATCATGAAAAAAGAGTCAATAGCTTAGAAGAAGAAAACGACTCCTTAAAAAGTTGAATTGGCCAAATGGAAAAGGAGGTACAAACGCTGAGGAAAATAACTCCTTAAAAATTAGAATTGGGGAAGTAGAAGATAATGACTCTATGAGACATTAAGAATCATTCAAACAAACTCAAAAGAATGAAAAAACAGAACATTTAAAATACCTCATTGGAAAAACAAGTGACCTGGAAAATAGATCCAGGTGAGATAACATAAGAATCATTGGATTACCTGAAAGCCACAATCAAAAGGAAGACTAGGACAGTATCTTTCAAGAAATTATCAAGGAAAATTTTCCTCATATCCTGGCACTAGTGGGCAAAATAGACATTGAGAGAATCTACCAATCACATCTGGAAAGAGATCCCCAAAAGAAAACTCCAAGGAATATTATGGCCAAATTTTCAGAACAAATTTCAGGAAAAAATTTTGCAAGCACCCAGAAAGGAACAATTCAAGTATCCGGGAGCCACAAAAGATTACAGAGAACTTAGCAGCTGCAACATTAAAAGACTGGAGGTCATGGAACATGATATTCCAGAAGGCAAAGGAGGTGGGACTAATACCAATAATTACCTATCTGGTGAAACTGAGCATAAAACTTCAAGGGGGGGGGGGAATGGTCATTTGATGAAATAGAAAGATTTCAATGAGAAGACCAGAACTGAAAAATTTGATCTGCAATATCGATATTCGAGAAAAGCATAAAAAGGAAAAAGGAAACATAAAGGATTCAATAAGGCTAAACTGTTTATATCCCTACGTGAGAAGATGATATTTGTAATTCTTAAGAACTGTTTCACCAATAGTACAGCTATAAGGAACATACATCGACAGAGGGTACGGGTATAAGGTGAATTTGAGGGAATGACATAAAAATTATTTAAGGGATGAGGAAAAGGAGTACACTGGGTGCAGAAAGAAGGGAGAAGAAGAAGGAAGTAAATTATTTCACATGAAGAGGCACAAAAAATCTATTATAATGGAGGGGAAGATGGGAGGGTGGGTGACGAGCATCACTTGAATTTTACTCTCACCAGAACTGGCTAAAGAGAGAACAATACACACAATCAGTTGAATCTGGACATCTATCTTAGCTGAGAGGGAAATAGGAGGGCAGGAGAATAAGTAAGGGAGGAGAACTGTCAGAAGGGAAGGCAGAATGGGGAAAGCTGCAGACAGAAGCACAACACTAGTCAGATGGGAAAGGGTGAAAGGGGAAGACAAACAGGAGGAAAAAATAGGATGTAGGGAAATAAAGTTAGTTATCACAACTGTGAATGTGAATGGGATAAACTCTCCCATAAAATGGAAGTGGATAGCTTGAATGTATCAAAACCCAGAATCCTACAATATGTTGTTTACAAGAAGAACACTTGAAGCAGAGAGACACACACAGACAATGAAGGTAAGGGACTGGATCAGAATCTACTATCTTCAGTTGAAGCAAAAAACCCCAAAACAAAACCAGGACTAGCAATCCTGATCTCAGATGAAGCAAAAAGCAAAAATAGATCTAATTAAAAGAGATAAGGAAGGAAACCACATCTTGCTTCTATTTAAAACCATCAGCAAGTATAATCTGTAATGGACATAAGCTAGAAGCTTTACCAGTAAGATCAGGAGTGAAACCAGCAGTCCCATAATCACCACTACTATTCAATATAGTACTGGAAATTTTAGCTATAGCAATAAGAGAACAAAAGAAATTGAAGGAATTACGATAGGCAATGAGGAAATAAAACTGTCACTCTTTGCAGATGATATGATGGTATACCTAAGGACTCCTAGAGAATAAACTAAAAAACTAATTGAAATGATTAACAACTTTAGAAAAGTTATATGATACAAAATAAACCCACATAAATATAATATGAACAAAGCCCAGCATCAAGAGATAGAAAGAGAAATTCCATTTAAAGTAAATGTAGACAACATAAAATATTTTGGAGTCTACCTGCCAACACAAATTCAGGTACTGCATGAACACAACTACAAAACATTTTTCACACAAATAAATTTGGATTGAAACAACTGGAAAAATATCAATTGCACATTGGTAAGTTAAGTGATCTACTGTTTGGTAAACCCAAAGCTTTTGGGATAAGAACTCACTATTTGACAAAAACTTCTGGGAAAACTGGAAAATAGTATGGTAGAGAATAAGCATAGATCAACATCTCACATTCTATACCAAGATAAGGTCGAAATGAGTACATGATTTAGACATAAAGGGTGACAACATAAGCAAATTAGGAGAGCAAGGAAGAGTTTACCTGTCAGATCTATGGAAAAGGGAAGAATTTATGACCAAACAAAAGATAGAGAATATGAAATGTAAAACGGATAGTTTTGATTACATTAAATTAAAAAGGTTTTGCCCAAACAAAGGCAATTCAACTAAGATTAGAAGAAAAGCAGAAAGTGGGGAAACCATTTTTACAACCAGTGTTTCTGATAAAGGCCTCATTTCTAAAATGTATAGAGAACTGAGTCAAATTTATAAGAATACAAGTCATTCCCCAATTGATAAGTGGTCAAAGGATATGAACAAGCAGTTTTCAGAGGAAGAAATTAAAGCTCTCTATAGGCATAGAAAAAAATGCTCTAAATCATTCATTTAGAGAAATGTTTATTAAATAACTTATAAATAACTCTGAAGTACCACCTCACATCTATCAGATTTGGCTTAATACGACAGAAAAGGAAAATGATAAATGTTGGAAGGCATGTGGGAAAATTGGAACACTGATGCATCGTTGGAAGAGTTGTGAACTGATCAAACCATTCTGGAGAGCAATTTGGAACTATGCCCAAAGGATAACTCAATTGTGTACACCCTTTGATCCAGCAATACCACTACTAGGTCTGTATCCCAAACAGATCATAAAAAGAGGAAAGGACCCACTTGTACAAAAATATTTGTAGCAGTTCTTTTTGTGGCAAAGAATTGGAAATTGAGGGGATGTGTATCAGGTGAGGAATGACTGAATAAGCTGTGGTGTATGAATGTAATGGAATCCTATTGTGCTATGAGAAATGATCCAGACAAATTTCAGAAACATCTGGAAAGATTTACATGAACTGATGCTGAGTGAAGTAGGAAAACATTGTATACAATAATAGCAACATTGTATGATGATGAGCTATAATAAACTTAGCTCTTCTCAGCAACACAACAATCTAAGACAATTCAAAAGACTCATAACAGAAAATACTATGCACATCCACAGAACAAACTACAGAGTCTGAATACAGATTGAAGTACATTATTTTCACTTCTTTTTGTTTTTTCTTTCTTGTGGTTTTTCCTTTTTGGGCTGATTCTTTTTTCAGAACATGACTAATGTGGAAATATTTTTTAATAAGACTGTATATGTATAACTTTTATCAGATTGCTTGCTGTCTTGGGGATGCGAGTAGGGAGGGAGGAACAGAGAAAAAATTTGGAACTCAAAATCTTATAAAAATGAATGCTCAAAACTATATTTACATGTAATTAGAAAAAATAAAATACCATTTAAGTGGAAAAAAATTAAATGAATGGTAACCAGGCCTTTGGACTCTGGTACCAGTGGGAACAGACTAAGAGCCACCAGAGATTTATCTCTCCAGAGTCCGACCCCCCACTCATCTGGTGAATCCTCTACCCCTCTCCCTTCTCCAATCCCAGACTCCTGGATGAGTTTGCCATTCTTTGTGTGCCATTTTTTACCCCTCTGGTGACCCAGTTTGTCTGGGATCACTCTAGTAAGGACATCCTTTCTTAAACTGCACACCTCTGAAAACTGGCCTCTTTGTGTGCCACTACTTTTTTTTCTGCACACCTCTGTAAACTTGTTGCTACATTCCTCTTGTCCCTCTGTGTGCTTCTGTTGTTTTTTTTTAAATTGCACACCTCTGTAAAGTTGAAATTGCATGCCTGAGTAACCATGTGCCTCTGTATAGACTGTAACTGCACGTTTTGTTAAAACTGTTTGTGACTATTTGTATCTGTCTTGTCATGTAGTCTGTGTTTGTGTCTTCATGAAATGTAAAATGTCTGTATCATGTTTGTATTGGGAGCTAGATTCTGTTACCTTATAAGATTTAAAATGCAGTCAGCCAGAAAAACTTCTAAGGACCATAGCCAGAGAGTTTAGAACACTGAGAAGGATTAATGAACTTTCATAGTTAAAGCAATTGTCCCAGTAAGCAGGACTAACTCCTACTTTATGCTTTATGCTATGGGAGTAAAGTTTGTAGAACTGCTAAAAACATCTTAGCAGATTTTGAAGGTTTGGAGAGTTATAGTTTTTAAAACTACAGTGGAGAGTTCCTGGAGTTTTGGGTAATTCCAGGAACTCATTCCCTTCTGAAATAGTAAGTTTTGGGGTACCACTCTGTATAATTGATTTTAAGGAAAAATAAGGGATTAAATTTTATAAACGTTTTAAAAGTAAATGACGAGATTAATAGTTTCATTGTTCTAGGGCAATGAAGGAAGGCAGCTAGTTTGAGAGTAATCTCTAATGAAGAAAGAGGAAAAAAAAAGTAAACAGTTTGCACCATATAGAAACCTCTTGTTAACCCTTCCTTAACATTTCTGACTATGAAAAGAGAAAAGACTGTTTAAACCAAAGGTCTCTTGTAACCAACTTCCCCGTGCCAGACACCCTCTCCTCTCTGTCAACCCCTTTTATCTCAGATCAGATTCCCAAATACAGGGGTTTTAAAAGTGCTAGGAAAATGTAGGGAAACTTGAATTACATTCTGGTTGCAGAAATTTATGCAATCTTAGGCTATGCAATCTTAGGCAAGTTATTTATCTCTGTCTTCCCTAGTGTCCTGATCTACAGAGAGAAAAATAATAATGGTACCCACCTCCTAAGACTGTTGTGAGATCAAAATAATATGATGATTGTAAAGTTCTTAACACAGTGACTGGCATATGCTAAGCATTACATTATTGTTATTTTTTAATTGATTGTAATTGTTCCATGCCTGAGAATTCTAAAGTGGTTTTCAAATGCCAAAGGTAATAAGATTAATGATTTTTATATGGGATAATTTGGAAATGTAATTAATGTCATCTGAAGTTTTGTTTCATATTTTATATACATGGTATTGTTTGTGTTACTATTGTATTTCTAAAACATCTTGTACTGTAAAATTTGAGAGACCATTGTAACAGAAATGCTATTAGACAAAACAACTTTTTAATCCAAATGCTGTTACATATGAACTGGTCTTTTAAAAGGACATGATTAGAAATAGACCTGAAACTGTTAAATATTTAATGAGGTATATTTTGTTATAAAGCAGATAATAATAATATGTAACGCATTTTTAAAAAAAATCTTGGCATTATGAAAGTATAAAGGGTAGTTTAAAGATATAGCTTCAACATATTAGTGATGAGTCAACTATCAGGTATTTGCTGTATGTCTGAAGCCTGAGAATATGGGTAGTTTTAATTTATAAATAAAAGATAAATGAAATTTAAACTATTAGGGAAACATCAGGAAGGTATCCAAGTCCTAAGTGAAATTTTGCTATTTAAGGTAAAAATTCTTGGGACTGCAATTTACTATTGTTTTGAGTTTTGATTACAGGAATAGTTGTCTGAATTGTCATGAAGCCAATAATAGAAAATGGCATGTGCTGTAGTCTAGAAACTGCTAAAGATGGATGTCTGTGCCTGGGAAAAATTTGGGGGATGACTTTGGCATGGACTAGGTAGGATCCTTCTGACTCTATTTTTTCTATTTGTATTATTTCCTTTCTGAAAAAGAAATTTCCCCACCTGGTTAATCCTCAGCCTTGCTTTTGATACACTGACTACATGATTGGCTGTCAGATATGACTCATGCCTGGAATCAAACAGAGCTAAGGGAGTTGTTCCCCACATTATATTGTTATAACTATGTCTCTCTTTTTCCTTTTAAAGCAAATTTCTATAACCAAGAAATTTTGTAAAGACAATACTAACTCTATTAAATAATAGATTGATATTGGAACATCTCTGAGTTACTATAATAAGTTGCAAGTATGAACATCTTACAATTTTAACCTATTTAATTACACTAGAGGGATGATATCTTCCTGAGAGGGAAATAAGACAAAGATGTAATGGTTTTCTAAATAAATGGAATAGTAAATTTTGAGAAAGCAAAAGGATAATATGATAAGTGGATTATGATTTTACACTTAAGTTGCATGGGTAATGATAAAGAAAGTGAAATCATCTTTCCATTATTAAAGTATCTGTCTGATAATTTTAAAAGTCAGAAGAACTCAGCTATAGGATTTAGGTAAGGATAGAAATAGTCAATGGTCAATAGTCGAACTTAAATTTTCTGAAGTTTCAAGATTGAAAAACCATTTAAGGTTTATTATAAATTATATAAAGTCAGAATTATCTAGGAACCTCTAGATTTAAAACAAGAAAAGCAGAACCCCTTTTAGAGATGTCCTGAGAATAAAGCCTAAAGATAACAGGGACTAGATAACTACATGAGACATCTGGGACTCAAAATGTGCTGATTAAATGGATATTGAGAATACTAGGATACAAGTAGACTTGATGTTAGTTAACATTGTTGATAATTATTACTTTGCTTTGTATGTTTTATGTTTAAGTTTTCTTGGTTACCTTGGTGATATATAAATCTCTCTTCTCAAAAACAGTGCATTTTGAACCCTCTAAGTAGTTTGATCTGTCATCTGACATTAATATGACCTGACAATGTAATTATGCAATTATGGGACTTGTGAGAAAGCCTTATTGTATTGTCTGAAAATAGCCCTGCATGTATGGGAAACTGGAGCATCTCTCTTTGCTCTTTAGAAATCTTTAAGCAAACATGCTGACCAGAAGCTCATATCTAAAGACTGACGCAAGGAGTTTTCACAATTGTGCATCTCAAGCCAAGGGCCCCTACCAGGTCTTTCTGACTACTCCCACAGCTGCCAAGTTTGACATAGGTGTAGATCCCTGGATCATCTGCTTCTAAGTGGATAATGGAACCCTCTGGGGACCTCAAGGTTCATCTAATATGGACCCAGAAGCAGTCGACATCCAGATGAGACAGCCATCCCAATATTCCAGATGAGGGCTGAGTATATTGTCCTAGTTTTTTTCCTCTTCACTTTTGTTATGTGCCCAACCACCAAGGCCCTGATTCAAGTATGTGTTGGCTTTTTCTCCCTCTACACTCTTGGCCTCCCTCTCTTTTCTGCTTGCAAGCAAACAATGGCTAGACAAGACCTATTCAATTCAATATCTTGTCCTGGCCCAAATGGCCTCTTGTGGCATCTTGATTTATACTGGCTTCTCCTTTATTGGCTAGAAAGGGAGGTGATCTTTCAGACCCCCTCCCTTTGGCAAAAAGGAGAAGTGTCAAGATACCATTAGGAGACACCCTATTTTCCAGAGCTAAGGCCCAGCAAGCAAGCTGTGCTCTGAGCTTGGCATAACAACAATCCTTGGTGCTCACCTTCTGGAACTCATGGTCCCTGAGCTCAGGCAAAGCACCAACAGGCTGGGACATGAAGCCCTGCTATGAATGGACTTTTTGTCACTAGACAACCTTACCTCACTGTTGCTGCTGTGCCTCACTCCTGTTGCTATACTACACTGTTTGACTCTTTGTCTAGTGACAAGTATATAAATCAAGGTTCAACCACACTAAAGCAGGTGCCCCTACTAAGGGAAGAGCTCCACGATATGTGTCTAATCTGCCCCCTTCCTTGCAAGCCATTTCCCTCACTTTGAAATTAAATTTCTATTTGATTCATGACTCTTCTGTCTCTAGCCTGCTCTGTTTGGCTCTGGCCATCCACAGGTTAGAGGATGGTTAATCCAGTTGACATTAAGTACGTTATTCAAAAATAAAGGGTGACACCATAAGCAAATTAGAAAAGCAAGGAATAGTCCACCTGTCAGATCTATAGAAAAGAGAAGAATTCATGACCAAACAAGAGATAGAGAGCATTATGGAATATAAAATAGATAATTTTGATTATACTAAATTTAGAAAACTTTTGCACAAACAAAATCAATGCAATCAAGATTAGAAGGAAAGCAGAAACCTGGGAAACAATCTTCATACCAAGCGTCTCTGATAAAGGCCTCATTTGTTTTTTGTTTTTTGTTTTTTGTTTTTTGTTTTTTTCATATTTTATTATTTAATATTTTTAGTTTTGAACATTGATTTCCACAAAATTTTGAGTTACAAATTTTCTCCCCATTTCTACCCTCCCCCCCCACTCCAAGATGGCATATATTCTGATTGCCCAATTCCCCAGTCAGCCCTCCCTTCTGTCTCCCCACTCCCCCTGGTTCCCTTTCCCCTTACTTTCTTGTGGGGCAAGATAGATTTCTATACCCATTGCCTGTATATCTTATTTCCCAATTGCTTGCAAAAACAACTTTTTTTTTGAATATCTGCTTTTAGAAATTTGAGTTCCAAATTCTCTCCCCTCTTCCCTCCCTACAAGAAGGCAAGCAGTTCAATATAGGCCACACATGTATCTTTATGCAAAACACTTCCACAATAATCATGTTGCAAAACACTAACTATATTTCTGTCCATCCTATCTTGTCCCCCTTTATTCAATTTTCTCCCTTGACTCTGTCCCTTTTCAAAAGTGTTTGCTTTTGATTACCTCCTCCCCCATCTGCCCTCCCTTCTATCATCCCCCCTCTCTCATCCCCTTCCCCCCTACTTTCCTGTGGGGTAAGACACCCAATTGAGTGTGTATGTTATTCCCTCCTCAAGTCAAATCTCATGAGAGCAAGATTTACTCATTTCCCCTCATCTGCCCCCTCTTCCCTTCCAACAGAACTGCTTTTTCTTGCCACTTTTATGTGAGATAATTTACGCCATTCTATCTCTCCCTTTCTCCCTCTCTCAATATATTCCTTTCTCACCCCTTAATTTTATTCTTAAGATATCATCCCTTCATATTCAACTCACCCTGTGCACCCTCTGTGTATATATATGTATGTATGTATGTATGTATGTATGTATGTATGTATGTATGTATATGTCCTTCGACTACCCTAATATTGAAAAAGGTTTCAGGAATTACAAACATCATCTTTCCGTGTAGGAATGGAAACAAAACAGTTCCACTTTGGTAAGTCTCTTATGATTTCTCTTTCTTGTTTACCTTTTCATGCTTCTCTTGATTCTTGTATTTGGAAGTCAAATTTTCTATTCAGCTCTGGTCTTTTCATCAAGAGTGCTTGAAAGTCCTCTATTTTATTGAAAATCCATACTTTGCCTTCGAGCATTATACTCAATTTTGCTGGGTAGGTGATTCTTGGTTTTAATCCCAGCTCCTTTAACCTCCAGAATATCATATTTTAAGCCCTTGATCCATTAATGTAGAAGTTGCTAGATCTTGTGTTGTCCTGATTGTGTTTCCACAATACTCAAATTGTTTCTTTCTGGCTGCTTGCACTATTTTCTCCTTGACCTGGGAACTCTGGAATTTGGTGATGATATTCCTAGGAGTTTTCCTTTTGGGATCTTTTTTCAAGAGGTGATCAGTGGATTCTTTGAATTTCTATCTTACCCTATGGTTCTAGAATATGAGAGACATTTTCCTTGATAATTTCTTGAAAGATGATGTGTAGGCTCTTTTTTTGATCATGGCTTTCAGGTAGTCCAGTCATTTTAAAATTATCTCTCCTGGATCTATTCTCCAGGTCAGTGGTTTTTCCAATGAGATATTTCACATTGTCTTCCATTTTTTCATTCCTTTGGTTCTGTTTGATAATATCTTGATTTCTCATCAAGTCACTAGCTTCCACTTGCTCCAGTCTAATTTTTAAGGTGGTATTTTCTTCAGTGGCCTTTTGGATCTTCTTTTCCATTTGGCTAATTCTGTCTTTCAAGGCATTCTTCTCCTCATTGGCTTTTTGGAGCTCTTTTGCCATTTCGGTTAGCCTATTTTTTTTCATTCTTTTTTTTTATTTTTAGATTGCAACAAACA
>CM053622.1:782537894-782556678 GCA_028646595.1 Phalanger gymnotis
ATAATCAAAAACAAACAGTTTCGAAAAGGGACAAGGTCAAGGGAGAAAATTCAATAAAGGGGGATAGGTTAGGAAGAAGCAAAATATAGTCTTTCACAACATGAGTATTGTGGAAGGGTTATACATAATGATATGCATGTGGCCCATGTTGAATTGCTTGACTTCTTAGGGAGGGTGGGTGGGAAGGGAAGAGGGGAGAAAATTTGGAACTCAAGGTTTTTAAAAAAATAGATGTTCAAAAGTAAAAAAAAAAAAAAACTTAAGTAAAAATAGACTTTCCCAAATGGCAAAAGAGCTCCAAAAAACCAATGAGGAGAAGAATGCCTTAAAAGGCAGAATTAGTCAAATGGAAAAGGAGGTCCAAAATACCACGGAAGAAAATACTGCCTTAAAAATTAGAATGGAGTAAGTGGAAGCTAATGATTTATGAGAAATCAAGAAATTATAAAACAGAACCAAAAGAGTTAAAAAATGGAAGACAGTGTGAAATATCTCATTGGAAAAACCACTGACCTGGAAAATAGATCCAGGAGAGAAAATTTAAAAATTGTTGGACTATCTGAAAGCCATGATCAAAAAAAGAACCTAGACATCATCTTTCAAGGAATTATCAAGGAAAATTGCCTTGATATTCTAGAACCAGAGGGTAAAATAGAAATTGAAAGAATCCACTGATCACCTCTTGAAAAAGATGCCAAAAAGAAAACTCCTAGGAATACTGTAGCCAAATTCCAGAGTTCCCAGGTCAAGAAGAAAATACTGCAAGCAGCCAGAAAGAAACAATTTGGGTATTGTGGAAACACAATCAGGATAACACAAGATCTAGCAGCTTGTACATTAAGGGATCGAAGGGCTTGGAATATGATATTCTGAAGGCCAAAGAAGCTAAGATTAAAACCAAGAATCACCTAGCCAGCAAAACTGAGTACAATATTCCAGGGAAAATATGAACTTTCAATAAAATAGAAAACTTTCAATTACTCTTAATGGAAAGACCAGAGCTGAACAGAAAATTTGACTTTTAAATACAAGAATCAAGAGAAGTATGAAAAGATGAACAGGAAAGAGAAATTATAAGGGACATAGTATATTTGAACCATTTAGTTTACATTCCTCCATGGAAAGATATATTTATAACTCATGAGACATTTCTCTTTATATAGAGGTCACAGGGTGAGTTGAATATGAAAGGATGATATGTAAAAAAATAAAATTAAGGGGTGAAATAGGAATATATTGGGAGAAGGAGAAAGGGAGAAATAGAATGGGATAAATTATCTTTCATGAAAGTGGCAAGAAAAAGCAGTTCTGCTGGAAGAGAAGAGGGGGCAGGTGAAAGGGAATGAGTGAATCTTGCTCTCAGATTTGACTTAAGGAGGGAATAACATACACACTCAATTGGTTATCTTACCCTGCAGGAAAGTAGGGGGAAAGGGGATAAGGGGGGAGATGATAGAAGGGAGGGCAGATGGGGGGAGGGGGTACTCAAAAGCAAACACTTTTGAAAAGGGATAGGGTCAAGGGAGAAAACTGAATAAAGGAGGATAAGATAGGATGGAGGGAAATATAGTTAGTCTTTCACAACATGATAGTTATGTAAGTGTTTTGCATAATGATACATGTGGCCTATGTTGAATTGCTTGCCTTCTCAAGGAGGGTGACTGGGGAGGGAAAAGGGGAGAGAATTTGGAACACAAAGTTCTAAAAAAAAAGTTCAAAAAAAAGTTGTTTTTACATGCAACTGGGAAAAAAGATATACAGGCAATGGGGTAGAGAAATCTATCTTGCCCTACAAGAAAGTAAGGGGAAAGGGGATAAAGGGGTGGCAGTGGGGTGACAGAAGGTAGGGCATACTGGGGAAAGGGGCAATCAGAATATATGCCATCTTGTGGTGGGAGAGGTTAGAAATGGGGAGATAATTTGTAACCCAAAATCTTGTGGAAAACAATGTTGAAAACTAAAAATATTAAATAATAAAAAAGAAATTCTAAAAAAGAAATGAATGAGACAAGGACAATCAACATCTTAAGGAAGCCCAATATTCATTTTGCTTCTATTTTCATCCAAGAAGGATGACTTTTGAATCAGATAGAACAAAAAGTTGATACTTAATCTAGGTAAGGTACTAGCAGAGAACAATGAAGTGCCCTAGATGAATTCAACTCATGTGCTCCAGATAATTCCTGCTCAGGTACTGAACACAGTATTATATGTGCCTGCTGGGTCACTAACAGTCATGGTGGAAAGAAAGATTGTGGAGAACAAATGAAAGAGGTAAGATTAGAGAAAGGCAAATGTTCTGATCTTCAAAAAAAGAGAAGGAAGAGGTCTTGGGCTTGGAGACCCGGGAGCATGAATGTGATTCCTGAAAAATTCCAGACTGTATTAATAAAGAGATGCTTAGTTAACATTTAGGAAAAGAAGCAGTGATGACTCAACCTGGTTCTAGCAAGAACACTCATGCTAGTCTAACTGGAAGAGCAAAGGGCCTCACTTTGCTCCCACGTAAAGATTAGTAGAGGGAAATGTTGGAAAAGAAAAAACTCAGAGAAGACTTTTGAGTTGTCTTCAGTTACCCAATGGGTTTTCATACAGAAAAGACATTAAGCTTGTTATGTTTGGCCCCAGAGGGCAGTTGGTTGGTTGGTTGTCATTGCCTTTCTGCAGAGGACCAAAATGTCATCACTATGCTAAAGTCAAGTTTCAATGTGTATGACGGTGGCTGATCAGACCAATATGAGTTTGGAATGCTCTACCACAGGTTGGGCACAAATAGTCTGTGTGAGCATTTGGGGTGGATATCCTAAATTTGCACATCCTGCATTTTCTTTGAACTGTTTCAATTCTGCTTTGCTCATAGAGCACAGTACAAAGATCTGATGTGGGCACACCATGCTGAACTGTCTTGTGCCAGTGTCTCCAATGTCACGCAATAGATTCCAAAGTTCTTCAAAGAGACCTTGAGAGTGTCCTTGTATCACTTCTTCTGACCACCATGTGAACCCTTTCCCTGTGTGAGTTCTCCACAAAATAGTCTTTTTGGCAAGTGGATGTTTTGCATTGGAAGAACATGGAACAACAGCGTTGCTCTCTCTGAAGCAGAGTTCGAATGCTTGGCAGTTTAGTTTGAGTAAGGACCTCAGTGTCTGGTACCTTACCCTGCCAGGTGATCTTCAGAATCTTCCTAAGACAATTCAAATGGAACCAATTCAGTTTCCTGGCATGTGGCTGGTAGGCTGTCCAGGTAAGAAGAAAGACAAGAAGGTGCAAGGAGGTGAATTTATGTTACACTTCAAAAAAATGTACAATTACAGCCATCCAAAAGTGGAAGGGGCTACCTTAGGAGGTGGTAGGCTGCTCCTTGCTACAGGCCTTTAGGAGGCTGGATAAGCATTTGCCATGAATGTGTTGTAGTCAAGATAATTTGCCAGGCTGTTGCTCGTATCTGTTAAGATCTAAATTAACATGATTCTGTGATTCTTGTCTGAACACCGGCACCAGCCCCCTAATTAGCTCTTCCTGCTTCTGTCTTTCCTCTCTCTCCAATCCTTCTTCCATAAGATTGCCAAACCGATATGCCTAAGACACACTTTTTCCAGTATTTTTTTACATTGCTCCCCTTCATAAAAAGCCTATAAGCTTTCACGTACACGACATTCTAGTCTCCAGCTTCAATGTCTTTGTTCCGATGGTCACTCCTTTCTACAATATACTCCCTCTTTGCCTCTATCTCATAAAATCCTTAGTTTCCTTCCAAGCAGAGGTCAGGTGTTTACATGAGACTTTTCCTGATCCCTCCAATTATTAGGACTTTCTCTCTCCTGAAATTTTTTTTGTTATATAATTCGTACATTTGGTATATTTCTTCTTTCACCCACTCCTTCTAGCAATTGAGCTTCTGGAAGGCAAGGATTATTTTGTTTTTATCTTTGTATCTCTAGCACCCAGTTGAGTGTCTAACACATAGTAGGAACTTAATATCTGTTTGTTTGATTGAAGGGAACCACGCTGAATCTGTGTGTCTCTCTGACCTTAGTCACAACCTAAATCTACCTAATCCTAAATCTGTCATTCTCATGAATCTCTGCTTTTCCTCAGAGAGCCTCCAAGGTCTCTACCTTGCTTATTTATGCCAAATATTGCCCTGAGCACTACCTTAAGCACTACTGATGGAAAAGAACACAAAATCACTAGACAGGAATGATTCTTCCCTTTTTCTTGGCAGAACACCAGCAGCATCACCTGCATCATCCTACCCCACGCCAGACCAAGGGGATGGTGAGAATCTTTTTTGGCCTTACCATTGAGGAAACCTTTTGTTGTCCATATTTCCTTCCTTTCCCATGGGCCTTTCTCAGCCTGCTCCTACAAGGTACCATTGTGCCTAATCAGCATTTGGAAACCCAAGAACTCATTTTCCCTGGCTTTAAAAAATGAAGTTAGGTGGCACCCAGGGAGGTAGCCCTTGGAAATCCCTGGCTACCTGTTCATCCCCATCCCATCCTCTCTCTTTAGCATTGTCGTGTGACTTATTTATGGAATCACTGTTTGAAATATTGGGCTTAGCTGGCATGTCCAGACCATAGCAAACACAAACCTTACTGTCTTAGCCAGACAACAGGGTGGGCATGAAAATCAGGATTATCCTCCTGATAAATCAGTCCATTTTCTGGACAAGAAGGATTTCTTAGGAAACTCACTCATTTAAGAAAATCTTCCTCTCCCAGGGAAGGAGGAAAATAGGGCTTTATTTTCCCAGTAAATAATTGCTACCAAAGAAAACATTCTCCCAGGTTCCAGCTGGGGAAGCCTGTAAAACCTTTGTGGCAGAAGACAATTTATGGAGATTTCTCTGCCTCCTCCCATAGTAACAAGTTGAAAAACATGGTATAAACATCAGGCTTGGTATTCACTCTTTCACTCTTCTGGAGGAAGTATGAGTTTGTGATGTACTTGTATAAATCAGAATATAGAAAAAAGGATGCAATTTCAGCCTACAAAGACATGAGTTAAGTTAAACCTCTGTCCACCTAACCTAGCTGTCCTGATTGTTATTATAATTATGAATAAATTAAATCTAAACTGAGAATTAAATTGGCATTCATTAGGTGAGAGTCCATTCACATGAAAAACAAATTCTGAAGAGTCATTTGCAACCATATATTTGAAGGTGAGTCCAGAGAAGAGACATATCTTTTTGACAGACTCACAAACTCTTGGAACTGAAAGGGAGCTAAGAGGTTACTGAGCACGGTTCATAAGATTATTAGGAATGATCTATTCTTGGCTTTACCTCCTCCTCATTGTAATTATTTTCAAATTATCCATAATTTATATATGTATGTGTATATATATACTTATATACATATATGTGTTTTTTTACTGTGACTCAACTTCCAAAAATGCTTCTAATCCTTGGATTTAAAAAATTGGCAAATATTTGTTACACTAAATAAAGCTTCATAACTGTTTCTAGGATTAGATTTAATTTTTAAGGTTGAGTAACTATAAAAGCATATGAATCAAGAAAAAGTATATTTATGTGACTAAATAAACAAAATGATGAAATCTAATCCTCTAAAATGACAGTAATGTTAGAATACACTGTCTAGTCTACAGATAAGAAAATCAAAATTTCCCCCAAAGAACAAAATGCTAATTTGATGGTATTAGCAAGTGACTGGGCTAAACTTTAGACAATGAAACCAATTAACCAATTAGATTAATATGTAGTTTTCCTTGCTTTGGGGTCTAATTAGTTGGAGAAGCTGCCTCAATTGGTTGTTCCTTGAAGGTAACACCCCTATACTGTACTGCTAACTCCACACCCTCTCCCCTTTTCCTTCCAGAATCACTTGTCTGTAATTCCCCCAGTTAGCCTCCCCAAAATGCCTGGATATGTCTGTCCTTCCAGGGCCTGCCATATAAGAACCTGATGACTCACCATGAGGAACCGAAACATCGGAATTTGATCAGCACATATGATGACCATTTCAACCGGCATGGCTACAACCCTGCTTTGCCACCAATCCGTACTTGGAATGGGCAGAAACTGGTGTGGCTGCCAGAGAAGTCGGACTTTCCCCTTCTTGGTACTTCTCAATCCATTCCACCTCCTCCCCATACAGATCTCCACAGGTTCCAAAATATCCTAAAACCTTGCATAATACTCCCTACTATGTTACAAGGTCAGCCTCAGACTCCAGGGGGGTTACTGAAATTGACAAAGTCATAATACAGTTTCACTTATAACAAAATAAAATTCAAGGACTCTGGGACAGTATTATGAGGCACTGGTACATTGTGCTTCTCTCAGGGATGCCTTTGCCTCTTTGCCCCATATCACAAGCGTTGTGCTGGCTACACTGAGCAGTGCTGAGTGACTGTCTCTAGAAGCACAGTATTTGTGACATAGCTGGCAACCTTAGGCTCTATTTGTCATACTCCAACCACCTCCATCCCATCAATCCATCACACAATGCCTTCTTCTAGAAGTGCACCTGGTCCCAGAGAAGTGACTTTACCCCTACATGAAGCTAGAGACCAAGGGCAGCTTTCTCCAGCTTCACCACAGTGAGAATCAGTTTAGTGAACAATTTGAACATCACTTCTCATTCAGTTAATGTGTATTAGGTCTCAACAATTTACACAGAAATGCCAGGACCTTCTCTTATAACACTAGCTCCTCCTCCCTAATAGGATAGTAACAACCTAGCCAAGAACAGAATGGATACATCTCTGGCAAATGTCCAGGAGTGCAACATGCCTTGCACACAGTAGGCATTTAGATGTTTGTTGAATTGAATTCAAGAAATCAGGCTGTTGATATTTGTTCCCACCAGGAAAGCAGGCTTCCTCCTAGGCCCTAGGTCTTTGGGCTCATGTGTCTGAAGTCTTCTAGGGGACTCTATGGGAGTCCAGCCTGGCCCTAACTTCCCCTCCTTTCCTTCCAGTACCTCCCAGAGCTAATTCCTTCCTTTTAAATAGTCTCAAACCCCTCTCACAAGTTTGTCTCAGTTCAACCTAAGAAAACTACAAGGAAGAACGCACCTCCCTATCCCTTTGCTCCCTCCTGGGGTTGGGCCCAATTCTCCATTCATGATTTCACATCCTAATTCTGATTTCTATTGCAGCTCCCCCCACCAACTATGGCCTCTTTGAGAATCTCAGGAAGAAATGGCAAGAGCCTATTAACACTCGCCCTATAAACAGTGTTTACACCTTGTCTTATGTGAGACACCCAGTGTCTGCTCTGTCCCAGCATGAACGTCCAATCCCAGTCCCTCTTCCCAGCCTTCAGTGAGCCGTCTCGCCCATCCTTTGACAGCTGCTAACTTCCCTGGACAACAAGAAACTAGACCAAGACATCATAACATCTTTGAGTCCCAAGGACAGCAAACAAGGGAAGCAAGAACGACGGCAGCCTCCTTCCCCCACTGGCCTGCTTGAGTAGCTATGACACATCAGGACGATGTGCTGCAGAAAGATCAATGGGACACCCACGACATTTGGCCTGTTTCTTTAGAAGATAGAGGCACCTTCTCCAAATTGCAGGCTGTTCATCCCTTATTTTCCACAATTAAATGTGTATGGAGCTATTAGAATTGATGGTGTTAACAAAAGATACAGAGCTTGTTCTCATTGGGCTTCTAGCATGATGGGAACAATTGGTCAAGCACATTCTACAGAAAAGATACAGCTCCAATCCTCTTTTGTTAACTCCCCAAATGGTCAAATATCACATTCCTGAAACAGAAGGAGCACAAGCTCTGCAGCTCTGCAGCTGGAGGACTGGGTTCAAATGTCATGTCCCGACTTTCTGCCTGTATGACCTTGGACAAGTTCCTTCACCTCCCTGGGTCTGTTTCCTCATCTGAAACAATGAGGGGGTTGGACTAGATAGCCTCTGAGGTCCTCTGCTGACATAAATCTATGATGCTAAGTCCTCTAAACCCTATAGGGGTAAATGGGAAGCCACACACACACACACACACACACACACACACACACACACACACACACACACGCATTTTTCATTCTCCAAGCTCTACTTTGCAGGGCTCTGTTTAGGAAGGTGATGGTCTGGAAATTTAGGTTTTTTTCCCCTAGCAGAATGGCCTGTTCAAAAAAGCCAACCAATGCACACAACCAGCAAGGACTGAGGTTTGCTGAGTGACAGATTCTCAGGTGGGACACTTGACTCAGGCCCAGATGTTCTGTATGCATGTATGTCCTGATGTGTTGGAGCATAGGTGTTTGCTTGTGTGTGAAAGCTTATCTGGTCCTTCCTCAATTAGATAATAAGATCCCAACATTCAGGCTCCTAGAACTCTGTCCTATGTGTAACCTATACCTCCATTCAGCCTCACCCATGCCCCAATGTCTACTATTCTCCTTATTCACACCTTACTTCCCAGACACAATCTCATTCTTATCTATACTCTCATCTTCATCCCACTATGTATTCCCTCTTTACACACCCCCCTACAGAGTCCTTTCTGTATTGCTTTGAAAACTTCTTTATCCTAAACTTACTTCTGTCTTCTTCCTTTCACCATCACCAAAATGAAACTTAATTCTCTCCTTAATGATAACAGAATCAAATGCCCTGTTCACTAGAGACCTCAATTTCTCCTACTCCTGATCTGATGGCTAAAAGGGATAGGGAGGACTGGCCTTTTTTTTAAATCTCAGTTCAGCCTTCCTCTTCCTGTCACCCAAAACACATACAATCATATACTTAAATTATAAAGACACAAATGTTGCATGAAAGGGATCATGAAAAGATTTTGTTGTATTGGATTATTAGCTGATAAGAAATCATTATGACCAGATTAGGTTGAAAAATGAGGTGTTACTATGTCCCAAATTGGGGGATAGGGAAATAATTGTGTTACACAGAAGAATATTTTTATAATAAGATTTCACTTGTCTGGGTATAAATAGCCCACTCTCATTTTTCTGCATATTATCCATTTTGTTAATTCTCGATAGCAATATAGTAATCTCTGTGGACACTAAGAATGCCAACACATCAATAATAATTTAAATTAAGCCTTATTATAAAGTTGAATCTGCTGCTGCAACAAATGAATAATATATAAAAGGATCTGTGATCTCACTGATTCACAAATAATGTAGGTCACAACGCTGCCCATCCTGGGCAGCTTTTTCTATGACCTCATAAATTCACCCTAGTGGTCCACCCAAATATGCTGAGGCCATTCAGCATAACAACCTATGAACCAAAAATGCATAGATATAAACATATCTATGCATTCCAAACTTATATGATATATATACACATATTTATGGATTATCTGCTTTGAATTATCCAAACGCCTGTTCCTTTCCACAATATGAACAATCAAAATTTAAGTATGTGAATATCTTAGAACACATACATTCAAATAAATTAGTATTTGCAGGTAAGTAGGAAGAGAAGAAGATATGTTGGGTCTCATTTCCTCCATGTATAGGAACATCGATGACACCACATTGACAATTCTGAAAACTTACCTTACTTGCCCTCCTTTTCTTTTTGTCTGAGTTGCCATATCACACATTGACAGTGAATGCCACTGTCCTCCAGATTGAAGATTCTTTACTTCTGGGGCTTTGGGGATGTATAGTAAATTAATCTAGTGTTACATTTGCTCAATCGTGTAGGTGTGAAAGTTTTTTTAAAATGCAGTTCAAACTGGGCACAAAGGTCTTCATTCCACATTCTAAGGAAAGATCTGATCTTATAAAATCTAAATGAAAACAAACAAGTCTTTCCTCTTCACACAAAAGAACAACTGAAAGAGATGGATGTGTAGTTATGAATTATAGGAAAGGGGAAAGTTCATTGACACCTGAGTTTGGCAGAATTACATTCTGAGTGGCAAGATTTTCCAGAAGTTCTCAACACCACTGTTGTCCAAGGGCATAACTGTACATCTTGTTCCAGTCCTGGGGAAATGCCCAGAATTACTGATGTTCTTGAATGTTCCCCATTGTTGGCCAACTTATTAAAACAACCTAGTCCCTAATGTGTAGCGTGGGCTGGTTGCTGATTCCATAACCTTGCCTCTACATCCCAGACACAAGGTATTCAGAGATAGAGTCTCATAGCCTGGTTCAGGTTTCATTGTGCCATCCTGGAAGATAAAGACTGAGGTCATCCTAAGACATAGAGGCTTGTTATCCTGAGAGGAGGTATGAAGTAGGGCAGAGAGCATAGATGACCTGGGTTCAAAACGTGCCTCTACTTGCAAAGGGCAGAATCAGAAGCTGAAGTTGAAGTTGAAATGGGCAGAAGTTGAAAAGAGGCAACTTTAGGCTTAAAAATCTGGAGAAAAAAAGTAGCGTTGTATGATGTAGTGGAAAGTATACCTGACTTGGATTTGGGAAGGCCTGGGTTCAAATCCCACCTCAGACATTTATTAGCTCTGAGAAGCTGGGAAAGTTCCCTTAAAATTTCTGTGCCTCGTTTTTCTTACTTTTAAAATGAAGTGGCAGACTCAAAGCTTCTAAGACCCCATCCAGCTTTGTCTACTGACCCTATTATGTGGAATGGGTCACCATAAAAAATAGCTCTTCATCCCTAGAGGCCTTGGAGGCAAGGCTGGAAGCCTGAGCCTGGGCTCTTCATCCCAAGAGGTCTTCGAGGGGAGGCTGGAAGCCTGAGCCTGAGTTCTTCATCCCTAGAAGCCTTGGAGGGAAGGCTGGATGCCTGAGTGTGAGCTCTTCATCCCTAGAGGTCTTCGAGGGGAGGCTGGAAGCCTGATTGCGAGGCACGGTAGAAAGCAGAGTCCTCTTCCAGGGTGTCGGGCACTACGGTCCCTCCAGCACTGAGGGGCGGGGCTCCCGGGGTCCTGCTCACCCTCCCCCCATACCTTACTGAGGGCGCCGGGTCTGAGGCCCAGGGTTGCCCCGCCCTCAATGGTCCTTCTGCTCGCAGCAGCCTCTTCAGGCCTCGGCCCTTTAGCGTCCACCTCTTGCCCCAGGGCCCGGGCGGCAGAGCTCCCGAGTGCCATCTCTGACAGTCTCCGTCCTTGCCCCAAACCCGCCATGGTGAGGGGAGGTGAAGCTGGGGAAGCCATGTTGCAGTCCTCTCCTCAGGCAACTCCGACTGGATTGCGCCTGCGCACTGGTGTCCCAGCAGCCTCGTTTCCAAACCTTACTCTCCCATCTCCCCCTGGGGCCGGCTCGCTCCTGGGTTTCCCTAGTCAGAGTCTACGAAACCCACCACGTAGAGGAGGAAGGGCATTTTAGGAGATTACTCTGACTCCACACTTGTACTTGGAGTAGGGAAGAGCCAGGATCGTCCATCCTCTGACACGTGGGTGACTTATTTGTGAGGATGCTGGGTCTGAAGTCAGAAAGACAGTTCACGTCTAGCTCTTAGATGCTTAAAAACTGTGTGACCCAGCCAAGTCCCTTAACTTCTGTCTGCCTCAGGACCCTGCCTATGGCCCTGGGCTCCTGACTGGTGAGAGTTCTCCATATCTAGCCTGACTCAAGCCCTTGCCCTACTTCCACCCCTTCTTTTCTTTCTTTTTTTTCCTACATAGTACTTCTTTCTAAAAAATTATTTTAGACTCCAACATTCATTTCCACAAGCTTTTGAATTCCAAATTTTCTCCCCCTCTTGCCTGTACCCCCTCCCTAAGGCAGCATGCAATCTGATAGTGGCTCTACATATACATTCACATTAAACATATTTTCACATTAGTCATGTTGCAAAGAAAAATTATAATCAAAGGAATGAACCACGAGAAAGAAAAAAACAAAACAAAACAAAAAAGAGACAGAGCAAATAGTACCCTTCGATCTGCATTCAGACTCCATAATTCTTTCTCTGGATGTGGATAGCATTTTCTATCTCGAGTCTTAGAACCTGGCAATGCTGAGAAAAGCCAGGTCTATCAAAAATTAGTTATTGCACAATGTGGCTATAACTGTGTACAATGTTCCCTTGGTTCTGCTCCCCTCACTCAGCATCAGTTCATATAAGTCTTTCCAGGTTTTTCTGAAGTCTGCCTGCTTATCATTTCTCTTTTTAAATTTTTTATTAATTTATTTATTTTCAGTTTTCAACATTCACTTCCATAAATTTCAAACTTCCTCCCCCTTCCTCCTGCCTCCATCCCTAATCCATGTCATCTGATATGGGCTCTTGTAACCACAATGTTACTAGCAGCTGCTGCTGAGGTGTAAGACCCAACAAGACCGGCATCAAGAGCTGCCAGCATAGGTTCCTTGATCTGCTTTTCTAAGGAAAGCCACTTTAAGGGGTCAACAATATCACTTTAATACAACATACATATATCATTCACCTAGTTCAGGGGGAAAAGCCAGCACCTTGAACTTCAGAGCAAATACAAACAAATTACAAGCATACATTATATAAACAGAGCAAATAAACACTAATCAGAAGACAAGCTTCTAGATGTCTGTCCAAGCAATATATAGTTACCAAAGAAGCACCAACATCTGGGTTTTCAAGCAGTGTGGGGGGTTTGGGGAGCATCTAATAACGGCTGCCCAGAGTCCATCTAGTTGAGTCACACAACACTTCCAGTGAGTGAAAGCCCCAAACGAAATGCTAACCTCTGACTTTATATGCACCTTCTTAGGGCCCAAAGGCTTCATCCCTAATCAGTAAAAGGCTATGGGCCTGGGGCCTTGCACCTAGTAAGACTTAATCAAAGGCACTTGATTACTTTAGCATTCTAAAAGAGAAAACAGTAAAAAAAAAAAAAAGTCCCACCTTAATTACCAATGCAGCTCTAGACATACATTCATATTAAACACATTTTCGCATTAGTCATGTTGCATAGAAGAATTATAATGAATGGGAGAAACCATGGGAAAGAAAACAAAACAAAAGAGAAAATAGTCTGCTTCAGTCTGTATTCCGATTCTATAGTTTTTTCCTCTGGATGTGGATGGCATTTTCCATCATGAGTCCTTCAGAAAAGTTTTAGGTCCTTGCACACTGTGGTAATTACTCAGTACAGTGTTCTCCTGGTTCTGCTCCCCTTACTCAGCATCATAAGTCTTTCCAGATTATTATGAAGTCCGTCTGCTCCTCATTTCTTATAGCACAATAGTATTCCATTACATTCATATACCTCAACTTATCAAGCCATTTCCCAATTGATGGGCATCTCCTCGATTTCCACTTCTTGGCCACCACAAAAAGAGCTGCTACAAATAATTTCATGCATGTGAGTCCTTTTCCCATTTTTATGATCTCTTTGCAGTACACCCCTGGGTCAAAGGGTATGCACATTTTTATAGCCATTTGGGCATAGTTCCAAATTGTTGTCTAGAATGGTTGGATCAATTCACAGCTCTACCCACAATGAATTAGTGTTCCAACTTTCCCACATTTTCTTAAACATTTGTCATTTTTCTATTTTGTCATGTTAGCCAATCTGATAGGTTTGATGTGGTACCTCAGAGCTGCTTTGATTTGCATTTCTCTAATCAATAGTGATTAAGAGCATTTTTTTCATATGACCATAGATATTTTTAATTTCATCCTCTGAAAACTACCTATTCATATCCTTTGACCATGATAATTATCAGTTGGGGAATGAATTATATTCTTACAAATTTGATTCAGTTCTTTATATATTTTAGAAATGAAGCCTTTATCAGAGACACTGGTTGTAAAAATTCTTTCCAAGTTTTCTGCTTCTCTCCTAATATTGGTTGCATTGGCTTTGTTTGTACAAAAACTTTTCAATTTAATGTAATCAAAATTATCAATTTTGCATTTCATAATGTTCTCTATCTCTTGTTTTATCATAAATTCTTCCATTTTCCATAAATCCAAGAGGTAAACTATTCCTTGCTCTCCCAGTTTGCTTATTAGTATCACCCTTTATATCTAAATCGTGTACCATTTAGACTTATATTTCGGTATACGGTGTAAGATATTGGTTTTTACCCAGTTTCTGCCATACTATTTTCCAGTTTTCCCAGCAATTTTTGTCAAATAGTGAGTTCTTATCCCAGAAGCTGGAGTCTTTGGGTTTATCAAACAATAGATTACTATAGTCATTGACTACTGTGTCTTGTGTACCTAACCTATACCACTGATCCATATCTAACATATTCCACTGATTCACACCCCTTCTTTTTATCTCTAGCTCTGAATACATTAACCAAATGAACACTACCATTCCTGGAAAGGATTTATCAATTAATTGTCCTATGGCTCTACTCACTGTCTCTATGTCTTTCTAGACTAGACCAAGGCACCACTCCCTCCCTATAAGTTTTGTCTTCTCCATTAGAATACATAGCTAGCTTTATAGCCAGCAAAGTGCTTTACACATATGCAAACTCTAGGGTTTCTCTTGTTTTTTGTATTTGCATTTGTATTTACAACTTTGGCACTTAGCACAGTCTCTGGCATATAAGTGTTTTTTCATTAATTCATCATTGGTTTAGAGCTAGTATCAATTAATCAATAAACAAATATTAAATGCCTACTATGTACCAAGTACTGTTGGGCTTTGGGGATACAAAGAATCAAACAATCCCTATTCATAATGAGCTTCCATTCTATTGAGAAGAAGGACCTCAGAGGGAATAAAGTCCAGCCCGTTCATTTAAGTCGTGAGGACATGGAGGTCTAGAGAGTGAAGTGACTTGCCAAAGTCACAGGTAGTAAATGGCAGAGCTAGGATGTGAATTCTCTGACTACATATTGAACCCTCATTCCACTGTGCTTCATACTGAGGTTGGCTTCATTACCTAAGTGACTAGCCTATATCCTTCTTCAGGAGCCCACTCCATTGTCCACCCCTACTTCTCTGGAAGCCATTGTTACCATTTTCAGTGGACTTTGCTACCCATTCTCAAAACAAATGGAACTTCTTAGAAGACCTCTGGATTTCCCCAACTCACCACATTGCCTAGGCACTCCCATCCAGGAATGCTTATTTACCTAAGCCCAGAAAAGAATAAACACAAAAGAAATTGACATGTATGGCCAGCTGCCTTTTCTGCATCCAGCAGCTCAATGCTGTCCTTCTCGATAGAAGCCACCAAGTAAAGAGACAGTGAGTGAGTTGTATCTTCTGTAGGTACACTCACTTCTAGGTCAACAACTCCTTATCAATTTTTCTTCCCCTAAAAGCAATTAAAGGGCCTTGGTCATCAATACAGTACTAGCCTTTTGGTGACTACAAACTGCTTCCAATGTTCCACAATTTGGATTGGAACTGTCAGAGAATATCTGGACATACTGTATATAATCTATTTTTGTTGTTCAGTCATTTCAATCATATACAACTCTTCATGTCCCCATTTGGGGTTTTCTTGACAAAGATACTGAAGTGTTTATTTCTTTCTCTGCCTCATTTTACAGATAAAGAAACTGAGGCAAACACAGGTAAGTGACTTGCTCAGAGTCACACAGTAAGTGTATGAGACCTGATTTGAATTCATGAAGTTGAGTCTTCCTGACTCCAACTGGTGTTTCAGATCTGTTGACAAAGTATGTGGGACAAGGGTTAGCTCCTACTCAAATACCATGTCAATAAAGAGTGCTAATACATCCTAGTTTCAGTTTGGTCAGTGCCTCGTAAGTGTGTGGGAGTCATTCCGAAGATCTGTAGAGCAGGTGAAAGGCAAAAGGGTTGATGATGCAATCCCTGACATGGAAGAGGCTGGGGAGCCAGCTTCTAGAACGACATGATAACATGGAATAAAAATGTCCTGTTCCTAGTGTTATGCTGGTAAATGTTTAACAACCAGCTTTTTGTATGTGGGGGGGGGGGTGAGAGGAGATGTATGCACAACACTTTAAATTTAATTTGCATTATTAATATCTTCATTATTTTCTTAAGTTTAGGCAATGAGCAAAATAGTAAGTCAAACTCTGATTTGTACTTTGCCTTTTTCTGAGGCATAATGCTCACTGAAAACTTAACATTTGGCTCTCTCTTGAACTGGTCTGAATTGGCTCCAGGTGCCCTAATTTGGGAGCATACACAGACATTCTATGGCTACTTGTTTCTAGGCTGCTAGCCATGAGTTGAGGAGTGGGACAATTGATTGGTTTTGTGGCCAGAACTTGGGTTCATTCAAAAGGCGCTAGTTAGCCACAGCTTAACCCTCACTTGCATTGGTTCACTCTCTTTACTGCCTAGCTACTGGTCGGGTTAGAAAGATCATGATATAAGGGACAAGGCTGCAGGTCTTTCCTCTCTGAGGTCAACATGTGGTCTCCTTTGCTTCATGTGCTTGGTCTTTCCTATTTTAGGTGAAGGAGATTGGAAATGGCCAAGTGAGCCCTGAAAGGTCATGAGAATGCTCCACCCACCCTGGGATTTCCCAGAATCCAGATAATGAGAAATGAAGAGAGACTTGCTTGGTCTAATCAACCAACAGCAAACAAGCAGGCTAAGCTATCCATGTTACTTTTGGGAGCAAACTTGTTGGAGCTAATGCTATGTAGAAACTACATTAAGTTGAGCCCACTCTCTCCAGGGAGTGAAGAAGGTTAGGGGGAAATATGCCTGGAACCCAGGTGTTGGGGAATGTTCACAACTTTGTTCTTGCTGTATCTTTGGAGTAAACAAACTTTTGTAAAAGCTAGTCAATGTTAATTGGTTGAATGGAACAGAGATGTTAATCACTGGCAGTGGTGGGGCAGGGAGCACACCAGAATGGGAGTGAGCTGATACTAGAAAAAGACTGGTGACCCCTCAGGGGTAACCCTAGAATCCTAAAGGGGAAATGTAGCCATATTTGCTCAGGAACAATAAGTCCAGAGCATTATACTGGACTAGAGGATGATGGGACCAAAGTTTTGAGGCTAGAAGGAACATTAGAGATGACTTTAATCCACCATCTCATTTTGCAGATGAGAAATAAGACCCAGAGAATCTTTTATTTCCTTCAAAGCTCAACCTTTGTGCCACCTTTTCTGCATTTCCCTAGTAGCCTCAGTCCTCAAATCATTATGTACAGGGCATCCCCAAAATCTTACTGCAGTTTTAAGCTTTAATAGCTTATATAGCTATCAATTAAGCTTTAATAGTTTAAAAACGGCACTAAGACTTTTGGGACAAACTGTATACTATCTGTTCAAGTGTTGTACCCAGTTTTTTTTCCTTTGTTCCCTTTTTTGGCAAGGCAATTAGGGTTAAGTGACCTGCCCAGGGTCACAGAACTAGTAAGTGTTGTCTGAGGTGGAGTTTTAACTCAGGTCTTCTTGACTCTAGGGCCAGTGCTGCATCCACTATGCCACCTAGCTGCCCCCTCCCCCTTTTTTGAGGGGGAAAGGCAGGGCAATTGGTGTTAAGTGACTTGCCCAAGGTCACACACCTAATAAGTGTGTCAAGTGTCTGAGGCAGGATTAAAAACTGCACCAAGACTTTTGGGACAAACAGTATGCTATCTGTTCAAGTGTTGTACCTGTACATCTGCAAATTTACCCAATCGCATTGTAAGAGATGATTGAACTTTTGTTTCCACAGAAATCATGTGATACATAATTTGTAAAACCTAAAGAGTCATACTTGCTAAAAAGTCTCCTACTTATTAGTTACTTCAAGAAATAAAAATTGTGGTGGGGGATGTAGACCAGAGGTTGAGAGCAGACACTCTGTTCTCTGAGAAGGCCTTTTTCCTGTGAAAAAAACTGCCAGGCCAGGTGAAGTTCACTAAGATTGAGGCCGCCCATTAACCCAGATGCCATCTTAGGTAATGGGACATTTCTTATGAATATCCTGGTTTGAATCTTCAACTCACACTTTTGTCAACTGTTATTAATTGAGAAAATTCCTTTCTCATGCTGTGGAGATCATAAAATCTGGGATCATAAAATCCTGGGATAAGATTAAAAGTATTTATGGTTTGTCATTCCTTTACTAAATATAGTATAAAGAGAATGAGGATGAAAGCGGGGAGGGAATTAAAATGTGGAAATTGGACATGTAAGCTGGGGTGGAGATCCACGTGGGGGTTAGTTTTGGATGTTTTCAGATAGGCTGTAGACCCTGAAATGCCTGGCCAATGGAGAACTAGGGAGGGAAATGAGACAAAAGACTTTGTAATTGTCTGAAAGGGTATGTCTCCTTATAGGTCACCTGGTCTCTTGGGGTCTCTGGCAAGGGAATGATAAATAAAATCTTTCTTTAACTCACTGATGGCTATGTGGAGTTTTTGATAAGATGATTATTTCTTTTTTTAATTTATTTTTAATATGTTTGGTTTTCAGCATTGATTTTCACAGGAGTTTGAATTACAAATTTTCTCCCCATTTCCCCCCTCCCCCACTCCAAGATGGCATACACTCTGGTTGCCCTGTTCCCCAGTCTGCCCTCCCCCGCCCCATCAACCCCATTCCCCTCCATCACCCCATTCCCCTCCCATCCCCCTTTCCCTTCCTTTCTTGCAGGACAAGATAAATCTCTATGCCCCATTGCCTATGCATCTTATTTTCCAGTTGCATGAAAAAAAAATTTTTTTTACTTTTGAACATCTATTTTTTTAAAACCTTGAGTTCCAAATTCTCTCCCCTCTTCCCTTCCCATCCACCCTCCCTAAGAAGTCAAGCAATTCAACATGGGCCACATGCGTATCATTATGTATAACCCTTTCACAATACTCATGTTGTGAAAGACTAACTATATTTTGCTTCTTCCTAACCTATCCCCCTTTATTGAATTTTCTCCCTTGACCCTGTCCCTTTTCAAAAGTGTTTGTTTTTGATTATCTTCATCCCCATCTGTCCTCCCTTCCATCATCCCCCCTTTTTTATCTTCTTCCT
>CM053622.1:782557178-782607972 GCA_028646595.1 Phalanger gymnotis
CTTTTTGGAGCTCTTTTGTCATTTGACTTAGTCTATTTTTTAAGGTGTTGTTTTCTTCAGTATATTTTTCAGTATTTTTTGGGTCTCCTTTAGCAAGTCATTGACTTGTTTTTCATGGTTTTCTCTCATCCTTCTCATTTCTCTTCTCAATTTTTCCTCTACTTCTCTAACTTTCTTTTCCAAATCCTTTTTGAGCTCTTCCATGGCCTGAGATCAGTTCATGTTTTTCTTGGAGGCTTTTGTTGTAGGCTCTTTGACTTTGTTGACTTCTTCTGGCTGTATGTTTTGGTCTTCTTTGTCACCAAAGAAAGATTCCAAAGTGTGAGACTGAATCTGGGTGTGTTTTCGCTGCCTGGCCATATTCCCAGCCAACTAATTTGACCCTTGAGTTTTTCAGCAGGGTATGACTGCTTGTAGAGTTAAGAGAACTATGTTCCAAGCTTGGGGGGGATGCGCCAGCTCTGCTACACCAACACTCCTCCTTCCCCAAGAACCCCCAACCAGGAGTGGACTTATATCTTCAGCAGGCTCTTCACTTCTGCTCTGATCATCCATTTAATTCCTCCCACCAGGTGGGCCTGGGGCCAGAAGCAACTGCAACTCTAGTTCTGTAGCTGCCCCACCTCCACTGCCCCTGAAGCGATGGCCAAACCCGTGAACTCTTTCCACTTCCACAGGTTTTTCCCACTAACCTTCTCTGTTGTCTTTGGTGTTTGTGGGTTGAGAAGTTTGGTAACTGCTGCAGCTCACTGATTTAGGGCGCTAGGGCACGCTCCGCCCAGCTCCTGGTCTAGTTGGTCTTCGCCACCCACGCTGGGCTCTGCTCCACTCCACGCCACTCCACTCCCAGCTCTGTGTGGGATAGACCTTACAGAGACCATCCAGGCTGTCCTGGGCTAGAGCCCTGCTTCTCTCTGCTAATTTGTGGGTTCTGCAGTTCTAGAATTGGTCCAGAGCCATTTTTTATAGGTTTTTGTAGGGACTCGGTGGGGAGCTCATGCTAGTCCCTGCTTTCTAGCTGCCATCTTGGCTCCGCCCCCATGAACTTTTTAAAAAAATATTTCTATAACTATATTTTCATGTAATTGGTTTTCTTTGTAATCTTATTTATATTATTTATGTATTTTAAAACATTATTCTGAGAAGGGGTCACTAAAATTCACCAAATTAACTAAAGGGTCCATGACACAGAAAATATTAAGGTCACACAGCTAGGAAGAATGAGAGCCAAGTAACATAACTTCATCTCCAAATGTTCTTTCCAGTGCATTATCCCATTCACAAGAACCACTTGTATTTGATGCATGAGAACAGGCAAATAAAGAAGTGTTGACTTAAAAATCCTAACTTTGTAAGATGGTATTCGTGGCTGAAATATGGTTCTAGAAGGGTATGCTTTTGTTTTCAAAAGAAACAGAATAGATACCAGCATTATATTTTAAGAAAGTATACTTATGTGAGGAAATCTGGGAACCAGAACTAGAGAAATAAGATGGAGAGCATGCTTAGGATGTTAGGGTCATAAATGCAGAGCTGGAAACAACCTTAGAGGTAGTTTGTGCCAATTCCCTCATTTTCAGATGAGGAAACTGAGGCCTATGAACCATCAGAGACAGGATCTAGCTTTTAATCGAAGGTCAATGTAGTGATAAGCAAAAGTGATATTTTCATTGTAGAATTCTGAAGACCACCTGGACAGAAAAAGAAAACGGATGAATTCAAGGAACAGATGAAAATCTGTTAGACTTTTGGGAGACATGAGGGACTTCAGTTATCTATGCATGTTTTGGTTGTGTTTTTTTTCCAATTTATTTAAACGTATTTAATATTTTAGTTTTCAACATTGATTTCCACAAGATTTTGAGTTACAAATTTTCTCCCCATTTCTACCTTCCCCGCCATTCCAAGATGGCATGTATTCTGATTGCCTTGTTCCCAAGTCAGCCCTCCCCTCTTTCACCCCACTCCCCATCCCATCCCCTTTCCCATTTATTAACAGTTTTCTTTTTGGGATCTATTTGAGGAGGTGATTATTTAGAGTCTTTCTATTTCTATTTTGCCCTCTGGCTCTAGAATATCAGGGCAGTTCTCCTTGATAATTTCTTGAAAGATGATATCTAGGCTCTTTTTTTGATCATGGCTTTCAGATAGTCCAATAATTTTTAAATTATCTCTCCTGGATCTATTTTCCAGGTCAGTGGTTTTTCCAATGAGATATTTCACATTGGCATCCATTTTTTCATTCCTTTGGTTCTATTTTATAATATCTTGGTTTCTCATAAAGTCACTAGCTTCCACTTGCTCCATTCTAATTTTTAAGGTAGTATTTTCTTCAGTGGTCTTTTGGACCTCCTTTTCCATTTCGCTAATTCTGCCTTTCAAGGCATTCTTCTCCTCATTGGCTTTTTGGAGCTCTTTTGCCATTTCATTTAGTCTATTTTTTAAGGTGTTATTTTCTTCAATATTTTTTGAGTCTCCTTTAGCAAGTCGTTGACTTGTTCTTCATGGTTTTCTTGCATCAGTCTCATTTCTCTTCCTAATTTTTCCTCTACTTCTCTTACCTGCTTTTCCAAATCCTTCTTGAGCCCTTCCATGGCCTAAGACCAATTCATATCAATTCATATTTTTCTTGGAGTCTTTTGATGTAGGCTCTTTGATTTTGTTGACTTCTTCTGGCTGTGTGTTTTGCTCTTCTTTGTCACCAAAAAAGGAATCTAGAGTTTGAGTCTGAGTCTGAGTTTGAGTTTGTTTTTGCTGCCTGTTCGTGTTCCCAGCCAAGCACTTGACCCTTGAGCTTTTTGTCAGGATATGACTGCTTGTAGAATAGAGAGTACTTTGTCCCAAGCTTTAGGGTCCAAGCACTGCTGCTTTCAGAGGTACTTCTACTCCACCATCACCACAGGCTCTGTCCCAGCAGTGCTCCTCCTCCCCCAAGAATGCCAACCAGGACCGCAATACAAATCTACCCAGGGCACAGCAAGAGAATCTGCCCTTGTGCCCACAAAATGCTCCTTGCCCTCCTGCTCTGATCTGCTGCTAGATTCCTCCCATGGTGTGAGCCGGGGATTCGGGAAGTGGCTGATGCTGGAGTTCTGGAAGCAGCCTTAGGAGCTTCCTGCTCCCGCTACACCACCGCTGCCCACCTCCTCTGCCCCCCATAGCTGGCGGCCTGACTGCTCTGAACTGGATCCCACAGTTTCCCCCTAACCTGCTCTTTGGCATTTGTGGGTTGAGAAGTCTGGTAACTGCCACAGCTCACTGTTTCATGGCCCCAAGGCCTGTTCTAGCTGGCTGATTCCGGGTCTGGTCTGTCCTGGCACAGCCCACACTGAGCTGCCCTCCACTCTTAGCACCATGCAATAGACACCTTCCTGGCCACCATCCGGGCTCTCCTGGGCTGGAGACCTGTTTCCCTCTGCTATTTTGTGGGTTCCACAGCTCTAGAATTTGTTCAGAGCCATTTTTTTACAGGCGTTTGGAGGGATTTGGGGGAGAGCTTAAGCAGGTCCCTGCTTTCTAGCTGCCATCTTGGCTCCGCCCCCCTATTCTCATCTATGCATTTTAAAAATTAAATCATTTTATTTTCAGATCTACATTCTCTCCCTCCTACCTATTCACCTCCAAATGGTGTAAAGGAATGAAAATAAAACCCCTGTTACAAACATGTATCATCAAACAAAACAAATTCCTTTCTCAGTCATACCCCCTTAAAATAGTAATTATTTTGTTTCTGCTTTGCCTATGATTATTCCTTCATTTTATTTTTTGTCTTATTACTATCATTATTATTTGTTGAACTATGTCAAATAGTAATGTTAATAATGGACATTCTTGCTTTACCTCAAACTTATCGGAAAATCTGCTAGTTTATACCCAGTTGAGATAATCCTAATTCTTGGTTTTATATAGATACTACTTATATTAAGGAAAGATCCACTTATTCCTATACTTTCTAGTGTTTTTAACAGAAATAAGCATTGTAACTTTTTCTTATCTGGTGATATAATCATGATTTTTGTTATTCTTGTTACTATTGTGGTCAGTTATGTTTAGAGTTTTCCTAATCTTAAAACAGTCATGCTTTCTTGGTATAAATCCAGACTGGTCATAGTGTAAAATCTTTATGATATATTGTAGCCTCTTTTCTAGTATTTTATTTTAAAATTTTGCATCAATATTCATTAAAGACATTGGTCTATATTTCTCTTTATCTATTTTTTTCTTTCCCAGGTTTAGGAATCAAGATTTTATTTGTATCATAGGAGAAATATGACAGGACTCCCTCTTCTGCTATTTTTTTTCAAACAGTTTATATGGTTTTAGAATTAATTGTTCTTCAAGTGTCTAATAGAATTCACTTACAAATTCATCTGGCCTCAGATTTTTTTTGTTCTTTAGAAGTTCATTTATGGCTTATTTGGGTTTTTCTTCCTAAGATACAGTTACACCTTCTATTTCTTATTCTGTTCATCTTGGAATTTTATAGTATTATAAATATTCAGCCATTTCATTTAGATTGCCAGTTTTATTGGCACGTAATCAGGCAAAATAGTTCCTAACAATTTCTTTTATTTCTTCTTCTTCATTGTGAATTCACCTTTTTTGCATTTTTGATACTAGTAATTTCACTTTCTTTTTTTTTTAAATCAAGTTAGCTAATGTATATATTTTATTGGTTTTTACAAAAATTGCTCCTGGTTTTATTTATTAATTCGTTGACTTTTTACTTTAAATTTTATCAATCTCTTTGATTTTTAGCACTTTATTTTACTTATTAAGATAAGTTTTGTTCCATTTATTTCCCACCACCTCATTGAAAGTTTGGTGTTTAATTGGAAATATTTAATTTGTTGTTTTTCCAGTTTTTTAGTTGCTTGCCTAATTCATTGATCTGTTCTTTCTCTCACTCATGAAAGTATTTAAAGATATTAATTTCCCTCCAAGTACTGTTTTGGCTATATTTTAAAAATTTTGGTCCTGGCCCTGGGCAATGTACTGAGAAAGGAACAGGTTTAGAAGCATACAGTAGCAATATGACTCTGAAACCTGCAGAGGAATAGCCAGAGCAAGAATTTCAGACCAAGGGAAACCTACAGTACTGTTACACTGAACTGATATCATTTTGCAGCTGTCTAATTGTGACTGACTCCAGCAACAGTCTACTCTTGTTCAGGCTGAAACCTAGATCAGATACTTACAGAGTTAAGAGCAAGGGAACAGCTATCACACTATACCCTAAATCAGACCATTTTAGGAGGGCTAAAAACTTGCAAGGCCCCAGCCTGAGCAGTCCCTAAGATCTTGGAACAACACAATACTCAATACCTTTAAGAAAATAGCGTCAAGACTTGCCTAGACCTTCCCTACAGAAGAGTGTAACTCTGGAAAACCAGTCTTTGATAAAGCTCATTGGGATTCTAGTGGAGCTACCTGACTATACCTTTAAACCCAAATCACTTGCTCTTACTGATTGGACAATGATAGGCCCCAGCCTCACTTGCTCGTTGTTTGGGTTTTGATGTCTCAAAGTAAGTGTAAATAGCAGTTATTTCTGTTATGGCCAGAAACTCTTTGGGAAGGCAAACTAGGCCATCTTTTTACCTCAAGTCTTACCTAGCCTTTAATTACTGAATGGGTGTTGCCTCAGACAAACTGAGATCTTAGCTTAAAAAGGACAAGGTCTCCCACTGCATCCTGGGCCATTGCCAGTTATCCCGACCTGTGTCTTGCCACTGGACTTCAATGACTCTGGAGGAGAGAGTGAGGCTGATGACTGTGTCATCATTTAAATCCAATTCACTTGCAAGTCAAGTTATCACCTTCCTGATATCATTGGTTCTCTTTGAGAACAAAGGATGAACAACAACAGCAACAGCCCTAACATCAGGTCTGAGTTCAGGAAATGAACTAGAAGAATAGCAAGCAAAAAAAAATCCAACCAGAAAAATATTATCATGATGGACATTCAAAACAAAAACCTAGAAATAGAGAAGGACTCTAAAACATCTACAAGCAAAGCCTCTAAGAAAAACAGTTTTAATACTGATTCAACTAGAATTCCTAGAAGAGGTAAAGCAAGAGTTAAAAAGTGTTTTTGTTACTGAAATGAGAGAACTAGAGGTAAAACTGGGAAAAGAAATGAGAGTTCCAGAAGAAAGAATTTTTGTTCATTCATTTCAGTTGTGACTGACCCTTCATGACCTCATTTGAGATTTTCTTGGCAGAAGATACTGGAGTGGCTTGCCATCTCCTTCTCTAGTGGAACCATTTTGTCAGGCAATCAGAGGTTAAGTGACTTTCCCGGAGTCACAAAGCCAGGGAGTGTCTGAGGCTAGATTTGTACTTAGGTTTTCCTGACTTCAGGCCCAGTGCGCCATCTACTGTGCCACTGGATGCCTTTTATAGAAGAAAGAATAGGAAAAGGAATTAATATCTTGGCACAAAAAAATAAAAAACCTTGCCCAAACAACAAACTACCTGAAAATTAGAATTGACCAAATAGAAGCCAATGGCAGTATAACACTAGAAGTGTTCTTTAAAAGTCAAAAGTTGAAAACAATAGGAAAAATATAAAGTATCTTGTTAAGCAAAAATAACTGGTCTACGAGTTAATTGGAATTAATTCCAATACTACATAAATTGTTTGAAAATTAGAAAAGAAGGGACCTTATTAAATTCCTTCCATGACACAAATATGGTCATGATACCTAAACTTTAATACCCTTTCCTGTTAAAAACATATGAATGTTACAAGCATAAGAAAGCATATGAATAAATGGAACTTTCCTTAAAACAATAAGTAGTATCAATCTAAAACTATGAGCCAGAATTATCTCTAGTAGGCATAAGTTGAGACCCTTTCCAATAAGATTGAGAGAAGGCAAGAATGTCCATTATCACCATTACTATTCAGTATGGTGCTAGAATAATTGAAAAATGACTCAACAACTACATACTAGAAATGCTAGGTAGAAAAAGAAAAAGAATAAGCATAATCAAAGAGGAAACAAAACTATCACTTTTTATACATGGCATGCTAGTTTAGAGAACTTTAGACAATTAACTAAAAAACTAACTGAAATAATGAACAACTTTAGTAAAATTGCAGAATATAATATAAACCCACACAAACCATCTGCATTTTTGTATATTGACAACAAAATTCAGTAGGAAGAGATAGAGAAATTCCATTTAATATAACTATGTAGTGAATAAAATACCTGGGATTCTACCTTCTAAGACACATATAGGAATTATCTGACCAAAACTACAAAACACTCTTTATACAAATAAAGACAGGTCTAAATAAGTGGAGAAATATTAATTGCTTGTGGGAAAGCCAAAGCAACATGATAAAAATTATAATAATACCTAGCTTGAATTATTTATTCAGTACCAGACCATTCAGACTACTAAAAGACTACTTTATAGTGCTAGAAAAGCATCATGATTTACTGGAGGAACAAAAGGACAAGAGTATCAAGGGAATTAATGAAAAAATGTGAGAAGGACGGAGGCCTAGTAGTATCAGCTCTCAAACTATACAACAAAGCCATAAACATCAAAACAGTTTGGTACTTATTGCGAAATATAATCAGTGGAATCAATTAATTACATGATAGAAACAAAAGAGCACAGTAACCTAGTGTTTGATAAACGCAAGGATCTCAGCTATTGGGGCACGAACTCACTATTCAACAAAAAATGTTGGTGGGGCTGACTCAAGATGACAGTGAAAGTTCACAACTTTCAAACCTTCCTTTTCTATAAAACCACCACAGAAAACACCAACCCAAGTTCTAAGTGGGAAAATCTATTATTAGTCACAGCACATCATTTTTCAAGCCTACAGCAACTTAGGAAGCAAAAAAAGAAGTCTGCAGATGTCGGGGTAGAGACTGGCCAGGAGCATGGCACAGCAGAAGTGGCACCTGTAGTGGATGTAGTACTAGACTGTGGCAGTGGCAGTGGCAACACCCAGGGACAGTAAGGAGACTGAATACCTTGTCAGAAAAAGATCCTGTGGGTTCCCTGTAATAGTACTTAGTGCAGAATCAGGTACATTTGTTAGTTTCATAGGGCCTTTACCCAGTTATAAGGTAGAAAGGAGCACTTGTCACTAGGGAGCAGGGGTCCTCCCTGTGTGAGGACAGAGTACAACCAGGAGGGCAGTAAACCTCTCTGCATTACACCTTGGAAGGAACCAGAAAATTACTGGCCCCCAGACTGATCTGTGAAAGCAGCAGGGGATCATAAATATCAGCTCAGATAAGTCATTCTCCCTGCAGAGTGGAGCAAAGCTCAACACTAATAAAAAGCCTAAAGTCAAGAAGTAGGCTGGAAAAATGAATAGACAGCCAAAAAAATCTGATGATAAAACATTACCATGGTAACAGGGAAACTCAAGATACAAACTCAGAAGAAGAAAATGACGTGAAAAGATCTACAAGCAAAGCCTCAAAGAAAAATGAAGTTTTGACAGTGATTTGGTATTGGATGAGAAATAAAGTGGTTAATTAATGGAATAGATTAGGTACATAATATATAGAAACAAATGAGCACATTAACCTGTTGTTTGATAAACCCTAAGATACCAGTTATTGGGGCAAAAACTAACCATTTAACAAAAAATTCTGGAAAAACTGAAAAGCAGTATGATGGAAACTGGGCACAGATCAATATCTCATACATGCATCAAAATAAACTCAACATAGATACATGGTTTAGACACAGTGATATAAGCACATTAGTGGAGCATCAAAAAAAATACCTGTCAGATCTATGGATAGGGGAACAATTCATGACCAAACAAGATATTAGAGAGAGATTGATGGGAGGTAAAATAGACAATTTTTATTCCATTAAATTTTAAAAGGTTTTGCACAAACAAAATCAATGCAGCTAAGCTTAGAAGGAAAGCAGGGAACTGGGAGGAAAAACTTTACAGCAAGTTTTTCTGATAAAGGTCTCGATTTTATATATACATATATATTCAATTATATTATTATAATATTATCAATTATATTATAATTTCTCAATTATATGGGAAAGTAAGCCAAATTTAGAAAAATAAGAACCATTCCCAGTTGACAAATGGTCAAAAGATATGAACAGGTAGTTCTCAGAAGATGACATCAAATCTACCAATAGTCATATAAAAATTATCTAAGTCACTAGTAATTAGATAAATATAAATTAAAACAACTCTGAGGTAACCCCTCACACCTTTTAGTGGCTAAGATGACAGAAAAGGAAAATGACAAATGCTGGAGGGAAAGTGGGAAAATAATTACACTAATGCCCTTTGGAGTTATGAACTAGTCCAAACATTCTTCTGGAGAACAATTTAGAACTATACCTAAAGGGTTTAAAAAAAACTATGCATATCTTTTGACCCAGCAATACCACCACTAGGTCCAAATCCCAAAGAAATTAAAGGAAAAGGACCCATATGTACAAAAATATTTATATCAGTTCTTTTTGTCATAACAAAGAATTGGAAACCAAGGAGTTGCCCATCACTTGAGAAATAGCTGAACAAGTTACAATATATGAATGAGATGGAATATTATTGTGATGTATGATGAAGGGAACACTTTCAGAAAAATCTTGAAAGACTTGTATCAACTGATCCAAAATTAAATTACAGAACCAGGAGAACAATTTCTACAATAACAACTATATTGTAAAGATAAGCAACTTTGAAAGATTGGTCACACAATGATCAAACACAAATCCAAATGACTCATAAAGAAACATGTTATACACCACCAGATAGAGAGTTTTTAGATTCAGAATGATAATTAAAGCATATTTTTTATTGAGGGGGAGTGGACAAAACTAATGCAAGAATTTGTTTTCCTTAACTATATATGTGTGTATATATGTATACATATATATACATATACACACATATGTATATATACATATACACATACACACACACATGCACATTTGTTCCTGGTTTTGATTTTCTTGGATCTTGGACTTTGAAACTGAAAAACAAAATAGAGGATTCTGGGAAGATGGGTGGAAAAGATCAGAAAATTCTAAGCTCTCAAGATTTTCCCCAGTAAAAAAGATAAAATAGTGTTTCAGGGCAAACATAGAGTAGTAAAAATAAATAAGAGTAGGGGTATAACAGGGGTCCTCCTAAGATAATCTGGGAAGATCTGAAGAAAAATCTCAGGACAAGGTTTGGTCCCTGAGAAGAGTAAATGCCTCCAGGCTAGGTGCTAGGTCCACTTAAACAAACAAGCAGCAAGCCTTTGGGCTAGCTGGGTTGGGAGGCTGCCTTGGCCCCAGCCATGGGAACTTTTACCCCTAGGACTATGAGCAGAGTTGGGCATCTAGGACAGAAATATTGAAGGAACTTCTGCTGACAAGAAATGCCAGACCCAGCTGTGCTTCAGAGACACATCAGGGGTAAGAAGGAACCAGCACATGCCCAATGAGTGTAGAAGCAGTGGGGTGGGGATGCTGTTGGGTATGGGCACTTACAGAAAGCTGGAGGTCTTGGTTTGGGTTCAAAGTCAGAGGGGAGAACTAAAGGAGGATCTGAGGCCAGAGGCATCATCCCCCATGCAGCAGGACTAGAGGTGATTATGAACACTAAGCTACTACAAATGTTTTTTTTTTTTTTTAATGCACAGGCAAAGGAGGAAGTATCCAACCCTAGAGAGTTACTATAGAAATAGAGAGGGGTCCATCTTCAGAGGAGAATACTGAAGCAAGAAACTTTCTGAAATACTGAAGAAAAAACTTTCTTCTACCCAAAAGAGTAACATCAAATGGTCACCTGCCCAAAAAGAATTCATAGAAGAACTTTAAAAAGATTTTAAAAATCAAATGAGAGAGATTGAGGAAAAACTAAAAAAAATTAGAACAATCCAAGAAAAACAAGAAGATTATGAAAAGAAAGTCAATCAGAAAAAGAGATCCAGAATAATAAGGAAGAAAACAACTCCTTGAAAATCAGAACTGGGCAAGGGGAAGCCAGCAAAGTTATAAGAGATCAAGAAATAATAAGACAAAATATAAAAAGTGAAAAAAAATAGAAGAGAATGTGAAACATCCCATAAGAAAAACAACTGATCTGGAGAACACATCAAGAAGAGAAAACATAAGAATCAGACTACTGGAAAGCTAAGATAAAAAATGAATCTTGATATAATAATACAAGAAATAATTGAATTGTCCTGAAGCATTAGAACAATAGGGGAAAATTGAAATAGGAAAAAATCCACCAATTACCACCTGAAAGAGATCCTATGAGGAAAACCACAAGAATATTACAGTCAAATTCCAAAATCCCCAGCTCAAGGATAAAATATTACAAGCAACAAGGAAAAACCAATTTAAATATGGTGGTGTCACACTTGGAATCACACAAGACCTAGCAGTGGTGACACTAAAAGACAATAGGTCTTGGAACACTTTATATATTGAAAACAAAAGAACTGGGGTTCTGGCCGAAAATATCATGCCCAGCAAAGTAAAGCATGATTCTCAATGAAAAAAAAAATGGACACTTATTGAATTGTTAGACTTTCAAGATTTTGTTAAAAAAAAAAAACCTGAACTTAGTAGATTTGACATACGAAAACAAAAGCCAAAAGAAAAATAAGGTACATACCAAAGACTAATTACAAGGAACTCAGTAAGGACAGACTGTTTACATTTTATGTTATGTAAAATGTATGTCCAAGATTGTAATTAGTAATTGGGTAGTTCATAAGAAAGATTGGAGTAAATCTGAGTATGATATGCTTTAAAAAGTGAAACCATTTAGGAACAGCTTAAAAGAGTAATTATCTTATACAAATGAGGTGTGAGAGGAAGAACTAACACAGAGAAATTAGATGGGGGAGGAGAGATGTTAGTTCTGGAAACCTTTCTTTGGGAATGGATTCAAGAGGGAACAATACATATATATCTAGAAGATACATGTCTTCTAAATTCAGAAAGAAATAAACTGCTAAGGGGATAGTGAGGGGGAGAGGATAAAGGAGGGATCTCCAGAGGGGTGGGGGAGGGAATAGGTTAAAGGGGAGGTATAGAAGGGTGTTTAGATTAATGGGAGGACAAGGGAGGGATCCTGGGGGAGAGGTTTAAGTAATAAGAGGGAAAAGTAGTGGGTAGAAGTAAAGTAGAGGAGGCAGAAGGAGTAGGAAATAAGAGATACAAATATAAAAACAAAGAACAGGAGTAGAATTTATTAGGGAAAGTATATGTTTATGCATATGTGTATATGTGTACATATATCTATATATAAATATGTCTATGCATAATTGTAGCCTTCTGGGGGTGGAGGAAGGGGGGGAAAGAATAAAGTAAAAAATGTGCAGCAGAGAACAAAAGAAAACTTGCAAGGAAGCAAAGAAAAGATGGACAGCTCTCAACACAATGTGTAGTGATTATTACATAGGCTTTCTTGAAATGGAAATTTTTTGCTATATATTTTTAATCCTCTCTTACATTCTGCTGTGCACATGACTTTTTTCTTATTTTGTATTTAAGTTTTAATATATGTTTATATTTCTTTTTATTTTATTGTGTATTTAAGTTTTAGCATTTGTCTAAAATAAAAAAGATAAAAACAAAAAAAAAGAAAATTGATTTTTTTTAGAAAGGTTATATGTTGAATTTATTTTATACTTGCAAGGAAAATAAGTTATGTTGTAAGAGATTCACAGTTTCGAGTATAATCTTCTGTCTTGTTATATTTTGTTTATGCCAGTTCTCATTTTATCTGATGTTTGTTATGTTCAGAATTTTAAAAATAAAAGTAAACCAAATACAGACAGCTATTTAGATAATTCTTACACTAGAGAAAAAGTACAGAATAGTGGAACCATGGTTAGGTAGCAGCTTGTCTGAAAACGATCTGAAGGTTTTAGTGGATAATAAGCTCAGTAGTAACAGTGTGTTATAGCAGCCAAAAAACCCTAATGAGATATCTGAAGTGCTTAATTCAATTCTGAGAACCACCACATAGGGAGATAATCGATAAATTGTGGAGTGTCCAATGGAAGGCAACCGGGATGGTGATGGACCATGAGTCTATTGCTCATGAAAATTAGCTGAAGGAACTTGGAATGTTTAGCAGGGAGAAGAGAAGATCCTAGGAAGATGTGATTGCTCTCTTTAATCATTTGAAAGACTGTTATATGGAAAAAAAGGCTGAATTTTTCCTGTTTGATCCCAAAGGAGAGAAGTAATAGTAATGGGTGGAAGTTGAAAAGAGACTGATTTGGGCTTGAGATCAAGAAAACTTCCTAACCAGAGTTATCAAAAAAGGTTATGCGTCATCTCAGGAACTGGTGGGCAGCACACCCCTCCATACAGGAGGTTTCTTGTAGTAAGCATTCCTTTTTGGATGACGATTGGTTTCAATTGCCTCTTAGATCTTTTGCATCTCTAAAAGCCTATGATTCTCTATTATCTAGAAATAGGGATTCTCCTTCCCTGATTAGTTACAGGCCCTCCTTCTTCCTCTTTCTGCTTCCCGTAGCACTTGCCTGTCAAATTATTCCCTCTCACATGTGACCTGACCCCTCCTACCTACAGGAAAATCTCTTACTCACCCAGGAGACATAACCACAGAATCACTTTCCTTGGACAAGTGGCAGCACAGGCTGTTGTACATCTCTGGAAAAGAAACGGTTTTCAGTAGTAACTTGGAGCTGACTTACCTCTCCCAGCACTGCCCTACCTCCCATGCTTCTCCTCTTATATCCCCCAGCTTTAACCCTTGTGCACAGCATGTGTGTTCTATCTGCTCATTACTTCACTATCTGCTCTCTTCCTGTTGGGGAACATCGGTGGATCATTCTCTCTTTCCATAACCCTCTCCATGTTTCATGTTTCCTTACAATAATGTTGCTTGAGATGGTCTTGATATGATCCTAAAATATCCAGTCGTACCTTATGGCCATTTCAGACAGCCAGGTTGTTTTTGATAGGTTTTTTTTAAGTCTAATTGATTGTTTGAAATGAAAATCCGCCAACCAATTGTTTTAACTGAGTTCTTACACTTTTCTAGGAGTTGATGAGTGGAAATCTCACATTTTTTGAGGCCCCAGAGGAGTTGGTTAGGGTTTGCTCATTTTTCTTGGTATAGAGTCCAGCCCAAACATGTGGGTAAGGTGGCTGAATAATTAACTCCACTGCAATGAAGTGAGGAGTATGGAAATATGAAAGATATGCCCTCATTTTGCTTAGGGAATACTGGACTCAATATCAAAGGGAGGACTCTTCCCACCTTTGGATAACTTCTGAGCTAATCATCCATAAGAAGTAATTATTTCAAGCTGCTGATATTCCCCAGTTACTCTTCCAGTCATTTATATGGCAGAGGATGAACTATCTTGGAGAAAGATAGACCCATAAATAAGCAAATTCATGATTATAGATAAGTTAAAAGGAGCTTAAGCAGGGACCCTATTTTGTAAAATTCAGGAGAGAAGTTACATTAGAACAGAGCTTCTTAACCATGTAGGGGCCCTGGACTCTTTTGTCAGTCTGAAGAAGCCTATGTATCCCCTTCTCAGAATTGTATTTTTAAATGTATAAAATAAAACATATAGGATTACTAAGGAAACCAATTTTATTGAAATACAATCATCAAAATATTTTTAGAAACAAGTTTAAATACCCCAAGTTCAGAACCTGATATAATAAGATCCCCAAGCACTAAATCCTATGATCCCATGATGGAAAGCATATAAATACTTGTATTTTACATCATGTGACTAAATCACCTTCTGTCCCAGGTGGGAATGTCCCCTATTTGCAAGAAATGCATGGGAGGAATAAATGAATGAGATCATAATGACTATCTACATACACCAAGTCAGGAAGTGACAGCAGAGGTTACACTTACTATCCCCACAGACTTTTGTCTTTTCTTTGATAAAGGCTTAAAATTGAGTTGGATCACCTAACATATCAAGTATGAAACTTTTGTGGGGAGTGGGGCAGTTCCTATGGTTTTGAAAACCGTTGAATATGCACTCCTTATGAAAAGCAACAATTTCAGACATGCACGTTCACTATTTGACACGCACATGGAGAACAAAGCCTTGGGAAAAGGTTAGACCAACCATTGTTCTGCCCCTTTATTAAGCAAAAGGGAAATCTTTTCTTACTCAGGCTCCCAAACATGCAACCACCTCCATGGAAAAAGATGATTCCACAACGGGGTCTTCTAGATGGTGCCTTTGGCTGATATACCCTCACAGGTATCGTCCCAAAGTGCAATTTGGTTACCACAACATTAGGATCCTTCTTGCTTGGAAGTCTGTCATGCAGAAAACGGGTAAATTTTGGCATCGAGCAGATTCCCAGCTTCTCTAAAATATAACCCTGTTAGAGGGAAAGAAGAATAATAAGAGCAGACATTTATATAGCACATACTCCGTGCTAAGCACTTTACAGTTATTATTTCATTTGATCCTTACAAGAACCCCGGGAAGGTGAGTACTATTACTAACCCATTTTATAGATGAGGAAACTGAGGCAAACAGAGGTTAAATGATTTATCCAGGGTCACACAGCAAAGATGCCTGTGTCACTGAATTGTGGAGTATGAAGGGAAGAGAAGAGAAAGAAGTGTAAGTAAAAGGTGAAAATGAAGCAGGTTGTAGAAGGTTTTATAAGCCAAATAGAGGATTTTGTATTTGATCCTTGTTGACCTGAAAGTTTGGTTAAAAGAGGCAAACAGTCTAGGTGGTATATAAATTCATATTGTTTATTCCCTTAAACTAGCACATGAAGTCATAGCTTTAATTCTGACTGCTTGATAAAAAGAATGAAAAGTCTTTTATATCTTTTAGAATAATCTCAACTCAGGATGTCTGTGGCCCTCAACAATTATAGCCTTCGTATGTTTACGAATAACATAAGAAATTAAGTTTAAATTGTAATTTCAATTGACAAAGTGTCACAACCCCAGAATATCTGTTTCCCCTATACAGTATATGTCTATAGGATACCAAGACAAGTCCCACTATTCAAGACAGGCATTCTGTCCCTTAGTAGTTACAAACAGGAAGAATGCTCCTGGTCAGCCTTATCTGGTCCTATAGTTACTGACACAGGAAAGGGCATTTTTAGAGCAAAGCAAAGCACGTCTGGTCAATTAGTTCATGCTTTGGCCGTTATTGGGGTTCAAATGAGCTTAAATGATTATCATCCCGGAGGCAATAAATAGGGAGTCGCTGATTAGTTGATGGAACGGAGGAGGGGGTGGGCGACATGGGCAACCCTGAACTTCAGAAAGATTTGACAACTCAGTGGAAGATGACTTGAGAGTGGACGGTAGTTCAGGTGTGAAGCGATGACAAACTGCGCCAGGGTGGCGACAGTGTCAGAGGAGAGAAGGGGCTCATACAAAAGGCGTTAGGGAGATAGCAATGATAGGATTTGTGAACTAATAACATGGGGGTGAAGAATCAAAGATGACGTGGGTTAGAAAGAGGGCAAGGGCAGTCAGTGGTTCATCCCGAATTTCAAGGAGGACCAGTGACTCCATAGGGCGGTATCTTGACTTGCACGTGAATCGGATTGAAGCGAGGCAGACTTGCTCAAAGTCGTCAGCCTCACATCAGAGACATCAAGACAACTGGCGGTGGCCCAGGATGCAGCGGATGACCTTAGTGTCTTCTACATCTGACTAAGCTCTACACTTTCCACAATACTGCCTCGTGGCATTTGGAACAAGATGTTCTCATCTTCTCATTCTTCTGGGGGAGGTCTTCATCCCTCATCACTAGTGTGGCTTGAGGCCTGTTGGTTACCTTCAGCCTGGTTCAGCCCATGTGCCAGAGAAGGTTTTACCAGGGTGTGGCCGCTGGGCACGCCACAGCTTCTTGGAGCCACAGATGAGAGTTGTGCGAAAGGTGGACACCCAAAGTGGATGAGTAGCCCTGGTTCGTGGGGTGTTCAGGGCAGCTCTGGTGTAAGGGCTTGCCAAGTCGGTCAATGAGCCCTAAGTGCTAAGCGCTGTGCAAAGTGCTGAGAATACAAAGAAAGGCAAAGACAGCCCCTGCCCTCAAGGAGCTCACAGTCTAATGGGGGAATAACAATGTACAAGCTATAGACAGGATAATTAGGAAATAATCTACAGAGGGAATGCATTAGATGTAAGAGGGATTTGGGGAAGGTTTCCTGTAGAAGGTGGGATTTTAACTGGGACTTAAGCAAAGTCAGGTAAGCCAAAAGTTGAAGATGAGCAGGGAGAGCATTCCAGACATGGGGGACTGCCAGAGAAAGTGCCCAGAGCTGAGAGGTGGAGGGTCTTTTTAGGATAATGAATGACAGGGTGCTGAGGGAAGGTCATTATAAAGAACACTCCTCTACTGGCCAATGAGAGCCCAAGGACTTAAAGGTGAGAGAATGCAGCCACTTGGGCTTCAAGGTCTTGTAGTTCTGCATGGCTTGAGGGAGGGACAAACTTCCATACATGAGCCATTGTGACCACAAGGGGTAAGGACTGCATCTCGCAGGAGAGAAGCAGCAGGTATGGCAGCCTAATGAAGGACCAGGGCAGAGCCTCCTCCAGGATTCCTGGGGCCAGAGGCAGAGTTGGACCAACAGAAAATGGGAACTAAGGGGAGTGACTGACCAGATGCAAACCAATACTGTTCAGAGCTAATGGTGGAAGCTATGGGAGTGTTGGATATTCAAATGTGCAGGGGCCATCAAACCTCTGCTTCCCCTTGCTCCTTTTCAAGAGTTACCCTAGGCTAGCCTAGGTTGCCACTTGTTCCCTGTGGCTGTCAAGCCATATCTTTCTCACTTTGTTGGGAAGCAAGAGGAAGAAAAAAGGAGAAAAGCAAAGGAACCAAATACCATCTCCCTCTGGCAACCCGCAGATGGAAGTTTGTAACTTGAAATGATTGTTTTCTTCTTCTTTTTACTTAAAGTTGATAATTCAACTCAAATTCTTTTAACAATAGCTAGCATTTATGTAGCACTTTGAGTTCCATAAAGTGCTTTACAAATATTATCTTTTACTGTGCTTTGTGTCCGAGCATATAGAATGTGAAGTTTGAGAGTGAGAAAAGAGAACTCATCCCTCCAAGAAACAAGTAATATTTTCCTCAATAAACCAGGGTGTGTCCCAGAGACTGAAAGCAAAGAGAAAGAAAGTATATTTTGCTATTTTGAAATCAGTTCCATTGGGTTCAGTGATCCTCTCTATGCACATGATTCCAAGATCTATCTAGGTAGCCCTTGTCTCTCCTGAGCTCCAATCCCACATTTTGGGGTACTTTGAGCCAGCTGTCCCTTAGACATCACAAACTCCAGGTGTCCGAAGCTCAACTCACTCTCTCATCCCACAAACCCTCACCTCTTCACCAATTCCCTATTGTTGAGAGCTCCACCAGCTCCTAGTCACCCTGGCTTGCAAGAGTGGCACCACCTTCAGCTCCTCATTTTACCCCTCTCATATATCGAGTCACTTGTCATATCTGGTCTTCACACTATCTACCTTCACACTATCTCTTGTATTCATCTCTTCCTCTCCGCTGTTACAGCCACTGCCCCATTCAGACCCTCAGCATGTCTTGCCTGGACTATTGAATAGTGTGCTTAATGATAACCAGGTGGTGCAGTCAGCTGACCACATGGCCTGAAGTCAGGAAGACTTGAGTTCAAAGTTGGCCTCAAACATTTATGAGTTCTGTGATTCTGAGCAAGTCACTTAACTTCTGCTTGCCACAGTTTCCTCATCTGTAAAATGAGGCTAATAATAGTACCTACCCCCCAGGGTTGTTGTGAGGATCAAATGAGATAATAATTGTAAAGAGTTTAGCACAGTGCCTGGCACATAGTGCAGACTACAATGTTTTGGGGTTTTTTTAAGCTTCTCACCTCTAGTCCATGTTCCACCCAGCTGCCAAAGTGATTTTTCTAAAGCACAGGTTTGGCTATGTCAACCCCCTACTCAAGAAACAACAATGACTCCTTATTAGTTCCAAGATCAAATATAAAATCTTATTGGCATTTAAAGCTCTTCATAACCTAGCTCCTTCTTTTCTAGTCTTAAACTTTTCTTATCTCCTTAAGCTCTGCAATCCAGTGACAGTTATCTCCTTGTCTTTCCTCAAATGAGACATTCCATATCTGACTCCCTGCTTTTGCACTGGCTGGAATGTCGCATTCCTCACCCCCTACCTTTCAGTTTCCTTTCTTGTCTTGAATACTCTGATCAAATCCAAGCTTTTGCACAAGAACTTTTTTCTGGTGCCAAGCTGTTAGTGCCTTCCCCCAAAGATTAGCCTCTCTTGACTCCCCCATTCCCATCTACTCTGAATATACCTTCTTTGCATGTTGTCTCACCCATTAGCATATGAGCTTCTTGAGGACAGTGACTAATTTTGCCTTTCCCCAGTGATTATCTGGCATATAGTAAGCACTTAATAAATGCTTGTTGACTGACTGACCAAGTGATTCTTCCAAAGCATATACAGTTATCCCTTCCACATCAAAAAGGTTAGGGGTGCGGCACCTCCATGATCAGGAAAATCTTTGTAAAATTTACAGGGCCAGCTCTAAGAAAGTCCCTTCTGGGATAAGATACAGGCCAGAGGCCTGTTCTTGCCTTTGGGCTGATAACTTGGCATGTGGACTCTCCACCCCACCTTGGCATACAGGTGCTGCTCAGGATGAAGGCTCTTCAAGCCTCCTCAGTACACATGTGCTCTCTCCAAACCCCCCTCCCCCTCCCCCCACGGCACACACCTGCTAAATACCACCTGTGGGCTATTAACAATATTGTTTACAGTAAAAAGAGAACTAAGCAAGAGGAAGTCATGCATTATGCAAATGCCTCACATGTGGATTTGTTGATTCTGCTTGCCTAAAAGGGTATATAAGCCCTGTCCCTCAGTTTAATAAACGGAGCTGTTCTTTACTCTCTCACCTGGCCCATGTTTTCTTTTCATTCTCTGCGGCATTCAGCCATCTCTGGCCATTTTGGCACTACAGCCACTGGCTGCAACTGGCACCCCATGGGGGACCCTGAGGCAAGGACAGATGAAGCAGAAGAATACAAAGCAAAGGGACCAGAGGCGGACACTGGGAGCAATTGAACCCAAAGCAGACAGACCCGAGGTGAACATGAATTCAAAGCAGATGAACCTGAAGCAGAGAGGTTCGGAGGACAGAGACTCTGAAAGAGTTGAGTCTTGCGGTAAAGACGCCCTGGAAACAAAAAAAGGAGTGCTCTGGTCGACATACATAGTCGATTAAGGTATAAGGCAATAAATCTTTTCTTGGCTACTAAAACTTTCACTTTCCTTTTTTTTTCACCAGGCTTATATGGGGATTAAGGAGATGGGAGGGTGATAATCTTTCCTCGCCTTTACTTTCACTTTCCTATTCTAAAGTAATCACCAGGCAGAAATGGGGCAGACACAGTCAGGGGAAAGAGACCGAGAATACCATATGAAAGTTCTAAAGAAGATAGTAAGGGAAAGAGGTCTCTTAATAACAACTACCCAAATTACAAGAATTTTTAGAGACAGCAGAGACAGGCACATTTCCCCTGCGATCAGGGATTTGCCCCAGGTCATCTTAAAAAGCAGGGTCTTCAAGACCCCAATAAAGCATGGCACCTGGCCTCTGTTACATTCCTCAGGGCCAAGCAATTTGTGTATAAAAAGCAGGGTCTTCAAGACCCCAAAGCATGGCACCTGGCCTCCATTACATTCCTGAGGGCCAAGCAATTCGTGTAAAGGATTCAAAAATCCTGTTTCCTGTCTTTGTTCTGTATTTGTGTTTCTGTGTAGAGTGTGTAATCTAACACCCTGTAATTTCCATTATCTCTAGAGAGAAAAAAATGTTTTCTTGTTTAATTTTTTTAATGGAAAAGGCAAGTTGGAGAAGTATCAGGTCAAAATTAGAAAGAAACAAGATTTGAAAACTTTTGGGAAGTAGTTGGAAAAAATGCTCTTTCTTTCTCCCTCCATTCCAAATCTGGCCAATTTGGAATGTGAAGAGAGATAAGAAAGCAGAAGTTTTTCCCTCGAATCTAAGTGAAATAAAGTCAGAATTTGGTATACTATTTGTCACTAAGGCAAATTTGGAAAATGCATACATGTCAAAAAGAGACGCTTTGAGTCTCTCAGTTCAAGGAGAAGGGACAAGGCACCACTGGATCTTTTTCGGAGTCCCACTCACTTTGACTGGCAGATTCAAAGTTCTCACTCTCAAAAAGTTTAAGGAGTGAATACAAAAGTGAAATCTACTTGAGTAAAAATTAGAATCACTAAAATTCTCTTAGAAAAACAAAAGACAGGGGGCAACAGAAACATTCCCAGATTTTCTTAGACTCACACAAGCCATCCATAGGAGTGTAGGGGATGCCGAAGCTGCCAATATATTGTTACAAAAGTTGGCATCTGAAAATTGTAATGCATATTGTAAGAGAACCCTGTTAGGTGGGGGACCTCATATGACCATCTCCGAGATGATTCAAAGATGCCAAAAAGTGGGCACACTGGCATACCGTTCTGAGGTAGTGCCTGCTGCTTTTAATCAACAGCAGCCAAAAACCACTTTAAAATGCTATAACCGTGGAAAGCCTGGACACATGAAAAGAGAATGTAGAATACCATGTACAGGGATATGGAAAAGTTCCACCTCCTGACCAACTACACCATGCCCTAGGTGTGGAAAGGGGAACCATTGGGCATCAGAATGCCATTTGAATTTGAGAAACTGCTCTGGGGCCAGTCCTGGCCCTGGCAAACAATAGGGGCCACCCTTTCCCTAGTTCCCCCTCAGACAATTAGAAATCAAAATTTTATTATACACAACCTTGCCACATCCCATACATATAGGAAAAGGGGAGAGAATAGTACAATTGATTTTGATAAAATATGAAACCACAGGGAATCATTTTCAGAAGGTTCAGGGCTCACAAGGATTTGGAAGCACAGGAAGAGAGGCTTTCTGGGTACTAGATATTACAGCAAAAAGACCAACTTTGAAAAAAATAGAAGGCATAGAATTTGAAGGATTGATAGATACTGAAACAGACAAATCATCAAAGACTGACTTTGGCCAAAAGCCTGGCCACTAGTAACAAGTGATTATGTCACTGCAAGGAACAGGGATGGTCACTATCCCAAAATAAAGTGCGGAATGGTTAAGCTGGGCGGTAGAGAAACAGAGGAAAATTCAGCCCATATGTTTTTATCACATCTACCAATAAATCTATGAGGGAGAAACCTCTTGCAATATATGAAGGTCACTATACAATCTCACCCTGCCCCCCCCCAGAATTATAGGAAGGGCCACTGTCATAAATTCTAAGAATAGGACGCCTAAGATAACCTGGAAGGATGGGCTTCCAGTATGGGTCGAACAATGGCCTTTAACATCAGTAAAAGTACAGGCCCTTACCAATATCATTTATGAATAATTAAAAGGTGGGGCACATTGAAAGTTCCAACAATCCTTGGAATTCTCCTATTTTCACTATAAAAAAGAAATCCGGAAAATGGAGAATGCTTACCGATTTGAGAAAAATTAATGTTAGAATGGAAACTATGGGGAATCTTCAACCAGGACTCCCCACACCTAACATGATACCTAGGGACTGGCCTTTATGGATCATAGATTTAAAAGATTGTTTCTATACTATTCCATTACATCCCACAGATTATAAATGTTTCGCCTTCTCCTTGCCTTCTGTTAATCTCAAGGAACCTCACAAGAGATTCCAATGGAAAGTCCTGCCACAAGGGATGAAAAATAGTCCCACCATGTGTCAACAATATGTTGCACAAGCTTTACAACCTGTAAGAGAGAAATATCCCAAAGCTTATCTCTTTCATTACATGAACGACGTACTGTGTTCATATCCACAGGCAGAAATTTTGAGCCTCATTTTACAGGAAACTGAGGCACAATTAAAAATTATAGACTCATCATTGCCCCAGACAAAATACAGCTTGCTCCTCCATATTCATATTTAGGGCAGACACGGAGTCCCACATCAGTAACACCTACAAAAATCTCCATTTGTAGACAAAAGCTTAAGACACTGGTTTTCAAAAGCTGCTTGAAGATATTAATTGGGTTCGTCCTCACCTGCAAATAAGTACCCAAGAGCTGGGAGAACTATTCAAGATCTTAAAGGGAGATCCACACCCCAGTTCTCCTCGACAATTGACCCCACAAGCCTCACAACAACTTACAAAAGTTGAGAAGGCTCTTCAAAAGCGCCAAACATATAGGATTGACCCCAAGCACCTGCTAGAAGTTACTATCCTTCCTACACCAAAAATTCCTTTTGGGGCTTTACACCCCAATTTTTACCAAAAATATCATAGAATGGATTTATTTGCCATTTCAAGCCTCAAGAAGCATTTTTCCTTACCCTCAAATGGTTGCTCAACTCCTTCAGAAAAGCATAAAAAGAGCCACATTGCTGATAGGGAATAGACCACATGCTGTTCGAACTTCTACTAGCTAATGACCTTGACTGGCAAGTTTTTCTAATGATGTATCAAGGTACCAGTGGATATTTGCCACAATTGTTAAGTTCTCTAGGACAGTATTCACTGATGCAACTCAGCACCACAGAGCATGCTATTTCTCCCCACCAAATGTAAAGTAAATAATTACTACACTATTTTCCTCTACACAGCAAAATGAGCTGTATGCTATAATAGCTGCAGTAAGGGACTTTTATGAACCACTTAACATTATATCTGATAGCAAATATGCTGTCTATGTAATCCAACATATCGAGACTGCCCAAATAGAATTTGCTACAGGCCATTGTAGAAAGACGTAACAAAGACATTAAAATTCTCTTAGAAAAACAAAAGAAAAGGGGAGGCAGGCAGGAAAAAAGGATAAGAAGAAAGTTGGTTCTGCCTATTCAGAACAGCCCTCCTGTATGGAGGGCAGCAGGCAAGGGACACCAGTATTAACCTCTTCCTGGGGTCCATGTTAATTCTCTTTATTTTGCAAATTGCCAGGGTCACTGGAAACTATCTGCACCGGCAAGGTCATCAGCCCCAGGAAAAGAACTCATTTCAGTTATATAAATTCTAACAATGAACTTGGCTTGCTGAGGAATTGCATATTTATGTACAAATAGAAAAGATTCTAATGATTGGCTTTTATCACGAGGACAAGTTTAAATTTGAGAAGGAAAGATGTTTAATTAAATCCCTTATATGTATGTGAGTCCTGGCAAATCATTGTTGCTTATTGCAACAAAAAGCAACTGTACCTGGCTCACTTGGGACCATAACTAATTTTGCTTTGAGTTTGAATTTGGGTCTGCATTAAATCAGTATCTGAGACAAATGACACAAGCTACTCAGAGGGAATGTGATCCTGTACTGTTAATAGGTGAAGGTCTGATGAGCTCTTTTGTGTTATCCTACTGGACAATCTAACAATATTTTTATCTAGAACATGTGCAAAAAATTATACAACCTGCTTAAGACTCACCTTAAGATGTCCTATTGTTACCATTGTGAGATTCTATTACAACACCTTTTTGACTAGGAAACTTTGTGACATCTAGGAATTCTGCAGTAACTAGAGACTTTGTTATTACCAACTTAGTAAAGCTTTATAAACAATGGTAGAAATGCATACGAACCACTTAGGGTTCGCTTTGCAAAGCAATGGTGAGAATGTTATTTATTTGACTCTAAAGTCTTGTTACAATTAATGATGCTAAAAAGAAAAATGGTTTGTGGTTTATTTTGTGGATGCCATCAAAGAAACATGACATGACTAAAAGGTTAAGATTCTATATGCATTATTGACTACTTAATGTATTTACGTATGTACTGAAACCTGTTATTAATTCTTTAAGTGACATCTCATCCTCCTGATGAGGAAATTAATAATTAATGAATGTAGGACACTGACTTCTGATGTGAATTTATCAGGGTTATGGAGATTGGAGGTGGTAATTTGGAATTATGCTAAGATCACTCTTGTAGGAGAATGGACAGAAAGCTGGTTCCTACAAGAAGAGAAGAAGAAGATGCTGGGATGCAGTGCTGAAGATAGCTGGAGCAGATGCTAAGGACCAGAGGATTTCACTGATGATATTCCTTTCCAGACAGCTGTATAAGAAAGGACTTTTTGAATCTGAAAGAGACAATTGCTTTTTGACTTTCTGTATGTATATTCATAAAGAGGACTGCCCCCTTTCATTTGTCAATGCATCAATCAATCCTTCCCATATTTCCTTAAAAGGGGATTACTATGTACAAGCTTGTCTCATATCCCTGTTTCTTTGTATCTAGAAATTTATGGTATAATCATAATGTGACACGAGATATGTGACTTAGAATTTATCACTCACATAACTGAACACAGCAAAGTCCCAGGAATTGATCCTGAAGGCATTACCAATGAGTTATTGCAACTCCTCAAACAAGTCAACCCGTTAAGCAACATCGTTGCCACTTTATTCCCTTGTTTGCCTTGATAACATGTGGTCAAACAGGAGATGGAAAGATTAAACATCAGCATCTTGGGAGTCAGTAAACTTAAATGGATGAGACTGAGTGAATTAAATTCAGGTGATCATGACATACACTGCTGTAAGCAAGAATACCTTTGAAGAAATGGAGTAGCCCTCAGTCAATAAAAGCGTGAGAAAAGCAGTACTGGGGTATACTCTCAAAAATGACTGAATGATATCTGTTTGAATCGAAGGCAAACCTTTCAGCATCACAGTAATACAAGTCTATGCTCCAGCCACTGATGCCAAAGTGGATCAATTCTATGAAGATCTACAACATCTAGACATAACAAAAACAAAAACAAAAAAAGATGTCACATTTGTTGTAGGGGATTGGAACACTAAAGTAGGAATTCAAAAGATAATTGGAATAGCAGGCAAGTTTGACCTTGGAGTACAATATGAAACAGGGCAGAGATTAATAGAGTTTTGTCAAGTTGCTTACTGGTCACAGCAAACTTTTTTATTTTTTGGAAGTTTTTATTATACTATAATGGAATTTTATATTATTTTTTAAATAATATTTTCCCCAGTTACATGTAAAAACATTTTTTACCATTTGTTGTTTTTTAAAAGATTGAGTTCCAAATTTTATTCCTTCCTCCCTTTCCTCCCCCCATCCCTGAGATGGCAAGCAATCTGATATAGGTTTTACATATGCAATAATGTAAAACTTTTCCATATTAGGCATTTTGTCGAAGAAAACAAAAAATAAAGGGAGAGAGAAAGAAAAAAGGAAGAGAAGGGAAGGAGGGAGGGAGGGAAAGGAAGCATGCTTCAGTCTGTAGTCAGATGCCGTCAATTCTTTCTCTGGAGGCAGATAGCATTTTTCATCATGGGTCCTTTGGGATTGTCTTCAATCATTGCCCTGTTGAGAATAGCTGTCATTCATAGTTCTTCCTTGTACAATATTGTTACAATGTACAATGTTCTCATTCTGCTCACTTCACTCAGCATATTTTCATATAAGTCTTTCCAGTTTTTCCTGAAATCGTCCTGCTTTGTCATTTCTTTACAGCACAATAATATTCCATTACAATCACGTATCATTACTTGTTCAATTATTCCCCAAATTGATGGGCATCCCTTTGAAGTCTAATTCTTAGCCACGACAAAAAGAGCAGCTACAAATATTTTCGTACAATAGGTTCTTTTCCCTTTTAAAAAATCTTTTTAGGATACAGACCTAGTAGTGGTATTGCAGATCAAAGGGTATGCACAATTTGATAGCCCTTTGGGCATAGTTCCAAATTGCTCTCCAGAATGGTTTGGATCAGTTCACAAATCTACCAACAGGACATTAGTGTCCCAATTTTCCCACATCCCCTCCAAAATTTATCATTTTCCTTTTCTGTCATATTAGACAATCTCATGAGTGAGAGGTGGTACCTCAGACTTGTTTTAATTTGCATTTCTGCAAACAGTAGTAATTGAGAGCATTTTTCATATGACTATAGATAATTTTGATTTCTTTATCTGAAAACTGTCTGTTCATATCCTTTGACCATTTATTAATTGGGGAATGACTTGTATTCTTATAAATTTGATTCAGTTCTCTGTAAATTTGACCCATTTCTCTATATATTTGAGAAATGAGGCTTTATCAGAGATATTTGCTATAAAAAATTTTTTTCTGGCTTTCTATTTTTCTTCTAATTTTTGTTGCATTCATTTTGTTTGTGCAAAACCTTTTAAATTTTGTATCATCAAAATGGTCTATTTTACATTTTGTAATGTACTCTGTATCTTGTTTCATCCTAAATTCTTCTTTTCTCCTTAGATCTTACAGGCAAACTATTCCATACTCTCCTAATTCACTTATGATATCTACCTTTATGTCTAAATCATATACTCATTTTGACCCTTTCTTGGTATACAGTGTGAGATGTTCATCTATACTTCATTTCTAACATACATACTGTCTTCCAGTTTTCCCAGCAGTTTTTGTTAAATAATGAGTTTCTGTCCCAAAAGTTTGAGTCTTTTGATTTATCAAACACTAGATAACTGTGGTCATTTAATACTATATATTGTATACTTAATTTAGTCCACTGATTCCCCAGTCTATTTCTTAACCAGTAGAAGATTGTTTGATATTTACTGCCTTATAATACAGTTTGAGATCTGTTACAGCAAGGCTACCTTTCTTTACACTTTTTTCCATTGATTCCCTTGATATTCTTAACCTTTTGTTCTTCCAGATGAATTTTGTTATTATATTTCCTAGTCCTATAAAATAATATTTTGGTAATTTGATTGGTATGGCACTGAATAAGTAGATTAATTTAGATAGAATTGTCATTTTATTATATTGACTCAGCCTACCCATGAGCAATTAATATTTTTCCAATTGTTTAGATCTGACTTAATTTGTGTGAGAACTGTTTTGTAATTGTGTTCATATAGTTCCTGAGTTTGTCTTGGCAGTAGACTCCAAAGTATTTTATATTGTTTACAGTTGTTTTAAATGAAACTTCTCTTGCTGAGCTTGGCTGGTAATGTATAGACATGCTGATGATTTATGTGGATTTATATTATATTCTGTAACTTTGCTAATATAGCTCAGTGTTTTGGAGACTCGAAATGAAAGTATGGGAGAGAAGAGGTATTAGACTGGCTACCAAACTGAAGGTCTTCAGAGCCATCATGCCTTCCTCCTTTTTGTATGCCCGTGAAACCTGGACAGTATGCCAGTGCCATGACAGGAAACTGAGTCAGTTCCATTTGAATTGTCTTAAGAAGATTCTGAAGATCACCTGGCAGAATAAAGTACCAGACACTGAGGTCCTTACTCAAACTAAACTGGCAAGCATTCAAACTCTGCTTTAGGGAGCACAACTCTGATGGGCTGGCCATATTGTTCGAATGCAAAATCTATGCTTGCCAAAAAGACTATTTTATAGAGAACTCACGCAGGGCAAGTGTTCACATGGTGGTCAGAAGAAGTGATACAAGGACACTCTCAAGGTTTCTCTTAAGAACTTTGGTATTGATTGTGTGGCATGGAAGACACTGGCACAGGACCACTCATCACGATGTGCCCACATCAGAGAAGGTGCTGTGCTCTATGAGGAAAGCAGAATTGAGACAGCACAAAGGAAACACAGGATGCACAAATTTGAAGTATCCACCCCAAATGTTCACATGGACTATTTGTGCCCGACCTTGTGGTAGAGCATTCTGAGCTCATATTGGTCTGATCAGCCACAGTAGGGACACAGTGAAACTTGAATCTAGCATAGTGATATCATTTTGTTCCCCTTTGAGAATGGACAACAACCAACCAACCAATCAATGTTGTTAATGATCTCAAGAGGTTTTTAAGTTGATTTTCTAGAATTCTCTAAGTATACCATTATGTCATCTGCAAGAGTGATAGTTTTCTTTCCTCGTTGACTATTCTCCTTCCTTTAATTTCTTTTTCTTCTCTTATTGCTATAGCTGTCATCTCTAGTACAAATAGAATAATAGTGGTAATAATGGGCATTCTTGCTTCACCCCTGATCTTACTGGGAAGGCTTCAGGTTTATCCCTATTACAGATAATGCTTATTGATGGCTTTAGGTAGATATTACTTATTATTTTAAGGAAAGCGCCATTGATTCCTATGCTCTCTAGTGTTTTAATAGGAATGGGTACTGTATTTTCTCAAAAGATTTTTTTCTTCAACTCTTGAGATAACTGTATGATTTCCATTGTTTTTGTTATTGATGTGGACAATTATGCTGATACTTTTTTTATATTGAACCAGCCCTGCATTCCTGGTATAAATCCCACCTAGTCATAGTGTATGATCTTTGTGATATATTGCTGTGATCTCCTTACTAGTATGTTATTTAAATTTTTTGCCTCAATATTCATTAGGGAGAATTGTCTACAATCTTCTTTATCTGTTTTAGCTCTTCCTGGTATAGGTATCAGCATCATATTTGTGTCATAAAAGGAATTTGATAGGACTCATTTGTCTATTTTTCTGAATAGTTTATATAGTATTAGGATTAATTGTTCTTTAAGTGTTTGATAGAATTCATTTCTGCATCCATCTGGCCATGGAGATTTTTTCTTAGAGAGTTCATTGATGGCTTGTTCCATTTCTTTTTCTAGGATGGGGTTATCGAAGTATTCTATTTCCTCTACTGTTAATCTTGGAAATTTATATTTTTGTAAATATTTATGCATTTCACTTAGATTGTCAGATTTATTAGTATATAGTTGGGATAAAATTCTGAATAATTGTTTTAAATTCCTCTTCATTTGTGGTGAATTCACCCCTTTTATTTTCGATACTTAGAATTTGGTTTTCTTTCCTTCTTAAATCACATTAGCCATTGGACTATCTATTTTATTCTTTTTTCACCCATAAAACCAGCTTCTAGTTTTATTTATTAGTTCAATAGTTTTAAGTTTTATTGTTCTTTCCTCTGAGTTTCAGGATTCCCAATTTGGTGTTTATTGTATATTTTTAAATTTGTTCTCTTTCTAATTTTTTTTTAGTTGCAAACTAAACTAGCAGTTTATTGATATGCTCTTTTTTCTATTTTATTGATGTAAGCATTTAGAAATATAAATTTTCCCCAAAGTACTACTATGGTTGCAACTCATAAATTTTGTTGGTATGTTTTCTCATTGTTGTAATTCTCTTTAATAAAATTATTTCTTTGATGTGTTGTTTAGCCCACTCATTCTTTAGTATTAGACTATTTAGTTTCCAACTAATTTTAACCTGTCTTTCTCTGCCCCTTTATTACATATAACTTTATTGCATCATGATCTCAAAAGGATGCATTTAATATTTCTGCCTTTATGCATCTGATTGTGACATTTTTATGACTTAACACTCAGTCAATTTTGTGTAGGTTCCATGTACTGCTGAGGAAAAGGAATATTCCTTTCCATTCCTATTTGATTTTCTCCAGAATCTATAATTTCTAATTTATAAAATTCTACTTAGCTCCTTAACTTCCTTCTTGTTTATTTTTGGTTTGATTTATCTCCTTCTGATAGGAGACAGTTGAGTTCTACCACTACTACATTTTTACTGTCTATTCCTCCTGAAATTCATTTAACTTCTTTAAAAATTTAGATGCCATGCCATTTGGTACACATATGTTTAATATTGATATTATTTCATTGCCTATGATAGCTTTTAGCAAGATATAGTTTCTGTCCTTATTTGTTTTAATCAGAAGTATTTTTGCTTTTGCTTTTTGTTTTTTATTTTTTTGCTTCAGCTGAAGCATAATAGATACTATTCCAGCCCCTTACCTTTACTCTGTGTGTGTGTCTCTGTGCTTCAGATATGTTTCTGGTAAGTAGCATATTGTAGGATTCTTGTTTTAGATCCATTCTGCCATCTATTTTCATTTTATGGTTGAGTTCATTCCATTCACATTCACTGTTATGATTACTATCTGTGTATCTCTCTCCATCCTATTTTTCCCTTGTTTATCCTTCTATCTCTCTCCTCATAAGTGTTCTGCTTCTTACTACTGCCTCCCCAAATCTGCCCACCCTTTAATCAGTCCCCCCACCCCCTTCTCTTATTCCCTTCCCTCTTTACTTCCCTATAAAGTAAGGTAGATTTCTATTTCCAACTTAATGTGTATGTTATTCCCTCTTTAAGCCAATTCTGATAAGAGTAAGGTTCAAACATTGCAAGCTGCTACCACCCCCAATCATTCCCTCCACTGTAAAAGGTCTTTCATGCCTCTTTTGTATGAGATAATTTACCCCATTTTATCTCCTCCTTCTCCCAGTGCAGTCTTCCTTCTCACCCCTTAAGAAGAAAATGACTCCTTAAAAATGAGAATTGGCCAAGGGGAAGCCAGCAAAGTTATAAGAGATTAAGAAATAACAAAACAAATTAAAAAGAATGAACAAATAGAAGAGAATGTGAAACATCTCATGAGAAAAACAACTGATCTGGAGATCAGATCAAGAAGAGAAAACATAAGAATAATATGACTACCTGAAAGCTATGATTAAAAAAAGAATCTCAATACAATAATGCAAGAAATAACTAAAGAATATTGTCCTGAAGCACTAGAACAAGAGAGGAAAGCACAAATAGAAACAAATCCACCAATTGCCACCTGAAAGAGCTCTTACGAGGAAAACCCACAGGGATATCATAGTCAAATTCCAAAACCCCCCCCTCAAGTATAAAATATTATGAGCAACAAGAAAAAAACAATCTACATATTGTTTTTTCTTGTTGCTCATAATAAGGTGGTGCCACAATTAGAATCATACAAGACTTAGCAGCAGTGATACTAAAAGACCACAGGTCTTAGAACTCTATATATTGAAAAGCAAAAGAGCTGGGATTCTGCCTGAAAATATCATATCCAGCAAAGCTAAGCATAATTCTCAATGAAAAAAAGGACATTTAATCAATTGTCAGACTTTCAGGAATTTGTTTTTAAAAAAACCTGAACTTAATAGAGGATTTCAGAAGAGAGACATTAACTACATACCAAAAACCAATTGCGAGGGATTCAATAAGGACAGACTGTTTGCCTTTTATATATGTAAAATGTAGAACATATGTCTAAGATTGTTATTAGTAATTGGGTAGTTCATAAGAAAGATTAGGGTAGACCTGAGCATGATATGACTTCAAAAAGTAAAACCATTCAGGAATGGCTAAAAAGAGTAATTATCTTATACAAATGAGGTGCAAGAGAAAGAACTGACACTGAGAAATTAGATGGGGAGGAGGGCTGTTAGTTCTAGAAACCTACTTTCATTGGAAATGGGTTCAAGAGGGAACAATACATATTCATTTTGAAGAGTATAAAAGTTTACTAAATTTAGGAAGAAATCAAACACTAAGGAGATGGGGAGAGGATAAGGGATGGATCTTTAGAGGGGAGGGAGAGGGAATAGGTCAAGGGGGGTATAGAAGGGTGTTTAGATTCATGGGAATGGGAGGATAATTGAGGGATCATTGGAGGAGAAATAGGTCAAGTAATAGGTAAACAAGGTAGTAGGCAGAAGTAAAGTAGAGGAGTCAGGAGGGATAGGATATAAAAGATATGCACAAACATAAAAACAAAAATTAGGAGAAACTGTTAGGGAAAGTATATGTTTATATGTGTATGTATGTATGCATGTATACATGTATGCATGTATCTATATATAAATATGTCCATACTCAATTGTAGCCTCTGGGAGGGAGGGGAGGGAGGGGGGAAAAAGAACAAAGTGAAAAGTGTACAGCAGAGAACAAAAGAAAACATACAAGGAAGCAAAGAAAAGATGGACAGCTCTCAACACAACATAAGGTATTTATTATATAGACTTTCTTGAAATAGAATTTATTGCTATGTATTTTGAATCCTCTTACATTCTGCTGTGTACATAACATGTTTTTTCTTTTCTTTTATGTTTGTTTTAATATTTAAGTTTATAATATATTTTTCTTATTATGGCTTTAAGTTTTAGTACATAAGTCTAAAATAAAAAGATTAAAATTTTTAAAAAAGAACCAGAATTGTCTAAATGGTAAAAGAGGTATAAAATCTCACTGAAAAAGAATATGACTTTTTAAACACTAGAATTGTCAAATGGAAGCTAATGACTACATGAATGAGACATAAAAAGATATGTCAGAAGGCTAAAAAATGGAAAAAATATTAAATAACTCATAGGAAAAACAACTAACCTAGAAAATAGGTTGAGGGGAGATAATGTAAGAATTATTGAACCACCTGAAAGCCATGATCATACTTTGTTCACTGACCACAAACAAAAGATATAGATGCAAGTGGAGACTTAATAATGAAATCCTAAATAATGAATGGGTCAAAAAACAAATCATAGAAATAATAACTACTCAGAAGAAAATTGTAATGATGAAACATTATATCAAAATTTCTGGGATGCAGCTATATCAGTCCTCGATGGAGAGAGGGAGGAGAGAGGGAATTATACCCTTATATAGCAATAAAATTAGAAGATTAATGAACTGAATATACATTTCAAAAATTTAAAAAGTTAAACCTAGGAGATATTAAAAATTAGAAGTAAAGAGATAAATTGGAACCAAAAAAGCCATAGAAATTGTAATAAAAACTAAAAGCTGGTTCTTTGAAAAGACTAATAAAAGTGATAGATCCTTAGCTAATCTGATTAAAAAGAAAAGAGCAGAAAATGAAAACAAAAAAAAATTAGCAAATGAGCAAGATGCCATGTTATACCAATCAAACTACCAAAAAATTATTTTATAGAGCTAGAAAAAATGATAACAAAATTCATCTAGAAGAACAAAATATCAAGGGAATTAACAAAAAGAAATGCAAGGGAAGATGCCCTAGTCATACCAGATCTTAAATTGTATTATAAAGCAGCAATCCTCAAAACTACTTGATATTGGCTAAGAAATAGAGTGGTGGATCAATGGAATAGCTTAGGTGCACAAGACACAATAGTCAGTGACTGTAGTAATCTGCTGTTTAATAAACCCAAAGACTTCAACTTCTGGGGTAACAACTCATTATTTAACAAAAACTTCAGGGGGAAACTGGAAAATAATATGGCAGAAACTAGGCATAGACCAACATCTTACACCATATGCCAAGATCAAGTCAAAATGGGTACATGATTTAAATATAAAGGCTGATACTATAAGCAAACTTGGAGAGCAAGGAATAGTTTACCTGCCAGATCTATGAAGAAGGCAAGAATTTATGACCAAATGAGACAGAGAACATTATGAAATGCAAAATGAGTAATTTCGATTACATTAAATTGAAAAGTTTTTGCACAAACAATACAACTGAGATTAGAAGGGGAACTGGGAAACCATTTTTACGGCCAGTGTCTCTGATAAAGGCCTCATTTCTAAAGTATAGAGAGAACTGAGTCAAATTTATCAGAATATGAGTCATTCCCCAACTGATAAATGAGGACAAAGGATATGAACAGACAGTTTTCAGGTGAAGAAATTAACGCTATCTATAGTCATGTGAAAAATGCTCTAAATCATTATTGATTAGAGAAATGAAAATCAAAATAACTCTGAGGTACCACATTACACCTATCAGATTGGCTAATATGACAAAACAGAAAATGATAAATGTTGGAGAAGATATAGGGCAGTTGGAACCCTAATGCATTGTTGGTGGAGTTGTGAACTGATCCAACCATTCTGGAGAGCAATTTGGAACTATTCTCAAAGGGCTATCAAATTGTACATACACTTTGACCCAGCAATACCACTTCTAGGGCTATATTCCAAAGAGATCATCAAAATGGGAAAAGGATCCACATATATAAAAATATTTATAGCAGCTCTTTTTGTGGTGGCCAAGAATTAGAAGTTGAGGGGATATCCATCAATTGGGGAATGGCTGAACAAGTTGTGGTATATAAATATAATGGAGTATTGCTGTGCTATAAGAAATGATGAGCAGGCGGACTTCAGAAAAATCTGGAAAGAGTTATATGAACTGATGCTGAGTGAGGTGAGAAGAACCAGGAGAACATTGTACACAATTACAGCCATATTGTTCAAGGACTAACTTTGATAGACTTATCTCTTCTTAGCAATGCAAAGGTCTAAGCCAACTTCAAAAGACTCATGATGGAAAATGCTGTCCGCATCCAGAAAAAGAACTACGGAGTCTGAATGCAGATTGAAGCAACTTATTATTTTTAAAAACGTAAACCTTAAGAATGAGATGCAAAATACCCATGTTTGGAGACATTAGGATATGTTGCATATGCTTTCCTCTGGAGGTATTATTAAGGTCTGCAGGTGCTCTAAAGCTAGCGGGGATAGATCTCACCAGGGACTAGGAGGAGGAGGACTAGAGCTATTAAAGGCCTGATAATTTACAAGAAGAAGAAAATACTATTTCTAATGGGCCAGCAATTTGAAAACAAATACTAATAGTTGATAATAAAAAGATTTTTTAAAATGAGCAAGATGAAATCACAGCAAAACCAGAATAAAAAGAAAAATCAGAACATATACGCAATTATATGGTAACAAAACTGAGAACACACCAAACAATAGTGAAATACTTTCAAAATAAAATACTCAAGCTATCAGAAGTCCAAATAAATTACCTGATATCGGAAAAGGAAATAGATCTAGTCATAAAGGAGCTACCAAGGGGAAAAAATACTCCTGGTCGTAATGGATTCACATGAGAATTTTATCAAACTTTTAAAGAACAGTTAGTAGGCCTACTTCACAAATTCTCAAAAACTGAGAAAGAAAGCATCCTACTAAAATCCTTTTATGAGACTGATATAGTCCCAATACCTAAACTAGGGAAAGCTAAAACAGGGGAAACACATAGTAGGTCAATATTATTAATGAACATCGACTCAAAAAATTTAAACAAAACCCTATCAAACAGACTACAACAATTTATCTGAGAAATTGTTAATTATGATTGCATAGGACTGATATCAGAGATGCAAGTGTACTTCAACATTTGACATAACCAATCATTTGCAAAACCAAGACATCCAAAAATATGCTACCTCTTCATACAAGACTGGGATGAAGGAGAAAGTAGATGAAGGCATTATAGCAGTGTGAGATGAGGAGGGAAGAAGAGTTCTCAGTGAATGGTCTCATTCTTTTCAGTGAAATATGGGGCAAGGTTTTCAGCTGAGAGAAGGAAAGGTTGAGCTGTAAGAGGTTTTAGGAGAGATGAAAAGGTTTGGAAAAGCCATTGTGATAAATGTGATGGTGAGTCATTTAGGAAGATGCCATAGTGAGGACTCAGTTGAAATCATGTAACATAAATTTGCAAGGGACCCAGTCAGAATGGTTTTGTGATTTTTCTCCATCTTTGCTCAGCTAGACATAATTGTCCTACATCCTTGGTTGCATTAGCTCTATGCTCTGCCTTTGAGATAATTCGGTGGACTCTTGACCAGTTCTTATGACTTTGAGCACAGTAAAGAAATTGCAATACTGGCATATACTATATTGACAAATTATTATGGTCGGTTAGTCAGTAAACATTTATTAATCACCTACTATGTGCCAAGCGCTATGCTAAGCACTGAGAATAAAATTTGTAAAAATTAGAAAGGCAGTCCTTGACCTCAAAAAGCTTACAATCTGATGGGAAAAGGCAATACTTAAAAGGAAGCTGAAACGGGTTGTGGGGGGGAGGTAGATGTCAAGTACCTGACATAGGGATATGATGGCAAAGACCAGAGAAATTAAGAAGATGGCTGGGATAGGCACCCTCCTTAATGGAAGTTCTAGGTGGGACTCTCCACTGCCAGTGGGAGGGAGGGGCCACAGCAGCAGGGGTCTCTGACAAGATCTAAATTCCAGAGCTAAAGTGATTTCATAGGATAGTGAGGTTCCTAGAACGTGATAGCAAAGTCCAGAGGAGTACAGGCATATGGAAAATTATGCACTAGTATATTTATTGACTAAAACCATTTTGAGAATGTTCTTTGAGTCAGGCTACAAGCATTTATTAAGCATTTACTATGTGCTAAATACTGGAGATAAAAAGAAAGACAAAAACAGTCCCTTGGGTAGAGCTCAGTTTGGGGAGGAGGGGTGCATCTTTATCTAATCTAGAAGACCTAGACACGTCTCATTTCTTTCACCTGTTCCTACCCATTCCATCTCGCAATTTCCGGGGCATATATAATGATAAATCTGGAGTTAGAAAGGAGGTTGGAGCTCATCCAGTCCAAACCCCTCATTTACACATGAGAAAACTCAAAAGCCAAGGATTAAGTGATTTGTCAAATGTCACACAGCAAGTCGGTGCCCGAGTAAAGATTCCAACCTGAGTCTTCTGACACCCAATCCAGCTCACTTTCTGCAATTCCACACTGCCTGACATGAGTTTCACAATCCTTGTCACCAGGGGCTTCTGGAGGCCTGGAGATGGTTCTAATTTTACTGTAGTTAAGACCACACAGGGACTTTCCAAAGGAGCTTCCACAGAAGGGGTACGGACAGTGAAAGGAGAAGGGGAGGAATGATATTTTTTTTCTCAGAATCTACCAATTCCCTGAGGTCATAGCAAGATACAAAATCTTTGCCTAGGTTTTATCTGGAAATTCCCCAAATATATTAGTGGCTCCTGAAGAGCATGTTGAGTGTTACTTTCATTCTACCATGGCTGTCTTCACTTTCCTGATGACTGTTTCTTTTCCCATGCACAGACACAAAACTTAATAATAGCCAGCATTAATTCAGTGTCTTAAGTTTTGCAAACATTATCTCATTTTATCCTCACAATAATACTAGGAGACAGGTGCTATGATTGGCTTTATTTTACACATAAGACGACTAAGGCAGACAGAGGTTTATATGGCCAAAATCACAGCATGTCTTAGGCAGAATTTGAACTCAGGTCTTCCTGACTCCAGATCCAGTGCACTTTGCCACATAGCTGCCTTTTGTATTAGAAGAGAGCCCAGTTTTTCACAAGATCTCAGAGTTGGTAGAGATTCAAAAACCACTAAGTCCAACTTTTAGCTGGCCAAAAATCCCCTTTTCATATTCCTAACAAGGACTCACCCAGTCTCCACTTGAAGACTTCCAGAGAGGGGGAACCCACTACCAACCAAGACAGTGATTATGAAGAGGTTTTTATTCTCATCACACTTAAATATCTGCAGTTTTCACCCAGCTCATTTCTAGTCCATTTTCCAAATGTCAGCCCTTTAAATACATGAAGATAATGAAACTTTCCCCCAGGTGTTTAGGAAAGGCTTCCCTAGTGTGTAGAACTTGAAGATTTCGCAAAGTGGCTTCAGCCCTTTGGACTTGTCCATCATGCCCCCACACCAGGCACCTTCCACTTCACTCTCCACCCTCTTTAACTTCCAGCGATGCGGTGTCTTTCCCCCTTAGATTCTGAACTCCGTGAGGACAGGGACAGCCCTTCATATTTGTATCCTCAGCACCTAGCATGGTGCTTGGCACATAGTAGGTACTTAATAAATGTTTACTGATTGAGTGTATTCACAGCATCTCCATGTTGGAAGAGACCAGAGAGGTCATCTAGACCAAGTCATACCTGAATTAGAATCCTCTCTACTCCACGCCCAACAGATGTAGCCTTGAACGTTTGCCTGAGGGCTTCTCCAAGGATGTGTAGGATCTACTACAAAGCCCTCACTCCCTTACCCCTTCATCTCGCCATAATCCCATGTACTCCCTGCTGAGATGGGCTAATCAATGAACAGCTGAGATCTCACCTGGGGATATATAAGCAGGCTAGTGGGGGCTGTGTGAAAAAAACTCATGGTTTGAGCATGCAACAAGCTTAGTGAGGATCTACTGGGTGTCACAGAAGCCAAAACCGTTCACCTGCTTTTGGTAAAAAGGCCACATCGGGAGAATCATAGTGTCCAAATGAGGAAGGTAGTAGTTATCTGATCGTAGGACTTTAAGATCATAGATCTCCATGGTAGGTGCTTCTTAAATGCTTATTCCTTCGCCATTCATAAAAGTAGAAATGATAACAATAGCACCTACCTCACAAGGTTTTTGTGATATACATAGTGCTCCGTAATCCTTAAAGTGCTATATGAAAGCTAGTAATTATTAGAAGTGTCAATATTATTATTACTATTACATTTTAGTAAAGATCTTGACCAGCTAAAGATTATCCAGAGGAGAGTGATCAAGTGGAAAAGGTCTGTGTCCCAGACTGTAGGAAAGTCTATTAGAGAAAGGTATAGACTCCATGATGATATTATTGCCATCTTCAAGTAATTGAAAGGCTGTCATGGAGCAAGCCAGTTAGTCAACAAGCATTTATTAACTGCTTACTATGTGTTAAGCAATATGCTAAGGAGGGATCTGAGCTGAGTCTTAAAGGAAGCTGAAAGACAGAGGTGGAAAGAGAGAACATTCCTGGCATGAGAGAACAGACAGTGCAGAGTAGGCCAGTGTGCTTGAATCTGTAGTGAGGATCGAGGGAAGTAAAGTGTAAGAAGACAGGAAAGGCAAGAAGAGCTTTGAATGCCCGAGGACTTTACATTTCATCCTAAAGGTAATAGGGAACTACCAGAGTTTCTTGAGAAGGGGGCTGGGAACATGGTCAAACCTGTGTGTTAGGAAGATGCCATTAGCAGTTGGGTGGAGGATGAATGGGATGGGGAGAGGTAATGAGGGCCATAACTAGGATGGTGGCTGTGTAAGGGAAGGGAAAAGGACCAACGTGAGAGACATTGTGAAAATGAAAACCAAAGGCACAGATAGGGTGCGTGAGAGTGAGGAGGTTTTGAGCCTGAGTAACTGGTCTAGTTACTCTAGGACAGTGGCAGTATCCTGGACTTCAGATGAAGGGTGGGTAGTTTTGCTGAGAAAAATAATGAGTTCTGTTTTGGACATGTTGAATTTGAGATGCCTGTGTTTGTCGTCATCATCATCATCATCATCATCATCATCATCTCCTCTAGTATTTATAGAACACTTTAAGTTTTGCAAAGCACTTTGTAAAGACTTTCTCATTTGGTTCTCACAACAACCCTGGGAGTTAGGTGCTATCAATATCCGCATTTTGCAAATGAGGAAACTGAGGCATAGAAAAGTTAAGTGACTTGCCCAAGATCACACAGTCTCAGGGCTTCTTGACTCCAGGTCCAGCACTTTAATCCACTATGACATCTAGCTCTGGGGTATCCAGTTCGAGATGCACAAAAACAAGTAAGAAATAATGATTACATTTGTTCAGTTTGACCTCCGAAGTGGCCTGGTAGAGGTTACAGAAAGGCAAATTTAGGCCTTTAAGGGCTGGCTTGTGGTAGGTTTGTCTGGGAAACATTAGGCAAGGATAAATAAACAAGTCTATTCTGTGGTAACTGGAAGCAGCTTATGCCCTGCTTATTTCAATGGGCAGAACAAATCTGTTACCATTTTTGGCTAGGTCCAGTGTAGAGTTCCAAAAGAAACAGACACCTTGTTTCTGGCCACTACCTGGCTAGGTGCAGAAAGTTCACAGTCTAGTTAGAAAGGCAGAATGGACAGAAACATGAGAATGAAACCATAACCTCTTAGGGATAGAAAGGATCTCAGAGGTCCTGCTCATGGCTCTGAACTTAACACAAATTAGCAAGTTGACCTGGGCCCAAGATTCTCCAATTCACTGGTACAGCTCAGAGAGCAGTCATAAAAATGAAGCAGGTGAAGTCAGAGGCAGAGAGTCATACAGAGCAAAGCTCTTGGAGGAGCTTCATTTCCAGACACATTTGCAAAGAGGTAGAAGGGATTGGCTTTTGTTCTTCTCTCTTATCATTTAGACCAGTAGTTCCTAACCTGGGAGAGATGGGCAGGGGAGGGGAAGGAGGCCAGAGTTACTGCAGTCCACCCATACTATATTATACTCTATTTCTATAGTATTTTCTATTTCTATAGTATTTTAACACTTGAAGATGATTTTTTTAAAAACAGAAATTAGGTCATTTAATCCTCACCACAACTATTTGAGGCAGACGTGCCAGGTATTTATTGTAATCCATTATGCATGCAAGAAGACTGAAGCAAGTCACACAAATCTGCTGGATTCCAAGTCCAGGGCCCCAAAGGAACACAGACTTAGATCTGCAAGGGACCTTAGAATCAGTCAGCAAGTATTAATTACATGCCTTCTGTATGCCAGGCACTGTGCTAAGTGCTGGCAATTCAAAGAAAAGCTAAAGATTGTCATTATTTCAAAGGTGCTCACAGTCTAATGAGTGGGACAACATGCCAACAACTATATACAAACAAGATATAGATACAGATATAATAAATTGGAGGTAATCAACAGAGGAAAGGCACCAGGAGTAAGGGGGCACCAGGAAAGGCTTCTAGAAGCTACATCCCAGATTTCCTCCACTGTAGCCCTGGAATTCCCCTATCAGAAGTACCATCTGCCCCTTCTGTCTCTCCCGCTGCCGCTTCCTCTAATTGTATGGCTTCTCCCAGAACTTCCACTAAGGGGGGGTGCCCAGGTCAGCCATGCCTCATTCCTCTATATGACACCCCCTCCCCACCTTCTCAGATTCCCTGTGTTGTCTTCCCCCTTTAGAATTGAAGATTCTGAATATCAGGGGCTGTTTTTCTTTTTGCTTCTATTTGTATCCACAGGGGTTACTTAACACAGTGCCTGACACATAGTAAACACTTAATAAAAAATTCTTATTCCTTGCCTCCTTTACTGCCCTTTCTGCTTATATTTGTATTCCCAGAGCTTAGCACAGTGTACTTCAAGAACAAGTGCTTAGCAAATGCTAATTGATTGACTTAACTGTTTTACTTTCGTGGACTGGGAAAAGTCTGTAAAATCTGTAAATTTTTGTAATGTAAAAACAAAAACCAATGATAAAACTTTTCAAAAAAAACAATGAAATAAATGTTAATTGTCTGACTGGTAGACTGGGATTTTAGCTGGGATTTGAAGGAAGCCAGGAGGCAATGATGAAGAGGAAGAATATTCAAGGCCTGGGGGACAGCCACTGAAAATGCCAGCAGTCTGGAGATGGGGCATCTAGGGCAATGAGGAGCAAGGAGCCCAGTCTCACTAGATCACAGAATCCATTGAGATGTGGGATGTCGAAGAAAACTAGAAAATTAGGAGGAGGACAAGTTGTAAAAGGCTTTAAATGTCAAAGAGGATTTTGTATTTTTTTTCTGGAGGTGACAGAAGGCTACTAGAGTTTGCTGAATAGGAAAGTGCACTTTAGGAAAATAACTTTGGCAGCCAAATGGAGGATGAATGGGAATGATGAGAGACGCAAGGAGGGCAGGCCCACCCACAAGCTATTGCAATAGTCCAAGTGTGAGGTGATGAAGGCCAGCATCAAGATGATATCAGTGTACAGAGTAGAGAAAAGGTGAGATGTTACAGCAGGATTTGGCAACAGACTGGATTTGGGTAAGACAGAGTAGACTTGGCCTATCACCACCCAGGTGTCACCCTTGACTCACTACTAGTGAGTCAAGGGTGACACCTGGGTGGTGATAGGCCAAGTCCAAGCCCTTTCATTTTACAGATAGGGAAGCTGAGGCCCAGAAACCTCAAGTGATTTGCCCAGGATCACACTGTTCACAGGTATCTGAGGCAGGATTGCAATTCAGGTCCTGCTGTCTCCAATTCCATTACCACTGTCCACTGTGCTACTCAGATGACTTTCTTTGCACTTCACCATACTGCCTCTCAAGAAAAAAAAATTGGCCTGCCCATAGTAATTTTCAGATCTGCAAAGTGTTTTTACAAATATGATCTTGTTTGATCTTACATATGCACAATAAGTATTGTCATCTTGATGTTTACTCCAACACTCCAACAAAATGTCAGTATAATAAATAGGCAAATATCCCTACTGTAGGCCAAATGCATGATGTGTCCCAATGGCACGTAGATGAGATTATCAAAAGTATGCAGATGTTGTGATGGCGAATAAAACACACATTTATTTACAGACAGAACCAAATTTAGAATAGCTTTCTGTCCTCATGGATTTTCTCAATCAGTTGATACTGTCATTAGGAGGTCCTCAGAAATTTTTGATGTTGAAAAGGAAGAAGCTAGGGATGGTACAGTGGGAAGCATACTGAATGTGGAGCCAGGGGACCTGAGTTTGAATCACGGCCCTACCACTCAGTACCTAGGTGACTTTGGGCAAACCATATCACCTCCCTAGCCATCTGTAAGACAAAGGGGTAAATTCCCTCCAAACGGACTAAATGTTTTCAAAGAGCCCTTCCAAGTCCAGATCCATGATCCTTAGTGGTTCATACTCAGAAAAGAATAGGAAGCTCCAATTTAAACCATGAACTTCTCAAGGACAAGATCTACGTCATTTTACTTGGTGGCCCTGACTAAGCATCTACTTTGTGAAAATACTGTCACCAAAATACCTAAAGTCCAAGTTCATCAGAGCATAAAAAAAATGTCAGTGATAATGGATAGGATGCTGTTGTGTAGACAAGGAACAATAATCATTCTCCTACAGGAAGAACCTTTCCACTTACTTGGAGTATATGTATGTGTGTGCATACGCACGTACACATGCATACATACACATACATGTATGTGTGTATATATACATGTGTGTATACACATACATATATACATATATATGTGTGTGTATATATATATATCTCCTAAGATCACCCAAGTAATAAGTGTCATGAGTTTTCCCCGGCACCTGCTTCCGTCCAACCCACTTTCTCCAACCCCTTAGCAGGACATGATAGTCAAAGTGGTCAACTCACCCAAGTTGTAACTAGTAGATAGAGACAATGTAGGACACGGAACCTCCCTGTGTGGCCAATGGCAGCAGGGACATCTGTTCTAAAGAAATGCACAAAGATCACCCACAGCCACGTTCCCAGGCTAAAGAGGCACCCTGTCAGGAAGAGTAACAGCAGCCAAGTCATCATACCGTGTTCTCTTAGAGGGAGAATCACCCAGAAATCCTTTGGACAGAAGGCTAAGTGCCTTTATAGGTTGCCTCCTTCTTACTTCACCTTTCCATCATTCCTGTAAGCAGTGGCTTTGTCAAGTCCTCAAGGCCAAACTTTTCCCAGGGTAAAGTTTATCAAAGAACCTACATAGTGAGGAAAGCTGCCAAGTGACCTACTCTGGGACCTAGTTTCTACACTGTGTTATTTCTCAGTAGCTAAAAGCCTTGCCTAAACCCATTACTCACATTCTCTAGTACCTACTCTCTCAACTATAACATGTATGGGTCTTCTTACATTTCTCTATATGCTTCATATGATAACAGATTCCTAATATTACATTACATTAATATGCTACAGTTATTTAGTCATTTTTTCAGTTGCTAGATGTGTAGGTTATTTCCAATTTTTTGCTATTGCAAATACAATAGCTGTGAATAGCTGTCACGTGAGAGGGAGAAGATTTATGCAAAGAAGCTGCTCAAGGCAGATCAAACACTCCCACCTTCCTGCCATTTTCAGATATTATGTCTGTCTCCTGCCCTCTCTATTCTTGATATATTGTGAAAGCTTGAGTATTCTCGAGATAACTAAACAGTTTCTATATCAGGGCCTGGGGTCTATACATTTTTATACATTTTCATAACTATTTCAATATAATTGTTTTCCTTTCTAATCCTATAGATTTTATTTTATGCATGTGATAACGTTATTCTGAGCTAGATGTTATGGTACCCACCCATAATCTCTGCTACTGAGGAAGCCTGAGACACATGAATGTCAAGCTTGGGGATTCTGGGCTAAAGCTGATTGAGTCTGCACTAAGTCTGGCACTAATATGGTAAGCCCCCAGGAGCAGAGAGCCTTCAGGGTAAGAAGAGGAAAACTAGCCCAGGTCAGAAAAATGGAGCAGGATAAAACTTCCATCCTGATCATCAGGGGGATCAGGACTATAAGTGGTCACTACACATTCAGTCTGGGCAAGATGGGAAGACTCAGTTTCAAAAAAGAAAATAAAGGGAAAGAAAGGCAAGGCAAGGCAAAGGAAGGGAAGGAAAGGGAAAAAACCCTACCATTCTGAAAAGAAATCCATATGCTTCATTAGACTTCCAAAGGGGTCCATGACATATAAAAGGTTGAGAACTTCTATTTTACATCCTTCAGATAGAATTTCTCATCTCTCTACCTCCGTGCTCTTGAAGGACAAGGACCACATTCCACCTCAAAAGCATTCCCTCCTTACCATAGTCAGAAACAGAATACTGGGCTAGCGAGGTGTCATTTCTTCTGTTAAAGACCTCCTAGAATGTCAGCTAAAAGGCACTTAAAAACACAATCTAGTCCAACTTACATATTTGAAAGATGAGGAAGCTAAGACTCAATGGCAGAAAATGCTTTTGGGGCCAGTGCTCGTGTGTGGAACTGAGGCCTTTCACAACTTTCCTCTAATCTGCCTTTCCTGTCACATTACATATTAATCCTCTTCTTGCACTCTATGGTCCAGTCTTACATAAGATCTTCTACTTCTCTGCTCCAGGCCTTTACAGTGGCTGTCCCCCACACTTAGAATTCCCTGCCTCCTCATGTCTGCCTCTTAGAATCATTTTTATTGTTGTTCAGTTCTTCAGTCATGTCCGACTCTTCATGTTCACATGGATCATGGCATGCCAGGCCCTTCTGTCCTCCATTATCTCCAGAAGTCTGTCCAAACTCATGTTCATCGCTTCCATGACACTTACCTATCCATCTTATCCTCTGCCGTTCCCTTCTTTTGCCTTCAATCTTTCCCAACATCAGTGTCTTTTCCAATAAGTCCCATCTTCTCATTAAGTGGCCAAAGTATTTAAGCTTCAGTTTCTGTATTCGACCTTCCAGTGAATAATCTGAATTAATTTCTTTAAGTATTGACTGATTTGATCTCCTTGTTGTCCAAGGGACTCTCAAAAGTCTTCTCCAGCACCACAATTCAAAAGCATCAGTTTTGCGGCACTCAGCCTTCCTTATAGTACAAGTCTCACACCCATACATTACTAGAAAAACCATAGCTTTGACTGTATGGATCTTTGTTGGCAAGGCGATGCCTCTGCTTTTTAGTATGCTGTCCAGATTTGCCATAGCTTTCTTTTCAAGCAGGAAGTGTACTTTAATTTCATGTAGGTAGTCACCATCCACAGAGATCTTTGAGCTGAAGAATTATAAAATCTGACATTTCTTCTCCCTCTATTTGCCAGAAAGTGATTGGACCAGTTGCCAAGGTCTTAGCTCTGTTTGATGTTAAGCTTCAAGCCAGCTTTTGCACTCTCCTCTTTTACTCTCATCAAGAGGCTTCTTCTTCACTTTCTACTATTAGAATGATACCATCTGCATATCTGAGATTGTTAATGTTTTTCCTGACAACTTTAATTCCAGCTTTGGGTTAGTCCAGCCTGTTATTTTGCATGATGTACTCTGCATATAACTTAAATAAGTAAGGTGACAATTTACAGTTTTGTTTTACTCCTTTCCCAGTCTTAAAACAATCAGTTGTTCCATGTTTAGTTCTTGGCCCGCACACAGCTTTCTCAGGTGGCAAGATGATCTGTTACTCCTATCTTTTTGAGGACTTGACACATTTTGTTGTGACCACACAGCCAAATGCTTTAGAGTTGTCAGTGAAGCAGAAGTAGATGATGTTTTTTTTTCCCTGAAATTCCCTTGCTTTCTTCATAATCCAACAAAAGTTGGCAATTTGGTCTCTAGTTCCTCTGCCTCTTCAAAAACCAGCCTGCTCTTCTGGCAATTCTGGGTTCATATCTTGCTAATGCCTAGTTTGTAAAATCTTAAGCATAATCTTGCTAGCATGTGAAACGAGTGCAATTATTTGATAATTTGAACATTCTTTGGTGTTGCCCATCTTTAGGATTGGGACATAAACTGATCTTTTCCAATCCAGTGGCCACTGATGAGTTTTACAAATTTGCTGGCATACTGAGTGCAGCACTTTAATAGCCTTATCTTTTAGGATTTTAAATAGCTCAGCCGGAATTCTGTCACCTCCACCAGCCTTATTGTTAGCAGTGTTTCCTCAGGCCCACTTGACTTCATTCTCCAGAATGTCCAGCCACTGATGTTATCAGTGATGTTAAGATCTTTCTTGTATAGTTCTTCTGTATATTCTTGCCACCTCTTAATCTCTTCTGCTTCTATTAAGTTCCTACAACTTTTGTCTTTTATTATGCCTACTTTGCATGAAATGTTCCCTTGATATCTCTAATTTCTTGAAGAGATCTCTTGTCTTTCCTGTTTCGTTTTCTTCTATTTCTTTGCATTACTCATTTAAGAAAACCCTCTTATCTCTCCTTGCTGTTCACTGCAATTCTGCATTGAGTTGGGTATATCTTGCCTTTTTTCTTTTACCTTTTACATTTCTTCTTTCCTCTGCTATTTGTAAAGCTTCATCAGACAGCCATTTTGCTTTCTTGCTCTTCTTTTTTCTTCTGTCCATAGTTCTTCAGGCACTCTACCGGATCTAATCCCTTAAATCTATTTCTCGCTTCTTCTTCATATCCATAAGGGGTGTTATTTAGGCCATACCCATATGGTCCCTACTTTCTTCAAATCTTGATTTTTCAAGGAAAAGCTCATGATCTGAGACACGGCTCCAGGTCTTATTTTAACTGACTGCATAAAGCTTCTCTGCCCTTGGCTGCAAAGTATATAATGAATCTAATTTTGATATTGACCATCTGTTGATGTCCATATGTAGAGGTGCCTTTCGTGTTGTTGAAAAAGAATGTTTGTTGTGACCACTGAGTTGTCTTGACAAAATTTTCTTAGGCTGTGCCCTGCTTCATTTTGTACCCCAAGGCCAAACATGCCTGTTATTCCAATTATCTTTTGATTTCCTTCTTTAGCATTCCAATTCCCTACAATGAATGTGACACCCTTTTTGGAGTTATTTCTAGAAGATGTTGTAGGTCTTCATAGAAGCGAGCCACTTTGGCCTCTCCAACATCAATGGTTAGAACATAGACTTTTATTACTGTGATACAGAACAGTTTGCCTTGGATTTGAATATATATATATATCATTCTGTCCTTTTGGAGATTATACCCCAGTACTATTTTTTCACCTATGAGGGCTACTCCATTTCTTCTAAGGGATTCTTGCCCACAGTAGTATATGTAATGATCACCTGAATTAAAGTCACTTATTCCTGTTCACTTAAGTTCACTGACACCCAAGATGATGATGTTTAAACTTTCCATCCTTTCCATCTCCATTTCCAGTTTGCCTTGGTTTATCAATCTTAAATTTCAGGTTCCTATGCAATATTGGTCTTTATATACCAGACTTTTCTTTTGTCACCAGACACATCCACAGCTGAACTTCCTTTCATTCTTGGCCTAGCCACTTCATTGTTTCTGGAGCTATTTGTAGTTGTCCCCCACTCCTCCCCAGTAGCATTTTGCATATCTTCTGCTGAGGGGCTCGTTTTCTGACGTTATATATCTGATCATTTTAATGCTGTCCATGGGGTCTCCTTGGCAGAGATAATGGAGTGGTTTACCGTTTTCTTCTCTAGTGGATCATCTTTTGTCAGAACTCTCCTGTACATGGTCTGTCCATCTTGAATAACCCTGCACGGCATAGTTCAAAGTTTTATTGATCTACACAAGCCCCTCCACCTTCCATGTAAGGCTTTTCCTAATTACCTCAGCTAGTAGTACCTTCACAAAACATCACCTTGTTTCTGTCTTGTATGTATTTTCTATAAAATTATATCTCTTATATGTCCATTACCCATGCATGGCCTTAAGTGAGGAATTTTCACAATCTGCCACTTAGGAAACCTAGACTCAACTTTTTTGAATGCCCTAGCTAAACACAGATGATCTTGCTTAAATTTCTGATTATAATACAAGCTATGGGCTTTCCATTTTCCCACTGCCACTCTAACACTTGCACACATCTGAAGTTACCCAAGAAATACAGAAACTCAGTTCTTAGCAGAATTGCGCTGACAGATGTCTAACGACCAGCTCCTCTAGGGGAAAATGTGTGTATAACACGCTTTAATTTTTATCTGCATAATTAACATTTTCTCCGTTACTTTCTTAAGTCTAGACAATCAAAATAACAAATTAAGCTCTAATTTGTGGCATTCACCAATTTCTGAGGTGTAAAATGCTCATACTGGAAATGTAACAATTAGCTCTCAAGCAGATAGGATTTGGCTCCTGGCCTTAAGAAACTTACTATCTCTAGGGTAGAAACAATGTAGTGAAAATCATAGCTGTAATTAAATATTCCTAGTCTTGACAACCTTCTGAGAATAATAAAGACATAAAAAATGGAAAACGTGCTTTAGTAAAGACTTGCAGCTTTAATGTGACTTCCCATGAGGCTACATGCTCCAGGGATTGTCGGTGGCAATACAGTTGCAGAATCACAGCTTTAGAGCAGGAAGAAATCTCCCAGGTTCTAGCGCGACCCTCTCATTTTACAGAGGAGGAAATTGAGGTCGAGAGCTGAAGTGACTTGCCTAAGGTCATGCAGGTTATAAATGTCAGACTCAGGATTCACACCTAGACATCTGCCACCAGAGTCAGCCTTTTCCCCATGACACCGTACTGCCTCGTTTTAGGAAAAATGGAAGCACATTTCTCCAGTGCAGGGGCTTCATATCAACTGGACAGCTAATACACTAGATAACAGAATTTAGATTCAAAGATACCTGGGCAGGTTAGATCAACAAGGATGAAAACATGAGGATGAAATGTGACAGGAATGAATAAATGAATGTGAAATCTTGAATGTTGTTTCAAGGAATCAATAGCATAAACATAGTGTGGGAGAAAACTAACCTGGCAACAGTGCAAATAAAAACACTTAGGGATTTTGATTGACTTCAAACTCAATACTATCCAATATTATGAAAATTACACTAATATGAGGGTTCTTCATTCTTCTTGTGATCTGGACCCCTTGAGCCATCAATCTGGTAAAGCCTATATACCCCTTCTCAGAACCATGTTTTTAAAAATGTGAAATAAAATATAGAGGATTATGAAAGAAACCAATTATCGAAAGACAAAATATTTTCAAAACATTTTTTTAAAAAGCAAGTTCACAGCCTCTAGGCTAATAACCCCTCTATTAATAGAAAGTGTCCAGATAAGAAGGGATAATCCCTCTGTCCTCTGGGTCAGTCAGACCACACCTGAAGAATTGTGTTCAATTCTGAGTAGTACTTGTTGAAGAATATTTATAATCTTGAGGTCACCCAGAGGAAGTAAAAGGATCTAAAAGTGGCCACTGAGGGTCTCTTGAAGGATCTGGGCATGTCCTGCTTATTAAAAAGAAAACATAACTGTTGCCTTCAAAAGTCATGAGGACTGTCATTTCATGTGAAAAATATTTGGGAATTTTAATTAGCAACAAACTCAAAATAAGCCTACAGTGTGGTGAGCTGCTAAATTAATGGATGGAAATTCTATGATACTTTCAAGCATCTATGATTTCATCATTGTTGTGGATACTCCCTCTACAGATACAGATTACAATCCCTCCATATGGTTAGTAGGTAGTCTTTGAGAACTGTTGTATCTGGAAAAGTCATCACGCTAAAGTCAGCCAGGTGATAAGCTTTTCTGAACTTGGTTCAAATCTAATCTGGTCTTCAAAGGCAAGAGGAAGAAAGGAAGGAAAGACAGGGAGGGAGGGAGGGAAGCAGGGAGGGGGAAAGAGGAGGGGAAAGGAAGGAAGGAAGGAAAGAAGGAATGAAGGAAGGAAGGAAGGAAGGAAGGAAGGAAGGAAGGAAGGAAGGAAGGAAGGAAGGAGGGAAGGAAGGAGGGAGAGAAGGAAGGAAGGAAGGAAGGAAGGAAGGAAGGAAGGAAGGA